>OZ037998.1:19713419-20010919 GCA_964035705.1 Porites rus | reverse complement strand
GCTACGCAGGCTACCGACAGCACCAAGGCTTTAGCTTGACTTTGCTTGTGGCAGTTACGATAGCGTACGTGATTGGAGTTCGTTCGCTTCCTCTTCCAATTTTTTTTTTCACTTTTGAAATGTGTTAAGCTCAAGCGGGCGCCATCATATTTCGCCAACGCGATTGACCTTTGCTATAGGCTCTCACTTCTTTCTTAACTGAACTTGTAACAGCTTTCACGAGCTGTCTGTCAAGTGGTGGAATTTGCTGCTGCTTGATAATTTTTCTAGGTATAGGTGTTTCACCATCGCACCTTCCTATTTATTCTTGCAGCTCCGTTCAACAGCCCAAGAAGACGAGAGATAACCAACAAACCTAAAGAAAAAAAATAGATTTTCCCTCGGACGATTCTCGACCTGATCTACATCAGCTTTTTAGCTGCCAGCCTCTCAGGAACCTGCTTATTAATGAGCGCCCGTTGTAACTCTGCAAACAAAAGCAATTTACAATTTTCCGGGCACACGTTTATTTACAAACAGAGTGTTGACGATCTTACACCAGCAAAATTCCTAAAACATGCTATAACTCCTCAAAAACGGCAGGTTTTCCATTGCAAGTATTCGAAAGCTCCTCACTGGAGGTTTCAGAAAAAAGCGAAATCGTAGCAACACAAGCACCGGAGCTCTACCAGACAGTAAGGTGAGATTTATTTTAGGCGAGCTTTTTGAAGCTGACAACCCAATGACCGGAAATGATTTTGATTCGATGGTATCGAATCATGCTGTGTGGGGATGGAAGGCTCCAGTAAAAGCATCTGTGTCAGGCGTTTCTCTCCGTCAGCTCTCTCCATTTTTCGCTTCCATCTTTCCCCTTTCCCCCCAGAAACGCCTGATACCCCAGGCTTCAATTGGTAATAATCTAAGACTAACTGTTCCAAATCTCTAAAAAAAAGTTCCACACGATACTTTGCATTTGGTTGGTAGCTCCGGCCGCATGTTTGTTTCCTGGGGCTCGTTTCTCGAAAGTCCCGATAATTAACGGACCTGTAAAGCAGTTTTGGTTTACATGCAAAATAGAGGTTTCAATAGTCTTGCATTTAACATGATAAAACTATCAGTTAATGAAACAAAATGGAGTAGTTTGCTAGCCAGGACCCTCGCACTTATTCTTTACATTTCGATTTGAATATTTGATTTCGGGCCAGAAAAGTTACCGGGACTTTCGAGAAACGGGCCCCTGGTGTCTCTATTTCCCAGCATGCCCCGTGATTAGAATTTCTGGGTCCCAACCTCCCTCGACCATAGCCAGTCGTTCGTCCCCAAATTGTTGAACGTGTTTTGTTGTTGAAGTCGATGTCCAATGTTGGTTGTGAAGCAAATCGTCGTTGAAGAAAGAGGAATTTTTGTTGATGTTGATTTTCTCTGGTTGTTGAATTAGGTATATTTCGAATGTTGATTATTATATTAATCGTTGAAGTTGGATGGATTTTATTGTTGATGTAGAAAAAAAATGTTGAACTGCAGATTGGTTGTTGATGTTGGTAGTGATTTTGATTCGTTGAATTTTGCACCATTCCGCCTACCATAATTGTGGAGCAGTTGCTCCTTTAGAAACCAATAAGTTGGCTGGCTTTGGACACAAGCTGTATAATATGCTTATTCATGTAATCAATGTCTTTATAATCAACACACTAAGACTTCTTTCCTTGTGGACTAATTTTTAGTAAGTTCCGTTTACGTAATAGGTACGACCAGGCTCCATAAGAGCCATTGGTTTTCATATCTACTGACCTATAGGTTGTGACATTTTGTTCGTTTGAAATAAAATACGTTAAGCCACAACAACTGATATGAGTGTAAAAGAAACGGCTAAAGTGTTCTTTAAGATGTTTTAAAAAAGATATACGATTAAATAAATACATTATCCTAAAAGTTGTAGTACGCCGATGCAATGCGCTCTCTGTGTTGCTCGAACGAATCCCGTCCGCCTTGTAGAGGCCTTTAGAGACTACCATACGTTGGTTAACATTAGCCGTTTAATTTAGAAACCAGTTGCCTACCATTGTTCAAAATAAAAACGTTAGGAAATATTCATTGCATCTTTTCTCGTTGCGACTTCAATAAAGTATAATCTTGTATGTTTCTCCATCCAGAACTTCCTTTAGAGATAAGATCACGAGGACGCTTGGCTGTGGAAGCTTACAACAAAGCCCTCACTGAAGGGAAGGCATATGTCAAAAGGGTTCCAATAATGTTGATTGGACAAGATCACTCAGGAAAAACCAGCCTAAAAAAGTCACTGACAGGAAAACCTTTTAATCCCGATGAAGACAGCACCATAGGGGTAGATGTTGACCCCTCACATATTAAAGTCTCAACTGAGATTTGGAAGGTAGGAGATAACACAGGTGCTATAAAAGCCATTTCCTTTGAGCAACACGCGGCTCGTTTGGTTGCTGACGATTTAAAGGAGGAGCAGAGCGGTTTTGCAGTGGAAAAAATAAAAATGGAACAATCGGGATCTTCAGCAGTTTCTGTCTCTAATGACTCAAATCAGTTGCCTCCTGAGGAGCTAGGCGATCCAGAAGTCATTCCTAAAATCTCCTCTGATCCCACTCTGAAGAAGGAAGTACATGTCCCTATCGAGTCGCCCAGGATACCAGGTGAGGTCGCAGCATTGATTAAAAAGTTACTAAAAGAGGATGAAAACGCGCAAGATGATGAAGAAATTTATACCATTTTATGGGATTTTGGTGGACAAAGTGTCTACTATACCACGCATCCACTTTTTATCACTGCAAGAGCAATATACCTTTTGGTTTTTGACCTTAGCCGGGGTCCATACGAAATAGCTAAGCCAGTTGTGAAGCAGGGGCTGTACAAGAAAATTTTAGACAGTTATGGCACGAAAATCAATCTGGACTATCTCAATTTTTGGATGACATCCGTGGCTTCCCTAGCCGCGGAAACGGAAGAGCAGTTTGTAAGGTTGGACCGTATTCAAGTGAAGGTTCCTCCCGTGTTCCTAGTCTGCACTCACGCTGATGAACCTAACAGAGGAGCAGATCCGTTCGCGCTCGCCCGTGAGGTATTTGGCAGTCTACAGACCAAACGCTTCAGGAACCACATATATGAGGATGTGTTTGTGGTGGACAACACCAAATCTGCAGGACTTGGATCTGAATGCTCAGAAGTTACACGATTGCGAGAAGAATTACTTGCCGTTGCTAAAGAGCTACCTCAGATGAAAGAAGCCATCCCAATCAAGTGGTTGAAATATGAGAGGGCTCTTCAAGGCACTGTACGAGATGGTCATAAATGGATTTCTCTCTCAGTGGCAAAAGAAATTGCATTTGAAGTGTGCAAAATTGATGATGATCAAGAATTTCTCACATTGTTGAACTTTCTACATGACCAGAGGATTTTGGTTCACTTTGACGACACCCCAGCGTTGAGTAATTTTGTCGTCTTGGACCCTCAGTGGTTAGTTGATGTCTTCAAAACGGTGATAACAGTTAAGCCGTATGACCAAGAAGAAAGTAAATTTAAAGAACTGTGGTTGCAGCTGGAGTCAACAGGCATTCTTGGCGAAAAACTTTTGGAGCACTGGTGGGGTCCTTTATTAAGCCAGAAAGAAACCTCCGCTAGTCTTCTTGCTATCATGGAAAGGTTCAGCTTGCTCTGTCCATGGCCTTGTTCGAATGCTTCAAGTGGCAAACAGTACCTCGTGCCATCCATGTTGATGTCACATCCACCAAAGGAGATCATGAAGCTGGTTGCTTCTGCACAAATTCCTTCTCTCTTCCTCAGGTTTCAATCGGGTCAGGTTCCTCCAGGATTCTTTCCCCGACTCGTGTTACAATTTTTTCAGTGGGGCCAAGACGAGTTTTGGAGTGCAGAGAATCCCCAGTTGTATGCTGATTTTGCGCGATTTTATACGTCTGCGGATGACGACTGCTCTGTAATCCTTCTGTGTCATTCATCGTGTATTGAAGTTGTGGTTCACAGAGGAAATCTCAGTGCTAACCCAGCAGAATGTTTGCAATCCAAGTTGAACCTTTCTGCAGATATCAACTATGGTGCATTTGAAGTGGCCTGTGCTCGTGCCGTGCGCCGACAACTGGGATTGATGCTTGAGTGCATGCGAAAAGAATTCTGTTGGTTGAAGAATATGATGTACGAACTTGGTGTAATCTGCCCCGTCTGTTGCCAAGAATGTAAGGTTAATTACTGCTGCACCCACCACAAGCAGTGTTGCGAGCAAGAGGAATGTCTACACTTCTGGTCTGAGTCTGATTTACGTAGTGCCAATCAGTTCATCAGATGTCGTAAGTGTGCAGCCGCCCGAAGTGACAAAGTGTACGTCAAACAATTTGCGCCTTGGTTTGATCCCTTAGATAAACAGGTGAATACACTTTCACTACCATGTCGTTATTTACCGCTTCTCATGAACCTGTTAGATCTTTTACAGAACTACTGAAAGCAGACCCGACTCACCAGTCGATTTTTAAAGTGTCTAAACATCACAAAAAATGTTGCTGAAGACATTCTTGATACTTCAGTTTGCTAAAGCGACCCTTAAATTATCCGTTAGCGGTTTCGTTTAATGGCTTTAAATACTCTTTTTCCAAAAGCAACTTTGGTACACAGAATTGCTGACACAGTAGATTGAAATAGCCTTTGAGTATCCCTTCCGTCATTGTTTATTACAGATTCCAACTGACGAAAGTGAAGAAAGACGTCCAGCTTCTGGGGGAGGTAGGAGTGTAACTTTAGAGTGACCAGATAATGTAAAAATTGTGCTAGGGTAGTACTAGCCTAAGAAAACAGCCGACGTTTTTGCGAGTTCCCTGCGAAATGACTTCTGAGGAAAGAAGGAAGATATTCCTTACTGATGACGTGTCTCTACCCAGATCTGGGTAGTAATGTTCATTGGCTGACGCAAATTTTCATCCAATCACAAGCACGTGCACTACCCAGATCTTGGTTATGACACCTCATCAGTGTGGAATATCTTCGCTCGTTCTCGACTTGGAGACCATTTCGTCACTTCCAGTCCTCCCCTGAAAGTTGTGGGGAAACATAATTCGTCTATATTACAAAAGCTTTCTAAATGATAAGACGTCAACTAGACAAGGACTCTGGTGGCTCAAAAAAAGAAAAAAACAAAGCTGAAACCTGTGAGCAGAATATGAGGTTGGTATTATTGCTAGTATGGTACTAGTGTTGTTAAAGTTAGTTTCTTTCGCAGGAATTGATGAAAAAGTGATTGCTCTTCCAAGCAAGGCCATAGAAACAATTATGTCGCAGCCGTGTGACTCTAGAGAGGTTGTACTTTAATTGAGAGACTCTTTGCAACTGAATCAGGATTCACTTAAACAGCCAGACCCTGGGACCAAACGATTGATCCGTTGCCTGGCAAATAAAGCAAAACAGTCTAACAGGCTTGATGTAGTGAAACATCTGAGAGATATTGCACCAGCTGGAACTACAGGTGAGTTTGTTCCCGTGAAATATAGATAAATAAGGCAATATACATGTAATATTTTCTTGCAGTGCACTTGTTACATAGAGAATAATACATGGTCGCACGGAGATATGGAATTTATCTTCGATTGTTCACATCGATATAGAACGAGTGAGCGCAGCGAACGAGTGAGAGATCGAATGTGAACACGAGAAGATAAATGCCATATCTCCAAGCGTCCATGTATTATTCTGTTTATTATATAAACATACTGATGACGGCGTTTTTGATGATTTTCCGAAGATTTCCGACCACCTTCCGAAGATTTCCGAAGATTTTTCAAATTGTCTCGAAGACCAGACGAAGTTCCCGAACATTTTCCGAGAATTTCCGAAAATTTCCGAAGATGTCCGAAGATTTCCGAAGATTGCCGAGCACTTTCGAGGAAGACCCGAAGATGTTTCGATGATACACCAACGAATTTAAGTACAATTTAAGAGACAAACCTGATGTTAGTGAAATTATCGATATCTTCACATGTAAAAATATCGTATTTTTACGTGTGTTCAGATACCACATTTCTCGGTGGTAGAAATCCTTGTAAAACACTGCAGTTTATATAATAAATATATATATTCATTATTTTAGATCCTTTGTTGCCTGAGCACCTTGATATTGGCAATATTCCCGTTCGCCAGATGACTGATCTCACTCTTGAGTTAAGCGGTAAGCTTAATTATGCTTCGCAGTTGCTGAGTCGTTCAAATCTCAGAATTATTGATGCGGATGGTTAAGCCAGCCTGATTGATATCTCAATTAGGGGACTTGTTTGTTATGGACAGTTAAGATTTAAGACAGAGAGATAACTTTCACCATAACTTTTTCATTACTGAGCTTTAATGAATGTAGATTTACAAATTCCAGACGACATAAGAACTCAATTAATTAATAATTTTGCTCATTGTAAATACAGCTGCCAATGTTCTCATTGGTGAAAAGCACATAAACGGCTTGTTCACGCTGAGTCTTATGTCGAATTTCAGACGTTTCATAAAAATTGCACCATTGACAGACTTCGTATACCACGTGCACCCTGCGCATAAAGCCCGGGGCAGTGGCACTTTCTTTAATGGCCTATACGGAGTATACGGGGAGGCTCTGCCCGAAAGAGGAACCTTCTAAGGCCTCAGGTTTATGAAAGGGTAGGGAGTTCACTTGTTGCTGTTGCTGTCATTTTGGTTGGTAAAAAGGCCCAAAAGAACAACCAGATGCATTTTATGACTGTAAAAAAGGGTGAGGGGTTGGATCTCGGGGCAGAGTCTCCCCGTATAAGATTTTGTTGAATACCCCTCGGGGTATAAAGGAAGAAGCATTAGATTTCAAAGGGAGAGTTTTTTTGAGGACAAGTCGCTGAAAATTACCTTGAAAGGATTAATTAGAGTCAAGTACTGATTATATGATTTGGCTGTTGTGAATCCCGTTTCATATGAAAGCTTGATGTCTTGATTTCCTTTGTAGGAGGAGAGGAATGGAAGTTGGTGGCAGAAGAACTGGGATTGTCTCCAAGAGAGATTCGTTACATCGACAAGCGAGTAATGAATCCATGCGAAGCCGTTCTGGCGTATATTTCTAGGCAGTGTTCAATAAGCGTGGGTGAGCTGTACGACAGGTTAAACAACTGTGGGCTGCCTGTGACCGCTGACCTTCTTTAATGATGTCATGTCACAGCTTTAGAAGTACAGTTAGTGAAGGCGAAAGTATTATGATGTCCATTTTTAACTTTGACCATTGTTCTGGTGTTGATTTGGACTATTCAGTAGTTAAGTCAAAAGATAATAAAATTAGAGCTTCATATTCCTAGAAATAAACCTCACTTGTACCATTACAGTCGACTCTCCGGACCAATTAAGGTTTCTGAGAAAATACCCACCTACCCCTCCCCTAAGCCAACATTTTGCCCAAAGCGAGAAGTAAGTGTTAATGTTAGCTTAGGAGAGGGGTAGGTGGACAGTTTCCCATAAACTTAAATTGATCCGAATCTTCCGCAAGTGATCATTCAAAATGCGAAGATTTAGAGGTGATGTCTTACGAGAATTGATCCACAGGGAGTCTCTTCGTAGAAGAGGTTTGAACACATTTATGTTTTGGAAGAGCATGCCATTTTTAAGTTACATTGTGTGTAGTTTCATGTTGTGACCAAACGTTCTTCGTATACTCCGAGTAGTGTAGTAAACATGTGTCAAGCGGTTGCCTACAGGGCGGTAAAAACAATGGAAAATTCAAAAACCGTCATCCAAAAAAGTGGTTGCGTCGCTAACGAGAAGTGGTCGTTTTAAAGAAGTTCTAATTGTAGTGATTTGACTGGAAAATTTCATGTTGGTGTTTTCGATGGGTGGTCGCTTATGGATGGTCAGTTACGAGATGGTCGCACATGGAGGTTCAACTTCATATTAACTTTTTTATATAATTTTTTTTTTTAACAAGAGCCACTGCTGGCTAAATATATAGTGCAGACGTGTATTTAGATGTTACGTTGTGTCTGTTTGAGACCTCCTCACGACAACTTAATTAGTGTGAGATGGTGTGATTAGCTCACTAATGTCCAGATTTGTACGCAGCTGCAAACTTTTGCGATATTTCGTGTGTTTGCGTAAATCGCAACGTTGGCGATTTTTCGAAAGCCACTTGCAAAAGGGACATTGGGCTTATTTCATTTAGTGGAACACAGTATCAGAAGCAAAGAAAGAGGGTAAACAGACTAGAGTTACAGTACTTCATACAACAGGTTTATATGAATTGCACCAAACGTTAGACTAAGTGCATGGGAATGAAGTGGTACTTTGATTAACGACTATTTTTTGCTCAATTGCAAAGGAAGGGAGTGGTTTGGGATCTCATTTCTTGGGAGGCTTAATAGACCCTTCCACGGCTTTTTCAGCTTTTGATAAAGAGCAGTAAGCGAATATCCATCAACGTTGCTGGAAAAAGGGCCTTGAATTAAGGTCACTTAGTGATTTCAAAGGCAGGGACGTGCCCCCTCTCCCTCCCCCCCCCCTCCACAACCATACAAACATCTGTAAAATTCCGCGACTTTACGTAGCCGTATCGTCGTTAGTTTTCAACGTGTTCTTTGCAGCCGTGTGCGGGACTGATTTTCGGTAACTGGTCCCAGTCAAAAGTTGAAAAAACCGTGGAACGGGTCTATTGAGGACCTGCAGTGAGTAAGAATGCAATGCAATGCAATGCAGTCCAATGGTTTTGATGTATGAAAGGCCGGGTTATCACTCAATCATATTGTTTCACAGAATAAAAACTGAGTTATGTCGTATTCCTGTATTAGTGAAACACTCCAATTTTGTGAATGTTTGCAGTAGTTTTTTTATGGTATTGTAAAGCGCCACGGACAATTATTGGAGTATGGCGCTATATAAATGCATTTTATCTTTTATCTTTTATCAGTGTAGTAGATCTCATAAAAAATTAAAGGCAGACCCAGATTTTTAAAGGCATTTTAGAAATTTGCTGACAATACGATCAACGGCATTGAAGGATCCTGTTTTTCAAATCAATAATCTCTATCAATGATGACCTTTTCAATTTTCTTTGGGCAACAAAGGAACTAAAAGACGTCTGGACGCTAGCCTCCCACGCAGACGTTCTTAGAGGTTCGTCACGTGTTCGGGGAAGGAACGCGTGAGAACCCCTAAGAACGTCTGCGTGGGAAGCTATCTGGACGCAGGCTAAACTACCTAACGAACCCGCTCTACTAAAAAAGGCTCTACAGGCTGCAGGCTGTTTTCGAGCTGGCTGGTAAATAAGGGCTGGGATTTAACTATAACCATCGTGTGGCTCCGGTGAACCAGTGGCTAACCTTGATGAAAAAAATCATTGTTCCTGGCTGACTAAAAAAGCTTAGCTTTTGTTCTGGCAAAAGAATATTCTATTACCCTAAACTATCCTTGAATATTCTGAATATGGTTAATCCTCGCGGTTTCTGGCCTCTATCAAACTTCCAACAAACTCTCGTCACGTGCGTACGTGCGTAAAATTTACGTTCTCAAATAAAAGAGAGTGAATGTATGAAAGATAGCGCGTAAAGTAAAAGTCGAACCTCGCTCAACTTCACGATTAAGCGCAATACTTCATACCTTGTCTCTATTTTATTTACTCGAGTAAAACTTACGTCCATGTTCACGCACGTAAAAATTACGCGACAGTGGAAATCCACCCTAAAGGACAAGACCCCCCATATTGGGCGTGTATTTTCGACGTACACGCCACTCAAAAGTTCAGTTTGGCTTTGTCACAGGCAGTCCGATAAAAAGTCCAAAAAAAGGGTTATTTATAAGGGTTATTTCACTTTCCTGAGGCCTCTCTTTTATTTGCTGCAGAACAGGCTTTACTTGTTCGCATTCTTTAGGCGAGGGAAGGCAAGCGCAAAGCAAGCGAGGAGCGCCAGACACGAGACACGCCCAACGTGGGAGGCGCCTACTCCTGTCGAGCGCTCGCTTCGTGCTTGTCTTTGGTCGCCTGAAAAACGCGAATCGCGTTTGTTTAGCTTCGTCCTCTCTTAAAAAAATCCCGCATGCATCGCGCTATTTTTTTCTCATCGCTTTCCCGAATTCCTCTTTTCTTTCCAAAAAAAAAAAACAACAACAACCATCAGCGAAAAAAAAGCGCACATCTGTTTGATTCACATCAGTTCCGTTACACAAACGTATGATTTCCCGAATTCCCAACATACAGGCAAACAAATCTCGCATCTAGCTTGAATTTTGGCCAGTAGCTGTAATATCCCCTTTCCCGTTAAGACATCTTGCGTTTTCCCGAATCCCGCACCGTATTTTGGTCAAATCCCGGATCCAGAAAATACCTTTCCAGACCCCCATGTAGTGTCAGTTGTGGCGGAAACTCGGGGTAAGGGAAATCAATTAAAATCGCCGTGGATCGGGAAAATAACCTCACAGCAGGGAAGAACAAACAATAAATAATGTCAAGTGTTTTTTATTGAAAATTCGAGCGAGTATTTATCTTCTTGAATCTTTTACCTGAATTCCCTTACAAATCCTTCATGCTCATGGCCATTTGAGGATTACGCAGTATGACACCACACTGAGCTTGGGCTGCCTGTGGACACACGCCGTTTGCATCTTTTCCCATACAAATCCTTACAGTTTCGTCATTATGCACTGTCATTACGACGCCTAGATTTCGTTTCTATAGGTCAATAGACTCGTACGGCTGGGCTGGAATTATTGTGGAGTTGGGTTTCGTTCCGAATGTTCCAAAACGGTTCCAGAAGCTAAAACCTTTTTGTCTTCCAGGAACACTTGACTGTCATAAGTTAGACAAGGTAAGCGGGAGGCTGCGTACACTCTATTTTGTTCTGACTGTCGTCTCAAACCGTCTTTATCATTCCTTGCTTCCAAAGAGTGGTTACTTTGCAATCGTTTTGGAATTTAGCTAGGCCATAGAAGAGAAAAAGATGGGTAAAATGTTGCCTTCATTTCATTAATTCTTTTGTAAAACATATTCCTGGACATCGCTCTCGCAGACCTCGAAATTACGAGTCTTATTTAAGACCTACACATTTGCTCAGAGGTACCCAACGACTGTTTAAAATATTTATTCGGAGCAGCAAATATGGCCTGGAAGTTTCTATTGCTTGAAAACAGCTTAAAATTTCTAGATGACTGTTCTATTCGTGTGATACTATTTTCGAAGCTTGTCTAATTAATTCTCTATGATTTTCTGAGGTTTTATTTTTCACATTCACTCCCCAGGTTAGGCTATTTTTCCTAGAACAAGGAAACCTAAAATTTTCGGATTAAAAAATACGATGGAGAAAGGAATCAGAAAAATTCAAAACGATAATTTGCATCTACAATTTTCGAAAAAAAAAAAACAACAACAACAACAGTACTGAAGCCCATGTAATTCGAAAAGACTCAAGTTCCCCCTTCGTCCCTGAGGATCGTGACCGAACAGATACAAATGTTATAGCGCCGCTTACAATGCATTTCTAGAGATCTAAAAGTGTTCTGGATAGTCTTAAACGTGTTTTCAGTGTACAGTCAACTCTCGCCTTGCGGACACCCCGCTATAACGGACACCCCGATAATACGGACAGCAGCTAAATCCCCAGCAAAAACAAATTACAGATGTTTGACTGAAATCAACTCTCGCTATTACGGACACTCGCTAATGAGGACACTAACCCGAGGTCCCCACAGTGTCCGCTATAAAGGGAGTTGACTGTATTTAGGAGGAAACTGCCATTGGGTGCCCCTGTCTGATGAAAACAGTTAACGCTTTGTCAAAAAATTATGTGATACAACCAGTTCCATTTAGCTTTAATTCTTCACTCACTTGAAAGTATATTTCTTCACATGTTCATATTTTAGAATTCTGTACTCTGTTCTACACTTAAAGAATTCATCGACATCAATTCGCGTGAAATTACAATGATCTACACTCTATCTACGCACTCGATCAGCTCCACGACTATGAACGACTACACAATTCCAAGACTCTCGTGCAACCTTCAGTTCTGAGATCACGTTACAACTTTCCCCGCTTGTTGTCCCTATAGTTTTTGGCTACTGGTGTGCCGACTTTCCTGTCTTTTTTTAGCTGCTTGATGTTTAACTATATTGAGTTCTAGTTTGGTGCGAATATGGCTGGACAGGCAACAAGAACAGGCAACAGTCGAGCGCACGCAACAGTCAAAAAACAAGTCCCAAGCGTAAACTCTGAAAGAAACCGAAATTCAAAGAAACTACCAGAATATTCTTTTGACTAAAATTCGCCTATTAGCAGTAATCGCACGTGTTCGCTTTGAGCACATGTATTAAAGTACACCTTCATTTGAATAACTCGCAGGAAAACTAGTGACCACTAGCATTAGTATCTAGGAATAACGTTCGGAAGCAAAAAGGAAAGGAAGATGATGTAAAAGTTACGAAGGATACGAGGAAGCTAAAACGACAATAAATGCAAATGAATATAGAAAGTTCCAAAAAGTCCAAAACTTATATAATTTCTGACACTATATTCCAAACCGATTATATTTCTGGGTCCAGTGTTTAATTTGCATCCAGTCTACTACACAGCCGTTCTTAGTGTCGTCACGCATCGCTCCTCCCCAAACGGCTGTTTATAACAGACTACCTATGAATCTGTTCCTCAAAATATCTGTTCTTCAGGCGGGGGCAAAGTTTTGCTGGCTTGGAGACTTGGAAAAAGTATTATGTCCTTGGAACAAATAAATTTTTCCCAGCAATCTCCCAAAATGCGTTAAATGGCTTCATAAAAACTTTATTCGTGCTTTGTTGTTATTTTTAGGTCTTTTCCTAAACTTTTCCCGTAGTGTTCTCCTGAATTTGATCACGGAAAGTGTCTTTAACAATGAGATAACAAATCATCTCAGTACAAACTGATGTAAGATATTGTTAAAGATATTATTAAAGATATCATTTTTAAAAATATCCACAATAAGCGCAAAGTTTATCTCGTCAGAATGTTTTCCAGCCAAAAGACTGGTGTAAATTTAAAGCTTCAGACCAGGTCGTTCAAGTCAGTATGAGATGAGAGGACTGAGTAAGACGTGAATACCTGCAAAGACGCTCAGTTTTTAAGTATTTGGACTGCCTTCTCCGAAAGATTTTGGTTAGATTTTCAATATGCTTCCTGTCGGCTTTGCGAATCTTGCAAAAATGTTTCTCCTTTCTGACGATAGTCCTTCCAGTATCCTAGAAGATAGCCCAAGGTTGCACAGATACATACGAAATCGGCCGAACTACCGCCGACGTGTTTTCGGATCACGATGAACCTGCTGTAGTTGAAGCGTTTGTAAGCGTTTGAAGCTTTCTGTTTTTTTTTTCTGTGGTACCTTCGTGCGTTGTTGGTGAATGCTGGTCAAGAAACAGATTCCGCGAGATACTGTAAGTACAAATTTAGGATTAATTTGGTAATCTGAATATCGAACCAATCCCCGGCGTGAATTATCCTGCAAATGGCATGCAGTTTATTTTATTTTATTCTTTTTTAAACAGGCATGTATGAATTTCAGTCAACTCCTACAATTCGGATTTTTTCTTTTTTCTTTTGCTCTTAACAAGACGACAGAAAACTTCACAAATATACAAACCAACGCTGAAAGAGTCAGATCTAAAATTAAGCTTAATTTATTATTTTTTGGCACCTTTATTAATCAAGCTAATATCGTTTTCACTCACGTTAGGGTTTCTAGCCACGTGTTCGGCCCCCTTGAAGGACATCAAAGTTCGACCCTTGCCGAAAATTTCGTATTTTTTGGCCTTCGAAATAAGTTTTTTGAGAAATAAACCTCACAGATCTTTAGAACATACATTGAAAAGTGAAATACGTAAAAATCACCACGATATGTGGCATATTTCAGCATTAACAAACCGATGAAAGGGCTCTCGGCCTGCTTTTGCTCGCAGCCAGTAAGCGTGACCGCCATTGTTCACAAAACCTGAGTGGACCTCGGTGGACAAAAGCACTCATTGGCTAGAAAACAATGAGAATCGAACGAAACAGTGGGGATAAAGACCAGCGGAGACCTGGACGGTAGTTTCTTTGTCCGAACGTGTGTGCAGTTTTCGAAACGTTTTTCGATTATTATTCGGTTTAGACTATATATTCTATAGGTTATGAAGATTATTTTGACTGGAAAAATAGTAAGATTCAACGTGCTCTCAAGTCCCGGAGAGCGAATTACAATATTTGAGTACAACGCACACTGAAGATGTCAAGAAGTTCACAGCGATGCCGAGGGACTATCAACCTCAACAAAACGGAAGGTAAGCAAGGAGCTCTTTGCTTTAATCTGAAATATTTATTGTATGCGATATTTTGTTATCGTGCATCGACATTCAATGTACTATATCAGTTTGTGAAACAAAGGATCGATTATTCTAATGCGTGCAAATATTTCAATTTTTATGGAATGCTCACTCATTTACTGCCTAAGAACTGTTTAGCTTTGATGCTTTTAGTTTTCTCAATCTATTTTCGTGGCTGTAGGTTCACTGGAGAAACATGTTCATGTACGGCATAGATCTCTTGCTGTTTCTGGGATTTGAGACATACATTGTATTCTAAGACAAAATAGTTATTTGCTAATTGAGCTTATGTAAACTTTGCTTTGTTGCTGCTGTTTTGTGTGATTACCATCTACCAAAGTCAAATTGCCGGCTATTAAATGTACACTTAGAGCTATGTATTAGGCCCTGAATTCCAAAATTTGAAAAAGTATTTAATTTTTGTCTTGTCAGGGTTGTTGAACAAAGGCATATTTGTGGGACCTCTATGTGAGAAAAATAGTTTGGATGTGGCAAAGGAAAAGCAAAAAGCTCTTGTTACTCAACTCCAGCTCTAGAAAGTTTTCCTCCAGGTTGTAGCACCAACCAAGGAACATTTTCAGCAAAGAAACTCTGTGTCGGGAAAGTGCATCATATTTTCTGTTGAGTAGCTAACTAAACACTTGACAGAAGTTTTGGAACTTAACCAGTGAGGAAACTCAGCTTGAAAATGAAGGTGGACTCACCTTCTGGAGTTAAGATGAATGTGCCAAAAGCTTGTCGGAAGGAAAAGCTAAGCTGGTGAAGAAGCTGAGAGATGCACGTTAAAAAGTTATGATAGCCATGAGCAAAGCATTGCGTCCCCAGTTTCAAGAAAATCCATTGCTTCTTGTGGAAAAATGAGTCATGCACAATTGCACTGAACATGGCTTTGAGCAAGCTGAATGGTTCAATGCATCTGTCTTGCACCTTGGTGAGGTATTCCAGATGCGGCCGATGCAATCGATGCATAGTACATCATCAAATATGACATTGATGAAGATTGATATGGATGAACAATGCCATTACTTTAAGACTTAAAAAAGGGGGATTTGATTGTTCTCTGATTGTTTCTATTAGCAAATTAAGGTTGCACAGGACTTTTTAGAATGACAACAATCATTTGCTAAATTTCTTGCAATAACAAGAGAAGGCAATGATACCTACCCTCTTTGTTTGCTTTTTAAAGTGATCATCATGATTGAACATGTTAGTGTTGTCATGATAGTTGGGCCAGAGTTCAGTGCAGTCTTAACTATTGCATTTTGTAAATTATAAGCCCTAGTATCAATACAAAACTTTTTCATTATACTGTGAGTTCGAGGTGAGGGAAGTTGTTTGAACATTTAGCTTATGAGAATAAAAATTGTGCCTCGTAAGGGAATTTGAACAGCCATGGATTGCATAAAAAACCAGTTTTTGTATCAAAAATAAGTTTTAACTTGATCTTTCTTTTATTATTCAATGTACTGTAATGATATGATTTAGTGCCTGGGGCGCTAACATACTTTAGGTACCTCAAGGGAGGGCGTTTATTCAAGATAGGGTGCTTATTCTGGACAGGGTGCTTATTTCTTTTTGGAGAAACAACCGAATGTTCAAAATAAAACTTTAATATATATCTATATATATATATATTTAAAAAGGAACAAAAGCAGAAACTGTAAAAGTAACAAATATGTGGTGAATGTTCAGTTAACGTGAGGGAAATTTAATCTATTTTTATGGCGATAGCTTTGACAGTGTCACTAACCTCATTACCAGAAATAAAAGCTTTCTGGTGGGGTATCTTTGATGTCCAATTCGTTGATGGTGTAGATAGGGGGTCGTTAGGCAACACATGACTTTTACCTCGTGCCAAAGTGCTGCTTGTTCCAATATATTTTTAGAATGGTGCTTATTTAAATGGGGGTGCCTATTGGCATGAGGGCACTAAATGGAATAGGGGAGCTTATTAACAAAACACATTTGAAGGGGGGCGCTTATTCAAAAGGGAGCGCTTATTGGAAGGAGGGCGCTAAATCGAATCATTACGGTACATATCATATTCAAAGTTACAGTTCCACTTGTTATAGGCACGTTCAGAATCCGGTTGTTACCATAGAAACAAGCACTTTTGACTGTTTCTTACTGGAAGTGTTATCTACCTTCAATAACAATTATGATAGCACTCCTTATTTATCTTGATATGTTGGCATAACTAATGTATACAGTCTGCTACATAACATTTCAAGTAATTTAGGTGGTTGCCATAGAAACGAGACCTTTTCAACTATTGATCCCAAGAAAGACGCACAAATGCATATTTATTTGTTTAAAGGTGAATTTTTTTAATTTTGACCGAAATTTTGCTAATTATTGTCATTTATTTACATGATGATGTCACCAGGGTCGCCATGGCAACTTGATTGACACATCAAATGATAGGCTTGTCAAAGTTCTCTATCATGGCCAAGTTTCAAGAAAATCGTACTGGGGGGTCCCATCACGAATAACGGATATTACTAGGGCTACCTTCCGACAAGTACCAACGAAGCGAATTCGTTTATGTTTTGTGGAATGTGCTTATTCAGATCTTCGCAATATTTTTTTTAAAAATAATCGTAGAGGTTTAAAATGGATTGCGCTATAGAAAAGGATGACACCCAACTTCAAAACAACAACTTTGACACATTCTAGGCTTTCACTTTTATTAAACAATAAGAACATGACTTGAAGATTTGTTGGTCATATGAGCAAGTTCTGCAAGTAAGCACTTTTGTTTCGTGGAAAATTCCATTGTATGAAAAATGTAAACGTTAAAAAGAAAAATTTAGTTCAAATGAGGCCTTTGACTGCGGAAAAGCAATAATTAAATTCCGAGCAAGAGCGTCATCAGGGATAAGAAAAATATTTCGCGTGGTAATATACATAAGAAAAAATTGGTGCACAGTAAAATGTGTGTAAAGCGCAACAATGGAGCGGAATGTATCAGAGGTATAAAAATATAAACTTGAGTAAATTACAAAGATCTAATTAGCGAGTTTCACAGGACAAAGAGTCTCTTGAAAGGCATAATGATAGTCATCAAGACAAAAGGTCCGCAAATTCGTTGCGTTCCACACAGGAGTTTTGGGCTGTCTCAATGTAAATCGAGCAGCAAAAAAACATGCTGGTTGGCAAAATCTCTCGAAAAAAAATTAGTTTCTTCACCGTTTGATCTAGCCTGCGTGGCAAGCGTATGAAAGGGAAGGGAAAGGGGCTTTTGGGCGCGAGGGAAACGCGAGGGGCGCGCGAGGGCGCGCTCCTCGCGTTTCTCTCGCACCTAAATCTCCCTTTCCCTTCCCTTTCAAACGCCTGCCACGCAGGCTACGTTTGATCCAACCATCAGGGTCAGTAATACATTTTTTAACAAGATTAAAGCGGCATCTGGCGATAGAGTAATTAGAGAAGATATTTCAATTTAACATATACCTGAGATTTGCGTTCTCAGCTCACGAGTTATCCAGAATAATCGCGCATAGCCTACGACTCAAGCGTTGTCTTTCTGGTCTTTGCCAGTATTAAAATGTAGCGTAGTTCCATATTGTATTGAATGTATTGAAGGTCGCAGAATTTAAATAGAATCGGACGAATGTTGCTAGATAAAACCTTTGGTTCAAAATCAGTTTTGATTATGTATAACCCGCAGTCTGTGAACACATAGCATACTACTCATCGTAAAGGAAAGATAGATGCCAAAGCAAATTGCAATCATTGATCTCCGAGGCTCTGTGTGTGCAGATTCAACCAATTTTTTGGCCTGAGCTTGCTAAACTGCAGTTTCCGCAGTGAATCGCTTCACGCACGCGCTGGTGCGTTGTGCTCGTACTTTTATGGCCTCTCTCTAATGGAATCTTGTACATTCAATGCACTATAGTTAAAAATTTAACCAAAAGAATGGAAATAATAATTGACTTTTTCTTTATATGGAAGAAGTGTGACATTATAATTTTAACTCTGATCGAATAAAGCCAGCATTGCATTCTTGAGATGATCGTAAAGGACGGTGCAGACGGTGTGTGCGTCTGGGTAGGTTTAGGTGACATTAGGAGAAGAAGACAGACTGAAGAAGACGGTCTTCCTTTGCCTTGAAAATGTTTCTGAGCCTAACGATATTACGATAAACGTGTAAGTGGTAATATTCATCGGCAGTCTGGTAGGCATTTTGATGTAGAAAACCTTAGATCTTCTAATCCGACTGCATTTGTTTAGTGACTATTATGCATGATCTGCTGTCAATGATGTAAAGCGTGTGCAAACGGGCTACATAAAAAAATTTCCGTTATTTAATGACGGATTTGCGGAAATACTATTGTTAGCAGTAACTCGACCTAAATTCCTAAAGATGTCATTGTAGAGACAGAAAACACAAAGACCAAGAGATCAAATGGATTCGGTCGAATAGTGAAATCGTCATCCCGCCAAAACGTGCCCAAAGCCCGCCAAAAATTACCAAATCTCGACGCTGCCGCTATTTAACTCCAGTCCAGTCCAGTCAAGAAAAAGCTATGTATTGAAGGAAAATGAATCACTTGCGCACAGAAGTAAATTAAGGGTTAATATGTCTGATATGTTTTAGCTCGAGTAAGCGAGTGTTATTGTAATGCCATGAGATCTAAACTCCTAAGTGCAATTTTTAAAGCAACAGAAACACTAGGTGGCACGCCCGTGATTCTGTGAATCAGACACTACAGCATTATAAAATCACTTGCGCACCAAGTGGAAATTTAAAGGTTAATATGTCTTAGCTTGAGTAAGCGAGTGTTATCGTAATGTTATTGTGTTCTAAACTCCTAAGTGCGAGTTTTATCATGCAACAGAAACACTAGGTGGCACGCCCGTGATTCTGTGAGTTAGACACCACCGTATTATCAAATCACTTGCGCACAGAAGAAAATCAATGCTTAATATGTCTGATATGTTTTAGCTCGCGTAAGCGAGTGTTATTGTAATGCCATGATGATCTAAACTCCTAAGTGCAATTTTTAAAGCAACAGAAACACTAGGTGGCACGCCCGTGATTCTGTGAGTCAGACACTACAGCATTATGAAATCACTTGCGCACCAAGTGGAAATTTAAAGGTTAATATGTCTTAGCTTGAGTAAGCCAGTGTTATCGTAATGTTATTGTGTTCTAAACTCTTAAGTGCGAGTTTTATCATGCAACAGAAACACTAGGTGGCGCGCTCGTGATTCTGTAAGTTAGACACAACGGTGTTATGAACCACTTGCGCACAGAAGAAAATTAATGGCTAATATGTCTGATATGTTTTAGCTCGAGTAAGCAAGTGTTATTGTAATACCATGGTGATCTAAACTCCTAAGTGCAATTTTTAAAGCAACAGAAACACTAGGTGGCACGCCCGTGGTTCTGTGAGTTAGACACCACGGCATTATGAAATCGCTTGCGCACCAAGTGGAAATTTACAGGTTAATATGTTTAGCTCGAGTAAGCGAGTGTTATTGTAATGCCATGATGATCGAAGTTCCTAAGTGCAATTTTTAAAGCAACAGAAACACTAGGTGGCACGCCCGTGAGTCTGTGAATCAGACACCACGGCATTATGAAATCACTTGCGCACCGAGAGGAAATTTAAAGGTTAATATGTCTTAGCTTGAGTAAGCGAGTGTTATTGTAATGGCATAGTGTTCTAAACTCCTAAGTACAATTTTTAAAGCAGCAGAAACACCAGGTGGTGCGCCCGTGATTCTGTGAGTTAGACACCACGGTATTATGAAATCACTTGCGCACAGAAGAAAATTAATGGTTAACATGTCTGATATGTTTTAGCTCGAGTAAGCGAGTGTTATTGTTATACCATGGTGATCTAAACCCCTAAGTGCAATTTTTAAAGCAACAGAAACACTAGGTGGCACGCCCGTGATTCTGTGAATCAGACACTACAGCATTATGAAATCACTTGCGCACCAAGTGGAAATTTAAAGGTTAATATGTTTTAGCTTGAGTAAGCGAGTGTTATTGTAATGTTATTGTGTTCTAAACTCCTAAGTGCGAGTTTTATCATGCAACAGAAACAGTTAGACACCAAGGTGTTATGAAATCACTTGCGCAATAACTGGAAAACCAAGGGGTATACAAGGTATGAAAGCTATATGTCTGTCTTAGAGTGTTTTGTAATAGGTGTTTTTTTTGTAGGAGACCCTCAGCCAGTTTTGTTTTTCGGCATTTATTAGTAAAAGATTTGTTTTTTCGTTACAAATAAAACACGCGTAGCAAAATTCCCATTTCCGGCACTTTTAGTACGTCCTGGAAACTGGAAAGCACAGTATACGTAACCGGTTATTCGGAAAAAAGGCTTTTCTTTTTCTTTTTGATATTTATTTAGAAAAAAACTGTTGCGATCCGTTCACTGAGAATCTCTGCTAATGCAGTTACATTTCGAAAACAATATTTTTGTGGTCTCGCGTTCTCCTCGCGGGCGGCCTTTTGCTTTTAATCACCTGGAGAGACTTTGGTTTAGTTTTAGTTTGATTATTTCACGTCGTAGTTACAAAGAAACGTTTCGGCGTGGCCCACCCAATGTAAATAAATTTGAGTAAAGTGGCCGAGTGTTCTGAAGTTGCTCTGTTTGAAAAGACATTTGTAATTTTTACAATGTGTCGACTCAATATTTTTTAATACAGTTACAACTCATCAATCGTTTTTTTTTCAATAGTTTAACAAACGAGAAAGGAGTTAGTAACAAAAAAATGTAAGTAGGTTGAGTTTGATCGTCCGGGTGAACGTAGTCCTGAATAGGACTATGTGAACGCCATATAGGACTGTTGTTGTTGACAGTGACTGACGTTTCGACAACCTGTGCGGTAGTCATCTTCAGAGTCAAAGTGAGTTGTATCACGTCAGTTGATGGTATTATACTCTGGTTATTGATTTGATTAGTCAATTACTTCGTGATGTTATTGGTTGTCTGTCAGTTAAGCCGTGATGTTATTGGCTATGAAGACTCGTAATCAGTAATTGGTGCGTTTCGATCCGTCTATTGTCCTATTGTCACAGTTAAACAGTCGTCTATTGTTAGTCAAATTGTCATTCTCTCGTAGTTTCTCGTAGTTAGTTTTGCTTGATCTCGACAATAAGTCGTTTGTACGGCGCTGGTAACTGTTGGCTACGATTCAGTGGCGTTTGTTCTAAGTTAGTAAACCAGCTTTCTAAAGTAAGACGTTGATAGTAGTCTGTAGAATGCGTTATACATGTCGCAGAGTCCCAGTCAATTTGATGTTTCGTCTTTAAATGTAGCCTGCGGTGCAGCCGGCTCACGTATCGCATATAGTGTGGATTAAGTCCTATAATGCTATAAACAAGGTTTAAAGTGTCTGCGCGCAGGCTACTTTAAATGGTGCTCAGCAATGTGATTGTTGACGTCACCATTCTTCGTAGCTCGTTTTTGTTCGGTCAGTCGCGTGCTTAGGTTTCTACCGGTTTCACCAATGTAAGAAGCCTGGCAGTCGCAGCATTTGATCTTGTATACTGCTCCCTGTCTGTCCTCCGGTTTGTCTTTGTCCTTGACATTAGTAAGCAGTCGCCGTAAAGTGGTTATTGGTTTGTGTGCAACACGTATATTGTAAGGTTGTAATATACGTGCAATAGTTTCAGACGTGCCTCTGATGTACGGTATAGTCGCTGTCGTAACAGGGCCAGAGTTGGTCTGAGTGTTGGAATCAGTGTAACTGTGAGTGTTCCGTCTAACAAAGTCCGTGTTGTTTATGTTCTTACTAAAAACGTTGTTAGTAAGAACAATTACAACACGGACTTTGTTACGACGACTAAGTGCAGTTTTGTAAAGATAGTCGTTTTGAGGCTTACCAAGAGAGAATGAGGTACAGGATCGAAACGGACCAATCATAAATTTGGATGTTTCGGCTAGGTCCGCCAGTCGAATATTCGTATTCCATCAAAGATTCCTTTTATTTGAAAATGTATATTTCTTAATTAATTTTTTTTTTTTCAAAAAGTGGGGGGGGGGGGGGAGGGGAAGGGCTGGCCCCCCAGCCCCTCCCCCTGTGCGGGCCCTGATAGTTAGGATTGATTGACCTGTTTCGCCTTTCTCAAAGCTCAAGAAACCTCAAGTAACCGCAAGTCCGCTAAGTCGGTCATAAGGATGGTTTTCAAGTCGCTTGAAACTATCTTGAATCGTTTCAACTTTCCGACTTTAATGAGATGCAAAGTAAAGTTACTTGAGATTTTACTTGGGCCTTCACACGAATTTTTGTTTAAGAAAAACTTAGCAGCTCCTAAGTCTTACTTAACAGCCTAGTGCAAAGACAACCATTGCGCGGCGTTATAATTATGCCGCCGAGGCAACCACGCTTCTTAGCTCGGTTGCCTAGCTCGTTGGCAAAAATTTTAGTTTCACGAATCACGATAATCAGCGTGTGAAGCACTTCCTTGATCTTGTTCTTAATTAAGCGAAGAAAAAATTGGCAAAGATGTGTCTGAAACACTCAGCAAGGGGGCGAAAAGGAAAAGAAAGACTACAAATTGCAAATTCAACTTTTATCACTTTTGACAGATAACTTTTACAACCATTCATCCACGAAGTGGAGTGAATTCTTGAAGAAACATTAAATTGTCATCGTTACTGTCTCCCGTAGGATCTCTGAATCTGTCTCACTTTTCGTCGTCCTCTTCAACCGCTAGCTGCTGCATCTATTTCTTGCCCCTCAACGATAACTTCGTGTGACAAGTACAAGTCATAGCGTCGTCGAAGTAAGGTCCAGACTGCATTGGGGCTGAACGAAACCTTTCCTTTCGGATGGTCAGACGCTCGGTACGTTCCCCTATTTAAACACTGTAGTCTCTTGCCAAACGCTCTGACTCACAGCTTTTCCATCAGTTCCACCCTGTAGTTCCATTGCTTGCCGCCCAATCCATGAGCTCTTTTTTCCTGTATGTTATTCTGTTAAGCTGCCTTATTGCCTTGAGATGTTCAAGTCTTGGGAAAACGCCTCACAATCTTCTTTCGACAGAATTTGACAGGGGCACCCAACGTCAATTTTCGGAAAATATCTGTTCGGAAGACGATTTGAGATCTAGAATTTTCGGAACATTTGTCGTAAAATTTCTTGCTTGCCTGCCTCTCCCAGGATTTTCGAACATCTAAAAAATGGTATAATTGCCCGTTTTTAATGGATTTTTACCCTTAAAAGGTCACCTAGAATTTTCGGGATCCTTTTTTCTGGCTGAAATTTTCGAAAAGGTAAGTTTTGATCCCTATAATTTTCGGATCACTAGACTTCCAGCCAGGAAATGCGAACAGATGAAAACTTTCTAGGGGATAAAAATATGCCTATATCTACCATTTAAATACTAAAATACGTTTAACAATGCTATGTTTAAGTGGTTTTGAACTATATTCTCGTTGGGTGCCCCTGATTTGAGCTCAATGCTTCGGCCAGGGCCACGTTTCTCGCCCTTTGCCTCTTAATCCAACGAATTCTTCGAGTTTTTTTCTGAACTCTACTAGCGAAGAGTGCTCGCTTGTTAGAGAAAAAAGAATTCTTTCCTTTCCAAGGAAAGTCGTTGAACCCACGGAAGTTGGGTCCACGTGAAATATTTAATACGCATTCGATTGAAAATATGTCACACATTTGCCCTGCCATGTTTACAATGACCATGATCTTCAATTTGTGCGCTGAATTCCTTCGCGGACTTTACGAGTCTTCAGATGTTTACGAAGTATGTACGAAGAATAGCGCGGAAGTCCATGTAAGATAGGTGTATGTTATTATTACGATGATGGTCTCATTGGCTGATTCATAGTCTTTATTCATCCTTCGGAGGTCTCGAAACTGAAAATGACGAGAAAAATACGTAATGAAATCACGATGATCGTTTATCAATTAATGCGAGTTTTTTTACGGGGCACACTTAACCCTTTGGTGAAGGAACATGAGGAATAGACAAGACCGGGAGACAAGACCTTTATTACCATAAAATTGCCTGTACAATTTCTTGCGTTGGCACGTTAGCCAAAAACGCTAGACGTGGCGTGCCAAATTAGTAATTCTTTTACAAATCAGATAATATTACAGATAATAAGTAAAAAGCAAAGAGAAAAGAATAGAATGAATGTATGTGTAATAAAGTAAAAAACAAGAACGACAAATCTTTTTCATGCAAGTTGTGAGAGAAGCTAAGGTTTAGGATTTCGCGATTATATTTCTCTTGTTATCATGGTCGCATTATTTCTCATTCTACTTGGTATCTCATTCCATAATTTTAGTTAGCGCCAAAAATTGCGGCGGCTTGGTTTTCAAGATTAATTTTTTTGATGTACGTATTGTTTTTCGAGGAGTGATCTTGTGTTATAAGTATGAATAGATGATGTCTGCGAGAACAAATTAACGATTTTTGAGGGTAGCCCGTGAATCGGAGAGCCAATGTTCACAGGCTAACCTAATGCATGATATTCATTAGGTAAGATAGATAGCATTAGGTAAGATACGGATCGACTTAAAATAGAGAAAGTTAATTGGCAGGATATTTGCATCACTAAAAAGAGGAATGGCATGAACATTCCTGTTGGCAAAAAATATGAAACGGAGAACTTTTTTCTGAAGTAATAAGATTTTTGTTAAAAGTGTTTTTGACGCCTGTCCCCAAACTGTCAAGAGCCAAGATTAAGGACCTTAAGCAAGGACGACGACAACGGCAGTGAAAACGTTGGTAAAAAATGAATTTGCCCTCTTTCAATCTTAATCACGTCCATTTGGACCCGCTCAATATGTCAAATACAGGGGACGTTTCCTGGAGTTAAATTCTTAAGAATTTTATTCAGGTTAAAAAAGATCAAGGAAAATTCGTCGTCGTATGTCCACGTCCTCCATAAATCGTCAAATTAGGAGGTTTCACGTCGTAGTCGTGCAGTGGACGTCAAAGAAATGTACTAAAAAGAGTGATGCACGTGCAGAGCTGTTGTTTTGATCTTTAAACCTATTGTTTTTTGAAGTCGTCGTTGTCGTCGTCGTTGTAGTTGTTTAAGTTCCCTCAGTATTAACGCACGGTACTGATATAATTATATTTAATTTACTTTTCACGAATTACATTATTGTTACCGCTGCGCCACGTGGGAACATACCGTAAAGGTGATGATGATATTTTATTTAAACCCTTTCCCTTAGAACTTCAGCCACCACACCCTGTTTAAGCTGATCAAGCCCTATTCAAAGCTATTTTTGAAGAGAGTGACATGTGCTTTAAGGTAAAAACCCGAACTTAAACGCATTTTATCGCATTTAAAGAACAGATGCCCAACAGAGCCAATACGGTATAGAGTGTTTTCACTCACGTGGCCGACAACTATGCTAATTAATTTGAACAAAAGAAAGTTTTTACATAAGAAAAGAGATCAACTCCCACAGGACTGGTTTGGAACACCAACAAGACCGCCGTTTCATTGTTTGGGAACACCAATATGGCCGCCGTGACGGCATGTGAAAACGCTCTATAAACTCGTATCAGGCAAAATATGTGTTTTTTACCTCGTTTTCGCTCATATCCTAAGGCTAATGATCCAAATCGCTTCAATTTTCTCTTAAAAGTACTTTTGCCTTCGAAATTCATCGCAAAAAGCACTTACCAACTCCTAAAACTGGCGCTAAAAAACCTAACCCGTCATGAGGAGCCGCGTAAAGTCCCTTTTCTAATTATCTTGAGTGACGGTTGCTATGCTCAATTTCCTGTTAGAATTTTACCTCCGACCTCGTGCATGTTAGCAGGGGTCAGATTAGCTGTCATCGGTAGTGATCTTCACAGAGGCGATGAAACAATTCTAAATTTCGCAACTGTCTGTTAATATGGTTAAAACAATACAAGGTGGGGTAAATAGATGTAAATAAAGTCGAGCGCTGTCTTTTCAACTATTCTCCGGATCGGATCAGCCCGATCAAGCCACCTTGTATGGAGTATATGTGGGTTACTTTTTGCCGTTTCCTGGTCGAGAATTTCTGTGTTGATTCGCGATCAAAATCGCTTCCCTTAGATGCGATTGGTATTTCAAGAACATTTAAACAGATCGGACAGGTTAGGAGAATTCAAGCTTCTCTTCTGAAAACCGGAGATGGCCAGCTTTCCTTCTTCACATTGGTTCAAATGCGAGGCCAATTCAGCCTTAGATCAGTAGGTTTACCTTACGACACATTAATTCTGGTTTGTATAATGACTTGATTAATCGTAAGACTCCTTGAAGGTAAGCACAGTGTTCGATTTATTTATTTCTGCTTCGAACATATCCGCGCCAAAACCTCCTAAATGCCCGCCAAATTTAATGTGGCGCTCCCGATCGTACAGCTCGTGTTTAGGAAGAAACAGGCCCAGCACAACTTCCACTGGAGGCAATTTTGTGTACAAAAAGTACCCTAAAAAAGAAGTCCAAAAGCTCTATTAATTTCGTGCGACATTTTCTTGATAAACAAAGGAATGTGTAGAAAATTATAGACGTCCGTGTTTTATAATACACATACACACGTAGTGGCCAAATTGCTATATCTCTGACCTTTTTTCAACTGTTTTGCTTGTTGCCGATGTTTAAATGCTTCATCATGATCCTGTGCGATTTATAGTTGTCACTTCATGCTCAGATCTTTGTTTCAATTAATGAGAAAATTATCTTACAGTTAAAACACTCTTTGCACAACAATAAGGCCAGTAATTATCGCGTAATATTGCGTTGTTGCATGCGTTCTCAACACAGCCGGACGGAGCTCTGCCTATGAAAATAATCGTTTTCCTAGTATCGAATAGGCGGATATGACTCCCACTGGTAGCAAATTGTGCTACAAAGCCATTAATAAGGGCTATTCCATGCAAGTATAAACCTCGTAAAAGCTTTTTATTTTGATCAAAAATGAAATGAAACGCGTTAAAAATATCAGACGCTCGTGTTACCCATACCCCTACCGACCTACCTAAGGTACTTCACAGATAGAGGGCTGAGTGTTAAATTTGCTCGTTATTTGTAAGGCCCTAAATCTAGGTAGCTTTCTTTTTCTTTTAAAAATTTTTTACGGAGGAATCGAAATGAGTTTTGGTTGATTGGTTGTGTCCATCGCAGTTCACCCCTATTTGTTTTTTTTTTTTAATAAAATACGACTGCGCAAACGGTCTCTATTATTTTTCACAAGCAGAGAGCTTTGATATAATTCACCGAAAACAAATTCATGAACATGGTTCAGGGTATTCTGTACGTGCTTTTATGTTGGGTGTGTCGCCTGATTAAAAGCGAGCGATCGGGTGAGTCGCCTTCGCTTAGTGCAAGAAGACTTTGTAAAACGTTTATATTAAATGAATCTTTCTGTAAAAAAAACGAGGCCTTAGGAAAGTTTATAAGGTAAAATAGTCTTGGAAAACGGTTTGCCAAATATATTTTTCTTTTGTTTGGGACTTGCTAAAATTGTATTGAGTCAACTAAACGCTTAGAATTCGTAATTGAACTTATTCTTTGAGTGATTCAACACAAAGCTAAACAACGACCAAAGTTCCGTCTGCACGTGCTCTTCTGGGTGAGTCGCCTGAAAAAGCAAGCGATCGGGTGTGTCGCCTTCGCTTAGTGCAAGGAAACTTGGTTGGTTATGGCTCGTGAAAAATAATAGAGACCGTTTGTGCAATGGTATTTTATTAAAAAACAAATAGGAGGAACCACGATGGACGCAACCAATCAACCAAAATTCATTTCGATTCGCCCGGAAAATTTTTTTAAAAGGAAAAGAAAGCTACTTAGATTTAGAAATATAAATTTCGGGGGAGCAGGATTAAAAGCGGGACTGTTCCCTTTTTTGAGAAAAGGCCGGTGAAGTCTCCTATTTAAATTCTGCTCTCCAGAGAAAGCTACTGTAAAAACTATTTGCATTTATAGTTAATGTAAATTCTATTAACTTTAAATCGCTGCACTTCGTTCATCTTCGGTAAATAAATGCATATTGATTCTGAGGTATCCCCTGTTTGTTGCAAAACTCCTCTACACCGCCACAAGTTTTCCAACTGGTGCACTGTTTTGGAGCGATTTTCATTCTATCAGATTCTATTTTTTATTTGTGGTCGTCTCATCAGCTTTTTAGTAGTGTGTGGTAAATTGAGCGGTTGACAGATATGTCGGAAAAAGCTTCACAGGAGGCCACGAAAAGAGATTCGCATTTCAGCTCAAGTATGGTTTCAAGCTGTCAACGGTCTATGCTTGGCTGAATTTAAACAATGGCCTTCTGGTCAGATGGGGGACAAATTTTCCCCCATATTTCGGTCGCTAAGGCTTGCGGCTCGCCATGTGATAGAAATTTGACAAAAGCACAGTTCGTAAAGCAAGCCTATCGGTTGCCTGAAAACCAACAATGCGTTGACGTCAAGGCGGACATCGACCAAACTCGATAGATTTATTAGCAAAGAGACTTTTCACGCTTGCCTTGCGATCCTCGTGGGAGTCACGCGCGAAGCACGCGTTTCGTGCGCGACGAGATTATAAACCTCGCTCCGCTCGGAATAATCCGTAGTTCCCCTTATATTGTTAATCACATTTTTGTTACTTAAAAAAATATTTAAAAATTCATAACTTTGCTTCTATGTGGCCAGTTTCCTTCATTTAAAACCAAAAAGTTTAGAAACAATGGGAGATTTTTTGGCAGTAATTTCAAGTCTGATAGTTCTGGGTAGTAATTGACCCTAAACTCCCTATTTACTGGTGCTTTGCGAACTGGGGATGATCTCAATTTTGCAGAATAGTTTGACTGTTGTTTGAAAGACAATTATATGATATTACAATCAGTTTTGGAGACAGCGATAAATATTTGTAAATCAAATGCCAAAATCAGATTTAGATTCGCTTTAAAAAACTGAACATGCCGCAGATTTCAATGCAAAGTTGTGAACAACTCAAAACAGTCTGCAAAATAGTTCTTAGTTCAAAAAATCAATTTTTCTTGTAGACATTTCAACCAAGCAGACTTCGTCTTCCATCGCTAGTCTACGAGTGTGCTCTAAAATACATCACTACAGCAAGCTAGAGGCAAGTCTTGTGAGTTCATAAGACGCTAAACTGCAAAAAGCTAAGCTTAAATTCTTGGCAACAACTTGGCTTGGACCGTTTTTAATTACAAAACGTTCACATTTGTCTGCTCTATTTTTAATGAACATGGTTTTTGAAATGATTTTGTACTAATTTAACTCAAAAATTATAAATTGGTCATAAACCTTTTAAAACCGACCAAAATTAAGCTTAATATGTTCAATGTAAACAAATTAGACTTTATAATCACTTTTTCAACATTGTTTTGTGGGTCGAAGAAGGTACCTTCACGCAAAAATAAAAACAAACAAACTTTTATTCAACATATTTTCGATAATGTAACTTGCATCGATTTTCGCATGGAAATTTTCCTCATTATATAATTTGATGCTGAGCTTAATGCTTGAAACTTCTCATTTAATATTAATTTACACCAGTTGAGAAAAAAACCGCTTCTTACCTTGAGCTGGTATTTGCTTGTTGTTATCTTTCAGTACCGCTTCGCTTCTATTCCTGATTTTAGACGTAGAAAGTCTAGAAATAAAGTTGTTAGTTTGGAAAAGCGTGTAAAGGCTGCGACTGTATCCTTAAAATATTATCAAGACGATAACTGGTAAATACCACAAGCCACAATGTTTGATGACTATCTAAATTAAAACGCGTTTGAAAATACAACGGCTAATTGGCTCTAAAATTCTTTAAAATCGGATGGGGCACTAAAATTTATCGTTTTACAATACTGTCACGGAATCGTGTAACCGCGCATATAATCAAGCCTATAGTCTGCAACCGCATTAATTTCCAAAGATAAACCCCGATAGCTGTTATTCTTAGGAATTCCTAAGATTTTTTTCTTAGGGTATTCCCAAGAATTCCCCGGGACCCCTAAATCTCTTAAAATTTACAACAGTGTGTTTCAGTTGATTTGGAATCTGGGAGTCAGAGGAGGTTTGAGGGGTGGACTGATGGTTTTTGACGAATAACTGAAAGTTCCTGAATACCACCGGGGGAAAAACCTCCTGTAGCAACAGAGGGAAAAGATGCAACAAACAGAAACCATATGTGGCTTCGCGGCAGGGGTATTTTGCAGAACGCCGATTGGCCGCCGAATAACTCTGAAGTTTAGTGATTAGGATTAAGAAACCGAATGCATCAAGTTTAAAGTCAAGCTTCCTAGTATAATGACCCTAAAAAGAACCTCAGAGTCACTCGGTTTCCTACCCCTACCACTAAACTTCAGATTTACTCGGCGTTATACGAAATGCCTACCCCCCTACCCCCCACCCCCCCCCCCCCCTGGTGGCGCTGGTAACGCCGGGACTTGGAACCATGTTGAGACTGGGCCAAAAACTTAAACCGCATCTCTTGACTTTTCAGGGGAACCCAACGACGGTTTCCTCCTAATCCATTGAAAATACTTTCTAGGCTATCCAGAGTACTTTTGGGTCTCTTGAAATGCATTCTAAGCGGCGCTATAAAATAGGCCATTTCCGAGTTCCCCCGGGCCTCTGTTTCAAAACGAGGGTAGGTGCTCAGCCTTTGATATGGAAATCATTTTTCATTCTCATGCAAATAAAACTCTTTTTCACAAGAAAGGTTGTGCATCTAGCCTCATTTTGAAAGTGAGGGTTTTTGGAACTCGGAGCGGCCTATTCGAATCTGTTCGGTCATCCTAGGGGAACTTGAGTCTTTTCGAGAATCCGAGGGCGCCAGTATTATTTTCCCGTAACTTTTAGATGCAATTTAACGTATCACGAAAGTGAGGATTTTACTGATTCCTCTCTCCATCACATTTTTGAATCCGAAAATTTAAGGTTTCATTTTTCTACGAAAACTGCCTAACCTCGCCGGGGAGTGAAATATGAAAAATTAAACTTTAAAAAATCGTACTGGAAATTATAAGATAAGCTTCGAAAAATGTACATGAGTGGAACGCTCATCTAAAAATTTTAGCCGTCCTTAATCAGAAGAAAATTCTAGGCAACATCTGCTTCCCCGAACAGATATTTTACAGAAAACAATCGTTGGGTGCCCCTGACTCTTGCTCTTTGAGTTTCTGATATTTCGTGTGGTGATTACAAACTCAATTCCGTCTTTTTATTTGTGTATATTTATGTTTTATAGATAAAATTCTTTCTCAAAGCCTTACCCAAGCTGGAATGAGTGTTAACAGGCGTTACATTTGGTTTCTTGCAATCTTGATTGGTTCGTTCTTTGGTTTTTACATGGTATTCAAGTCACCCTACTCTATTAGTCAAGTCCGCGCCCTCGTTCATAATCAAGATCGAAAAAATACTGCGAACCCTACGGAAAGAGTTGCTACCAACACTGCGGACATTGCTGGTGATGAACGCCTCCCAATCGGCCATTATGTTTCTAGATTTGACTCTGTAATTGGAAAAGAGTTCATTTTTGATAATTCAACTTTAGCTGTGGTGAGAAGGGTTCTTCGGGATCAAACGTTCAAGCGAAAGCCAATCGAGTCCATCGATGCCAAGACGCCTTTTTTCGATCTCGTGGCTCCTGTAACTGCGTGTTCAAGTAACCACTACGGAGAATTCAAACCTCACATCGAAGATTTTAGAAAGAATTTCCCTGGTAAGAAATGTTATTTTTACGATCTTGGACTTAGTGACGAGCAGATCAGTGAGGTTAGAAAGATGCCTGACATTGTGTACAGAAAATTCGACTTTAATGCGTACCCACAACACATTACTAACTTGCGTAATTATGCTTGGAAAGTGCTGATAATTCAAGAAATGCTCTCTGAATTTGACGGAACAATGTGGTTCGATTCATCTGTAAAATTCAATGGAAACCTAACCAATGCTCTAATAGAACTTATGTCCCGCCACAACACCGGAGCAGTGTTTTACCTCAGGACAACCGGCCACTCCATAATAGCAGCTACTCAGCCGGGAATGCTGGAGTACTTACCGATTATAAAAGAAGGCGGAGTTAAGGACATGCTTCAGGCTAGTGCAGTGGTTTACATCAACAAGGATGAAGTACAAAGGCATATAATGAAATGGCTTGTGATTTGCGCCCTCCAATTGGACTGTATCGCACCACCTGGTTCAAAATTATTTTGTGGGTTTCATTTTCCTCGAGACAGGTTTGGGGGTTGTCACAGATATGACCAGTCTCTGCAAAATATACTTGTCTCAAACGCTTATAACCATGAACAAGAGAAATACCATTACTGGAGTGACGATTTTGCCGTTATGAGACGGGGGTAATTTTCCTCTCGCCCCAGGTAAGGGAATCCAAGACAGTCTTGCATTCTAAATTCCACGCCGTGAATTCCGGATTCCAGGTACTAGATTTCAGTCTTTGATTCTGGGTTCCAATAGTTGGATTCCGGATTCCAAAGCCCAGGGGGAACGATCCATTCAACTAAAATTTCCGAAAATTTCGGTCCAAAACTCAATGGATCGGTTCGGTCCAATAGGAAAAGTTTCGAAAAAACTGGTCCACCTTTTAAGGTGGCTCCGTAATTAATACAAGAGCATTTAGCTGTGACAAATTTTCCGTCATAACTTTTTCGATTTCAACGCGATGGCTGCGAAACTTTGCAAAAAACAACAGATACCATTCGGCAATAATACGAAATATTCCGATTTCATTGCTGGTAAATATTTCTTGAGAAATTAGGGCTTAAAAGGACCCTACTGTTCAAAGAAAATTTCGTCTAGTAAAAAATTTTGCTGATATTTTTTACTGAAATTTCTGGTATCGGCTTTAATTGATATAATAAATATGCCAGAGAAATTTCAGAAAAATCGTTGGAGTAGAAGTCCGTAACTAAAAGCACAGGCAGCCCAAGCGCACTAGTTGTGGGTTCGGGCTTCAGAGGTCATTTGGTCGGAATATACTAGAATTATTAGTGTATTATCTGATGCTAAATAAATGCAAAAAGTCTTAAAGATATGAAGTCTTCTTGTTTGTCTATCTTTACTAGTAGCCTTTAAGGCTTGGGCTGCCTGTGCTAAAAGTCGCTCAAAATTCAGCTGTGAAATTGTTTTGGAATTTCAAAAATAAATTACTATCAGGTAGAAGGAGCCACCAGTTTGAATTTTTGGGACAAGTAAATTCAGCGTTTGCTAATTCTTAAAACAAAAGCCGATTGCCTATCGTGCTACTCTTTAATAGGTACTTTTTAGTTTTAGAAGCACTATAAATTGCTCCCAACCTTGGTCTGAATGACTTGTTCTACGACAGTTTTAAAATATCCCTTGGCAGTTTTGGCTCAAACTCCCGCTGCATACATTTTGATTTATTGCAATGCATTTTCAACGACTTTTACTGCTGTTCGTTGCTTCCAAATCAGGAAAAAAGTATTCAGATTGGACGCTACCTCGTATCAGAGCTCAGAAACAACTGTCCAGCACCTTTGTTTATGACTATAAAATGAGCACGAGCGGCAGTTCTGCGAGGAATTCGCACCTCACCCAGGGGGGACGAACGACAATGATGACCATGCCTGTAAACCAAATAACATCACAGTGCAAAATAAAATTATCCCCAAAATACTGCCCGTGAATAAATTTACAACTCTGAAATTTTTGTCACTCCTTCCTTCAATGAATGGGTATTTTTTTTCTTGATTATTATGTTTGATATCTGTTGGTTTTTGCAAAGTTTCCCAGCCATCGCGTTAAAAACCAAAAAGTTATGATCGAAAATTTGTCACAGCAAAATGCTCTTGTATTAATTACGGAGCCACCTTAAGGTCGACCACATTTTACGGTTGGACCGGTCTGATCGAAAAATGACCGTTCCATTCGACCATTCCGACCCATTCTCATTTTCAGTGCCTCACGGTTCGGTACTTCCTGGGTGTTACCATTTTGGCAAAAAATGGCGGCTTCAGATTACCGACTACCGGTGCAGAATTTGTGACATAACTCTACCCAGCCTGGAAAATTTGTTTTCCCACGAGTGTCAAGCTTTTTCAGGTAAGTTTTTGGTGTATTTATCTGCTGCTGTGGCAAGAAATAAATCATCCAAGTAAGTCAGTCTGTGTTCGCGTCTCGACTGCGACCATTCCCGCCAAAACCAACTCCTACGAAAATGTTGACATTTCAGCCTCCGAATCTATCGGTTTACTCTTCGAATAATTCGTTTTCTTTAACAATGTCATCATCTTTTACAATATCGTGTAGAACGTCGAAATCGTCCTCTATAAACTCTGACACAAGCAGCAGAACACCTGCCATTTTCTCTGTTTGAGAGAGGAATGGAACGAGACCGGTCGTAGTCGCGATCCATTCGTCCCCACGAAGTTTTCGAACTTTGGCCCGGAAATTTTTGTTGAATTGATCGCGCCCCGGGATTCCGCATTCCACGAGCAAAAATTCCCTTACCTAAGGCGATTATTCGAGACAACTCGCAAAGAAAAGAGATTCCTCATCATTGTATATCACGCTTTTATAAATATCATAGTTATAGTTAAAAACGTTGTAGCAGACGAGCAAGTCTTAAATTAGAAACCAGCATTACTGTGTTGCCCTTACCACGTCAAATTGGTTAAAGTGTTTTAAAGTTGAATATTAATGTTAAACGAGGGAGATGTGGCTTGATCGAAATCACCGTTGTAGAACGTTTTATACATTATCCCCTCAAGTAGTTCAAGTCTTGATGTTGAAAAAAAAAGCATTAAATTTTAATTTCAAAAAAGCTATGTATCGTGTTGTCTTTCTGCAGAAAAGTGTCATTTACTGTTTGACCGGTTCCAAAGATCGCACACAATATCATTGTTTCTTCTCGCTTCACCAGGCTATGAAGGTCTGTGAACCCGATATACAAAAAGAGCGATGATCCTTCCATTGACCATGGGTTCGTCCTTGCCTCGTACCCAGTCGCCTCTCTCTCTCTCGATGAAAAAATTGCGCACAAAGGAAGTCGGGAAGGAGAAACTTCTTATCTTTCTTTTTCTCATGAACCCTTGCGCTTCGTCGCCTGTCACTCGCGTTTCGCGCTCGCCTCTGTGCGAAAATCGACGCGCCTAAGGAGGAGGCTGGGATACGTCCATTGTTTCAATTGTGATTTTATGAAAGACAAAACTGTGACAACGAAAATCACAAGGCAAAAAGGTAAGACTTGATGGATTTATTTCAAGTGTCGCTGCATGATGTCTAGCTGTGGGAGGAATGTAAATAGCTTGTTGGAGATCTCTGGATACAGTAACTAAATATTTACACCTTCTTTACATCTTTAGTGTATGAGTGGTTAGAAACGTATGCCTCATTTCTGTTCTGGGCATAATTTATCTGTCCGGCAGGACTGAGGCTCGTGAATATAATACCATTGTTCAAGTAGTGGTTACTTCAATCTTCATGTTCAGCGGGTTCTCCCTCGTCTGCAGCATTGTTTGCGCCTATGAATACAAAGGTTGAAAGTCAGGTCTAGCCGTACCCAGGTCACCAGCAACTAGCAATGACCCAGCCGAAGAAGGTCCTTAGAAGTAGTGCCAGTACCACTCAATTAAGCTGAATATAGAGCGCGCGGGACTCGAAACCAGACATTGCGAGTCCGATGCACTTTATACCACTCAACCAAATAAATAAAGAAAGTCATAACTTACTTTGATTTGGCGTGACCGGGGCCTCACCAGGAACAGAACTGCAAGAAATAAAATAGTACAATAAGAGAACTCTTAAGGCCAAATATTTAAACGAAGTCTAACTTAAGCCGCGGTTTAACGAATCTTTGAACCTCTAGATCTCTTCTTTGGTGGGTTGTTTTCAGAAGATACATGCTTTTCTAGTCTTCTCTACAGCGTATATGCTCTCATAGAACTGATCACAATAAATGATGTTTCGATGAAATCGTTGGGCAAATTGAAAATGACTTAGAACGCGGTTTTGTTAAACACTGGCTAAACTTCGTTTAAATATTTGGCCCTTGGAGTTAGAGTTTATCCTTCTCAGCATAAGTGGGCAACTTGAACAATGCGCAGATGACAGTTACACAATCTTCGTTGCGCCAACATCTCAAGGTACGGTAAAGAGCAACAAAAACGTGCAACTTGTTTTACAACATTGCTGCAAAACGAGTTGAATAGCGAAGTTGCCTGTTTTAACAACCATGCTCAAACCAAGTCAAGTTGTTGCATGTCTGGTAAATACTGACTTCAAGATTTCACGAGAGTCACGCCATACACAGAGTTACGTGACTTGCTGCAAAACAAGTTTGCCATGGGCCGGTAAAACGCGCAACGTGTACAGGTTTCGTTGCAAAAAGTAGAGGTACTCTTTACTTTCTGCAACCTGCAAAAACCTGATTTGTGCAAGACAGGTTTGCTTCATGGGTGGTAAAACGCGCAACATCAATAATCAAAACAAATTGCACATTTTAGTTGTCCATTTTACGTCAACTTTTACCAGTATTCGAAGTTCATTTGGAAAAATTCCCTGTGCGTTAAGAAAAAGACCTTTTCCGCGGTCCGCATACAAATCTTTGTATTTTTTTTTACCAATATTCTCCAACAGGCGGCTTTGTTCACAGACGTGCGAGAAAGGTCGATTTAACATTTCGCAAAAAAAATCATTCACGCAACCAGGTAACAGGAAATCAATCTTCAGAGCAAAAAGGTTAAGCTAAAATTAATTGTTGTGAATTTACTTGGGTATCATCACCTTTCTCCCACGTTCTAAACTAAGGCAAATGCACGCGCGACTTCTTTTAGTCAGGTCTCTTAGTGCAAAATATAGGCCGGATCGTTACAGACGTGACAAAAGTGTCAAATTTGGCACAGAGCTTCCTTAGCACCTGCCGATTAATACTGGAGGGGGTGTCCGTTACAAATGGTCCTAATTACAGATAAAAGGGGGGGGGGGGGGAGGGGGGTTAACTTTCACCTATAATACCAGATTGGGTTCCCTGTGGTGAGCACTCTTCTTGTTTGATTTGGCTAAAAAGCATTTGTTTCAAATTTCTAAGTTTTTAATTTGGTAATGTTTAGTTGTTGTTACACTATTCAAAATAGTTTTACATGTACATAATACTGACTGGTGCCCAGTCTCCACACGGTAAGTGTGCCCATGTTCACTGCGTGGCTATCAGTGTCACTGCTAAGACTTGCCAGTGATAATATCATTATTTATCAATTTAAGCAGATTACAAAGCCAGCTTTCAAAGATGTCATACAACAACATAAAACCCAAATGTATCACATCCTAAATGATAGAATCGTTAAATTTTGACATGCCACATGAACGACCTCATGAACCGTGACTGACAACGCGCTCACTTTAAGCTCAATTGTGCAGCTAAGATTAGATTACAATTTGCTTTGTTGGTAACCCTGTCCTTGAGATAACGATTAAAATATGTCAACCTCGTCCTCCGGGGGAAAAGGAGGAGCAAGGGTGGCACAGTTGCTTAGTGCGCAGCTTTCGGTGGGCGAGGTCCCGAGTTTGATCCCCGGTGTCAACACATCCTTATTTCAACTTTTCTCCTTTCTGTGTAGCTTTGACTAGCTTTAAATACCCTTAAAAAGAGCATTAATGGAGAGAGGGGAGTAAAAGGTTCGCACCGTCGACCTCAAGTTTATCAGTTATTATTACTGTCACGAGTTATTGATGTAAAATATGGTCGCTTTACCTTTTTCTACCTTTTTATTAAGCCCTGGGGACGAGGTTGTAAAACATGCCTCTCCAGGAATTTTTAACCCAATTTTTTACACATTTGCGTTTAAAAAGAAGTGTGTGAGGTCCCTGCACGCCTAGACACCTGTAAGGAGCTCATTCACTTCAGAGCCCTCCCACCAGAGTGTTAATGGTAGGTCTGTACGATCTTTAAAAAAAAAAGAAAGGTCGTTGCGTGCGTTACAATTTACAAACAAACTAACTTCAGAAGAGCTGAAAGTTACAGGAACAAGGCCTCTTTTAGCCAACCAATGTTACATCATTCATAAAAATTAATGTAATTTGTTTGCTGCAATTAGGCAAATACCCCGTGGTTACGAAACCTTACGATCATAAATTCCTCAAGAGCAATTCAGTTACCAACTTTTCACAAAATAATGCTGTGGAAAATTACAGAAAATACCAAAAAAAAGCAAGGGTCAACAATAATTATGGCCTGGTCCCTTATAATAATGGAGTGGTCATGATAAAGAAGCCCATCAGCCCCAACTTTGACCACTCAAACAGATTTCTGACAGATTACATACTGCAAAACTTTGCATTCACTTATACCTATGTTGCCACATCAGGAGCCTAGAAATCGGCTCCTGGTCACACCTTGTTTTTATTGCTGAATATCATTCTAAAGAGCTTTATGAAATATTTTGTTAGTAGGGGTGTTTTGAACATGATTAAAATTTACAGATGGTGACAAAAACGAACACAAGAAAAGTCACAAAACGAGACACATGAAACAACCGCAATCTAATATTCGTGTTACACCGATTTAATGGCTCCTTTGGCTGCGATGCTGACGTTTTGGAAGATGGAGGTAGTATCACAACTAGTCCCGGGTTGGGTATACTGTTTATTACCAGTTTCACGGTTCTTGAGACTTAAGGCCTGTTAACATGAAGGTGGGGGGCCCCAGGCAGGTGAGGTAACCTGCTTAGGTGGGGTAAAAAAAACTAACCCTCCTTTACATGCAATCTTACAACCCTGTCATCCTGGGGTGCACCTTCTCAAGATTATTGAATGGTCGCTAAGCATGTAAACAAGAAAAATGCTGGCAAACCACGTCTACGCTCACTTGCTGCTCTTGCTGCAACCTTCAGTGTTGTGGCTTTCTGTCGTTACCTTAAATAATTATGTGAAGCCACCTGGCGCCAAAGTGAATTTTGCGCGAATATAATGTATCACGAATCCGACCCCGACTATCCTGGGTTACCTCACCTGGAAACATTAACATGGCAAAATTTGACCTCAGCTGAGAGGGTTACCCAGTGTGGCAGACTGGGCTACCTACCTTGAAGGGTCACCCCTCCTATCATGTAAACGTGATCAAATTAAAATGAGAGATTATATGGACAGGCGGGTTAATACCCCACCTAAGTGGGTTACCATACCTACTTGGGGTCCCCCTCCTCCATGTAAACAGGCCCTAAAAGTAAGTCCGGCCCCCTTTCTACGGCTTCAGCAGTTAAACCATTCACCATTTATCATTTGAGTCAATCTTGTACCACTTGAGTCTCACTTTTACGACTTGATAAGCTGTTATTATTTTTGGACACTGAGTGCTTCAGTGCCAAATGTAGAGGCTTAATGATAAACCGTGCTTTTTTTTTAAGCTTGGGCTAACTTGCTCCTTTTTTTCATGAATGAGACCAGATTCTTTTTTGTTTGCTTTTGCTTTGTAAAGCTTAGACAAACTGCAGGAATTGTAAAATTTAATGATATGACTTTTGCCACGATGCTTTCTTCTCTGTCAAAACATGCACGTGCGATCCAGCAGATAAAGAGAGACTGAAAGGCATTCTTCTCTAATTGAAATACATTAGAAAAGGAGAAGAGAACCCAAGAAAATGAGTATTTGCAAGTTATGAAGCAAAGACGAGGCTATCTTAGAAATGACTTATGAAAATGTGGGCGAACTGTGGACTTGCTTTAAGGGCACAGTAATAATCAACTTAATTGTACAATCAATAAGCTAATAAATAAATGGATGGGAATGCCAGATGTTCGAGTAAAACTGTTGTTTACAACATGAGAAGAGTATTCTGAGTGATTTAAGGTATTAAATAACAATTTTCAACCAAAACAACACAGGAACCCCAGCAGGTGAAATTTACAATAATTAAATCCTGTTTAACACGCTTCAGTGGCATATTTACATTGGGCACCCCCTCTAATATTCATGGTACTGCAATAAGCTATCACTGTGCAAAGTTTGGTGCTTTTGTCAACTCTGTAACGATCCTGACCTTAAGAGACCTGACTATTTATCATGCGCGATGAGAGAGAAACAATTTTGAATACGGTACCTCCTTCCGGATTCATCTTCCTCTCCAGTCTCCTCCTCATGTTCCTCACCAAAGGGAGCCAGCGTCAGGGGATTAAAACCAGACATTGGTTCACCAATGATACCAACTCTGTAGGATACATAACAAATACAAAGGAACGTTACTGTGATGTTAACATTAGATTCTATCGGTCTAAAACCCCTTGTTAAGTTTAACGTTAAGTTTACAAAACGTGGTATTCCTCATCGCCTCCATATTATATATCTACAGTATAAGGGAATACAAAACGATAAGGAATACTACGTTGTGTCAACTTCATTAGGTGTCCAAGGGGGTTTTAGGCCGGTGGGACCTAATTCTAACCAAATTAGGTTATATTTATTGGTTTGCGTGAGAGGGCGGCCATGCTAGACGACAAAATTTCAGAATTTGCACGAAAAAAAGACTAGTTCCCACCGGTGGAAAACGTTTTCGCTCTTGACCACCAACAAGAATGGTCGCCGTGAGGTTAGCTGCAAACTAGCAGTGCATCAAATAGCTTGTACAACTACCGTTTTAACTCGATTTGATGCCGCGGCGTTTCCGATGCGGCCTTTATTTAAGGGCGGCGTGTATTCGAGAGCGATATTTATTTCAAAACCACATGATTTCTTAAATCATCGAGGACAGTGACGGTGAATCATTTGCAAATATTATGGGAAGCAGAAAGATGTTTAAAGTTGTAATGTCTCTTCGATTTTACTAAGATAGAATCATAAATGTCTGCATGGCGTAGATTACCAAGTTGGACCGATTTTGTTTTTTTTTTTATATACTCGAACAAACATCGCATTCTTCTGATTTGGTGCAGCGTTTATTAATAACAGTTACTTCCATCTGTGGCGTTTAATCGAGTAATATGGTATGTTGCCTGGGACAACGGAGAGTAAGTGTCATTTCTAAGCCACTGAAGAAGAATTTAGTTAAAAGCAGGCTTCCACCGCCAGCCAATAGGTAGCGGATCACACTCACATGCCATGACTTGTGAGTTTTTGGCGCCTTCTTCGCAACAATCCTTGATTATTTGATTTTGTACAGAGTTAGATGTTACCGGACAATTACAAAAATATGCTATAGAATATCACGAAATAGTCTAGCTTCTGAACGCTACTCACTTCCCTTGCAAATGAAGATCCATTTTTTCTTCTTCATGCGGTATGTCGCTAGCAGAGTAAATAGAATTTAATGGATATTTAATTTATACATCAGTAAAAAATTAAAATTGATTTTAAAAGCCCTAAGAAAAATTGACAAAGTGCGGAATTGTGGTCTACTAGCAAATTTTTCACCTATACTCGTTTGGGGCTATGTGCGTGTAGCATGCAACCACTTGGGTCAGCCGCAGGAAAACGTGCAACTTGTCCAAGGTCATGAAAGTGTGCAGCTAACGGCAGGTCCAGGAAATCAGAAGCGCTTACCATTTGTATGGAAAAGCCGATAATTCAAGGGAGATTATAAATAGAACGGTGCATCCCGGTATAAATTTTCCAGAAAAAAAATTAAAACCTTTTAAGCCCTGTGCAAACGGATGCAACACAGTTAGCCAACAACTCCCAACATTGTCGGAAGTTGTTGCGTCCGTTTGTACGTAGCTTAAAGTTTGACCGCTTTCAAACTTTGCGCAACAACACGCAACAACATCCAACAGGGTGTACAAACAAACGCAATATGTAAAATCTAACAAAGTTGGGAGTTGTTGGCCCACGATGTTGCGTCCGTTTGCACGGGGCTTTAAGGTGTTACCTTTTTACCATTTTTACCGAAATGACCGAAATTTTTTGTCCCATTTTGTCTGGTTAACCAGACAAAAATTGCGGTTTTTTTACCAGGAGGGTTCTGGTGTTTTGCAAATAGTACAACCCTAACCCATTCCTCTTTTCGGAAACTTTTTCAAGTCCAGTACCATTTGTCAGACATCTTTAACCTAAATTTCCTAACAAATGGTAAGCTCCCCAGCACTAACTGTAGACTAATCTGTAGACTACGAGCAGTCTCTGTTTTGTCTTTGTCCGTCGAGCAAAACGCGCGAGACACTCAAATGAGGACGCGCGTGACTGAAGGGGCAAGAATGAAGATGAGGAAAAAGTGAGACAGCTCGCAGTTTACACTAACGGTGTCGCGTAATTTTTAGCGGAGCCTCTGCGCGCGCGAGCGTGGACCTCCATACTAAGAGAAAATGGTAAACTATACATCCAAGAAAATTTGGCTTTCACGTCACCGTACGTCCGTACGGACTCTCCGAGGAGAAGTTAGTAGAAACGAATTCCTCCCCTCTCCCCTACAGAGTTTAGTCCCCCATTGTTTCAAAGGCCTTTAGAAATGAGAAACTGAGAAAAAAATGTTTAGTGGATTTTGGGGGCCGACCAATTGACTTTTGAGGGGGTTATGGCTGATTTCAGAAAAAAAAATCCGGTCCAGACTGATTTCGAGGGGAAAAAGCTTGAAAGGATACACCTGGGAAGAATAATATCCTGCACTGAACAAAATATCGCTCATGACGTATATAATGCCTCTATTTTGTTTATTCACGTAAAAGTAACAATTACACGACAGTGGAAATCCACCGTAACTGATGCGGCGCGAGCGGACATGCAACCCCGAGGAAAGCGACTACAGTAAAAACCCGCGACTAAGAATCTTCATTTTCCAAGTTAGCTAAAACAGGTAAATAAATAAATAAATAAATGGCAATTAGCACAAAGTTAGGTTATTTAGGTTTTTAAATAAGTTCTTATTTTCTGAAAAAAAATATACTTTATAGCTAAGAACATTTAGTGGTATTCAGCGTATTCCTTATATAAAATCTGCATACCATGACATTGCAGTTGGAGTATGTCTCCAAAGAGGATCCTGAATGTTGACAAATTTGTCCAATTGTACAGGATTTTTTAATGGATTTTAGAAAATAAGAACCTGTTTCAAATTTTAAGCTGAACAGGTTCTTGCACAGAGGGGCGTAAGGTTCTTAGTCACAAGTTTTTACTCTACACTCACATGGTTGTTCGTATTCCAGCTACTTATGGTAGGTTTTGTTGTTATTTCTACATGATGAAAGCAGTAACAAAGCCATCACTCCACTGCACAAATTTCATGTGTATATGATCAAATGCTAGAAATTACTAGAAATGGTTAACAAAAAAACTATATAAGTCAAATGAATGGCAGTCTTACTTTTCTGACAGGGGAAGAGCTTTTGTGCGATCAAGGAACCACGGACTGGCCTCTTTCGATGTTGGTAGTAAAGACACAAGCACTGGAGACCGCTGACTACATGTGAAAAACAAAAGTTTCGGACTCATTTAGGTTTCTGAGAAACTGTCTACCTACCCCTCCCCTAACCCAACCTTTTTACCATAAGTGAAAAGTAAGTGTTAACTTTAAGTTAGGGGAGGGGTAGGTGAACAGTTTTGCCAAAAACCAAATGATCAAAAGATGATACAGGAGGAAGTTCTTGTGCAGTTTGGAAACCTTCGATAAATTTATATACTCACTTTATGATAGACTTGATCGGAGGCCGCTTTCTGCAAGAAAATAAAGTAAGTAATAACTTTAGAGCATTTTCACTCACGTGGCCGGTATCTATGCAAATTTAATGCTACAAAAGAAAGCGTGTTTTCATAAGAAAGGACTTCAACTTGCACAGGATTGGTTTGGGACACCAACATGGCCACCGTTTCATTGTTTTGGGATACAAATACGGCTGCCGTGACGTCATGTGAAAAGACTCCATTATTATCATCATCGTCATCATCTTCATTCTAAAAATCGGAAAACGTCGGTTGGGCAACACAACAGCTATTTACTTGAAGCTTACCGATAAATGTATTTAAAAATTCTATAGTAGCTAAAACATAAAGACGAAAAACGAAAAGTGTACTAACGGCTTGAGTCTGCGATACTCTGCCGGCGTCAGCGGGTTCTTTGTGTTGTCTTTAAGACGATCAATTGCATACACCTCTAAAGAGAATTACAAAAAAACAGGTTAAAGAAAAGCTTTATGAATTCCGCCTTTCTAATTTTCTTTGTTTTTATCGAATACTGTGACCTTTGGCTTCATGTTTCGGGGTCATAAAAGATCCCAAACCACCATTTGCAAAATAAGTAATGACATTTTTTAAAAAACAAAAGAAGCGGCAACATAAGACAATCAATATTTGACTTGCGCGCGTTTCCCGCTTTTTTATTTACCTTTTTTATTTACAAAAGTCATATTTTCACCGCGCTTTACATGGACACACGTTTCTGCTGGTTCAACTTTTGTCTTCATGAGCAATGTAGTTTTGAACAACGAGATTCCGCTTGTTGCGTGATTAGTGGCAACGTGCAACAAAACGCAGCATATGATAGTGAATATACAAAACTTCAAAAACAGAGTAAGAGAAAACTTTTCTTATCCATTTGTCCCTCAGAAAAGCACTATATTAAATTTGGCTGTCCAAAATCCAAGAGTTCTTGTCCAAACAGTTTTTCTAGGTTCATAAGCCAAATGGAGCACGCAATGGCCGCCATATGACAAAGTTAAAAGGAATATTTAACCATAGTTTGTAAAGTATGAAGAAGTCAATCTTCAACTGTTTCTGTATTCTTTGCTAATTAAAAATGTTCTTGTCCAATGGAAAGTCATGTCAAAGGTTTACATGTCCAAATTAAAGTCCTACCTGTCCAATTTGACGCATCCTGATAGCCCTTCCTAGAGTTTAATTTAAAAAACTCCTGATCCCCCCCCCCACCTTAGGTGAATGACCTTTCCCTCTGAGGCCCCAGCCCTCCCCCCAAGAAAAAAAGTACCTTTCCTAAACTACAGGAGGATTTGAGAAGGATTGATCAGGATTTGAACCCACGACCTCTGCCATACCCGTGCAGTGCTTTTTACCCCTGAGCTATCAAGCCACCAGAAAGTTGGTCATGCTGTAAACTGGTCACCCTATTTTTCGTAAGATCCTCAGGATCGCGCGCTTACTCTCTAGTAAGCCCCCCCCTTTCAGCTGAAATGACTGTGTTAATAAGCCCCCTCCCCTCCCCTCCCCTGATTATTCTTCACTGATAAATGATAGACTGTATCAGTTAATCACGACTGTAAAACTTCGTGTGGACTGATCCGGGATGGTTTATCATCAACTGGAAGTCCGGATTGGTTTTTGACCCTCGGCTGTATGACTTCTTGTACTTAAGCTTTTCCATTTTGTATTATAGTTCTTATGGAGAACTGATATCATTGTCTTTGCTGAATTCAATAAGGTGCCCCCTCTCAAATAAGCCACCATCTCTGTTAAGCCCCCTCCCCCAAATGTGTTTGAAATAAATAAGCCCCCGGGGACTTAATAGAGGACATACGGTACTACTGAGGAGCGGTCGTCGGGGTTTATAGCGTTTTTCTTGCCTTCTCCCAACCCGTCCCCACCGGCACTCATCCCCATGACAACCTCGTCCCCAGGGGGCTTTTCTCGCCAAAGCAAGGGAGAGCGCCTTGGGGACTAGGTTGTCCTTCCCAGGCTAGACTGGGAACAGTTGGGACCAAGATGGCCACCCGTGACGAAAAGAGCTCGATCCTGACAATCGATCTTACGGAAAAAATAGCGGACTGTGAACAGTTTAGTTACATTGTAAGCAGGATCTGTCACCTAGATCTCGAACCGGATTTAATGAACATGTAGGCGACAATATCCGCACGAATTACTTATCTAAAATTGCAACGCAACACAAACTTTTAAACGACAGGCTGTATACAGTAAAAAAAAATCTCCGTATTTCAAGTCCTTTACTGTGGATCTACCACAATATTGACTGCTGCATAATAAGATGACAACTGCAATTGTTTAGTAAGTACCTTCAATAGCTTTAGGCCTTCCTGCGGGGTTAAACGTGTCTGAACGGAACATCCTGACGACAAGACCGAAAATAACGATTTAAGAGGATGGAATGAGAATGAGACGAGATCGAACGATCTTGGACACAATAAAATGGAACAGCAAACCCAAATCCTCCCAAAGAAAGGATGAAGCCGAATAAAAGCCAAAACACGCCACTTTTCCATCCTTGATTGGGGATGAGGGTATAAATTTTCCATCTATTTTGTCCACGATTTTAGTAGCCTGCGTGGCAGGCCCTTGGAAGTATTTGGGTGAAAAAAAAAAAACAAAAAAAAAAACGAGCGCACGAAAAACACGCGAGGAGAGAGGGAGCTCCCTCTCTGCTTGCGTGTCTTCCTTGCGCGCCCCGTTTTTTCTTGCGCCCACTAGTTCCAACTACGTAGGATTAGATTGTAGATATTTCTAAGGCAAAAATCCCAGAATTTTGCATGATTTATTCTCTACAAAACATTTTACTTTCATTTCCACTAACTAAGGGTGCAATAAAAAATTATCAATTTAGGCAATTGGTCAAAAACTAACTGGCTGATGGCCTGGTAGGATGGTATATAATAGATCAATTTTGGGCCTTTCTTTAGAGCAAAAAACAAAACAAAACAAATCCATCAAAACGGGAAGTTGGGGTCGTGTAAATGCTAACAGAGTACAGTCGAACATCCCGTAAGCAACCGTGTAAGCGACCACGGGAGAAGGTTGCCAGCGTGAGCGTATTTATAATCATAGGGAATCACTGCGGGTTAATTTTTCAGTTGCTTTCAAACAACTGAAGCCGGAAAAACCTGAAATTCCGGTCGGAAAATCAAATAGTTCTCGCCATTTCGTTTTAGTGTAGTTTCAGAAAGTAATGGCTGTCATTTTGAGGCGATCCAATTTTTCTACTCTTCAAATTTGGATATACTCTGTAGCGGGTCGTTCTTCAACTTCGTCAAATTTTATTTATGTTTATGCGCAGGATTTCCACCCGAGTGGTTTGTGTAAATGCTCAGCACCTTTGACTTTCACACGAAATAGAGCGATTTTCGTATGACCTTGAAATGAAAACGCGCAAACAAAACACAAACAACAAACGAACCGAAATTAGAGCGATTTGATTGGTTTACCGAACGGACATAAACGCGCGCGGCTTTTGGCTGGCTAAACGAACGCTCTAGCAATCAATCGATACTTCACTTTGACGTCACACTGCAACACGATTGGCCAATCGAACAATGCCTTCTCCATATTAGGGTTTTCTTCGGCGGGAAAACGAAGAGGCCATGTTTTGATCTTTTCATCCACTGGCTGATAAAACAAATAACGAACACTTACCGAAACCATTTTTCAAGGTAATACGAAAATCGCTCTGTAAGGCCAGGGTTTCTTCTGAATAAAGACCGGACAAGTTATGCTATGTGTAGGTCCATTCTGTCACAAAACATTTTCCGCATACTCTGGTCACTCTGAGTACTGTCTTACATGCAGCGAACGAGGAGGTCAAACAATGCGTCACGTGATCACTTACAAGAGCATGAAAAAATGAAAAATTATCAAACCGTCACCGCCAAAAGTGTTCACGCTCTCTTACGAGATCGAGAGAGGGTAACTAGAGCTTCAATTGGGAAAATGTTGCTGTTTTGGATGGGTACCGAGTCGTTCATGGGAGCTGGTCGCTTACGAGAGACCTGTGATCTTTATTTTCAGTGTATTTTTATGATCTTGAATGGTAATTAAGTAAATAATAGAGTGCCCTATAAAGGGATAATATTATTGGTACCTTCCAAGCTCTTTCTGTATCAAGTCCAAATGTTGTCTCCTGAATGTGATGTAAGTTACATATGCGGCAAAGGTGTAGAGAGCCTTTAAAATATAAGGAACGCAAATGATTCAGTATTTCTGTATTCCAGGTTATTAACATTTCAATTCCCGATGTGGCCTTCACTAATAAAATAATAATAATAATAAATAATTTATTTCTATAGCGCATTTTCCTAACGCCCAAATGCGCTTTACAGTGTCAAATATATTATAATCTATACACTAAAAAATGTAAAAAATCCTAAGAATCGAAAAATACAAAAGTCTAAAAGTCCTAAAAATCAAAAAAAGAAAAACATTGAAAGTCTAAAAATATGCTTGTCGAAAAAGATAGGTCTTAAGCTTAGCTTTAAAGATAGAGACAGATGCGCTGCTTTTAATCTCAAATGGAAGCGAGTTCCAGTGGTAAGGCGCGCACACTGAGAAAGCCCTCAAGCCAATCAATTCACCTTTGGGAAGGTGTTTCGATACAGTTTTGAGAGACCATACCGATATTTTCAATCACCTTAAAAATAATTTTATCCTTGTCCGATCGCTACGCGATTTTCACCACTGACTGATTTTGGATTGAAGTTTGTCAAAATGTAGTTTTAAGCAAAATCGATATCACTATGGCAACAATAAAAAACCTTGGAAATCGATAAAACCCCAATTTTGCGCGATCTAGACCTGCTACTGACAATCCAACACTAGGAACTTAAAGCGTGAATTGTATTTTATGTTTTATTTATATTGTGTAAATAATTTAGAGTTGCCATTTTTCCATGTTTTTCACTAAGCGGTAGCAGAACTCACACATCTTCTGAACCTAAGGGTACCGGGGTAACTACCTAAAATAAACACTGGAACTTTAATGAGCTTTCCCATTCCTCAATGCTGTAACTCACTTCTCAATTCTAAACGTTTTAATTATGCTATTAATACAACATGCGAACATTAGCATGATGGTATAATGTGTTTTAAGTGTAAGTTATGGTTTGTTTAGCTCTTCATACCTCGTACATTTCCCGGTCTCTACTTGTGTCAGAGCTGCGTTGTCTAAAGTCAAGTCAAAGCAAGTCCTAAATATAAGTTATTAGCATCACACAATGATAATTTAATAGTGTCCCAAGGGTGAAATAAAAAATATAAAAATTTGCATTTGCCAAAGTTTACTAGCCCCAGAGTAGTCTGTAGGCCTTCTAGTTTGGTGAATTATTCAGGATTTATTCAAGAATAATTTAAATTTCACAAGAATTGTGAAAATACTGGTGAAATTCTAAAAATTTCGTGTGTGAGACGGTCATTTTGTGAAATATGACATTTATTTTCTTGGCCATGGGCTTTCATAAAAATTTTTCTTTGGTGTTATTACAGATAACTAATTACCTCTATAGCACTTGAAAAATGTTTAAAAAAAAATGTGATGCCATTCAAATTATTCTCAGGACAAGGTTTTTGTCCACTAAACGTAATTATTCAGCATGCAAAGAAAGTAGTGTCTGATAGCAAGGGACTAGTGGATTTTGCTATCGAGCTAGTGAATTCTGTTATTTACTTGCCTGATGGGTAAGTGAAGTTTTTTGAGGAATTCAAATAACTATTACAGAAGAACTGTGAAATCAATCTGCTCATCAAAACGTTTATGAGGCTAGTTGAAATAATGCTTGCGCACCCTGTCATTATAAAGTAATTATACTAAATTTCCTGATTGATCATACCCAGGTGGGGTACTCCGGATTTCAAGTGACAGGGATGACGGAAGGATTTTTTTCAGTTTAAAATTTTCGATTTCGAGGTTTTTTGGGTAGGAAAATTTTGGTAAGTATTTTTTTGGGTAGCTTGATTGGAGAAGGGGTATTTGGGGATTCAAAACTAATGCTTCTATTTTTCGTGTTATATCATAATATAATGCTTTCTGGAAATCTTACGGCTCGGAAATTTGGCATGGAATTTTTCTAGTGTTAAAGTTTGGTCCAAGGATTTTTTTGGGTTTTGATTTTTGCCCCTATTCAATAATCCCTGTTGCTTGATATCCAAAGTGCCCCCTTCTGGGGGATCATACCTGCCACATCCTAAATGGTGTTTGTCCTCTAGTCCCAGTCCTAACACCAGCCTACAATAGCACTGTCCCAGAAGCCTCTGTGCTGCTTCCTGTTTGCTGACCGCTGTTGCTAAGGCTTTCTTTTCAGCCAGGCTTGGTTCACTATGGACAAAAAAGTATGGTGTATTGACCCTCACATTCTATCCTAAGGTGACTTTCATATCTGATATGAGGCCTACTGCACTAAATCTGAAACAATATATATTTTTTTCTGTGCTAAAGTGAAGATTGAATTCAGATTATTTTGTAAATAAAGAAATCATTCAATACAGTCACATAATTTTAATGAGGGCAGAGGCACCAAATGTTCATGTGAAGGTCAATGTTGACTACTGCTCTTCAGAGAGGAATTTGCCAAACAAAGAAAATGAAAATGAAAATGATATCTTACATTTATTATTACAAGTAATTTTTAATTAGGACTTAAGGATTAAAGTTGTTTATAGGGACATTGTAAGATGGTGGCTGAAATTCAAGAACTTTTCAAGACTGTAATGAACCATGATAACTAATATTAAAGGATGTAGTCTTAGCTAGTCTTGCCACTTACACTGCCATTGGCTTGGGCTTATTTTCTATAGCCATTCTCTCAAAAAAAGCATCAAAGTAATTTAGAATTGCCAGTTGAAACTCATCAAACTGCTCAGAACTAAAAGAAAAGAATCAAAAGGCTGATTAGTGATATGATGCATAACAACAACCATTAAGTTAGCTGTTCAGTAAACCAAAATATGATTAGAACTTAATTACTAATAGTGGTTACCCAGCCTCTGTATAACCAAGGCATCTTCATTGTTATTTATTTGCACATTTTTTCCCATTAGTGCTGTCTTTTGTTGATCATGCATTTGGATGCTGGTTTTTAGACAGTCAGGGAAAATGTTTCTATCAATGTTGTTTCGGTCTGCATAAATGAGAGCCTTGATCCATCTGATTATAGTGATTTGCTGGTTCTGCACTCACATGCATCTCTCCCCGTGCAATAACAAGATGGCAGCTATGAAAAAAGACCCTATGGGGGAAACACTAGTAAACTGAGGTCAATGATTGAAGAGAAACACTGTTTATTGTTGATGGCATGATTGTTTTTCTGGTGAAAATGAGCCTCAGTGTTGAGTGCATAATGTAACAGCATGTAAAGAAAGTCATGTCTGATAGCCTGGGGCTAGTGGATTTTGCAATTGGGCTATAGTTAATCCTGTATTTAACTTGAGTAAAGTATTCAGAGGATATTCAAATTACAGAGGTATTTACTGTAAGAACGACTGTTTAAAATTAACCCTTAATAAACTCATGTGGACCAAAAGCTGTTTTTTCAAACTGATCTGCAAAGGAAAATTTAATTATTACACTGTCTCATTATTATACTGAATTGATTAGTTAACTAAGGACGTAATATAATTTTTCAACCTGCTAATAAAAAACATTATAACGGTGGAGCTATCATGTTGTGTCCTAAATTTGGAAAATCGATGTAAATTCTGTAAAATTTTACTTTTAATTTGCTTTAAATCATTTCCTCCACCGACCACATACATGCCATTATGAAACTAAATTGACCCAGTCCTTGCTCTAATGTCACAGGGAGTGAAAGTGGTGGTCTTCCTGTGGCTCTAATGCAAAAATGCGTATGATAGCAACTCCAATTGTTTTATTTCATAAAATTAATAAGAACAAATACACAACAGATGCATGGACTAGCAACTGTACCTGTAGCACTCTTGAAAAGTCGGTGGAAGTACATCAACATCTGGCATTGAATCTAGAGCAACACTTTTTACATCATCCAAGGTAACCATTGCATGTTCATTGGCTCCAGCTGCTTTGACGCTGGGTCGTGGAGAAGAACCCTTCATGTTACCAGCACGTTGTAGCAGCAAGTAAGCTTGACCACGCCTAGATGTTGTGCCAGTCGTGGCATAATTTTTGGACATGACTGATGGTGTACCCCTGCAAGATTAACAAATAACACCTTTTTTAAAAAAATAACAACCATGCCAATGACTGATCTCGATAGCTCCAAGGGACTGATCATTAGGGAGCTTAAGCAACTAGGATGATGACCCCAACAACAACTTCAGAAAACAATTGGTTTTATGAGAAAAAACAGCTCTGCACGTCTATCACACTTTTTAGTAAATTTCTTTGACATCCACTGAATGACCTTGAGGTGAAACCCCCTGATGTGATTAGTTTTTTGGAGGACATCGACACACGACGACAAATTCTCCTTTCTCTTTTTGAACCTGGATAAAAATCTTAAGAATTCAACTCCAGGAAAAGTCACCTGCATTTGACACATTGAACAGGTCCAAATAGATGCCATGAAGATTGTGCCTACTAGTGTGGTTACCTGTCATTTTTCTTGTGGACATCCTGAAAATGAATGCCCAGCCCTCCTTTGCTTCTCTTTGATTTGTTTGCAGCAAGGTGAAAGTTGGTACCTTTATCTACACTTCCTTGAATTGTGCTGTAAGAAAAAAAAGGAGAGTTTCCTATGTGTAGAAAAGTTGGAATTTACAATTAATGAAGGATGCAACGAAATTTAAAAATCCACATCACCGTTGACCTATATATAGGTATAAGAAAACTACCTTGCAGATATTTTACAAGTAATATTGTTCATGTACCTTACTGATTCCAGTGTGTTTGTGTCATCTTTCCATATCCATCTCTTGCTAAGCGTGGAAGGTATGTGCTGATATAAAATGTGATATACATAGATCATGCCCAATTTTAAATTACCACAGTTGTTTCTTACGGTACATGGAGTATTCAAATGACCTCAAAAGTGTTCTATTCAATCATGACAGAACATTAACATTGTACAGAGCATACTGTCAACTTGATGTTTCAGGGGTTTCAATAAAATTTGAAATTATATTAATGAAGGGCAAGGAAGATCGAAGTAGTCACTGTCAATGTTTCCAATTTTGACAGTCAGTGCCCATTATCAAACGCATTATTGTTTCTTAATTTTTCATGCTCCTAGAAGTGTGGGAATCAAAACAATATTAGAACAAAATAGCAACCAGGGTCACTGTTGATAAGGCATCGGAGATTGGAGAATTCTCCGTTTACTATGCACATTCCTCCGACTAACGTTCTGTAGCCTATGACTATTTTTTATTCAGACGTGGAGCCTCTTTCAGAATATTCTCCTGTAAGGTTACACCTTTCTCCTGCTACTTGAATTCTTAATGAAAACCCTGAGTAACATAAAAAGCATTACTGTTGTAATAGGATAGGACTTTTTCTTTTTTGGTCTTTTTGCATTCATCCTTTATTGTATGTTCTTATGTGAACCACTGCTTCTCTACTATCTTTCTGACAGTTTTTTCTGACACATCTAGCATACCTCTTATTCAAGCCCATTATCATACATTACCAATACCTACGGTGCTATCAACTCTCCCGGATAATCCGGGAGACTTCAAAGTTTAGACCATATCTCCCGGTCTCCAGATTAGAGTCCGATATATCTCCCGGATATCCGCCAAAGTTGCTATTTCTTGTAGACTCGACTTTCCGACCATGAAATTTCAAATATTTTGTGTTGTTTGAGCTACTGTTAACATGGAATGTTTCCTCATAAATTCTGGTATGCCACTATAATTTAAGCAACAATGTGGCTAAATATGAACTGTTTGTACCATATACGTCAATTGAAATCAACGAGCATTTTTGGCACAAATATCGTCATTTGTCGTGCGGTATGACATCATCTATCATTCCTTCCCTATCAGTTCTCAATATTTGATGATATTGGGGGGGGGGGGGGGGGAGGTTGACAGTCCTGTACCTATACCCCAAAAACGAATGAACATAAAATCTACATGTAAACCAGGGATAAAATCTGAACCACAACATAAGCTTCAAAAACAATTTATGTTTTGTAATATGCAACATTTGTTTGGGTGATTATACTGCCAGTTAATATGTTGTGATTGGATGTTACCCTTGGTTCAAATATGTTAAAATTTCTCTGCTTTAATTTAATTTATGTCAGTTGATAAAACATTGTACTTCTCGATCTCATGTGTAAGCCAATGTATTTAAGTCGACGAAAAATTTGCAGGTACATGAATCTGTGTTCAAGGTCTCCCTTGCTTGAAATTTTGACAATAGATAAGTAATATACTGGTGTAGATAAAAAAAACCGCGAGAAAATTTTGAAAACTTATTGAGCTCTGACAATTGGCAGCTTTAGCTTGGAGATGGTCTTAGCTTATGTTATCACTGTCTGCCGGAAAAACTGCTTTTGATACTAAGGAAACGACGTACATTTAAAATAAGTTAGTTACACTTATCGAAAACAAGTTTTTTACTCACTAAATCATCCAGCTGAGCCATCATACAGACATAAACACCATAAACAAAATCTCTCACAGTTTCATACAAAAAGAAACAAAAAGAAGGACAGCCATGTTTGTTGCTATGGGTTATGAGCCTGCGATATTCGGGAATGTCCGTTACACTTCGTGTGAAAATCGGGAAAAGCAATGTTTTTCCAAGCAGCCACTGCGCGTGCGGTTCAGTAGCCTCATCCGGGTACTTGCCTTTTTGCCACCATTCCCGATCCACATGCTCCGGTGAAAATGGCGACGCTTATGTTGGGCGGAAAGAAACTCGCCGATTTACGAGTTGTAGACCTCCGTCAAGAGCTCGAAATCAGAGGTTTAGAAAAGAGTGGAGTAAAGGCAGTTTTGGTGGAGCGATTGCAGAAGGCAAGATCTCGTAACTTTTCAACAAATTACACCTGTTTCTTCGCTTTGTGTGAATGGTTGCAATTTATCCAGCTTTCTGATCTTACATAAGCTTATCTTGTGCTTATCTTCAATTTTTAGGCCTTAGAGGAAGAACAAGATGGCGAAGAAGAAACCGCAGAGTTTATTCCCATAGACAGCGTTGATATGGTGGACGATGAAGAGGAAAGTGTTCTAGACGAACAACCTTCGAGTCCGATAGTTTCTCCCAAGAGATCCGGTCAGAAACAGGCGAAGAAAACTTCCATCACACCTGTTTTGAGTAAGAGCAACCGTAGGCTAAAGTCTCTACTGTTGTTTATACTGTCCATGAATGATTTAAAACCGTGCCTTAGTCTCTGTTTTTATTCGTTTATTTGCATTGTCTTCAATTTTGCAGAAAAGAAAGCCGCAGTTAAAGAGGAAGAAACCAACGAAGCTGTAAGTGAACGATTGGTTTTACGAGGCGTCTCTACGTCTCGGGTCCAAGTTTTATGTCTCGTGTGAAGGGCTTTATTTCTGATCTTTTGCCTATGGAACCAGGATGCAGGGGAAAGGATATAGGCAGCGGATCAGCGAACAGCACAAGCACATTTAATATTTTTTACCGCGGTAGCATGTCGTTTAAATGGCAATGACTAACCCGACACTAACATGCGTAATTGAACAGCGATCCCTTTGTCCTTACAGTTGTACGATTAGATCTTATCTAACTTAAAGCCAGATTAAATTCCAGGGTAAGCTAAATTTCAGAATATCCGGTCACTGAAATATTCCCAACAACTCCGTGGCTAAAAAATTGTCAAAGATGTTTTTTTAATATATCAGACGTTTCAACAAGTACTAATGGCTCCATGATAATAAAACTTTTGTGTCATTTGTTATTCAAATTTGTCAACATTAGAAAGGTGACAACCATATTCCTCTGTGGTGGGTTATTGGAGTCGTAAAGGCAGGAAAGCAAGACAGTGAAAAATACGTTTCCACAGAGACATGAAGCCAGCCCAATATTGGATTTCAACTGGTTTAAAAAAAGCTTTGTGTCTTTGTGACCATCATGAAGGAATAACTTCAAATCAAGTGGCCCACTTTACCAGTGAAACTGAAAGTATTTTTTTTATCGACAAAACAGTTTTATAGGAGATTGTGATTATATGAACTGATATGGTGGTTTTAAGGGAATTCAGCGATGACGATAGCCATGCCAACCAGGATTTCGAAGTGAATACTGAATTAATCTGATGATTTCTTTTTGAAAGGATGAAGAAGAGAAAGAAAATGTAACTCAGGAAGATGAAACAGAGGAGGAAGAAAATGGAAATCTCATTGCTGAAGAGGATTTCAAACAGGAACATGCAGACAGTGAGGAAGAGCTTGACAGCAATAAGATCGAGGAGTCCATTGATACCTCCAACATTAAATCTGAAGATGTAGAGAATGATGAGAAGCAAGATGCTGAAAAGGATGTGGATGATTCACCATTAATCGAGAATGATATTAAGCTGGAAGATTTGGAAGAACAAAATGATGTGGATGAGAGTAAAGAGGTGAGAAGGTTTCCTGTGTTAATGTTTACCATGAGCATCCAAGGCCTTGGTTCCTGAAAAGCCATTAAGAGCTTATCTAGGATTAGAATTTTAATCCACAGTTGCAATTACCTACCTGCAGAGTGTTCAAAGTAAACTTTTGTGTTATCATAACTTGATCTTGAAGTAAGGGCTCTGACGCATTAGTTTTAAGTTCCAGTTACTCTATACTTGTGTGTAGCAAGAAAGCTTTGCTTAAAATAGGCAAGTTTCATGATTGCAAGGCTAATGCGGGTCAACTTCTTGGCAAAAACAAAAACAAACATAGGCAAATTGAGGCTGAGTTGCTGGAAAACGATACAAATCATGAAAATAATAAGATTTCAAAGCTCAAACTTTACTATTGCACTGAAGGGATATCTGTTTCAAACAGCAAAACTGTGGAAAGGGCTGGTCGATAGCTACCACATTTCAATGAAAGGCTTACTTAAAGAAGTTATAACTGATCACTGAAAATGGACTTTAAAATGGCTTCTGGGTTTACCATATTTTGAGGATTTTGAAACCATCTTCGCATTTTTATTGAACTCGTTCACCAACCCACTCTTCCGGACAATTTCTTGTTTCACTCATTGTTTTTCTCTGTGATGAAGAGCTGATCTTCCTTTTGCTGTATGTAACAATAATTTCTTAAGCGTATAAGTAAGTTTGGAGCCTATCGAAACATTAAACCTTTAAGATTTTCCTCATTTTCCGGTAAGTCAGCTGCAGTTTTCTTATGTTTGTTTGTCCTCTTGCACCCGCATTAGCCTCGCTTTCGCGCAAAAACAAGCACTCGCCCTAGGTCGCCCGGGAATATGAAACTTGCCTATTGAGCTTCACCTTTGGTTAATTAACTTTGTTTCAAGGAAATGGGCCAGATGGCTATGATTGTTCATGTCGTTTTGCAGTTCAGATCAATCTGAATTGATTGTTGAAGTGATATTTTTAATATAGTTAGGGGAAAGTGGAAACTAACTTGACACTTGCCTGTTTGTAGACTGGAGACAAAGAAATGGTTAAAGATGAAGAAAGGGAAGGTAAATAGAGTTCTAGATGCGAACTACAGTACAGGCCATGGAAATCCGCCATATTGCACACAAATTCCACAAGAAAAACACGAGTGAAACACTCTTGTAAAAATGTACATGCAAAGATACACAATAAAATACATGCAAATTAGGAAAATTAGGGTGTAAAACTTGACATGCAGATTGTTATAATTTGCATGTTTTTCGGTTTACTTGAGTTCTCACATCGCTGGCTAAGCGAGTGCAGTTGTACTTTTGCTGGTGGCTTTAATTTGTTTGCATAAATCAAACTTTTGAGGCACGTTCAAATGTTGGGATTTTATGTTATCGGGGCTAAAAGTGATCCAAGTTTTTTCACCAAATAAACATTGTTTTTAAATATTTACATGTTCTTGGCTTGAATCTTCATTTGTAGACTTCACAGAGGTTATAAAAAGGTTTTGACTAAACTCAGTTTCAGTTATCAATTCACAACTATTTTGATGGACCAACCACTCTGTAATGTGATGCTGTAATTTACATCTCTGTTTTGGTTAAGGGCCGCTTCTACATGTATTTCGTTTACAGCTTTCATCTCCTACTTTTATTTAGCTCGCTGCTTTGAGTTATTTTCTTCTGCAGCAATCTCCTTTCTCCTTCCTGCAATGTAGGTCCAAATGAGAAAAGACTTGTTATTTTGGCAAGAATCTAAATTTCTTGTAGCTCGCAACACCAGCATCACTCAGTCGCGTTGTCCATCTATGTTTAAGCAAACAATCCGGCATTACTGCAAGAACTAATTTTAGTTCCGGGGTTGTAGTTTTACCTGCAAAGGAAAGGTTTTCTTCTAAGGTCTATGTTTTCAGCGAAAAGTGTTTAATCCTTGTCAATGGCAAACAAAATAACACGCTGCATTTTTATTGTTTACGCAAGTTTCTATTTCCAGATAATGCATGGAAGCAAATTACTTTAAATGTTGTCTATTTTTAACAGACGGCACGTCAGAAATAACATGCAAATTCAGAGTGAAATTGTATCCAAGTTTATTAACGCATTGAAATTTTTAAGCAACAACTAAGGACATATCGTGAAGCTCGACACTGATTCAATGTTAGAATAAAGGTATATGTAAAAGAGAAACCTTGTGTAAAATTTAGTGCCGATCTTGCGAAATCCTGGGTCAAAATCAAACCTTCTAGTCATCCCAATCGTTTGAACCCTCGCTAACTTGAACATCGCGCTTCTCAAGTCGATTTCCCTTAAAATTCCTTCATACAGCCTGTTACTGTAATTTTACGCTAGCTGACTCAAAGTAATTTTTGTTTCCCTTCAGATCATTTCTCTACAATTTTACCCTTGATAACTCAAACCATGTTTTAAGCGTGTATTATAAACAAGTCTGAAAAAACAGTGTACTGAAGTCCGAGCACCTGCTATGAAAGCTAAAATGTTGAACTTATTTCAAAACAACAGTTGTGGCAAGTAACATGCATCCAGGTTTACATGTAAAATAGCGCTTCAGCCAACAGCAAGTCTTTGATTGCAAAACATGACGTTCGCGATCGTAGCATGATCATAGTAAGACAGGTAAGAGAAAGTGTACAGTAAGTTGTTTTCTTTCTCACCGTGAAAAGACATTTTTCCACAATGTCAGTTCCTAATTTTACATCAGCCACATTTGCTGTTGTAAAGAAGTACATGCAACTTGCATGTATTTTTATTAGCAAAATTAGTCACCATAAAAATACACTCAAATTTGCGTGTAAAAAGTCTGCGTGTAAAAGCTTGTTTAAAAATATACAGCATTTTTTTGAGTGGATTTTTTGTGGAAATCCGCCATATTGCACACAGTTTATGCGCATGTAAGTGCTGCAATGCCTGTGGCCTGTACTGTACTGTGCTCACAGAAATATAATGTCATTGTTTTAGTAGGAGCCTGAAAAATCTTTTCAGGGAACAGCCTTTTACTGTTCCAAGACTTTGCTTTCATCATTCAGTTTTTCAGATTTTCCTAATGTCTTCATATTTACATTTTTTTACAAACTTTTTACAAAAGGTACTGAAAGAGCAGAAACTAAAGACAAATCTGAATCTGAGGAAGTAATGGATACATCAGCAGCCGAAGTAAGCCTTGAAGATTCAAGTGAGCAAGCTAAAAATGATCAAGAGGAAACTGTTTCCATGGATACATCAGAGTTAGACTCTAAAGAGAACAGCTTGTCAGTGTCATTATTTGTTCACACGGATGACATTCAAGATGACCTGGATGATGATTTGAAGGAAGCCGCTGCGGCTGCTGCTGCCAAGGAAAAAGAAATGAAAGAAGAAAAAGCTGCTGAAGGTAAACAAAAATCCTTCTCTAATTTCTGTGGCTGCTATGCGGCTCAGGTGCCTGAGCAAACTGAGGGAGTCACAAGCGAGTGTGAAGGTAACCATGACAACCCTGTGAGCAGCAATCACCAGGAAGCATCACACTACAAACCCCATGACCAGTGGAAAGTTTTCAGATACTTACCAAGAGCCACTCAGAGGGAGGGAGGGGATGGGAGCAAAAATGGTATGACACAAGCAAAGACAACGCATGCAAAATGACCTCTGAATGAGCGTTGTAAAATTGCTGGGGCCCTGAAAAAGCCCTAAGCCCACCCCCACATACGATTAGCAGTGGAGATTGCTGGTCAGCATTGTCTTGAGTTAACATAGCCTAAATTACATTTAGTTAGTGACATATTAAAATGTTGTAAAGTATTTGTGGTTTTCTAACTTAACTTAAGCCAAAGACCATTTGTGATAATGCACATCATGCCAAACAATTTATTTCTAAAATACACTATCAAGAGGTTGTTACTTTTCACGTTAACAAATAAAGAACAATGTTGTCTGGGGAAGAGTGGGTCAGTTTTTGTTGTTAGGGAGGGAGAAGGGGGTCTGTTGTTGCTGATTGTTAAGTGAATGTGATTTGTATTATTATGTTATTTCAAAGAAGTATCACACAAACTGGGAGTGGGGGTGGGAATGTTTGCATAAATATTTCTTTATTTATGGAAATACCAATTTACACAATTCAGTAATTTCGCAGCACTTTCAAAAACTAAATCGGTCTTTATAGGATGTTTTGATGCAGCGGCCTTGGTTATGAATCTTTGGCTTCTTTTCCTTTTTTGGACAGGTAAAAGTTCATCAAAGGAGAGTGAGACTAAGGCTTCCTCAAAAGATGACACTAAGACAACAGAGAAAGCTAAAGCAGAGGAGAAACCCAAAGAGGGAATTGCAGCCAAAGGACAAAGGTAACATCCTACAACTTGCTTTAACACCTCTCAGTCTTAAGTACTGCATTAAGATGTAATATTGTTATGTAGCTGGAAATTTTTCCCCAACAGCGGTGCGCTCTCATTGATTACTTTGAGGTCATATGGCATCTAATAGTGCACTGTTACCTGCGAATATTGACCGGTGACTGCCAGTACAGTGAGGTTTATAAATTTTCTACTTCAAAATTCCCAGCTATGTAGCAAATCACTTTAACAGGACAAAATGACAACTTTGATTACAATGAAAGGTTCCTTAAAGGAACATTAGTGTTCATTGGTTTACCTCTAAGGAACCTTTTATTGAAAATAAATTTGTTATTTTGTCCTCACTGCTCCCTTGGGGTAACAGTTGATTTTGTTGCCCTTGTTGCCCTTGTTGCCCTTGAATCTCAGTGTTTCCCTCAGCTCTGCCTCGGGAAACATCAAGGTTTTCAGGAAACAAAATAATATTTATCTGTTTTCTGAGGTACCAGTTATTAAGTTTTTATTGTTACCTTTCTGGATACTAAGGACTTTGCATCTGATGGAAAAGAAGGCAGCTTCACACAACATATTGACTGTAAGCTTGGAGGTCAGCTTAAAAAAACTTAAGGGAGACATATATTGACCTCTCCTTTAGAAATTAGAAGTAACTGACAGCCTAAAGGTTAAGGAAAAAAGTGCCTTAGGTATGTTGTTATTGTTCACATTAGTTATCCACATATCAAAGGTTTGGTGAAGTTTATGTAGCAGAGATGTTGTGGTAATTGTTTGTGGCATGTTTGTGTTAGATTAAGTTTTTGAGACTCGTGCATGTGGCATTCAATAAAAAAAATACCTTTTTAATGAGTAGATTCCAATTAAATTTCTAAACATTTTTCTTTGCTGATAAGTTCAAACAGCAAAGAGACTAAAAGCAAAGCCAGTGAATCAAAAGGCAAGGCAGCTGAAAGCAAGTCCACTAAAAGTACTGACAAGACAACTAAAACACCAGCTAAAACTCCTGCAAAAACTCCAGCGAAAAGCACAACGTCTGCAAAGGACAAGAAAGAAACTGGCAAAAGTCTGTGGGTGAGCAATCTGTCTTCAGTGACCAGAGCTGCTGATCTTAAGACGAGGTTCAGTCAGTATGGAAAGGTGAGTTTGTAAGTTTGACCTCAATGTATGCTGAAGTTTTAAATCTTTCAATTCAAGTATACATTCCTTGTGAGCACCTAGTTTTTAGTTTCTTTCAAGGGGCCTGCCTGCAAGCTAAGGATACCTTGCACTGTTTTAAGCAGGCACCTCTCTGAAGCAGATGTAAAAAGCCAACACCCAGAGCTGTAACTAGGCAGATGTTAATGGTTGTTCTCTATTTCTCTTTCAGGTTGTTGGAGCAAAGATAGTTACAAACTCCAAGTCTCCTGGTTCACAGTGCTTTGGTCTTGTTACCATGTCAACTAGTGAAGAGGCTGCCAAGTGTATATCACACCTCCACCGCACAGAGCTTCATGGAAAGACCATTACAGTCGACAGGGTAAACAAAACTCCCCTTATCTTCTACTTCTGATAATTATCACAGATAAAGGTTTCCCTGTGACCACTTGTTAAACTTTGAATATTTAGTGGAGAAATATGTCATGTTTGGCATCCTGTTAGAACATGTTTTTTCGCCACTTGTCCTCCTTTACTGTGTAGGTGCAAACATCTTTAAGTTTGTGACTGACAGTCTGTTAGTCTGTAATGGTAAGGACTGCTAAATCACTTTCTAAAAGCCAATATGATTTGATTTGCTGTATGTTTGGACAGGCCAAAGGTGATCGCATACCTACGACACAGTCAGGTAGCAGTACTGCAAAGAAACCGGCAGACAAGAAACAAGCTGCAAAGAAACCAGTTGAGAAAAAGCCAGCTGATAAGAAACCAGCAGATAAGAAGGGTAAGTATTGCGCTTTATTTGGACTTGCTTGCTGGGGGTCACTTCATGCTTGTCAGTTAAAAAATATAGAAAAAAATTTACTTTCCCTTCAAGAAATTCTAGGTGTCCCAGACTATCAGACAACTTTTTTTCGAGCCCTTTTTATCCTGTTCTAAGAAGATGCAGGTTAACTAATAATATTGGAACAACCTTGGTTGCATAATTGTCATATTTAAGGATTTCATCCTTGTTTTGAATTAAATTATTATACGTACACAGTATCACAAAAAGTTCTTGTAATGTGTAGAGACTTTTGTTTGGATGGAATAAAGATTCAGCCCCAAAGGAAAGGTGACAGTAGGTGCTCAGTATCATGTGATTGGGGGTAGTATTAGACTCAGTAGCCAGGGTTTGCAAATTTTATTGATGAGTGCAGTCAGTTTGACTTCTGCTTTACAAGTTTTGGAGGCATTTTGGAATATTTGGAGTCAAGTTTCAGACTTTCCAGCACGTGGTCCTGGCATGTATACACTATCGTGAGGGATACACGAAGTAGCTGTGGCGGTCCGCCAACCTGGAAAGCTCAAATCCACTGGCGGTCATTGAGTAAACTTTGATCGTAAATTACCTGTTTACCCTCTTCCTGTTTTGTCGTGTATAATTCTTTAATTTCAATGACATAATAATTATTAAGGTTTACAATGTTTACAATTAACGTAAAGTGTATTTGTTACCGAAAATTTTTTGAGTCGAAGTGACTCCCTCCGTAACCTCAGTGGAGTCATCTGAACAATTTTGGCGTAAAATACGCCAAATTTGGCGTATTTGCGAACCCTGGTAGCTCTTGAAGTAAGGTGGCTGGACTAAAGGAGGCATTTGTGTGTTTTACAGCTGATTCAGCAGATAAAACAAAAGTTAAAGCTGATGACAAGAAGCAACCAGACAAGAGTAAAAAACCAGCCGAAACATCGACTGGTAAATCAACAACAGCTACTAAAACTTCCGCAAAAACACCAGCTAAGTCTTCCACCAAACCAACCCCAAAACAACAGAAGTCAGGTCAGTCTGTTAGCTCATTTCTTTATAAATGTGATTTTCTATGTGTTTTTTGCTCGTGTTCTTTGTTTTGTCGATGTTTATGTAGTGAATTTTAGATAGGTCGCCATAATGTCATGTAAGTATTTTCCTTTCTGTTTTCTCTTGTGCATGGCTTCTTTGTGAAATTGTGGAAGGTTCAGGATACAGAATGCTTCGTTTAGCTTCAGGGAACCCTAGAGTTGTGTGACTCATTAGCATCTGCTATTGTCTTGTTTACATAAGCTTCCCTTAAACTGCATTCCTGTAATTCCAGTCCTGTGAAGGAATTCCATGTAGAATCACGCAAAGGCAGTTTCGTGGCACTCTTGTTGTCACTTCTGTGCTTGGTTTCCCAACTTCTCTTCACGCTAAACAAATCAGTTCCTAAAGAAAAAGTTGTTCTTCATTGGTGGGGAGTGAAGCACAAAAATTTGACCATATCAGCTGAATTAGTCAATTTAGGAGAAAACTGAAGGCAAATCCAAACCCGCCATTTTGAGCGCTGTACGCCATAGAGAATTGCGCAGGATGCACCCTTCGTGAAGCAGCGCTAAACCAAGAAGATGACATCGATAATACCCACACTATAGTGAACGCCTTGGATAAGGTCCAGTTAACAAGATGCGATTATTTATTCCCAAGACAAGTAACGTTCGTTAAACTTTGGTGCTGGGCGCCAATATCTTGATGCCAGCCTGAAGGTTCACCTTTCCCCAGGGTGATTTCATTTTTCCTCATAATCTGGAAATGACACTTGATGCGGTTTTATTTGAGAAGTGTCCCCTTTGTCATTCTTGTTATTTTTTTCAGCCCTCTTTGAGAGTAAGCTAGGTAATCAGTTGCTGCTCAGTTGTTCATAGGAGACTGGACATCGCTCTAAACCCATACCTTTCACAACTCCTATCTACTTAACCCAGCCCATTTTGAGCTTGATTTTGAGTATAAATATTGTTGTTTTGTTTTACAATTAATGCTAATCACAGGAAGTACTTCTTCAAGTGGTAAAAAGGACGACGATTCTAAGCGAGCTTCTTCAACAAACAAAGAGAAAAGTGACTCATCCTCTTCTAAAACTTCAGACAAGGAAAAGGAGAAGGAAAAAGAGAAGGAGAAAGACAGCGACAAGGAAAAGGATAAAAGCAAGGAAAAGGACGATAAGAAATCTGCCAAGACCGACGATGAGAAAAGTGGCGATCGCTCATCTCCTAAAATCAAGTCCCTGGACGAGATCCGCCGTGACCGTCAAGAGAGGCAGCGTCAGGAGAGAGCTAAAGAAATCCGAGAACAACGGGAACGTGAGCGACAAGACAGGCTCAAACGTGAGCGTGAGAGACTTGAGCGTGAAAAAATGCTTGAGCGACAGCGCGAACGTGAGCGAGAAAGAGAACGCGAGAGAAGGAGGCAGCAACTTATTCGGGAACGAGAGTTCCGCGAAAGACAAGAACGAGAGCGACTCCGACTCCAGCGTGAGATTGAACGACAAAGGGAATTGGAACGGCAGCGTGAACGGGAACGCCGCGAACGTGAAGAACGTGAACGCTTGGAGAGAGAACGCCGTGAACGGATTGAACGTGAAAGACTTGAGCGTGAACGAATTGAACGTGATCGCTTGCAGCGCATCGAAAGAGAACGCTTGGAACGTTTGGAACGCGAACGCCTTGAGCGTGAGCGATTAGACCGTCAGCGTTTGGAACGTGAACGTTTAGAACGCGACCGGCGTAGTTTGAAACGCCCCGCCGCTCCCTTTGAGCGCGGCGACCCTGGACATGCTCAGAAGCCAGTTGGCTTCTGGCAGGAACCTAAACGAGCTGCAATGGGAGAAGGAAGATCGCGTGACTTTTTTGTTAGTAGTGTGAATGACCGTGACAGGCGTGACCGTGCGAATGTGACTTCTGACAGACGTGACTCCAGAGGAAGTCATCGTGACGAGCCTAGGCAAGCCGCAGGTGGGCGTAGGAGTGAGGAGTGGAACCGAGCGGATGAACGGCGATTGAAGAAAGATGAAAGAGACCGCCGTAGTGATGAAAGCCATCGTGGTGGGCGTGACAAGCCAACAGGGCGTGACAGTGACCACCCTAGAGGATCCCGTGACAGGGGCCTGCATGAGAGCCGCAGTAGCCATGAGAGTAAGGCCTGGGCAGTGGCTGGAGGAGACCTGTCAGGAGCTAATATCGGACTACTGGGAGCGGCAGGCATGGACCCACAGAAGAGATTGAACATCCTGTTGGAGCGTGCCGGTGTCGGTAATATTCTGGGTCCAGGCCCAGCAGTCCAAAGCCACAGCTCGCGCGCTGATCTCGGCAAGTCTGTGGGTAGTATGGACGAACCCTCCTGGCGTGCCCCTGACCCGAGGGACAGCAGGCCTCCCATCCCTCAAGCTGATCGTGGCGCCGGTTTCCCTCACGGAGCGTCTGGACTCTCAGCTCATGTTGATGCGCGGTTCGGGTCACTGCCCATGGATGATAGCCACCGCTCTGTCAGTCTTGGAGGAGGGGGAGTGGAATCCAGCAAGCCACCAGCACGAGACTGGCGGGATACGCATGGCCAGAATTTATCATCACGTGACCGGGATGCCTTGGCTGCTAGAGAACGAGATCGATCACGTGACCGCGGAGCTGAAGTCAAACAAAACTTGGCACGTGCGGGAGCCTTGTACGATGCACGTGACACGCGAGCGCCAGTAAGCCGCGACTCTATGCCGCCGAGAGGAGCCTGGGGAACTGGACTGGATTCCCGTCAAGTAGCTAACCCAGCACTCAGTTTGTCCAGTGGCGGGCGACCAATTGTTGATGACAGGTCACGTGCTGCTGTACCTGCCAGGGACGCTGCTCTGCCCCCGTGGAACCAATCTGGCGCACCATCACTAGCTACACCTGTGGCCCGAGGACCTTACAATGGAAGTGCAGTACCAGGGCCTGACAGGCGACATGCTGCAGCAGCTGATGTGAGATATGACCCTTACAAGGCACCTCCTCGTGTTAGTGTGATGCGCCGATACTGAGAGCACCCTGAACTGTTATGAAATGACCCCTTCGAGGCACCTGCTTCTTGTTGCTGAGTGTATTCCGAACTGTACATTGACTGCTGCATGTGAAAAACGTTTTTAGATTCATTCATCAAGTCTACCGTGTCATGACTTATATTTTAGAATAAGGGAGATGTTAGTCTGATCTCTGACCATCAAACGGTTGAACACTGCTAATTGACGTGATCGATTTAAGGTTTAAGTGAAAAAAATATATAATCCCAACCTCGTAAGGGTTTAATAGCTGTTGAGTTCCAAGCTTTATATCAGCCGTTTGAGCATGTTTTATTGCGATGTTAGCCAGTCACCCTACACAGTAAAAGTTTTCGATCAATTTTCAAAATATTTCAACTTGCATGTTGTCTTAATTTCAGTTTGAAGCTTTTGTTTACCAGGACATTACTTTACTATTTTACAGTAGTTGGGGATTTAGAATGTAAAATAAAGGTTACAGTCCGCTAAGTATTAATTCAACCCAACGGTTGCTTTATTGACGCCTCGTGTGTTCAGGATTAAAGAGTTAACAGACCCAGACGAGGAAAGCTTCTTAACGAGATCGCCGGCAGACTTCTAAAACTGTACCGTTACAATCAAGTTTTTTGCTCCTTGACTTGTTATTGCAGGCGGCCAAAGGATCCGTACTCGCAGCGGTAGTTACGTGTTGGCACAATAACCTAAATTTTTCTCAGACTTGTCATCTCCCCGTAGAAAGCAAGACATATCTGCGGTGAAAATTGGTCTTGAACCATTCAGCGTGGTGGAGATACTTTGGTTTGATAATGATCTTGAAATGAAGCAGGATGAAGGCTCCGAAGTTAGTCATGTTAGAATTTCCTTTATGTACGAACTCGCGTCCGAAGTTCTTTTCAGATTTAAACATTTACGATGAGAAAATAACCATAGGCCAGTACTTTAGCTTCCTCCTCGATATACCGTAGTTTCGTGCGTGTTGCAACGAATAGTATACTTCGGATATTACGTGCCAGTCACATGGAATGGTATATCTTGGAGCTGAGATAATCACGTGTTAGTCATGCGGTATAGTAAAACTCGCTTGTGTTAGTTGACTTAAGCCGAGCAGTTATTAGTATGTAAATTTGTTGTTGTTGGTAAGTTGATGCAGGTAACTTGTTTTGTTAACCATTATGTCCCAGTACAGGAAACACGACTGAGTGCTGTTGTAAGGTGAGTTGGTTGGTTCTTCAGTAAGTCGATAACCTGGGACCAGGCTCCGCATTGGGGAAAAAAGGAAAAAAATAATCGCGAGCCGCGAGGTATTCTGGGCAGGGGAAAGGGTAGCGCCGCCCTTTCTCCCTCCCCAGACCACCGCTAGGTTCGCTTCGCTCACCGATATTTTTCCCTATTTTTGTTTTTTGCCCTTTTCCCCACTGCGAAACCTGGTCCCAGGTTAATAAGTCAAATCCCTAGTCTCCCACAAGGGATTCTTTTGGCTTGTCACGCACAGGATCCTGGAAGGGCGTGATGCGCCATAATAAGAAGTGCGTTAGGCTGAACTGAAGGTAACTGAACCCATGACTTTGAAAGAAACATTTTCAAAGTGATAATTTCCGGCATTTCTTATGTCAGGTGATTGGCCAAACAGTACTAAGTAGTCAATCGACTTTCCCGGCATATTCTTAGACTTCCTTTTATTCCTATCGCCACGCCCCCCCACTGTACCTAATTTCTCATGCTCTACCCCGCAACCTCGAGTGCGGGGAAAAACAATGCGACAAGATAAACAAAAGGCTTACATTTGTCTTGTCCCAGTGAATTTCTTGCACTTCAGCATGGTCTATTTGTACCATGTGACCGACAAGCTGCAAAGAACCTGGAAAACCTGTTACAAAGCAGTGGTTTAGGCGGAGATCAAATAAAAGTTTTCTTTGGCTATTCGCTAAATGCCCATTGTCTAGCTCCAGGTTAGCACGCGACGATTGTGGAGAAAAGTGATTTTTCACTTATGCATTTTAGGTCCCAGGCCCCGGTTCAAACGATGGATTGCACTATCTACAGGATTAGTAGTATTAGGAAATCTGTTGCGTTGTCCACTTAATAGAGATTCCGGCGGATAGCACTATCCATCTTCTAAACAACTGTGGCCTGGAGTTTTAGGCTGCTTGCGATTCGGAGCTCAGTGTACGGGCACCACCTTGAGAAAGTTGCTTCAAGACCGAAATGGGTATACCTTGTAAGGCTGTTGCTGAAGTAACCGGAACCAGGTACCTAAAACCTAATGGGAAGCGTAACTGCCAACATGTGATGTTAATATAAAGAGCTTTACTTGGCTGCTCGTCAAAGGCCAACGTTTCATGTTTTAAAAATTTGTGTAGTGTTGCGTCCCGATCAGATTTCTTGGGCCACGTTCGGCAACTCTCCATTCCTCAACTACTTTCCATCACCTTTTCGCTCCCAGTACCCCTCTTTATGTGAAATGGTAACATCACCTTACTTTGAAAATGGAGTGCTTTTTCCCGAAAGTTCATAGCCTGTTCAAAGCGTTCAGATAGTAGGGACAGCATTTAAAAAGTGTATAGGAAAGCACAGGAAGGGGTTGGGCCACTCCTCACTATCTGAACGCCTGGATCAGGCTAGGAAGTTCATAAACTAGTAAAACATGCGTACTGGAGAAGGGTCGCAGCGGGTGCGAGAACTAGAGTATGGTGAGCTCTTAGTGGACAAATGAAAACGAGATTTTTTCTTGTGTATTTGGTAAATTGATATGTTAAGATGTAGGTTGTTTCATTTTGCAGGTATGTATGGACTTTCTTTATGAAGGATGCTGTCATAGAATGCCAATTGTCTTCTTTTATTCGAGCTGTTAGTTGCGCATGGCAAAGGAATCTGCGCTATTACTAGTTTATGTCGTTCCATTCAACTGTTTGTTTTGTTTTTAATAAATATGGGTTATGAGCATTTATGGCGTGATCCTTTTTCTGTATAGTACTTGGTAAAGAGGGATAGAGAGGGATTCTATGTCCTCATTCTTTCCCAGGACGTTTCTAAATTTTGCTTTCTTTTTTTTTTCCTGCCAAAAACACGACTCAGTTTCATGCTGGCACATATTTGCGGTTGCTGTAGCTTCACTGAGATCTAAATCGCAGTCTACTAAACCCTGCCCTTTAGATTTGACTGCTAGAAGTACTCCTACTCGTCGTCAAATATAAAGATTTCTATTCACCAATAACCCAAACACAAGCCTAAGCTTAAACCTGCAGAAGTCCCTGTTTCATCAGTAGGCCGATTTAGAAACAGAACGGGAAGATCAGGTGACGACGGCGCGCGGAAATTAAACAACTGGCGTGACCAATGGCACGGCGGGAAATTAGGCACCGAAAGTCGAGTTGAGTCCTCTCCGCGCGCTTTCTCGTCGTCAACTGACGTCCCCATTCTGTTGCTAAATCAGCTTAGTACCTCAGTTTAGACGCGTTGAGCATCGGTGGGTAAAAGGTTAGGTCAGCACTCCAGCCAAGTGGCCCATCAGGCCGAAGCTGAATCCTATGTCTTTAGCTTGAAATGTTTCTATTCAAGGCTCTTTGTACCTACGCACACCTTGTTAAGGAGAATCCTGTGCAGGTCCGCCCAAAATATTTCTCTTGACACAAAAGTGATAATGGGCGAACCTTGGGACGATGGAAGGGCCCTTGAACCAAGCAACTAAAATCGGTCGTTCCCGTCCAAACACTGTAGTTGGAACCTTTTGCAGTCGAATATGTTCCGCTAGCGACCATCAAATCTTTCCAGTGTATTTTTTTTGAGAGAGGCTGGATAGTATTCATTTCAACTTCCTCTTTCTCCCGTGCATTTCCTCTTTATTGCCTTTTTTGGTGTGTGTGTGGGCAGGGTGGGGGGAGGGGGCAAACTCCTATAACGTTCCCGCTCCATGACCTCGCGGCGAATCAAGATTCACTGATGAAGCTGTAATTATCGTTTTCCTGCATCTTAGTTGATGGCGACGTAGTTAATGCTCAAACTTGGTAGGCATTTACCCTGAAAAAGAAAATGAAAACGATGCTCTTGTAGTTTCTTTTCTTTTTAATTTGTTCCGGTAAGGTGGACGAGTGGTGAGGGTGGAAACATAGTCTATCCAAAAAGTCGGAGTGCGTTCCACCCAGCTCGATCCAAGACTCCTTGCTTTGACAAGTTGGTTAAGTCATTCGCCTTTGAAAAGTAGCGCGAGGACTTGGAAGAGGACCCCACCCCCTCCCCCTCCCTCTCCCCCCTCCCCCGCTCCCCGCGCTTTTCGAGACTCCCTTGTGTCTTTGACTAAGCTGAGGTCGAGTTGACAGTTGAATAAAATCACAAAAATGGATGAGGCCAATATCCAGCCATTTTGGCCGAAAAAACGTGGTCATAAAGAGAGTTACTCTATGGCCTAGCTGCTAAGATGTGAATCTTAACTAAAACACCACACAGGTACATACGGCTATTAAACATACGAGTAACACACGGATACATACGACTACACATAAGAAGATCGGGTAAAACACGGAAACAAAATGCGAATTATCCTGCGAGCAGCGCGGTTTCTCCAGGCCGGACGCTACACTAGGAAGGGTTACCGTTAGCGTAGCGTTCGGCCTGGAGAAACCACAGCTTGGAGGGTAAATGCGGATATGAATCCAGTTTAGTTTTTCTAAAAACTAATTGTCATCTCTGAAAATTTTGAGAAAAAGCATTAAAAAAAAATTTCAGTTTTAAAGTAAACTATGCACATGTTTCTTTCCAGCCATTTTTAACAATTTCTAAATTAAACAGGCGTGATTTAAAATTATTCCTGTACACAGGCTAAAAATTACCGGCAGTTTTGTTGTTTTTGTTGGTCTTTTTTTCCATTTTCATGTTTTTTTCCCCCAAATAAGGAGTGATTGGCTCATGCGATCATAAATAGTCAACATGAACGTAACACGTTCATACTTGTCAGTGATGGTAGGTTTCCATGGTTCGCGATACTTAATATATCACGTGATCTGAAATACAGTCGACTCTGGTTTTCACTAGCTACGGAGTCGGAGTCGTAATGCGCGTAAGAGCGCTTATCAAAAATCGGAGTCGTAGGCGGAGTCATAAACGCGACGGAATCGGGGTCAGAAGAATCAGAACGTTTCCATTTTTTCCGTCTCCGTTTACAACTCCGTCGCTTACGTTCCGCTTATAATTATGATCCAGTGAAAACTGACCAGATTGTCCGAAGCAGAAGAGTCCGAAGCAGAAGCGGAAGGAGCGGAGTGTCCTGCTATTCAATAGACTCTTTAGATGAAATATACACCTATTTAATAGGTCCAATTCCGTGATATGCTTTAAAACTGTCAAAATTAAATTAAAATCTTGAACTCTATCCTTGACTTGACGGGCAATTAATGTAGTTCTTTCAAGGGAAATACAAATGCTGAGGGGGACCAGATAGAAAGTGAGTTACAGTAATCATTTGGAGAAGTTTATGTATAGATTTAGTGAGGGCTAAAAACGGAGCTCTCGATAATATTTGTAGTTTGTTCAAACAGAATATAAAATCGCGTAATGCTTAAGGTACGGAATAACGGGCAACAAAAAATATGCAACTGGTTTTACCAGGAGCCTCGGCTCCTGGTTTTGCAACATTGCTGCAAAAGGAGTTGCAAAGCGACGTTGCGCGTTTTACCACCCTCATCAAACCACAGGCCCCCCAAGCTCACGTTACGAGTGTGTTATGTAAATTGCCGTTCTCAATACAGAGTCGGTGTCGGGTTACAAGCAACCGTTTAGACTTTGTATGAGAAATAAAATACTGAGGTCTGCGAACGCTAAACATCATTATTCTTACTTATTTTTCTATAAAATAAATGAAGGAGACTTACTCTTTGATGTCACTTTCTTCATAATACGACCCTGGGACCAAAGTTTAAGTGAAACTCAGATTTTCGAAAACAAACTCCGATTTTCAACGAAATAAACACCCGGACTTTCAAGTCAAACTCAGATGCCCCTTTAAAGCTTATTCCGTGCAAAAATGCCCTAAAGGGGCATTTTTAAAAACATTAAAAGGTGCACGCCTGAACCCTACTGACAACCACAAGAAAACGAAAAAGGTAAGCTTTAAAGAGCTTTTTTCAATGCTCAATTATTTATAGAGCAAAGAATATTCTTCATACAAAGTTTTATAATTATTGCCGTATGAACAATTAATCAGCTAATGTTGTTCAGGGATCTCCTGATACTGAGTTTTAGTATCCTAAAATTTCGCCCATATTTGCGTGGAACTCTTTTAAACTTGTTAAAGTCTGTCTTTGAGCTATTTCCCTTGACCAATGTTAGCAATTATTGCGAAGAACGAAAAATAAAGCTTTTAATAAACGTTTTTAGGAAGTGACTTTTTGGATTTTTAGTAATTGTAGCAACTTTGTGGCATTTTATATTCCAGTAAGCAACTCTCAGCATTTTAATTACCGTGTAGTTGCTAAAAGCCGGTAGGAGCTGGTTTGTCAAGCTGCTACGCCTCCGTCACACCCCCAACCCGCCCACATCAAACTGGATACCAGACTACGCACGTCCACGGCAACTCGATGCTTCGAACGGCTTAATTTTACACGAGTATGTACGTTTTTCTTTTTCAGAAACGAGATCAAGACGATTGTGAATTTAGAATCAAGTGGGATGCATTATGAGTGATAAGAAAAGTAAAAAAATCAACGTTTAAATAATTGCTCTCGGGAAATGAAAACAAACCACGCGAGACGACACGTGACAGGTTAAAGTTCGACGCGGGAGCAATCGCGGGAGCGGGAGTCACGGAAAGACTGATATACATGTAAACGACGTGGTGGGTTGTAGCGATTATGGAAGTCAGTGGCACAAAATGTTTGCGAGAATCAAGAGTGCTGGTGTTGTATACTGGAGGAACAATCGGAATGAAGAAGATCGACGGAGGTAAATGAATATGCATCTTCGTTTAATTTCAGAAGTAAAAATGGCCGGTTCTACGTAGTTCTACGTAAGGCAGTTATGTTAGCTTGTATTGCAAAGTGGCTCTTGTTTAACTTGTTGTATCTCGAAACGAGATTCACGGAAACGTTTCTTTTTTTATTCAGCCTATCATCCCAAAACAGGCTTCCTTCAGTCACAGATCAAACGGCTTCCTATGCTGTACGATGATGAATTCATGAATGAACGGTCCACTTGCGAAGCAAGCGACAAGTGCTCGCTAGAAGAACTTGCTATGCCGTGAGTTTCTCGCGTATTGTGTTTATACTAAATAATTTTTTTAGTTTGTTTGAATATCTGTTCAAATCTTTTACTCAGAAAGTTAACTGGTAAATTTCTGAACAGCCCAAACATCATGTTTTATGCATGGTGCCCTCCTGGCTCACGCTACACATTGGGCCCCTTGCTGTTTGTTTTGGAGGTATATGGATGCATAACTTTAAATGATTCGTGTGTCGTGTTAAATACTCTACCGCCTGGTTTTGTTTTGTTCTTTTTTCACTCAAATGGAAATGATTTTTTAACTTTCCTTTTGCTGTGATGTTGAGAAAACTGCTCATGCTTCTGTTGTAAAAATCAACTGTGAACACCTTTCTTTGACAGATAATAGTATTGCCAACTTATTAAGCCCCATCAACAACTCCCATCACTGTTGCATGTTGTTGGGAGTTGTTGTACAAATTTTGAAGTTTGAAGCAGGTCAAACTTTTAAGTCAACCATTCCCAACATTTCTTTTGTTTGTGTTCAGCGAAGACTTGCACAACAATGTTGGATCAATTTGCGCAACTCCTCCAACATTTTTAAGGCCATGTACATGTATTACACATGGTGTACAGTGTCTTATAGTTGTAGTAACTCTGACGGCAATAAACACCTCAAAGAATCAGCATTACTCAACAACAGTGCTTTGCAAGATGACAGAAAAAAAATTCATATGGTCTTGCAGTGAACACACGATGGAAGCTTCACTTCTGGTATACTACATTATTTACCACCTCCACTTAGTAATAAGCTTCACAATACCTTACAGCTAATGTCCAAGGCCCAGTTTTTCGATTGCTAGTTAGTGCTAACCCAGGGTTACATTAACCTGGGTCTCTTTTTCTTTTTATCCAAATGCACTTTCTTAGAAAAATAATTTTCTCTATTTTTGTTAGAGTATCCAATGATCAAATTGTAGGCAAAGAGAATTAACTGAATCTGCTTTATTAAGCTCTCATATCTGAGTTCAAATTTCACACTAACACTGGGTTTTCTTAACCAAGCTTCAAACAACCCCGCCCAGGTGTCTACAGTGTACCCTTGGCAGCTAGTCATTGAGTTGTCAGCCCATCAAAAGCTTAGCAGGGTGATCATGAGGTGTTGTTTAGGTAGTGGAAAAGGAAATCTTGTTCTGCTTTCTTCCAGTCTCTCCCTTGTAGATTGGCAATTCTTATTATCTTCAGTAGGGTCTGCGTTCTAACTCACTGTTGCCCTGTGGCATCTGTCCCTTCTTATGGGTTATTCCCAGGTACTCCAAACAGAACAGAACAAAACAGCCACTTGTGCCAATAAAGACAGTCTAAGGCGGCAAAAGTGGTGATGTCACATGAATCGGGGTGCAGTTTTATTTGGTGGAATGCCATGTTCAGGTCAAGTTTGCTGAAAACTTTTGCCTCTGATGTCTCTTGTATGTACTTCCCAAAGGATCGCACGATTTGCCTGCCTCATGTCTAAACAAATCTGGATGTCACTATTAGGCTTTTCCAAGACTACAAAGGGGTTGATCCAGCTAGTTGGTCCACTGACATTCTCGATGACCCCAAGCTCCTCCAGCTGCTTCAGTTTTTCTGACCCTTTTTCTCTCCTTCTGAGTGGAGTTCGGTTTAATGGCTTAGTGCCACTGATTCGATGCTGTCATCCTGGTGCAACTTCAGCTGACAACCTTTAGTCACCCTTGGAACTAAAAAATTTTGGGAATCTCTGCTTTTTAGGCTACAAATTGGGCAGTTTAAAGATTCACGTACTGTAACAGCTGTTTACATCAATTCCAAGTTTATCTACTCCAAGCATCTCTCAAGTTTTATGACCTAGTAGCAAAGTGGTAGCATTCCCTAGCCTGGGACTACATAAAATTCTGCAACTGCTGACCTGTTAGTTTGTGGCACAGTGATTTTTCGTTTACTTCTCCTCTAGAGCTCTAGGGGTTGAAAGTGCATTTATGTATACACAATTCTATTGCACTTTGCTAAAGCTGTTACTCCCTCAGTAAGAGATAGACTGGCCTTCTCAAGGCCTGCCACTGCCTAGCCTATGTGAAGCCGCACCCTCCCCCTGACAAAGAAGGGTCTGGCTACACATTGGCTAGCCACTGCCCAGGTCTCTTCCCAGATCATGTGTGTCCTCTTTGTGTTTGTAACAAATATGAGAACATGCTACAGGTATATTAATTGATCTAAAACGTGACATTCTATTTTTTGACAGTATATCAACCCATGGAGTCCGTGTTTTCTATTACATCAAGGAATATTGTCCCATTAAAGACTCATCAAACATGACCATCAGTGACTGGATAGAAATAGCTTTGGATATCAAAAACAATTATGACAGCTATGATGGATTTGTTGTAATACATGGTACTGACACAATGGCTTACAGTGTATCTGCTTTGTCATTCATGCTGGAGAATCTTGGAAAGTCTGTTGTGTTCACTGGCTCCCAGGTATGTGTACAGTACTCCAACTTAATTATATGTTTCTGGGAAACTGCCCACCTACCCCTCCCCTAAGTCAACATTGACACTTTCTTCTCACTTAGGGCAAAATGTTAGCTGAGGGGAGGGGTAGGTGGACAGTTTCCTCCAAAACATATAATGATACCTTAATACTGGGTACAGTAGTGATGTGCTGCTTACATACATACTGTGTAATCAATCATTGATCAAACAACCTTAGCAACATGATGATCCAGTGTTCTCCCTAATTTTTAGCTCAACAGGTAAGGGACCATTTACGGCCAGTAAGGGAAAAATTATGCCCAGAGGTCCACTTTTCTTTGGGGAGATGGGGGTAGCAGAGTGAGGGACATGGCCCCACCCTAGGAGGAGCTAAGGTCTTTGAAACATCATCCCCTCATTTTAAGACCTATTTTACGCAAATCGACATAAAGCTATCTTTAGACAACAATTTAAAATGTTTGATCCCAATAATTTTACTCTGTGTTCAATGTTCTCTTTCCAAAATACATGGCCCATAAAAAGAAAAGCTGTGTATACTTATAATAAGTAGTTTTCTGTATATCGCTTCATTTCCTTTATCGGATTGGAAATCAACTTGCGTATTTTTTAAAACTTCTTATTTAACTAAATTTAGTAAACCTTCAAGTAGTTGCAGGAAAAGAAGTGTGGCTTCAGGTGGTAAATCTTACCGGTTACCACTTGATAAGGAGAACACACTGCAATTGATAATAAAAAATGTTAAATTGTGTGCCCTAGAAAATACTCAAGAAAAAATTTATTGTTGGCAGATGAAATTTATTAAACTTGTGAGCTGCCTTTCTTTTGGACTCGTAATAACATTACAACTGTAATCTATTGATGATCTTTTTCTGTTTGCACTTTTTGTCACTTTCTGTAGTTTACATTACTGTCACTTGCACACAGGAAGAACATGTAGTTATTTTAGAGGGCGTTTTCCAGTAATGATTTGTATACCGGTACAGGGGTTGATCCGGGATTTTTCTAAGGAGAGGGTGCATTACTATTGCATGGCGTAACTGACTGGGACATGATGTGCCAAACTACTATTTTTACTGTGTTTAACATTAATTCTTCAACCTCATCTCATGTTTTACTTCGACACCAATATACCACATACATGTAGCTTTTTTGCAGAAATACCAGTTGTATCAGAAAGCCACAGTCACCTATTTTTCTCTGACAAGAATATGATGGTTTTTGTTAAAATAATGTGTGTACTGGTACCGTACATTTTTAGGTACCAATATATGAGCAGCGAAATGATGGTCGTGATAACCTCCTTGGTGCACTAGTTATTGCAGGACACTACATTATCCCTGAGGTTAGTAGAGTACAAGTTCTTGGAAAGTCAGACCTCTTGACAACACAGGGCTGTCATTAAGAGGCGGGAGATTTCCCCCAGCTACTATGAGTGTGGCCCCTGGCTGTTTTTATTTGAAAATAGAAGAAAAAATAGAAACCAGAAGAAATCCCTAGCTGTTTTATTCCCCGCCTACTTGTTGTATTTACCCAGCAACAGGCAATCTTAGTGCCAACCCCCAACAATAGCTGGATTGGACCTGATAATTTTGATTAACCTCACTAACTCACAATGATAAAAAATAGTTACGAATGATGTTACAGGGAGTTGTCTGATCCAGGGTTTGTCAACTGAGCCCTTGTAGTGATGATTTCTGTATTTGATTCAAAATTTCTTTTTCACTCTAGCTCATGCTATTAAAGAGGATTATTTAGAAACATGCTTATTAGAGGATTATCATTAAATGTGCATTTTGTTTTTCAACTTTATTAAAAGGTGAGTCTTTATTTTGCGGGATGCTTGTACCGAGGAAACCGCTCTACTAAAGTTAGTGCTGGAAGCTTTGATGCTTTTGATTCCCCAAATCTTCCTCCATTGGTGACCATGAAGGTTAAAATTGAAGGTAAGAACTGTTATGTTAGCTTGTACCATGAAGTGAAGAATGGCTGGCCTTCACCTACCATTTTTTCTATAATACATGTAAGTTGTTTTCGTCTACAATGATCAGTCTGTGAACAAGATAGAATTGTTGCTCTGGACAGCTCTGACCCCTGACTTTCTTACATTCATTATTTTTCCATCTTAACTATAGATCCTTTTAAATATTTCTATTGATACTTAATTGCAAAGACCTCCCTGAGAGGATGGGTAGAAATGGGTTTCATAGATTGTGCCTTATCCTTACTAATTTTGGCAAGTATAAAATTTCGAGATTTTTGCAATTTTAAAAAATTCGTGAAATTTAATACACACGAACAAAACATTGTGTGAAATTTGAACATGCAAAATTTAATACCATTTTCAAAAAAAAAACAATAGGAGTTTTAAAAATGTTCTGAGTTCGGGTGTTTTTTTGAACTGTGCACACTTACTGAACATCTCAGGTTGCGTTTTAAGCACTGAACTGTATGATATACATTGCGTAGACTACATACACAGCAAGCAGTTATGTTTTGTCTAGTTCATAAGGTTCTTTGTTTAGCAGTTGTAAGTTAACAATCTTTCTTTGAAAAAATATATATCATACTATGTTGTACTGATTTGTGGCAAGTGCCCTCACTGCTCAGGACGTTATTTCCTGGACATGATCAAGTCTTAATATCCCCAGGTGGATCCAGAGGAGGGGATTTTAGACCAAACTGAGGTCCCAAGGGCTGAAAAAAATTTTTTGGAGAACCCCCCCCCCCCCCCCCCCTTATCTGGAGGTCTGAATCCGCCACTGATATTTAATATCACTTTGAATTTATTGTCTTCTTGCAGTTCAGTGGGATGCAATATTCCGTTCAAACAACAGTAAAAAATTCGCAGTTCACACCAACATGAATCCTAACACCGGCTTGTTGCGGCTGTTTCCTGGCATTACAGCTGAAACTGTGAGTGATCATTAAACATTTAGTGTCCCTGAAGTAGGCATTTCTTTATTTTCTGGGGAGAGTTAATAGCCAAACCAATCTCAAATAATAAATGGCTGCAGGTCAAATGGAATATACTGCAGTCCTGTATTTTGGATTCGGCCACCTGATCTCCAAAATAGGAGGACTGCAAAAAGACCACATTTGAAGTGGTCTGTACCAGTCACATGGTCTGGTCAGGGTCTTCTGGTCTATCTGTGCTTATGGCTTCATTATCCTTGAAATGCTATTTATAGATAAGGCACCCAAAATTCCTTACCTTAATTTATCTCCAACCAACATCTATTAGTATTCACCAAATTAGTGGATAGTAATTTTTGTGCATTCTGATTGGCTCCCATGGGATTCAAAATGGCTTCTCGTTTCACGACAGTTTTGAAAGATGAAATTTTAGTGGTTAATGAAGTAGCTGCAACAACAAATACCAAGAAAGGGACAAAATTTGGTTTGTCAGCGTTTACTGGTAGAAAAAAATTTTCCACTGAATTTGCAACTTGAAAGAAAATCATAAAAAATGATCCCCGAAACACTGTCAATTGCCACACAAATAAACTCTAACTAAGTGACATCTTTTATTTAGAAAAAGTTCCTTTTTCATTTTTATACAACTGGTTTGGTAAATACTAAAACAACTATCCCCATCAGGGTCTGTTCATAGCGCTAGATATATACCTCGATGCTTCAGGTTTTTGTATTATATTCACCACTATTCACCTCCCCCTCTGGGGATAGTTGTATATTATCAGGAACGTTTTAATTCTTCATGCTTGTGATCTCTCTTTTAATCTCTGATCTCTTTTTTGTCCCAGCAGACTGGAATGCCCTTTATAGCAGTACATTCCCATGCCGTAAATGACCTATTTAACGCCCACTTCAAAATAAATGCCTCTCATCTAATAAACGCCCCCTCTACACGGTTAAAATTTTATTAGACACCACTCTCTAATAAACGCTCCCTGTCTAATTGACACCCCCTGAGTCAGAATTTGTCCAAAATACTGGAATTAGCTAAAAGGAGCAATTTCTTTCACTTTTTTGCTTTATTAACAAGGCTTGGCGTATTTCATCTTGTTTGATGTCAAATTTTAAGTAAGGATAGACTAACGATGGCAACGTAATAACAATGAGCGAGGATTCTGACATCAATGTTGGGATTGCAAAGAGCAATATGGTTCACTAGAAGGCCTAGAAGTATCAATTGATGGAGTGGACATTGCACTATTTTTAAACTCTTGATATTTTCGCCGAATTAGTTTTGCGAAGATACAGGAATGAGAATAAATTCCTCTCTCTTTTAAACGTCTCCTTATCTATTACACGCCCCCGCTTGGGCCCTTAAAATAAAATAGACACCCCGGACGTTTATTAGGTCATCTACAGTATGCCTTTTACATGAGGGTCCCCCACTGCCCTTCTTCCCCTATGGTTGAAGTGTGGGTGAATGTGGGAGGAACCTGCAGTATGAATAGAAGGCCATACACTATTGTATATATTTTCTAGTATTTGTTCTATTCATTTAACAGGTGCATGCATTTCTCAAGAGCCCTATGATGGGTGTGGTCTTGCAGACTTATGGGACTGGCAATGCTCCAAATAACCGTGACGACTTGATTACTGAAATAAGGAAAGCTACCAAGCGTGGTGTCATCATTATAAACTGCACACAATGTCTTCATGGACCTGTTGTTGATCAGTATGCCACAGGAAAGGTTAGTTTCAAAATAATACAAGTTTTTTGGCAGCATATGTGAATGTAGATATTCATAAAAATATTTTACAGACATTAAGTACTGAAGTGTAATATTAGACAAGTGAAGGGTGAATGTAAAGAAAAGGCGTGAAAAACTACTGACCTGTCCTTCCTAAATGCCTCGCACTTGTCTGGGAAACAAAATTAGGAGAATTTAACATAACATCACCTAGGACCCGCTGATCAGAGGAGAGGGGTGGGCGGAAGTGTGGCTCAAACCCAAAAACCCTCAATGGGAAAATGGAGCAACCCATCATTAATTTGTTGATGATGTAGCAAGGTTTTAATATATCACCACTGCCAAATCAAATAGAAGTGTAATAAAAGTAAAGGAGATGGCAACAAATGGTAAATTGTCTCCATCTTTAAACAAATTCTTGTTATACAATGATATGGAGGATAAAAGGCTTATTTGAGGCGAGCAAGCTCTCCAGGGCACTCTGGCAGCGGGGCGGGAAAAAGGAGAGCTTGCAACTACGTCTCTGGAATTTGAATTCTACCTCCAATTCGCCCTTTCGACGGGGCTATCAGATTCCCGCCTATCAGCGCGAAGCGGAAACGAGCCGGAATGTAAACAAGCATTGAAAAACACTTGCCAAGGGTAATGACGTCATTACTAATGTCATCTCCGCCAATCAGCATTTCGCCTCGACTTTTTCGATGCAGATATTCATATTGCAAGCTCTCCTTCCTTTTCTCGCCCCGCCGCCAGCGCGTCCCGTAGAGCTTGCTCGCGGGCTAAGGCGAATGCAAAAACAGGGGGACTTTCTTCAGTTTAGGATCATTGGTAAAAGGGCAAGTTATAACACGGTTTAAGTGCAAGTTACAGCTAATTGTATTTCTTTTTCAGATTCTGTTAGACGCAGGAGTGATTCCTGGTTCGGATATGACCCCTGAAGCAGCTCTGACAAAACTGTCTTACGTGCTGGGAAAGACAGATTTGAGCTTAAACCAAAAGCAAGAGGTATAAACCTAAGGTTTCATACTTCAAGATTTTGAAATATATCTAGAATGGAGGAAAAATTAAAGCACAGAAAACATTCAGTGCTCAGTAATTTAATCCTGAAGGGAAACTTCCCTTGGTATCGGGTCACCTCGCCACCCAACCATCTCGCCATCAATGAAATCGCCACCAAAAAATATATATCTTAATACTTATCGAAAAGACAAGTCTAACTCTCTCTCTCACTTTAAATTTACAATGAAATTTAAGGAGGTAAGGTTCAAGTGACAATATTAACCAACTTTCATAAGAAAGGCTGTTGGATTTCAAACAAATCTCACCTCTCGAGCGATGCAAATAAGTCGTTTTAAGGTATTAAAAAGTCGCAATTATTCACAAAAAATAAAATTTAAGATGAGCTAGTTCGACGCAAGGTGTCAGTTAAAATTGATAAACATATATTTGGGCTTGAGAAAGAAGTAACAATCCCAGGTAAGTAAATAGCGTCAATTATTGTATAGTTATTATGCAGTGGCGAGTAGACTTCTTTGTGGCGATTTCGTTGGTGGCGAGATGACCGTAAACCCTTTTTTTGTATGGGCTTTCTACTTGTAGGTACAGTCAAACCCAGCTTTACCGACACCCGCTTAATACGGACACCTAATTATTACGGACTGTTGTTTTGTCCCTGGGAAAAGAAAGCCCTTTCCTTCTCTCTACATTCAACCCGCGTAATACGGACACGACGTTAATATGGACACTCTCTATGGCCCCCATGGTGTCCATATTAACGGGGTGTTGACGGGGTGTTGTTTATATGTGCAACACCTAAGGGCATAGTTTTTGACCCCTATACAGCTGTAGGTCGATTTTAACATTTGAAGTCTGGATTATGGTATAAAATTTTGTGTTCTGTGATTTTCTGTATCGATAAATTCGTGTGCGCCTTTGTATCACGCGAGGCAGATGAAACAGAAAGTCGGCCAATTTGTTTCAAATTTAATTGGCCGATTAGGGCCAAATTAAGGTGAATGAAAACGGGTTAGTGGGTGGTCAGCGGTACGTCGCATGACGGCGCGTGTTTTAAATTAGACAAACAAACATGGCAGCGAAAAAAGCAATGGTACACAGAAGACGATTTCTCAAAATCTACTCATTAAATTTTGTAATATTGGGCAGAATTTTTGCTTTTATCGTATTTCAAGTAATGAGAACTTTAAAATGGAAGTTGAACAGACGAATTTTGTGACACATTTAATAATTACAGTACAATTATATTACTGATTATCTAAAACCTGTCTGTTAAAATTTGGTCAAATAAATTTCAAATGGTTATGATTATTTATAGTAAGCTGTGTGCAAGTTTATAGGAAAATCTAATGAGTGAATTTTATGTAAACTGGGCAAAAGAGAAATTTTAAGGTTGTATTCAACCGTTCATGTTGCCATGGAAACTACGAAAACGTCACATTTTACTTGTCAATCAAAATATTTCATCAGTATATTTTTCACTTGCCAAGTTTCAGCTTGTGAGCTGCAACCTTTCTCTTGCCATGATTTGGCAAATGACATATACTCACAAACTGCCAAAACTGTGTTCAGCCACTTTAATCTTCCTCCGGAGGTGTATTACATTTAACCCGCCGATTAGAGTCAGATTAGCACCAATCAGGCTTTGAGCAACGCAATCTAAGCGTGGATTAAATTTTAATCGCCGATTAGCATATTTAGTCGTGGATTAGCTTTACTCGGGCTTACGAAGAACCGGGCGTTTCGTATCTATCAGAGATATCTATCCACAACTCATCTTGTTCCTTGCTGTGCATGCAATGTTGCTACAGCAATGATTTGATTCCTTTCAATGTGAATTTAAATTACCTTTCATTTTATGATTCGTTATACAGTTGATTCGAAATAACATCAGAGGAGAACTCACAGTGGCCCATACAAAGGAGCAGTTTTCTCTCAAGGATAACTCATTTATTGAGGCTGTCGCTTCATCACTGAAAATCAGCTCCAGCAAGGTGAGTCTAAATTGAGTGGCGCCCACAAGAAGTTTACTTTCCAAGTTAATAATAGCGCTAATAATTTACGTTAATTAATGTACCGCCACTCGATTAAGCGCTGCTCTCAAATATACGCCGCGGCGCTAATTTGGGTATTTACAATAAACGCCCCACGTTTGTTACGGCGCTTGATATAGGAGATATCAAAACCACGTCGCTTGAGGAATAAGACCACGACCAACTCTCTCTCTAAATTCCTCTCAGTGTTTTACCCGTAGTTGAAACAAGCGCCACACCTTTAAGAGGGAAAATGAAATAAGCGCCGCGGCGTTTAATCGATCATTTACAGTAGCCGCACCCTCCCTCCGACAAAGGAAAAACGGAGAGTGGGAAGAGTACGGCTACACGGAGGCCAAGTTAATAGAGCCAAGCGGAGGGACTGGTGAAATGGAGTAAGCTCCATAACAGAAGACGGTTTAGGGTGAAGAACGATACAAGATCCGTGCTTTGTTCTTTAGATTTGATTTTAAATATTTGCCTGGACTGGCTTGTTTCGCCAAAATCGCCCGACTTGTGATTACGTGACAGCCAAGCTCGCAAGTTTAGCTGAGATTCCAGTATCAAGATGACTTGATATTAAAGTGAAAGTCATTTAGGCAAATGAAGCCAGCCCGGCCTATGTAATCAGGGCCTCATTGGAAACTTCTAAGAAACTTACAAGGCAATTAATAAAGATCTTCTCGTCTTTTTTTAGGAAATGGAATTTGTGAGGCAAGCGTTACTTCCGGTGCTCATGAGCTGTGCAGCAAGTTCAGGGAATGTAAAAACACTGGAAGAGTTAGTCAATCAGGTAGAGTTTTTCCATGAAGACTACGCAGCAGCTCTTAATTTTTCCTTCTTCAGGGCGTCGCCGTTGGCGTGTTTCGCGTACTACTTCACTAACTTTAAACAGAGGATATAGATTACTCACTCTCGTTGTATTCTTTATTCCTTTTCGAGAAACTGCCCACCCGCCCCTCCTATAAGTTTACATTAACACCTACTTCTGACTTAGAGCAAAATGTTGGCTTGAGGGAAGGGTAGGTGGGCAGTCTCCCCGAAAAACCTAAATTGATTCTTCCTTTTATCAAGTGGTGAGGAGACACAGGGAATCGTTTCGGTTCCACAGTTGGTCGAAGACCGATATGCGCTAATCCAGTTTTAAATTTTAATCTGGGTCTCTTTTTCTTTCGTTCAAAAGCATTTTCTAGGATAATTTTCCTGATTCTTTTTAGAGATTGTAGGTAAAAAGGATAACACAGAATTCGCTTGCGTAGCTCTATCGCATTAAATTTGTGCAAGCAGGATTGATTTGAGTTTCGATAAACTTAAAAAGTTCAAAGCTCGCTTTAAGCTTCTTGCCATACATTGATGGGGGTGGAAACTAAAGCAATCGAAAATGGAAAGTTAAAAAAAAAAAATCCTAAATAAATCGATTTAATGCTAAACTTCACATGACATACACGACCTGTATTTTACTGAAGGTTTCTTGAACAATGTGACGAATAAATATAAAGCTCAATTATTGTGCATGGAGATAAATCTCTTTAACAAATAACCATTTAAGTTTGTGTGATAAGCACTATGACCCAGGCTAGATGAAATCAAACTCACGACTTATAATATTGTATTTCAAGGTGCGTTTAGGTCAGTCTCCAGCTACTCAAGCCCGACTGTGAAAAACGTTTCGCAATAGTTTAGCCTAAAATTTCGGAGGAGTAACCACCAGGATAATTGTCTTCCTTGAAAATACGTTAGTCACGGGTGAGACAAATAGCGATTTTCAACTCATATTGCTGTAAAAAATGTGTTCTCGATCGTTTGATCTGTTAAATTTTTCTAAAGTATGTTCCGATAAATTCAACTTGTGAGTAATCAAATATATAAAAATTTCGAGGTCGGAAAATGCAAACAGCTAATTCTTTTAATTTGAAGAAACATAACAAGAAAGGAAAGGAAAAAATCTTGAAACATAACACTTTTATCTTGTCGCAAAATGCGTTTTTGTGTCGACCATAATTTTAGAATAAGATTATAATCTATAAATTTTATAGTTTCAATGCAGTCTGTTGAATGTCAGGCCTGTGGTTCGATCGGGATAGGTTTAATGGGTTAATCCCTTTTCTTATAAGCTGTTGGCTGTCTGTTCTAGTAATTTTCTCGTTTTCAAACAACACAGGTTTTATGCAGCCCAATGAAGTCGCGTTTCGGCGAGTCTATTTCCTTCTGAAGGAAAATTCCCCCGAGCTTACTGGGAGACCAATATTTCCATTTTACTCCTCTAATTGTTTACATTTTAGATATTTCACCCCAGTGTTACGATAATGCATGGATTCTAACGTCGTAGTTATAAAATCTCAGTGTCTGGTTTTAATCGCTAGGGTGCAGACGTCAACGCCTCTACAAACTACGATGGACGGACACCCCTTCATATAGCGTGCATGGAAGGTAACACTGATGCTGTCAAATTTCTCTTGGAACATGGTGCATCAACACAAGTGAAAGATCGATTTAAAAGTTCCCCTCTAGATGACGCCATCAAATTTAGACACAAGGAGATCGTGAAAATACTTAGAAAGGCCGGCGCTCATCTGATGAAAACATCTATTGAGACAGCGGTGGAATTATGTAGGCTGGCCGCGAAGAATCGCGTGGAGGACTTGCACATGTGGCAGCTAGCTGGCGTGGATTTTAACTGCTGTGATTATGACAAAAGAACACCCCTTCACGTGGTAAGTTCAACAGCTATTGGTATTAGTTTATGTAGACGGTGTGACGCGCAAGAAAAAATAGAAAACTGCAACTTTCACAAATCGCGGGAAACTTTGCAATTGTTGCGTAGCGTAAAAATCGTAAAATTGTACATTGGTATTTGTTTACCCACGAAGCACATAGGAGTTTTTAAGATTTCATTTTAATGTATCTATGCGTTCAAATTCGCCTAGGAATTCGGAAGTGTTGGTTTTTCAGGAAAGGTAAAAAAAAAACCGCAGTACCAGGAGAAAAATCTCTGGAAATAAGTGGAGAGAACCGACAACAAACTCAACCCACATATGGTGTCGACACCGGGATATGAACCCGGGCCACATTAGTGGGAGGCAAGTACTCTCACCACTTCCCCACCCTTCCTCTCCCAGAAAAATGCATTTTGTTGTCAAGCAGAGAAAGGCATGAGATATTTATTGCAAGTTCTATGGTAAAGGTGGGGCAAAACGAGCAACAAGAAACGGGCAACTTGTTTTGCGACCTTGCTGCAAAACAAGTTGAATAGCGATGTTGCGCGTTTTTCCAGTCTCATCAAGCCTGTCTTGCAACAAATCAGGTTGTTAACAGGTTTGAACATGGGTGGTAAAACGCGGAACATCGCTATTCAACTCGTCTTGCAGCAATGTTGCAAAACAAGTTGCACGTTTTTTGTTGCCCGTTTTTCCGTACCTTTAAGGAAAGTACACATTGTATACGCAACATATCGTGTGAAGGGCGGGAAAATCAGCCGCTAATGCCATGGTCGCGAAAACGGCGACTGTTGCCCTGGGTAACTCAATGGATAACCGATTCAAATGGCAGAAAGAGAGGGGCAACTCCAAACGCGAGAAAAACAGGTACTTCCTGTTGCGAAAACAGCATATTCCCTGATGGAAACAGTACCTAGAAATCCCCGGCAAGAAAAAAAAAAACGCTTTCCAGTTTTTCCAATTTTCACTGATACTTTTTCGTCACTTTCGAGTTCCTCAACGTTTGTAACTCTCATCAGCTTTTGTTGAAACTCAATTCTATTACTATTTCAGTTCTATTGTTTCTTTATTTGTATACTTAACTATGGCTGACAGCTGCAGTTCACGAGTTGACTCGTTTTCTTTCTTTTCAGGCCGTTTGTCGTAACAATGCGGAGACAGTAGCATTCTTACTAGAGCATCGAGTTGATCCGTATTTACGCGACGTTTTCGGCAATACGCCTTTGGACAATGCCAATTGTTATGAGCTTGAGAACATCGTCAACATATTGGAGGAATTCTCTGCTGACAAACAATCTCGCGATCTATCTGTTTCATGAACAAAGACGATGGAATATGCGCCGAACCGCGAGATAAGTTTGCTGTCTTGAAAGATTTCCAGTAGAAGGGGATAAAAATAAAGTCGACTCCTCACTGAGAAAGCTTTTAAGCTATACTCAAGGTTACTCTTAGGTGTAAATTTTTATTTAATTTTAAGGGTCACAAAACTGGCAAAAAAGGGCTGACCACTTTCCACAGTAGAGCTATCACGCTTAATCAAAGTTGTGCTCGTGGTTCTGTTTAAATGGGCGCAATTTATAGGAATCAATTCAAAAAGTCAAAAGTTAGAGTCACCTTGTGCAGCGAAACAAGCAGCACCTCTTGAAAATCAGAACATTTTCACTTGGCTTCCAACGGATTTCATGCGTGTTTTTGATAGCTTGATTAGAATCCTTTTGTAAAGCTTTAGGGTTATAAAAAAAATAGGTGTTACACATTGGCTAGCCCTTTTTTATAGTCCTTCAAATAGCTTTAATTCAAATGGTTACAGTTTAGAACTTACTGAAATCTATTGTGATCATGTTACTTTCACGGTTTGTTAGTTACAGTACTTGTAATTATGCCATTGAGATTTATTTATTTTTACTCTTGTCATCTGTGAAGACTGGCGTTCGGCAACTATTTGCACGTGGTAAAAGAAAAAAATCGGACATGTTCATTTCAAAATTTACCAAAATCTTAGAATTTAAGGTTTTGGGCGTTTTATGCGCAGATTTAGTGGAGAATTTAGGGTTTCGTATTTTCCACTCATTGATAGGGTTAACGGTGTAATAATATACATGCAAAAATTTCGGCACGCTCATTGGCTGAGAGCACGTCAATTAACCCCAAACATTGCAGAAAGTTGAAATTTTTTTAGTGTAAAAAGTTGCGCTAGGAGAGTTACGAGTCTCTCGGTAGAACAATCTACAACTCCTTGTAGTACTTTCTTTTTGGTGACGGTGAAGAATGTGCAAATAGACGTAAATTACAAGCCACGTAAACAAAAAACCTTTCCACGTTTTTTTATTCAACTTTTGACTTCTACAAATTGAAAACGCTATGGTGTTTAACAATTTGTATATTAGGGTAATTATGAAAAGCTGTCGGATCCAAGGTTTTCTCGTTTTAGGCGATTGGGGCAGGGGGCGGGTCTTTAATAGATATATTTTATTCATTCATTCTCCCAGAGCTAACTGGAATTAATTCACTTTGTACTATATGTTTTTTGGGCTGAAAGCCCTTTTTTCTTAATAAGTTACTTTTGTTTATTGGAATGTAACGGAGGTTTCCATTAACACTTACGGAAATTGTAGATTTTGTAAATAATGGATAATGTAAGGGAATATCTCTATTTTTATCCAGAGGAAGTTTTACGAACTTACATTCATGTCAATTATTTGGTTTTAGTTTGGTTTTTTAAAGATTCTCCGGTACAATATAGAGACAATTTATTTATTTGGGATGGTAATGTACCATATGTGCGAAGTGGCTCTGAATAGCTCAATATTATTATTTAATAGATGCATTATATTCTTTAAAAGTTGGGCTCCAAAAAATAGCAACATGTTCAATATATTTAAAAATAAAAGTTCAGTCTATATTGCCATATGTTTGATTCGCTACCAACAGTACACCAAGTTACCCAGTATCCGGCCACTTCAGTTTAACATTAAAATAACTTTCCTCTCTTGGTCGCAAGAGTTTGAAATTTGGCCCAGAGACAATCTTTTGAGTCCTTAACATGATGAAAGACAGATTGATTTTTTTGCCTTCGTTTCCATTGCGAAATTAGTATTTTTGCAGAGCTCCTATGTTGCCCAGTATCCGACCACATCAATAACAACGTAGTTTATACATAAAGCGACTTATAACCTCCTCTTGCGCTAACAAGGTAGTCTGTCATTAGAGTCCAAAAATATAAATCGAGCGGGGAACCTAGCATCGTGAAACAAAACATAACAAATGACTGGAGTATGTTGGGGAAAACTATGCGAAAAAAAAAAAACTAACAAAAAAGACAAAATTCTGTTATTTTTTTTTTCTGGTTGGTGTGGGTAGGAGAGGACCCTGGGAACAAGCGTAACTTTTTTATTCTCGCACTAGTCCTCGCACGGTTAATAATTGCGGCTTGGTTCCCTGCAGTGAAAATGGCCGCTCAACGAGGGAAATTTGTCGCAGTTGCCGCTAGTCAAACCGTAGGTATCACGTATGGCCTTTTCTTCCTTTATTTGATTGCAGCATGAGTAATTCAGGAAAGAAAACTCCATCGAGTCCAAAGAAGGGTCTTGGATCTGTGCCTGAACGCTCGGAAAATGACGACATCTCCACTTCATCAGGTGATCTCTCAATTTAAGAAAAGTTGTCTTATTTTAGTTTTTTACGAGAAAATTTATAGCAAGGTCATAGGATAAGAATTATTTTTTTCTGCAAGTTAAACAGGCAGTTTGAATTTACGAGAACAAAATCTTATTCTATGATTTGTTTTAATTTTTTTCTTAAAATAAGGAATCTCGAATTGAGAGTGGATGACTAGCTCTTTTTATAGACACCGCCTATTCGTAGTCTTTCTTCTTAAAACTATATCTTTCTGATACTCTTCCAGGCGAACAAATCATGCAGTTTTCTACTTCTCAAGATGCTCCAGAGGTAGACGGCTCGAAAAGACGCTCGCTCCACGCTCAGTTGTCACGAAGCTTTTTTCAGTACCGTTCTACAAGCTTTTCGTCGTCTGTGGATGGCTTATCGAGCCCGTCTCGCCATAGGCTTGGTACTGTACCTGTAGAGGATCCCATAACACACGAGAATGTAGTACACAGCAAAGTGCTCTTGCTGTACACGGGCGGAGCACTGGGATGGAAGTTCGATCCTCAAGGTATATTTAAGGCTCACCTGTATTTAATTTATCCTGAATAGAGTCCGGGGACGGTGGATGCTTTAGGAACCTTTTGGGTGGGGATGTGCAGCTGGGACCCTGGAACCCGTAGCCCCTACCAGACCTAGTTCAGCTGAAGTTTGGTACCCTACACTCCTGTATGCGTGCTAAGTTTGAGTCTTATGCCTGCGAACTAAAGATAACAATCGCGCGGGTAAAGGACAATTTCTTACAACTGACTCACAAATCCCGAAGAATTGTTCTTTAAAACGCATGATTAAGGTTTGGCAAAGTTCAAAAGTCTGTGGAAAATCATCAGAAACATTTGGAAGTTGGGAAATTTTTAGAAGTTCTGGTGATGACCAGACGGAAATCTCATGCATTTCTCATGCAAAGTTGGCAGGTATATACTAGACTTTTTTCCCAGAATCCCTTCCTATCTTAGAGCTGCTATTTCCTAGAAGCTACTGAGGTTGTCACTTACTTTCCTGATTTCATTTTCTCAATTGTGTCAATTGCTGGGTTTCCTTAGTCTGGGCTTAAATCTTGAACCTACTGATTAGTTTCCTGGAAAATTATATCCTTATTATATTCTAGACCCACACTCTCTGATTTCTGTACCCTTATAACAGAAGACCATACCCTTCATGGCGACACATTCAAAGATGGTAAATTTTAAGCTAAGTAGTAAATGAGGATGATGAAATCGTCACGAAAATAACATCTTTCACCTTCACTGCCAAGCTTGGATTTGTCATCTTTCTTTATTCATTGCCATGCACTACACTCATCAATATGTCATTGGTGATACTAGCAGTGTACAGGATGCATGCCCCATAAACTGCAGGGGTATCTTGTGAAAGATGTGTACAGGGAAGCTCTTTGGAAACTCTTTGCCCTTTTAAACCCCTAGAGAAGACAAATGGGGACATGGCTAAAGGTTTCATTCAAAAGAAAATAAGAAAATGTAGCTTGGGCTAGAAAAACAATGTAAGAAAAGTGTCTTGCTTTTCTTGTGTAGGACAGGTTATTCAATTGTGGTACTTGTTATCAAAAACATTGCTAAGCATTGCTAAGCAGTACGCAAAGCAATCCATTGCACTCTGATCGCCAAATGGCATAACCTTCGATGAAGCAAAATAAAGATATTTTAGAAGAAATTGCCCTGTTTGTGACTGGTGAATAGACAAAGAGATCATCATGGCTGGGATGAAGTAACCTCCGGGAGAGTTTTCTTTCATCGTTGATTTTTGCTCCCTGTTATTAACCATTTTTCTCCACTAAGGATCCTGGTCCAGGCTATGCAGGGCATGGAAGCTTCTTTCTGACTTATCTTGGAATATCTAAGGGTCTCTGCTTGCTGGGTAGAGTGTAAGGGAAACCAACTGACATTGGCACTTGAATGCAGCACAGGCTGCAGACACTCCAAAGCATTTCTTAAAAAAACTGAAGATGGCATGGCTTTGTAGCTGTATAGAAAGTTGTTAGGAATTTGGGATCTTCTTTTGATATATTGTGTTTCTATGCAAGTAAAAGAGATTCTTGTCATTTTCTAATAGCCAAAGGCAATAAATTGCCATTCTGGCAGCCCAGCTGATATATTGTTTCTTTTATCAGAGCTAATTTCTGGCCCTACAGTCTGTAACCCAGCTCAATAGGCTTGTGTTTGTTTTGCAGGATTTCAACTTGATAAGAATAACATCCTAAAAGAAATGAAGAAACTACCAATGATGCATGATACAGCATATGTGGAGTACATCCAAGAGAATGTACTGGATGACATCCCAGAGGAAGGGATTGGATCAGATACTTTAGTTATGCCGTAAGTAATAATTTAGAAGAGTTACTGCAAAAATATCATATTTAGAGGAGGTTTAGTAATGAGTAACATTAAAGTAGTGGTTGGTGTGACCCCTTAACCTATAAATCTGAACATGGGTCGTTTAACGTTATCATAACATCCTTTCCTTATAGACAAGAGACTCTGAGCCATACTGTCCATCCAGAATAGAATGATAAGACCCCTTTTTGCCCGAGGAGTGAGGGTGCAAAAAGCAAAGCTTTCTGCACCCTCACTCACTTTCCTTTTCATCAGAATTTCAACAATATAGATAATAGACAGAATAGTATTTGTCATAATGTGCATGAAATTATTTAACAGTCCTAAATGTATATATTCTGCCTTTCTGAAAGGAAGGGCAAGAAACATTTTCCACCTGGACAGCTTCTACTGATTCACTATTATGTCAAATGATATTGTCTATATTGTTGAAATTTTGATGAAAAGCAAGTGAAATTATTATTTGCTTATTTCTGGACTATACCATTTGAATATTTATAAATATCATGGGTGACAAATAATGCTCACAATTTAGCCTGGGACCAGGCTCCGCATGGGAGGAAAAAGGAAACATAAATCGGTGTGGTAGTCTGGGTAGGGCAAAGGGCCCTTCCCCCCTCCCAAATTCATCCCTCAGCTTCCTTTGCTTGCTAATATTTTTCCTATTTGACCCCAATTTTTGCCTTTTTCCCCCACTGTGGAGCCTGGTCCCAGGCTGTTCATAATTGTGAGTTTTCACTTGTTTATCTAGCAAGATCTTCATTTACTGGAAAGGTTAAGAGAATACTGGTCAGTAGGCAGCAATACATCAGATGGAAAAGTGCTCATTTGTGGGGTTATGTGGCAAAGGGGGTCACCCCCACCCCCTTCCCTATTCAAAGGGTCTGGGGCCCTGAAAAGTGTATTTCAGAGCATTTTGAGTGAACAGGGAAACAATTATTATTATATAACCATGAGAACACAACAGAACACCTTGAAATGTTCTATATTTATATGTTTGCTTTCAATTAACAAAGTGCTGCCAAGCAAATTAACAGATGTGTTATACATCTTAGAAAAATAATTTTCTGTGATTAGCTTTCATGATGAGTAGATGTTGACTTTCACTGATTGCTGAAGTCTCTTGAGTATACAGATCCGTATTCTTTTCTTCACAGTATGGCGAAATTTCGTCAATTCAGTTTATTAAATTTTTCGTATCTGTATTTTGTTTAATTAAAGTTATTTCTATTATACATTATTTATTTTTGTATAATTTATCTATTTATTGCAATTCAATCGCCTGATAAAAATAGTGCCATAAGGACGGTGAACAAATGAGTTGACTCCATTAAAGTAAGCTGAACTATCAAAAAATTTTCGACTCACGAATATCAACAAAAAATTAATTACTACTCATTTCTCGAAGAAATACTTGATGCTTAACATATTGACAGTTGTAACACTTTCCTTCTATTGACAATCCTATTAAAAAGCCAAACGTAAAAAAAGCCAAACGCGTTATGAAAGGTATCCTCTGAGGGTTAGGAAGAATTTATACTTACAATTATTGTAAGTGTAAATTCGTCTCCATCTCTCGGAAGATACCCTCCAGAAAAAAAGAAAAAAAAAACAGTACGTCAAACTGCAAAACATCCGTCCTTCAAGGATAAAAAGTTTAGTTTCTCTATTCACATTTGAGATGAAGAATTCTTGTCTAAATATTTGGTTTAGCTGCTATGCAGAGTTTTCGCTTCAGCAAGATTGCAAAACGAACAAGTTGAGACAACAATGCGAATAGGATCAACAGCGCAAATACCGCGAATGGAAAACAGAGAGAAGCCACTTGAATCCACCGTAGGACGCCAATGATGCTATGGTTTGGACCTTCTGGAAGGACTGCAGAGGACGCGAGAGTCGCTGTTGTCACGTTTATGATCGCAATACAGGACAAAGTTACCAGCGAAAAAGTTTCCATTCTATCTGCCGTACGGTCACGGAATGGCTTCTTGATTAAATGATGAATTGCCATCAGAACACAGGCAACTGACATGCACAAGAAACAAACCATGGAATTGGGTATAAAGGCGCGAAATATGAGAAGCATAAGCCTTCGACCAATCAGAACGCTTTCCCAGTAGAGCGTCCCTTGATCATGCGCACTAGGTGGGCGGAAAGGGCCAAGCAAAATGTTGGAAATTTCGTTGGTACATTCTTCGCTATCATGTGAGGCATTTCCGTCGTCAATAAGCGATGTAAGGCGTGTGTATCTATTGTGAGAGGCGGGTTTTCCTGTCCTTCTGGCGTTTGATGGCTGGAGGGCGCGGGTTTGCCAGCAATAGCGTTTCACAAGCCAGAAAATGAGAAACGGTAGAGGAGCAACACACGCGCCAATAAACTCTTTCCATGATATGGTCTTAAAATACAACCTTCCAGAACCCAGGTAAAGAACTCCGACGAACGGAACGATAAAAATGACGTTAAAAGCCAGAAGAGCGTACTGCCACCATTGCCAGCAAACAACGTTACCATCGTAGTAAAGATGCATTTTAGATCCAATCGGAACGCAGTGCATTAACTTGAGTGATGTTTCTGCCAGGCGCTCGTAACCCAACAGCACGATTTCCACGGCAACAGCCACGTAATGGACCAACAAAGGTTTGCGTTTCTTAAGTGTTAGATTAATCAACCAATGAAGACAGTATATTAAAAATACATGACCAATTGCTGCAAGGACCAGCCCAGAAAGGAAAACCTCTTTGGTGACCGCTGTCAATCCAGCGAATGGGCAGCCAATTCTCTCGTGCACGACAAGGACTTGAAAATTAAAAGCAGCGATCATTGTGGAAATGTACGGAACTTTTGCCATCATTTTTTGTACATTTGTGGTGCTAAGCAAGTCAAAGGCTTGGTAGAAGTAAAACGTAATTTTGAGATAGCCATTTTCGCCTTCTTTATTTTCAAGAACGTCCGAGCGTCCTTCCACAGTTTGTTGACGAACCTTTCGAAACCAGCAAATTTGGTTTTTCAAAAAGCGGAAAAGAGGAGGTTTCTTCAACAAATAAAAAGTCAAAGCGATGGTATAAAGCGCCATGAAAATCCACAGTTGATAATTCCATCGACACTCTTGAGATTTTCGGCACTTAGCTGAAAACAGTGTTTCGGTGAACCCGGGAGAACAACGCCCACAAAGAACACCTTGTCTGTTACCGTTGCAACTGTTGAATTGTTCTTGGTGTAAACTGTGTCTCTCAGGCTTACGGCAGTATTTCTCAGGACAAGGTATAAATACTAGTGACGAGAAGTTGCTCGAGTTAGTAACTTTGTAACCCCAAAAATCCCGCTTGGCAACAATGTTTTGTCCATCGCATTCTGCGCCGAAGGGGCACTCAAGACATTTGAAGCCTTTACGAATGAACAGTCCTCTAGAAAATCCACTTTGAAGGCTGTACATTTTAGGAGGGCACATTGTGCAAGTGAAGAGTTCAGTTGTCACGTTGATGCGACAAAATTTATTGTCCTCTCCACCTTCGTAGTGAAAGTGGCTGAAATTCTCAAACTGAAGTGAGCTTCCAGTTCTGCATTGAATGGTGGAGTTCAGGTCCATATCGAAGTAGCCACCAGAAAATATTCTCAGAATGGGTTGAGGTACTAGCCTTTCGGCAAACTTTGTTTCGAAAGTAGTGTTCTTTATTATGATTGGTCCTCCGCTTTCCGAATGCAGAAATCTGCCAACGGTAAAAGCAGTTCCCTTGAAAGTTCCGTTTCTTTCCGTGCGCTTGAAAGTACAGTCCTTGAACTCGACCTTCGCACTGCCGTATCCAACATATACATATCCGGTGTCACGCAAGGCAAAATTATTTGTGAAATTGCACCTCCGAAACTTGACATAACCGTTTATGATCTTAATCGCCCCCGTCTCAAATCCAAAGTTGTCTTGAAATAAGTTGTCTTCGAATAGAACGCGACTGGTATAATTCCATTTTGGGTGTGTATTCTGTCCACCCCCTTCTTTTACACAGCCTTTGTCTACATTCTCATCTGAGTCAAAAAGAAACAAAAACACGCCCTGTGCAGTCATGTATCCTGGTAAGTTTGCGCATTTCCTTACCCTCCAAACGTTCCTTTCCAGACTGAAACTGTCCTGGAATTTGCAACCTCGAATGGTCAGCGTCTTGTTTCCCTTGGCAACAAACACAAACGCATTAGTTGGGCGACCTCGAAAGGTTGCATTTTCTATCGAAATGTTTGCTTCGGAAAGAAACTGTTTATTTAATAAAGGTGGAATACTCATGCGAACGCCATAAGTGGTATCCTTGGCGTATTTTTCCTGTACGGCTTTGCCGTCAAAAATAGTGTTGGTCACTCGAATTTGAACGAGGACGCTGTTGTTTAGCAAACCGTATAGATCCATCACGTTATCTCGAAATGTGCAGTTGTTGATGCTTGCGACCGTATAAAAATTGCTATCGTTCATGTTCAGTTTGTTATACGCTTCTATCATAACGCCATACATCGAGGAAGTCACTGTAACACCTTCCATGCGAAGAATGATGTTTGAAGTTATGCTTACTGCAACTTTGTAATTTCTGTCGAATGATGTATTGAAAATTTCAATTTTTCCAGACTGAGTAGTACCTCCCGTAACTCGTAATGTCGGGACCAACTTTGTTCGATTTGTCCTGTTGTCGTAGAAGCGGGAACCATGAACTCTAATGTCAATTGTTCTATTTGCGTTTGTAAAGCTCTGAACTGCGATACATGTGACTTCAGAGTTATTGGCACATTGCAATTCAAAAAAAGACACTGAGGCTCTTCTCACCCTGGAATAGTAGAGACTGCGATTATTCATAAAAGAATTACGCTCAAGATATATGTTACTGTACGTTTCTTTTGAGACAGCTGTAGGCAATTCAATTTCAAGGAAACGACCTCCGCCACTGATGCAATAAACCTCATTCATGGTTATTTGCAGATAAATAGTATGGGAAAACTTTCTTGTTTGATTCGCTGAGAACACAATTGCACCCCTTTCCAGAGACGTTGTGTGGAAGCCATTTTCTTGAAACCTGGTTTTGGCGACATTTAATGACAACAGTATGTCGGTCTTGAGAAAAAGTTGATCAAAGTGGATTCTCACGCACAGGGAATTGTTTAGAAAGACAGAGTTTCGAATAGTTACATGTACGTTCGATTTTTTTCGCACTCGTATAACAACAGCTGATTCCCATTCTGTTTTTTCGCCATGCCTTTCTCGAAGAGTGCAGTTGATGATCTCCACGTAGTTACAGTCTGTAAAGTTTAATGTTGTCTTAAAGAACGATATGTTGCTTAACGATATACGCAAAACCTCATTTGATCTATTATAAAAATGAAACCCTTTTGGACAGGTCACGTGGGCTTCTGTTGATGGTGAGCTGAGCATTGTGACGTTTCTCGTTACCCGGATTCCCTGATAAGGCGCCTGCGTGGTTAACTGCTCGCAGTCATATGGTTGCTTTGCTGTACCACTGCCGTTGAGGATAACCATCCCGCCCTGAGACACGAGCTTAACAGCCTTTGCTATTGTGCGACAGGGCTTTTCACTGGAGCCACAACCGTTGGTGTCGTTTCCGCGTAAAGAAACGTAGACAGTTTTTTGATACTCGAGGCATCCTGCAAATTAGAAAGACATGGAAATGCGCAGTAATAAGGATTTTCTCCTTGCAAGATTTGTTACATGTAGACAGAGACGCATTAAGCAGGACCGTGGTAATGGGCCCTTTGCAGTATACGGCGCATGGTATAAAAATCACATTGCTGGATGGCAAACGACGCAGTGGGACTTTAAAAAGAAAGGATACTAGCTTTTTGAATGTTGTAATCTCTTGTTTTTCTTGTCCCTCTGCGTCGTTTGCCATCCAGCAAGGTGTTTTTTGTACCATGTGACCGTACTCTGCAAAGGGTGCAACTGCGGCTTTACGGCTCTCTTTCTTGCCTAACGCCCGTAACGTACGTCGAAAAATCAAATCGCCACTTTGGAAACGAAAAGGGACTGGAACCGAAATGCGTCCTTCAATACGCGCTAGGCGCCGGTAAGCTTTCGTCAATTTTTTCCTCTGTCTCTAGCAACAGTGCCAGGAGTCTTTGCGAAAGTTCACTAGACCCACTCTGCCTCTCGTTTCTAAAGTGGCGATTGTGAAAGATATCGGTTTCTACGGCCGAGTCTCCGGCTAACTGACCGCCGGCTTGAAATTTGCCAATGTGATAGACAGAAAGCGAACTCAACAAAAAAGCTGCCAATTTTCTGACTTCAACGTCTAAATTGATCAAACTGAATAGTAAAAGGACTGTCAGAACAGGTAGCAAAAAAACTCATGAGTTTCGATTAAAATTTTCCTGCACGCTAGAAAGTCAACAATTGTTTTAACCCAAACCCTAACGCTATCTGATGTGGCCTTGAGTGTCAGGCAGACAAAGCCGCACTTGCCGCCCCGTTTAGATTTTATGCTTTTGTCGTTTGGCCTCTTGCCAAAGTCCCACGAGTTGTCCGTGCCTTTAGTGTTCCGGCAGTGCAATACTTGCTTTGTATGTTCTAAACATATAGCTACGTTCTTGATAGAGCTTAAGTTTTATGCGTTGGACTCGCCCAAAGAAGAAGTGATGATGAAAACTGCCCACCGTAAAAAGTGTCCCAAGCTGACGATTTTAGCTCTGGTCTTTCGTTAGGGCGGTAGGCAATCAGTACGTTACTTTATCATTTCACTCAGTAAAACTAGATTTTTGTCCTTCAGTCGACGCTCAGAAGAGTTTACCAATAATGGTTCGGGTGCCAGTTGACACAAAAAAGGCCTGCGTTTAAACTGTAATACCGTAAAATTTCAAAAATAAGCCCCTCCAAATAAACGCCCCCCTGGAAAATTGCCCTCAAATACAAAGCAAAAACGGTAAATTTCTTTTCGACTATAAGGCAAGCCCAAGCAATTTTGAAACGCAAATTTCCCTCCGTAGATAAGCCCCTCAAAAAGGGCCTTTGAAAAAAATAAGCCCTGGGGCTTATTTTCGGAATTTTACGGTATCCTACATATGTTGTGTGCAGCATCTGATTAAGGCTTCTTTGCCGACCTACACTCCATTGCAACTAGTTGTGGTTTCGATAAATGTTCATCACGCAAGTGCCTTTATTGATAGCGTACTCCTACAAATCAAATTAGGCCATGTAACATAACTATATATGGTGTGAGTTATGTAAATTTACCTACGCTATTTAGAAATGAAAAAGTTTGGTTTTATCGAGTGAGTTAATAAAATGTCCACCGCAAAGAAGATTTAGGAGCAGATTCACCCTGGCAAAGGGCTACTGAGTTTATATAAAGCTAGGCTATTATGCTCAACTGCTGACGGACTAACCTTTTTTAACCATTAAGAGAAGAAAAAGATGCGATACAAAGACAAACCAACAAGCAGCCATGGACTAACGTTTCCTGTGGGTGTGAAATGTTGTTTTCTGGGTTGCAGTTGTTTAAATACTAAAAACTGAAATCGATTAGTCACGTTATAATGGCTCGAAACTGACTCGAAAATGAAAGCAATTCGCTTACGCCAAGTGAATTAAAATAATCATTAGAACATTCCAGTTTAAAACTGACGTCGCGGCTATACAGCTTTATGGTGAGACACGGTAAGGTGGAAAGTCTTTTTGGAACTGAAAGTCCTGATCAGTATTGCTGTTGACAACAGCTTGGTTTTAACGGTACATTAAAAAACAAACAAAAGGAAAAAAGTAGGCTAGTGGCCGAACCGAGCATTTTACCATGGTTTTTATTAATTGTAGTCCAGCAACGCATAACAGGCTCTTTTATTGCCGAGTGAAAGGAAGCTAAAACTGGAGATAATATATAGAAACAAAATACATTTACAAATTAAATAGTAAATCATCGATTGGCTCATGATACGTAATTACGTCCATCGTTGGTTCTGGAAAGCACATGATAGAAAAAAATTAACTAAAACAAATTGATTTTGCTTTCACTAGGATGCTCCGCGCTAAACGTTTGAGTCTTGCCGGGATCATTTCACAAACGCTGTAAGGTCATTTACCAACTGAATGCTATCTAGCGAGATCAAGGAAAGGAAACGATGTGGGCATTGGTTTAGGTTAAGACGAAAATCGTCAGTCAGGTCCCCGTTGTTGCAAGATGACTGTGCACGATTGCTGCAAGCAAACACCTTTTTGGTTTAATGCAAATTTAATTTCTGTCCGCGCTTTCTTCCTAGATTAATCTTAAACTTCAGAATCTTTGACGCATTCTGATATTTAGGGAATTCCATGCCAGTTGAATATTCACATACCGAAGCGTGACATGTCTCGATGTTTGTCACACGATCCCTCATTAGACCTTTACGCGATATTGTGTGCAGGAAATTGTGTTAAAAGAACGATATTCTGAGTTCCAGCGGCACAGACTTGAAATTACTATCCTCTAAACTCGACGCTGACTATTCTGACTTGTCCTGAAAAGCAAATTTGAAGAATATATGCGCCACTTGGACATCTGCCATAGCGCACCCTATTTGCATAACCTTTGTTTTTCATTTCTCCTGGGTATTACAGCCGTACCAAAAGAAAGTCAAAACAATGCTTATGCAAAAGTTTGGGGAGGCAAGTAAGGTGCATTATGGGAGATGTGCCAGTGGCGTATGCTGTTGAGAGATTTCAGCGTAAAGTCACGTGACGAGTTAGTCATAATCATGGGCAGTGACACGTAATTAAGTTTTAGGGTTGGAGTCCGCTTTAACGAGATCTTATTTTTTTTAGGTGTGATCATTGAAATATACCTTAATACCAAGAGACTATAAAGGGGACAGAGAGGGCATCCCCCATATACACCCTATTCCATAGGTAATTCGTCTCGAGTTATTTTTAACACCACAGATCTCAAGCGGGATTAGACAACAGTCAATCACATAGCGCGAATGTGTTCCGCGTGGATGACCCACTCTGAGAGCTACGCGTCCTTCACGAAATGACGCAGAACAAAATGGGGGAAGATGCGGAGAGCGATTTTGCTATTCCTTTTGTCGACGAAAACGACTACAGCGAGATTTCTGCGAAAGCTGTGTCAGCGAAACCGAAATTAAAAAAGAATCGCCCTTCCTCTCTTGTATAGAGCTAACAGTAGAGCAGGGAAATCCTTAACACACTGAATATTCTCTAAGGATCATTTATAATTTACAGTTTGAAGAGAGCAATTTCTGGTTTGATGTTTATTTTTTTCAGTCTTTATAGCGATTATTCCTACCCACTAACTTTGTCAATTGTAGGCGAACCCTCCTAAAGCTGAATTTCAAGGGACCATATTCAAGCTCAGAAAGAGAAATAAAATTTCGTCGTTGCTTATTTACGTCCTCCATAAAACGCGAAATTAGGCATTTTCACGTCGTAGTCGTGCAAAAACGGGAAAGAAATGAACAAAAAAGTGTGTTGCACGTGCGAAGTTGTTGTTTTGGTAATTAAACCTATTGTTTTTTTGACGTTCTAGTTGTCGTCCGCGTCGTTGGATCTTAAACTCCCTAAATTGTACAAACGACCGGTTTCAATAGACCGGCGAAATTTCTCATTTTATTAAAGCACTGAGGTTACGAAAACTTCGAGTTAAACTGATTGCACGGGTTGTCAAAGAGTCCAGCGATTCCTTTTTCCCAGGTAAGCGCCGACTCATTTCGCTTCAATATTCAGGAATGCTCTCGATCTTTTTACGCTCTCATTGCCTCTCGCCCGACATGTTTTGCACGGCGTTTGGTCATGCGAAACCTCCACGAAACATCCACGCCTCGCGCGAGGTAACTTTATCCCGATTCTAAAAATAACTCGAGACGAATTACCTATGGAATAGGGTGTATATGACGGATGCCCTCTCTGTCCCCTTTATAGTCTCTTGCTTAATACTGATACTTTCTTATGGGGTCAGGAACTTTGTGCTGCAACTATCCCGCCGTTTTTAAAACATGTACGGAATGTTGTCGTAGCAATTTTATAATTTCACTCTAGTAATTTCTCACTCATGATACAATATAATCAAAATCATAATCATAATATCAATTAGTTTATATAGCGCCAAAATCCGTAAATCCAATGGTGCTTTACAAACATTGATATCATAGCATCATATTATCAAGATTGTAAACATCGTAACAACTAAATATATTTTGATCTGAATTTATTCAGGGTGAGTAAATATGGAAAGCGCATCTTTGTTGATGTTCTTGAGATGCCAGAGAGTGATGTGGTAGTACATTCAAAAGACCAAGACATTCAAGATTGGTCAAAAGTTGCTCTACAGATCAAGGAACATTATGAAAATTATCATGGATTTGTCATTCTTCATGGCACTGACACCATGGCCTATCTTGCCTCGGCTCTTTCATTTATGTTTGAAAATCTCGCAAAGTCAGTCATCTTTACTGGTTCACAGGTAAGCTTAGAGAAAGTTTTAGCTCCCTCACAAATCGCCTTTAGTCGGGAAAATAGGGGCACAGACGCCGGGTACTCCTTTTAATGGCCTATACGGGGAGGCTCCGCCCGACATGGTTACTGACCTTTTTCAGGCTTCAGGTATATGAAAGGGTAGGGAAATCTGTCATTTCGGTCGGCAAAAAGGCTCAAAACGGCTGGTAGATGCATCTTATGGCTGTTACATAATCGAGAAAACGTTCTGATTTTGTGAGTTATTCATATTTCAAAGACAGTGGATTTACAGAAGTTAAAAGGGATGGAAAGTCCCAAACTAATTATGTGAAAGGGGTACCTGTCAGTAGAAGGTGTTCGAAAGGGGTACCTTTTCTGTCATAAATGGTAAATAAAAGCGTAAGGGGCTTGACCTTCGGGCGGAACCTCCCCGTATAAAACTTTTTTGACTACCAGACAACAAGTGATACACCATGAAAGTAAGATAAGGTTTTTTCAATGATAATTTTATTGTATTTTTATTTTCTAAAGCACATCATAAATATCCCCATACAAAGTCATATTTTCGCCATGGCCACTATTTCGCAATATCGTCTCCAGTGACTTACAGCTTGAACTTGGACCGCCTGTGATAGAATATGAAGGTCCTTGGAAGTTTGAATTTCCACGCCAAATTTCAATGGGATAACATGCATATCAATGGATTTTACTTAAAGTACCATGTAAACGTTTTAGTTATATTTTTGTTTTATGTTTTTTTCTAAATTTCTCCATGGATATTTTATAGTATGCTCTGAGTGATCATTTGAATGATGGAAGGCAAAATCTACTGGGCGCTATCATGATTGCAGGTCACTATGTCATACCAGAGGTAAAGCGTCTAAAGCCTGTTCAGGTTCTTAGAGACCTTTAGATTTTAAGACAAAGACGTCTACGAGTACGAGATTTCTCGCGCGTGAACCAGCGTCATTTTGGCGGGAAAAAGTAATTTCCTTCGTCATCCTACTACAAGGTTGCGAGAATGTCATGGTGACGGAAACAAGTTATCAAATGTTAGATGTTTTATCATTTTGTGGTCGGAAGACATATAGAGATAGAGATAACATAGCTAACTTTTCTGTTAAAACAAAAGTACAATGAGGCTTTCCAGGGTGTCTCTTTTTGGAGAATACGCGAAAAACTTTAAGTTAAATCTCGTTAAGTTAAGTCTCTCCAGGGAGTAAAAACGACTCGAATTAATCGTCTGAAATTCAGGCTATGTTTATTCACACTTTTGTCATTTTTCTCTTTTTTCAATTTAGGTTACTTTATTCTTCCATGGGAAACTTTATCGAGGGAATCGCGCATTGAAAGTAGATGCACGAAGGTTTGGTGCGTTTGACTCTCCAAACTGCCCTCCCTTGGCTACAGTTGAAGCAGGCATTGAAGGCAAGATCGTAGTTAAAATTGAGGCCTTGCGATTCAAAGAAGAGGACGACTACTTTGACGACTAGGTAGTGGGAGCGCGTGAATCAGCGTCAGTTTGGCAGGGAAACGCGATAGCGGCCGTCATTCTATTTCGAATTTTAGCGGGAATGTCGTAGTCGTGGAAACAAGTTTCATCATTGTGTGATCGGGCTAGGGATTGAACCCCTTCAACTTTAAAAAAAAAACGCGCTTGCTATACTGGTGAACTAACTTAATTTCGTCTTCGTAGTCGTTCTCGTTCTTGAATTTTAAGCTCGAATTGTAGTTTTTTTTTGAGTTTTTAACTTGTTTTCCTTTTTTTATGCGACTGATACAGTGGAATGGGAAGAGCTTTTTCTTGAAAACCAAGCCACTAAATTCCGTGTTCACACAAGAATGAGCTCGCAGATTGGAGTGCTGAGGATTTTCCCTGGTATCACTGCAGAGGCTGTGAGTATTGAATGAAAGAGAAATCTGGCCCCAGTTGTTGGACTGAGGTGCATAACGCTATTCACTGGATAAATGACATAAATCTTTATTTGGTGGATGGTTCTATCCAACGTTTGAACAACCGGGGCTACTGTAGGTGTCATCAGGTTGATGATGTGCCCCGTTGTTATATAAAAATAAGTATTAAGAACTCATTAATATTCCTATAACTATAACTGTAAACACCTAATCCTCACCCCCAGCTACATCAAACACTTAATTAATTTCCAGGAAATAAATATGAGTTACTTCAGTGAATAAGAAAAAGTAAATGGAAGATGTCGCCCCGTTGTTAGTGAATGGCTGGGACATGTTTTAAGTTCCTAAGATTGTTTATGGTAGCTGATATCTTGAGAAAATGGTAATGGCAAATGGACTATTACGGAAACAAAAAACTACGTCAAAACGTGGTACGCGTGGCTATAATGAAGGCTGCGAAATGGTTGGAAGTACTTCAGGCTTCAAAAAGGCAATCTACACTTCCCCAGCGATTTAATTGTGCAAAAGTAATAATAGAGAGGCACCACTGATTCCCGTTTGCTGTTTGCCGTACACCTCAGAATAACTGTACTGGAAACTCTGCGCTCCATGCCATCTAGTAGGGGAGGACGTTCATCAGTGATTAGAGTGTTCACAAACAGTCCGTTTCTGTAAACTGAAATTGCCTCATTTCCATTAATGTCCCATGTGAAATAAACTATCTGACAGCAACAAAAGGAAGTCACTGTCTACTCACGTTTTTCATGAACGTCACCCCGCAAATGACAGACGGCAAACGTGCAGAGGGCGGGAACGATTGATCACGTGAACATCTCTGCCCTTTGCCGTGAATGTGGTGCTTTATGTCTGTAAAATGAAGCGGAGCTTCAAGACTCCGATTTGAGACTTGTGAATAAGCCAAGGGAGATTTTTTCAATTAATAAAGGTGCTTTTTTTATTTAACAGTGAATTTATGTGAGTGTTTTACCCTTCATTTTCTACTTAGGTAAGTGCTTTCCTGGAACCTCCTATTGAGGGTGTAGTACTTGAGACGTATGGAGCTGGAAATGGCCCTGACTCGCGCAAGGATCTGTTACAGGAAATAAAAACAGCATCCAAGAGAGGCGTGATAATTGTGAACTGTACACAGTGTTTGTATGGTCATGTGGTTCATGACTATGCTACAGGAAAGGTGGGACTCTGGCTTGTGTGTAATTTTTGGCAGTTATTGGATTCGGCTTTCGTATGGTTAAGAATTATGGAGATCAAGGAGGGTGTTATCGGCCAAGGCGGATAACACCCTCCGAGGTCTGCACAATTCTTCAGATCGTACAAAAAACCGAATCGAATAATTGTCTTATTGTTCATTCAAAATAATTTCCAGTTTAAAAACGCGAGCTAAAACATGCTTAACTCCATCGATATTTGGTAAGTTCCTGTCTTCTTGTACCTTTTTCGCGGCGAGTTCAGGATATCAGTTAACGTTCAGTATAAAAGATATTCTTTAATTAGCAGATGTCATCCGACGATTTGTATTCTTGCTGTCGTTGCTATGTTTTTGAGGCAGTAATTCGGCTATTTCTCTGTGAAACGTGTGAAATGTTCTTGCTTTACCAAAACAACGCAACCTCGGTTCTCGGTTGCCAACTCTTTTTCTGGCGATTACCCTGTGCTATGGACGTCGTCTTCCAAATTTGGTTAATAACGCTAGCGTGTCCACTTCCTCGCGTGTTACCTTTTTCAAACAAGGGGAATTTTCTTCTCCCTTTGCTATCAGGAAGGAAAACGAGAGACTTCTGGAAGTATAGTTAATTGCTGAATATTTAATACATGCTGTCATTTAGTGTCAACCTCCGATACGTATAAAAGGGACGGGGGGGAGGAGGGGGAGGAGAAAAGCGCGAAAGGGAAAAGGGAAGGGAGTGCCGGCTATAAGAGCCTGTGTTTTTGCATTCCGTTCACCCATTTCCTAACTAATCCGATGACGTCAACTCTCAAGACGCGACCAATCACAAATAGGGACGCTCCTCAGCACGGTCCAAACGTAATCATTTTGTTTATACCTTACCCTTTTTTCCCACCCCTCCCCCTCCCTTTTTCCCTTCCTCCCAATCGCTTACCTCTTTCGAAGCCTGCTACGCAGGCTACCAATGCATACCTTTGTTTTATACACTGTATCAGGCGTTGGTAGACGCGGGTGTTATATCAGGGAATGACATGACCGTTGAGGCGGCACTGACAAAACTTTCCTACGTGCTTGGACATGATGAACTCACACTTGACGAAAAGAAAAAGGTAACTGCTTATTGTCTCTTGATACGCATGTGAGTATAAATATGGCCAATGTAGCCAACCATGACCATAAAGACCTTTAGATTCTAGGACGCGTATTCCCAAATAATGGGCACCCCGGAGGAGGTTAAGCTACTTCCAGCCGAACAAATAATAAAACCTATAACTCTATAACTTGTGTCCGCAAACACGACATTCTCGCTAAAAATTTTCCCGCCAAAATGACGCTGGTTCACGCGTGAGCAATACTCATTATTGAGAAAATCTCGTACTTGTAGTCGTCCTCGTCTTAGAATCCTTAAGGTGGACGCTTCTCTAAGACGGGCACCGAGAGTTAGTCCCTGTCTTTCTTGTCGTTATCTTAAACTCTACATAAGGTCGCTTCTCTTCCTTTAACACGGGGTTTTACCACCAACATTGATATCACTGTCCCTTCCTTTATTTTTTTTACATGTTGACGTCGTGGTTTTTATTTTAGATGATGAAGACAAATCTGCGAGGTGAGTTAACACTTTACAAAGATGAGGAACAGCAGCAGTTTTCCTTGCGTGACAATGAACTAATTGATGCTGTGGCCTCGCACTTCAAAGTTGGTTCAACTGAGGTAAATTAGAGCACTGTGAAAAAAACCAAGTTGTGTAGATGCAGGTCGTCATTAAAGCTGTGTTCACGCTGCACCGGATAGCTTTTGCGCCGCCACGAAAATCATACCGGATGGGGCTTCTGTTCACACACAAGAACGGTTGTAGCGGCGCGATTTCTGTGACGGAGTCAAGCTGCGCCGCGCCGCGCCGATCTCGAAAGTGGAGAATCACATATCGGATGGGTTCTGTGCCACACTTCGGTGCAGTAGAACACCTGTCCAGCGGAAGTAAATAAGTAGGACCCACTGAGACGGAAGTAAATATTCAGGAGCGAGGAATGGCATTTAGTGCACCAAATCCCCTCGGCCAACCGCTCCGGCTGGATGTTCGATATGTGTGTACGAATAGGCCATTTCCGAGTTCTCCCGAGCCTCGGTATCAAAACGATGTTAAGTGCTCAGCCTTTGATGTGAAAATGGTTTTTCATTCTCATGCAAATAAAACTCATTTTCACAAGAAAGGTTGTGCACCTAGCCTCATTTTGAAAGTGAGGGTTTTTTTAGAACTCGGAAGTGGCCTATTGTGCCGCCTGGAGCCGTTGCTGTTCATGCTCTACACAAAAACTATCTGGTATAGTGTGAACATAGCGTAAATTTCTTAAAATGGGAAAGACAGAAAAGGTCATTTAGTTGGAAATACGATATTGCCTGTTATCATTTAAACTACTTATCCCAATGTTTTGATTGGCGTAGAGGTCATTACGTCACTGCACATAACTGCTTACAGTCAACGCTTTGCTCATGCGCAGTATGGCAAATATTAAACTATTCGCCGCTGACAGGTCACGATATTTTTCTTAACCTCGTCCACTAATTGTTTATTATCATAACTAAAATGTTTCGTGTTTTTGTCACGCTTTTCTCAAAAACAGGAGGTGACTTACATCAAACGAGCGTTATTTCCGGTACTCACGTGTCACGCCGCAGGAAGAGGAGACATTGTTGCTATGGAAGAATTACGTAAACAGGTAACCATACAGTCTCCACGTACACAAAGAAGGGGACTAGTAGCCATACACTGAGTATCAACCGGTCTAAGTAGCCGCCTACTTCATCTTTGAAAGCCTATGTATCCTCTCCTTAATGGAGGTGTGTCACGAAATTTATCAAAATGTAAACAATTGGAACCATCCACCAAACTGAGTGACACATAAGAATAACTGCTCAAAACATTTCAAAAAAGGCTATAAATAACAGAGTGCAATGGCGCCAAAATTGTCCCTTAGCTAGCAGAAGTAAGCCTGGTCGCAGGCTATTAAGGAGCTTAAGTAACAAAGACAGCGACGGCGACGGCAACGAGAAAGGCAAAAGAGAATAGGTTTACAACTTTGCCACGCTTTTTTGTACATTTCTTTGCTGTCGCTGCACGACTACAACGTGAAAGTGCCTAATTTCACGCTTTGTCGAGGACGTGAACACAAGACAATGACTTTTTTTTACTTTTCCTGGACTTTGATACAGTCTTAGAATTCAACTCCAAAAAAATTTGCCAACATTTGACGAATTGAACGAGTTGGAATAAGTGCGATGAAGTTTGAGGTAGAGCGAATTTACTTTTTAAGTGACGTTTTCGTAGCCATCGCCGTCGTTGTTGCGTAAGTTCCCTTTTGTTGAGCTATTTTGAAAAAATAGCTCATATGTCAGTGGTTTGGGTGTATGTATCCTTGTGGAGAAGGAATTGGATGGACAAACTTGAAGAAGATTGAAACGGATTGCAATTGTGGTTTTTGGAAACTGGTTATCCTAGCAGTTATTTAAGTTCATTTTTGTTGCTTGTCCCAGGGTCTTGTCTCTTTCAAATATGGCGGCGGCATAGTAAAAACGAGAAGACCCTACAGGGGAAGTTTGATATAATGCTTGGGAGACATATTTGTTTGACACGAAGCTGTGATTTGGCCCCGCATACACAAGGAATTTTACAAGTTCCATAGCGAATAAGGACGCGCACTTGGCATTTTTAGGGAGCTTAAGGGTGATGTTACACGGGGACGATTCGCAACGACTATTTTTAGTGCAACACAGCGTTGCAATGTTGGAGCAATGTTGTAACTATTCGAAACAATGTCGCAACAATGTTCGAACGCTTTGTTGAGCTAAAAATCGTCGTTGCGAATCTTCTCGTGTAACATCACCCTAAGCAAAGACGTTGTTGAGAGACGCACGTCAACTGGAAGTGAGGCCTTCTCCCTTTTTATATGCCTTGACGCTAACAAATTTGTATTGCTGAGTTTCTTTTCTCTTATAAAGACGATTTACGCGAGAGTTTCAACCAAACCACTGCCCAATGATGCTAAAAGTCCACTTCCGGTTGACGTCCGTCGCTCAAAAACGCTTTCAAATGGAAAGGGACATTTCGGTCAGACCGACCGAATTGACCAGACCAGTCAAAGTGGACCACCAAGCTGGTCCCGAATATTCCAGTCGGACCAAACCGAAATGGTCCGTTCCATTTGATGTGCCTACCGAAATTTCCGGAATTTTGGGTTGAATGGAAAACGCCCCTTGTTTATATTATTTTGATAAATATCTAAGTCTGCGTAGCAGGCGCTTGAAAGGAATATGGGCTAGAGAAAAAACAGTACGCACGCGCCCTTTTTTTTCTTCTTTAGGTGCTTGGAGAGCCTTTCGGACAGGCCTTCCCTCTTCCCGTATTCCTTCCAAACGCCTGCTGCGCGGGTTATGAATATCAATGAATATCTTTGATTATACTGTTCTGTGTTATCAATAACATAGTTGCGGCATGATTTTTGTTTGTTTTTCTAGGGTGGTGTATTAAATGCTGCTACTAGCCATGATGGACGCACGCCGCTGCACGTTGCGTGTCTCGAGGGCCAGTTACCCGTTATACGTCACCTCCTGGCCAAAGGCGCATCGCCGCACGTTATTGATAATCATGGACAGACTCCGTTGCACGATGCTCTACGTAGCGCTAACGAAGAAGCAGTTTCGCTCCTCCGAGAGTTTGGGGCACATTTGGGACCCACTACCATGGATACGGCGCAGAAAATGTGCTCCCTTGCCGCTGATGATAAAGTTGATGTACTGCGGGCCTGGCATCTCGCTGGAGTGGACTTCAGTGCTGGGGATTATGATCGAAGAACAGCCCTGCATGTGGTAAGTGGAACACAGTCAGTACCAGAGACGGCAACCAAACTCTAATTGCATTCTCCTCGTATGGTTGTAATCGGTGAGAAAATCAGTGATACACTTTTCCTTTAAGTGGTTCTTGCCAACTACAAAAGGGGAAATATAGCTTTCCCTCCTGCTATTCAAGCTACCTGTAGAAAACAACAAACAACCCAACTTTGAATGAGAGGGGAGAGGGGTGTGGATTGTTTTGTTTACGGACATTTTCTCAACAATTTTGTCGCCCATTGTCACGTGGTATCCATGGAAGTCTTTCAGAATAATGACATGAAAAAGACTTTTTCCAAGATAGCGGATGTTGGAAAACAAATTTTACATACGTCCAGTAGTGCAGTACCTTCGAGATAAAGGCAAATTCGTGATGATTGAGATCTTTTTATTTTCAGGCTGTCTGTCGAAATAACATGAACACAGTAAAGTTTCTGTTGGATTGTGGTGTTGATTTGAATGTGCGCGATCTTTATGGTCTCACCGCGCTGCAAAACGCGGAGATTTTTGAAAACACAGAAATGGTGAACTTGCTAAAGTCAGCCATGGCAAAGAAAAAGGATGCGACTGCCACGTAAAAGACAAAGATCTCTAATTGATCGTTGTTTACCCTGTCTGTCTCTTCCATTACAAGGCGCCGTTTGTCTTGAAGTTTATGTACAATGGAAATGTACCAATTCATCCCCTCACAGCGCCTGAGGAGTTCTTAGGATCTTGGTACAGAGGTGTTTGTACGTTTCAGATCGAATTGGAATTTAGATAGTGCTGAAGAGGAGAGGGAAACCGGAGTATTCGGAGAAAAACCTCTTGGAGCAAGCAAGAGAACAATCAGCAGACATGTCAACACAAATTTAAACTTTTTTCGTACTTGTTTTATCTTTCTTATCCATCCGCAATGCTCAACACCTGCAATCGTCACGCACATCGTCATTTTTTTGTGGGTAAAAGTTAAAGTAAAGGGTGTTTAAGCGGCTTGAAGGAAGCCTTCAATCCACGGGTTGCCTGCAGTAAATCAGACGTTTCATCAGATGAGAAATCTAAACTTCTTGATTCCTCCTTTTATTCACAACATTGCCAGAACAATTGAAAAACAACAAACATGCAATTATAATCTACAATGGGACTCCTACAATACTAGTACTACTGGTGGTGTAACTTAAACATGTGGCCAACACCACCCTTACTTAATTAGTACTAGACCCACAACATCTTAACCTAGAACTAGGTTGCAGTTACCAAAAGGGACCCACCCCATCCTAACCTAGTACTAGGGTGTAACTACAACATGGGACCCACCCCATCTTAACCTAGTACTAGGGTGTAACTACAACAAGGAACCCACCGCATCCTAACCTAGTACTAGGGTGTAACTACAACAAGGGACCCACCCCATCTTAACCTAGTACTAGGGTGTAACTTCAACAAGGGACCCACCCCATCTTAACCTAGTACTAGGGTGTAACTACAACAAGGGACCCACCGCATCCTAACCTAGTACTAGGGTGTAACTACAACAAGGGACCCACCCCATCTTAACCTAGTACTAGGGCGTAACTTCAACAAGGGACCAACCCCATCTTAACCTAGTACTAGGGTGTAACTTCAACAAGGGACCCACCCCATCTTAACCTAGTACTAGGGTGTAACTACAACAAGGGACCCACCGCATCCTAACCTAGTACTAGGGTGTAACTACAACAAGGGACCCACCCCATCTTAACCTAGTACTAGGGTGTAACTTCAACAAGGGACCCACCCCATCTTAACCTAGTACTAGGGTGTAACTTCAACAAGGGACCCACCCCATCTTAACCTAGTACTAGGGTGTAACTACAACAAGGGACCCACCGCATCCTAACCTAGTACTAGGGTGTAACTACAACAAGGGACCCACCCCATCTTAACCTAGTACTAGGGTGTAACTTCAACAAGGGACCCACCCCATCTTAACCTAGTACTAGGGTGTAACTACAACAAGGGACCCACCGCATCCTAACCTAGTACTAGGGTGTAACTACAACAAGGGACCCACCCCATCTTAACCTAGTACTAGGGTGTAACTACAACAAGGGACCCACCCCATCTTAACCTAGTACTAGGGTGTAACTTCAACAAGGGACCCATCCCATCCTAACCTAATACTAGGGTGTAACTTCAACAAGGGACCCATCCCATCCTAACCTAATACTAGGGTGTAACTTCAACATGGGACCCACCGCATCCTAACCTAGTACTAGGGTGTAACTTCAACATGGGACCCATCCCATCCTAACCTAGTACTAGGGTGTAACTTCAACATGGGACCCACCGCATCCTAGCCTAGTACTAGGGTGTAACTACAACAAGGGACCCACCGCATCCTAGCCTAGTACTAGGGTGTAACTTCAACATGGGACCCATCCCATCTTAACCTAGTACTAGGGTGTAACTACAACAAGGGACCCACCGCATCCTAGCCTAGTACTAGGGTGTAACTTCAACATGGGACCCATCCCATCCTAACCTAGTACTAGGGTGTAACTTCAACATGGGACCCACCCCATCCTAACCTAATACTAGGGTGTAACTTCAACACGGGACCCACCCCATCTTAACCTAGTACTAGGGTGTAACTACAACAAGGAACCCACCGCATCCTAACCTAATACTAGGGTGTAACTTCAACATGGGACCCACCGCATCCTAACCTAGTACTAGGGTGTAACTTCAACATGGGACCCATCCCATCCTAACCTAGTATTAGGGTGTAACTTCAACATGGGACCCACCCCATCTTAACCTAGTACTAGGGTGTAACTTCAACATGGGACCCACCCCATCTTAACCTAATACTAGGGTGTAACTTCAACATGGGACCCATCCCATCCTAACCTAGTACTAGGGTGTAACTTCAACATGGGACCCACCCCATCTTAACCTAGTACTAGGGTGTAACTTGAACATGGGACCCACCCCATCTTAACCTAGTACTAGGGTGTAACTTCAACATGGGACCCATCCCATCCTAACCTAGTACTAGGGTGTAACTACAACAAGTGACCCATCCCATCTTAACCTAGTACTAGGGTGTAATTACAACATGGGACCCACCCCATCTTAACCTAGTACTAGGGTGTAATTACAACATGGGACCCACCCCATCTTAACCTAGTACTAGGGTGTAACTACAACAAGGGACCCACCGCATCCTAACCTAGTACTAGGGTGTAACTTCAACAAGGGACCCATCCCATCCTAACCTAATACTAGGGTGTAACTTCAACATGGGACCCACCGCATCCTAACCTAGTACTAGGGTGTAACTTCAACATGGGACCCATCCCATCCTAACCTAGTACTAGGGTGTAACTTCAACATGGGACCCACCGCATCCTAGCCTAGTACTAGGGTGTAACTACAACAAGGGACCCACCGCATCCTAGCCTAGTACTAGGGTGTAACTTCAACATGGGACCCATCCCATCCTAACCTAGTACTAGGGTGTAACTTCAACATGGGACCCACCCCATCCTAACCTAATACTAGGGTGTAACTTCAACACGGGACCCACCCCATCTTAACCTAGTACTAGGGTGTAACTACAACAAGGAACCCACCGCATCCTAACCTAATACTAGGGTGTAACTTCAACATGGGACCCACCGAATCCTAACCTAGTACTAGGGTGTAACTTCAACATGGGACCCATCCCATCCTAACCTAGTACTAGGGTGTAACTTCAACATGGGACCCATCCCATCTTAACCTAGTACTAGGGTGTAACTACAACAAGGGACCCACCGCATCCTAGCCTAGTACTAGGGTGTAACTTCAACATGGGACCCATCCCATCCTAACCTAGTACTAGGGTGTAACTTCAACATGGGACCCACCCCATCCTAACCTAATACTAGGGTGTAACTTCAACATGGGACCCACCCCATCTTAACCTAGTACTAGGGTGTAACTACAACAAGGGACCCACCGCATCCTAACCTAGTACTAGGGTGTAACTACAACAAGGGACCCACCCCATCTTAACCTAGTACTAGGGCGTAACTTCAACAAGGGACCAACCCCATCTTAACCTAGTACTAGGGTGTAACTTCAACAAGGGACCCACCCCATCTTAACCTAGTACTAGGGTGTAACTACAACAAGGGACCCACCGCATCCTAACCTAGTACTAGGGTGTAACTACAACAAGGGACCCACCCCATCTTAACCTAGTACTAGGGTGTAACTTCAACAAGGGACCCACCCCATCTTAACCTAGTACTAGGGTGTAACTTCAACAAGGGACCCACCCCATCTTAACCTAGTACTAGGGTGTAACTACAACAAGGGACCCACCGCATCCTAACCTAGTACTAGGGTGTAACTACAACAAGGGACCCACCCCATCTTAACCTAGTACTAGGGTGTAACTTCAACAAGGGACCCACCCCATCTTAACCTAGTACTAGGGTGTAACTACAACAAGGGACCCACCGCATCCTAACCTAGTACTAGGGTGTAACTACAACAAGGGACCCACCCCATCTTAACCTAGTACTAGGGTGTAACTACAACAAGGGACCCACCCCATCTTAACCTAGTACTAGGGTGTAACTTCAACAAGGGACCCATCCCATCCTAACCTAATACTAGGGTGTAACTTCAACAAGGGACCCATCCCATCCTAACCTAATACAAGGGTGTAACTTCAACATGGGACCCACCGCATCCTAACCTAGTACTAGGGTGTAACTTCAACATGGGACCCATCCCATCCTAACCTAGTACTAGGGTGTAACTTCAACATGGGACCCACCGCATCCTAGCCTAGTACTAGGGTGTAACTACAACAAGGGACCCACCGCATCCTAGCCTAGTACTAGGGTGTAACTTCAACATGGGACCCATCCCATCTTAACCTAGTACTAGGGTGTAACTACAACAAGGGACCCACCGCATCCTAGCCTAGTACTAGGGTGTAACTTCAACATGGGACCCATCCCATCCTAACCTAGTACTAGGGTGTAACTTCAACATGGGACCCACCCCATCCTAACCTAATACTAGGGTGTAACTTCAACACGGGACCCACCCCATCTTAACCTAGTACTAGGGTGTAACTACAACAAGGAACCCACCGCATCCTAACCTAATACTAGGGTGTAACTTCAACATGGGACCCACCGCATCCTAACCTAGTACTAGGGTGTAACTTCAACATGGGACCCATCCCATCCTAACCTAGTATTAGGGTGTAACTTCAACATGGGACCCACCCCATCTTAACCTAGTACTAGGGTGTAACTTCAACATGGGACCCACCCCATCTTAACCTAATACTAGGGTGTAACTTCAACATGGGACCCATCCCATCCTAACCTAGTACTAGGGTGTAACTTCAACATGGGACCCACCCCATCTTAACCTAGTACTAGGGTGTAACTTGAACATGGGACCCACCCCATCTTAACCTAGTACTAGGGTGTAACTTCAACATGGGACCCACCCCATCTTAACCTAGTACTAGGGTGTAACTTCAACATGGGACCCACCCCATCTTAACCTAGTACTAGGGTGTAACTTCAACATGGGACCCATCCCATCCTAACCTAGTACTAGGGTGTAACTTCAACATGGGACCCACCCCATCTTAACCTAGTACTAGGGTGTAACTTGAACATGGGACCCACCCCATCTTAACCTAGTACTAGGGTGTAACTTCAACATGGGACCCATCCCATCCTAACCTAGTACTAGGGTGTAACTACAACAAGTGACCCATCCCATCTTAACCTAGTACTAGGGTGTAACTTCAACATGGGACCCATCCCATCCTAACCTAGTACTAGGGTGTAACTACAACAAGTGACCCATCCCATCTTAACCTAGTACTAGGGTGTAATTACAACATGGGACCCACCCCATCTTAACCTAGTACTAGGGTGTAACTTCAACATGGGACCCATCCCATCCTAACCTAATACTAGGGTGTAACTTCAACATGGGACCCACCGCATCCTAACCTAGTACTAGGGTGTAACTTCAACATGGGACCCATCCCATCCTAACCTAGTACTAGGGTGTAACTTCAACATGGGACCCACCCCATCTTAACCTAGTACTAGGGTGTAACTTCAACATGGGACCCACCCCATCTTAACCTAGTGCTAGGGTGTAACTTCAACATGGGACCCATCCCATCCTAACCTAGTACTAGGGTGTAACTTCAACATGGGACCCACCCCATCTTAACCTAGTACTAGGGTGTAACTTGAACATGGGACCCACCCCATCTTAACCTAGTACTAGGGTGTAACTTCAACATGGGACCCATCCCATCCTAACCTAGTACTAGGGTGTAACTTCAACATGGGACCCACCGCATCCTAGCCTAGTACTAGGGTGTAACTACAACAAGGGACCCACCGCATCCTAGCCTAGTACTAGGGTGTAACTTCAACATGGGACCCATCCCATCTTAACCTAGTACTAGGGTGTAACTACAACAAGGGACCCACCGCATCCTAGCCTAGTACTAGGGTGTAACTTCAACATGGGACCCATCCCATCCTAACCTAGTACTAGGGTGTAACTTCAACATGGGACCCACCCCATCCTAACCTAATACTAGGGTGTAACTTCAACACGGGACCCACCCCATCTTAACCTAGTACTAGGGTGTAACTACAACAAGGAACCCACCGCATCCTAACCTAATACTAGGGTGTAACTTCAACATGGGACCCACCGCATCCTAACCTAGTACTAGGGTGTAACTTCAACATGGGACCCACCCCATCTTAACCTAGTACTAGGGTGTAACTTCAACATGGGACCCACCCCATCTTAACCTAGTACTAGGGTGTAACTTCAACATGGGACCCATCCCATCCTAACCTAGTACTAGGGTGTAACTTCAACATGGGACCCACCCCATCTTAACCTAGTACTAGGGTGTAACTTGAACATGGGACCCACCCCATCTTAACCTAGTACTAGGGTGTAACTTCAACATGGGACCCATCCCATCCTAACCTAGTACTAGGGTGTAACTACAACAAGTGACCCATCCCATCTTAACCTAGTACTAGGGTGTAACTTCAACATGGGACCCATCCCATCCTAACCTAGTACTAGGGTGTAACTACAACAAGTGACCCATCCCATCTTAACCTAGTACTAGGGTGTAATTACAACATGGGACCCACCCCATCTTAACCTAGTACTAGGGTGTAACTTCAACATGGGACCCATCCCATCCTAACCTAATACTAGGGTGTAACTTCAACATGGGACCCACCGCATCCTAACCTAGTACTAGGGTGTAACTTCAACATGGGACCCATCCCATCCTAACCTAGTACTAGGGTGTAACTTCAACATGGGACCCACCCCATCTTAACCTAGTACTAGGGTGTAACTTCAACATGGGACCCACCCCATCTTAACCTAGTGCTAGGGTGTAACTTCAACATGGGACCCATCCCATCCTAACCTAGTACTAGGGTGTAACTTCAACATGGGACCCACCCCATCTTAACCTAGTACTAGGGTGTAACTTCAACATGGGACCCACCCCATCTTAACCTAGTACTAGGGTGTAACTTCAACATGGGACCCATCCCATCCTAACCTAGTACTAGGGTGTAACTACAACAAGTGACCCATCCCATCTTAACCTAGTACTAGGGTGTAATTACAACATGGGACCCACCCCATCTTAACCTAGTACTAGGGTGTAATTACAACATGGGACCCACCCCATCTTAACCTAGTACTAGGGTGTAACTTGAACATGGGACCCACCCCATCTTAACCTAGTACTAGGGTGTAACTTCAACAAGTGACCCACCCCATCTTAACCTAGTACTAGGGTGTAACTTCAACATGGGACCCATCCCATCCTAACCTAGTACTAGGGTGTAACTTCAACATGGGACCCACCCCATCTTAACCTAGTACTAGGGTGTAACTTCAACATGGGACCCACCGCATCCTAACCTAGTACTAGAGTGTAACTACAACAAGGGACCCACCGCATCCTAACCTAGTACTAGGGTGTAACTACATGGGACCCACCCCATCCTAACCTAGTACTAGGGTGTAACTACAACATGGGACCCACCCCATCTTAACCTAGTACTAGGGTGTAACTTCAACATGGGACCCATCCCATCCTAACCTAGTACTAGGGTGTAACTTCAACAAGGGACCCATCCCATCTTAACCTAGTACTAGGGTGTAACTTCAACAAGGGACCCACCCCATCTTAACCTAGTACTAGGGTGTAACTTCAACATGGGACCCATCCCATCTTAACCTAGTACTAGGGTGTAACTACAACAAGGGACCCACCGCATCCTAACCTAGTACTAGGGTGTAACTACATGGGACCCACCCCTTCCTAACCTAGTACTAGGGTGTAACTTCAACATGACTTGAGACCCACCCCATCCTAACTTAGTACAAGGATGTAACAACAAGGGACCCACCCCATCCTAACGTAGTATTAAGGTGTAACTTCAACATGGGACCCACCCCAGCCTTACTTGCTGAGAGAAACGGATGGAAGCATCGATAAACTCACGTATGAGATTATGAAAAATATACCACTAGGGTCCCGGAGGTAGTTTCTTTATGAATTTTACGAGTAGTATATTTAACAGTAAAACAGTGTTGTCTATATAATAAACAAATCTATTTGATCGGATTACCTCGAGAGACACTCTCGTTGCCTTCCACCATCGCCTCCTCCTCATCTTCCCGTTGGTAAGTGCTTAACCACGTGGGACTTGGCTCTTCATTCTCCGAATTCAGAGAATTTCCCCTTACAACATCAGCGTAGCTTTTACCTCGGTCCATAACAAGATAGTTTTAAAGCCGATCGAAAGGCAAAACCTGAGTAAAATCTAAGCACGTATCTTGTGCACTAATAGCCTCAGTGTTTGGAAATATCTGGGAAGAATTTTTTTCGATAAGATCTGGTTGTATAAGGTCATGGCGCAATTGCCTGTCAGAGCTGTTTGTGGGAATTGCACTCACAATCATATGTTTTCTCACTCTTTATCAATTAAAAAAGTTATGATCGAAGCGTGAATTTTCCTAATGTATAACGCAGTGAGATTAATTTCACTTCTCACCCGTTGTCCATGGGTGCTTGTCCGAAATGGCCATAAAAGAAAAGAAAAGTCACATACTCTCTCTCTCTCTCTCTCTCTCTCTCTCTCTCTCTCTTACACACACACACACACGCACACACCAAAAGGAAATTGACAGTGTAAATTTTTTAATCTTTCTTAGCTCAAATAGCACGACAGCTGTGCAATGTTGTAAGCCAAAGAACCGGGAACGCGGACAGTGGACGTGACGTTCAAGATAGCATTTGATAACTCATGCACTAATCAATTGCAGGTTGCTGTTATTTTAACAAAATTTGCCTTGATTTGTGAAAAAATTGCATCATTGCAACTTCCGGTCTTACGAAATGCGATGACTCTTTCGCGAGCGCAAGTCCTCGATCTCTGTTAACGAGCCGGAACTGAAAGTCCGTGATTCGTGATTTTGTCTTTTAATTTACAGTGATTAGAAGTTGAGGGAGGGGTTGGTAATACCCAAAGTAAGCGACCTGATCGGACCATGCGTTGCATGACGAGCTAGTCGGGGCTGTGGATAAAGATAAAGGTCTCTTGTCTGTCCAAAGCGCGTTTTTTTAAAATTTGTATTTTTATTTGTAGAATACTAATCTGTGTGAAGAATAAAAATGACTTGAAATAATCGACCCTCGACACCTCGACCAAAAGTTAGACTCAAATTGAGTTACAAGTAAAAACCATCAACTGTGTGAATTTGATAGAAAACACAGGAACTGTGAGCTAAAAAAACAACGAAAATAAGCCGATAGAGGTTATTTTCTGGAAATCTAGGCAAGGGGTCAAGTTAAGGTTGAAATGTCAAACGATGTGATATTTTTGAAGGTAAAACACAAGCCTTTGTTGGAGCTGGGTTGTTAAAGGGTTGTCGTGGAGGGGTACTAAAAAGAACATATTTGTTTAACCCATTCTCTCCTGGAAATTTTGCCAAAAACGCGTTTTGAAGCTAGTTGAGGGGTTTTGGTCACAGTCTTGCTAAAAACAACTTAAAAACTTACCACAAAACCGTTTACAGGTCGTGCACTTTGCGGCCTTCTGATCGAGATGCAAAATATTAGCTTGCGATGTTCGGGCATGGGTAGAAATAAAAAAGATGGGTTTAGAAATGACACAGCAGTCTTTTACATTTCGCTTTCTCTCCTCCCCTCTTCTTTCGCTTTTCTTGCCTCCTTTTTTTTCGTTTGCTGGGTATTTAGTGGGCTACAGTTTGGTGGGAAACGTTTTTAGGAAAGCTTTTAGGATCTTACGATAAGATGAAAGGAAAGGTAGGTGGATAGTGGAACAAGATTTTCATGGAAATTTTCAGGTCAACGTTACATGGTTTTCTGACTTTTTCTCCGGTCTCTTCGACTGAATCGTGCTCATTCTGGTATAGTTTGAAAGATCGCTTCATCCTGCACAAGTTAGCGGACAAAGCTCTCCTTGAACGGTAAAACTTATAATGTCACAAGCGGTAGAAGGGACGTGGATCCGCACGGGCGGTTATAGCCTGCGTGGCAGACGTTCGAAAGGGAAGGGGAAGGGAATCCTGCCACGCAGGCTAGGGCAGTTAACCCTTTAAGCCCTTAGAGTGATCAGCATCTCAAATTTCTCCTTGTAATATCGATTCTTTGTAAGACAGAGTAGTCATGAGAATTACGGACATAATCACACAAGATGAATTTGCTTGATATTTTATCAATTTCTCCCCACTACTTCTGAAGGAAATGAATAGGGGCAACAAATGAGAATTCAAATTTTGATCTTAGGGTTTAAAGGGTTAAGGGCGCTTCTCCAGGCGCTTCAGGGGCGAAAGGGTTAAGATCGAATTCATGACAGAAGGAGGTTTATGTTGATGATTGAACTTGTGATGTAATTCTAAACAACTAATAATTGAATCTTCATAATATCCCACATTACATCCCGATAAAACATCCCTTAATCAGTATAACTTATCATACAGTAACCACTTAAGAACATCCTCTTAATTTTAAGCATAAATCAAACCGGGTAAGATAAACTAGATTAAAGCTAAAATCCCCATTGCTTGCTTTTTTATTGTTTAACAACTGTCAACTGTCACTCACGAACAAAGATTCTTACAAGCACCGATTATCTAATTCACATTTGCGAGTGAAGGTATCCGCGATGATTTGAACAACTGAAGAAGAGCTAGAACACATAGCCAGATAGTAAGATGTATACGGCGCACTGATCAATAGTGTCCATAAAGCGAGGTTAATGATAGCATTTCCGGTCCCTCGAGCCCCACAAAAGTATTCGTTATCCGTATCAAACTGTAGAGAGAGTCTTAGATATGAGCCTTCTGACAAGGCAAAGAAAACTGTCCGTTACTGACCGGGTTTCCTTAAACAACCGGGGTTAAATTGACAATCAAGCTCTTACGTATTCTCTGCCCTTGACATGCCGTGTGAACATAAAATGCATTTAGAAAAGGAGATTTTCTAGTTACTCGTTCTCCTATTGTTAACACTGACAAAATCCCTTTCATTTAGACAATGAAACGTCACTTAGCTTTCAAAAAGGTCAACAGGTCGGTTTTTCCATTTTGAGTGATCTTTAGGCACGTGTAGCTGTTAGCGGTGCTTTCATGGTCTTTTCCAAATAGTTTAACACGGCTAGCTAATGCACGCTGCTGAGATTGTAAAGCCGCGTTGTAGTCATGCATGTTGTTTTGTGTTACACCGGGTTGCCTGTAGCTGTCAGTAGTGCTTTCATGGTCTTACACGGAAAGCTAATGCATGCTGCTTAAATGTTTCACTGTCAACTGTCACTGAACAAACACTCTTACAGCACCGATTATCTGATTCACACTGTCTTGCAAAATTTGATACTGATAAAATGAATTTCGAACCTATTTTAGCTACAACTAAAAACAGAGATACCGGTTACAAATATTTTTAACAGTTTTTAATTTTGAATTGTACATTTGTTTTTAGTGCTCCTTATTTTTCTCATAACTGTTGTATGCACAACCCCACCAGCAGTGCGGATCTTTTTATCGTGCTAAAATAAAGCATTTCCAGTCCCTCAAGCCACATAAAAGGACCCGCTATCCGTATCAAACGGCACAGAGGGTTTATTTAAGGGATATGAGCCTTCTGACAGGACAAAGTTTCCTTTATTGACCGGGTTTCCTTAATAAACCGGGGTTAAATTGACGATAAAGCTCTTACGTATTCTCTGTCCACATGCCGTGAGAACATAAAATACAAGAAAAAGAGATATTCAAGTTACTCGTTCTCTTATTATTAACACTCACAAACCCCCATTCATTTGGACAATGAAACGTCACTTGGCTTTCAAAAAGGTCTACAGGTCGGTCTTTCCCCTTTGTTCTTCTTATTTTTTTCGCGTTGCGCGTTTTGAGTGAACTTTAGGCACCTGTAGCTGTCAACAGTTTTTGCATGTTCTTCTCCAAATAGTTTAATACGGATAGCTAAAGCATGCTGGTGAGATTGTAGAGCTGCGCTGTAGTCATGCATGTTGTATTGTGTTGCACCGAGTTCCCTGTAGCTGTCAGCAGTGCTTTCATGGTCCTCTCCAAATAAATTAAGATGGATAGCTAATACACGCTGCTTGGATTGTAGAGCTGCGCTGTAGTCATGCATGTTATTTTGTGTTACACCTAGTTGCCTGTAGCTGTCAGCAGTGCTTTCATGGTACTCTCCAAATAGTTTAAGATGGATAGCTAATGCACGTTGCTTGGATTTTAGAGCTACACTGTAGTCATGCATGTTGTTTTGTGTTACACCGAGTTCCCTGTAGCTGTCAGCAGTGCTTTCATGGTACTCTCCAAATAGTTTAAGATGGATAGCTAATGCACGTTGCTTGGATTTTAGAGCTACACTGTAGTCATGCATGTTGTTTTGTGTTACACCAAGTTGCCTGTAGCTGTCAGCAGTGCTTTCATGGTCCTCTCCAAATAGTTTAAGATGGATAGCTAATGCACGTTGCTTGGATTGTAGAGCTGCGCTGTAGTCATGCATGTTGTTTTGTATTATACCGAGTTGCCTGTAGCTGTCAGCAGTGCTTTCGTGCTCCTCTCCAAAGAACCTTGTTGCTATGTCAAGCGCTCGCCGGTTTGACTGTAGTGCCTTTGAGTAATTTTTTCTTTCCTGGTAAACTTTACTCAGGTCTATGTAGCACTTCACAAGCGCTTCACTTTGTGTTTGACTGAAACGGTTACCGCCATATTCATCATTAGCAAGGAGACTTTCTTGGCATTGTTCGAGTCTTTTTTCATGATATTTGATTCTTGAGAAAAGAGAATTCTCAGGGTCTTCACTATTTAACTTCCACAACAGTTGTACCACAGCTCTATGAAACTTTAGCAAGCCAAGTGAAATTATAACTTCTTTTTCGACACACTCTAGCATTCGAAGAACCAAGTTGCTTATACATTGCTTGGTTTTAGCGTCGGAGAAAAGCTCTGTAGCTTTGCTTAAGAGATAGGCAAATTGGAATTCAAGCGGTTCATTGAGCAAGGTTTCTGATTTCTGTCCAACTTGAATTTCACTGTTGGCGTCCTTTGCTTTGCTTTTCGTTGGCGGAATAATAAGAAGCTTCCAATCTCCCACTGCAGAACACAAATGTACTGATTTGCAATAGAAAAGACTCGCATTGTCGAAGTCATTTAAGGACTTATAATAACAAGCCAGGATCTGAGAAATAAGAAGCTTTAGAATTAACGACTCTGGGTCCTTGCAATTTTCCAGTGATGAAAGTGCTTCCTTTAAGCACTGGACTCCGCTCTTCGATTCATTTGCTGTAAGGTACAAAATTCCTAAATAGCACAAGCATTTGCCTTTTTCTAGGTCAGAAACAGTGGATGATGCTGCTTGCTTTTCTTTTACTTCAGAGAGAAGATAATTTGTCTGTCCTGTTGGCCCCCAGGTCACCTCACAAAAAGCTTTTGATGAAAGTAGCTGTCTGTGGTATTTTTCGTTCCCATGCAGATTGGCTGCGTTTATGGCAGCGTCGTATATGTGAAGAAAAATTTTCGCGTCACTCCAAAAAAGCGAGTCAAGAAACAACTCCCCTTTGACCAAAATTTGAAAGACGCTGTCGGCTGTTTTGGAATCAAAGCATCCCTCTGTTAGGCTTTGAATAATGCTCTCTTTATCCTCATAGAATGCAACATATGCAGCCAAGGAATGCCCAGTGAGAAATTGTTCATTTAGCTTATGAAAGTGTGAGACATAGAATGCATTCAAACGAGCTTTTGCGTTGAGAATCGTCTCTTTCAAATCAGTGTGTCCTTTCTCTCTTGAAAATGATTGCAAGAGTTTGTGCATCGTGAAAGCCCCGGGTTTAGAGCTTGAATCAATCAGAGACTTCCTCCGAAGACTTTGTAACATTCTTTTGGCTTCGTAAGCGGTTTTCGTACCTAAAACGGCTGCAGCGACCTCTGTACTGAAATTTTCGGGGAAAATGCTTAAAGAAATTAGTGCTTCTTGTTCTTGCTCAGGAAGTCTCTGGAATGAGGAATCAAAGACGAACTTTAATCGATGACTGGTCGGATAATCCGGATTGTCCAACATTTTAACAATACTTTCTGAGGAAGATGTCATGAAATTATCCAGAAAATGGCGCGGTGAAGTACTCTCTTCAGATATCAAAGAACACATTAATTTCATGGCTAAAGGAACTTGTCCACAGAGTTGTGCGATTTTGCTGCAGTCTGCAACGTTCGCATGTGGAAATAACTCATGAATTAGCGTTTGAGCGGAGGCTTCACCCAATGTTCCTATTCTTAAACCTCGATGGCCTTGAAAGTGGACGTCCATAAACTCAAGGGACTCTCTTGTAGTTACAATGAATGTCACCCTTGGATTTTGCCTCAGAATTTCTTCAAGAAGTTGCATGACCTCTTCCTTCACTTTTGGTCGACCACTTTCTAACAAATCATCAGCATTATCTAGGATAAATACAGATTGTTTTGATATTTCACTGAGTAGTTGGCAAATCTCATCATCTAGGGATAGATGCTGATCGGACGGTTTTTTATCTTGAATGGTTGGCTGCGTTAGAAGACTAAGAATCTTTGAAGTCAGACCCGCCTTTGACTGAAGTCCTCTCAATGAAACCCAGTACACAAGCAGCCCTTGAGTCTGAAGAGCGTGTCCCACTGCAATTGCAACCGACGTTTTTCCGAATCCAGGTGAACCCCAGATAGACACAAGTCGGGTGGATTCGGAAGTGACATGTCCGATGATCTCTTCAACTTCGCTCTGTCGCCCAGTGAAATTGGGAACCATTGAAGGAAGGTAGGCTCTTGAGAGCGATGGTCTCGAACCTTAAATGATGAGAAAAGACCAAAAGTGTAAAAGAAATCTTCAAAAATAAATATACGAATAAGTCAATTTTGACCCGTCGTTCAATGAACAAATGATATTCTTGCAGTGAATTCAAATCCGTAAATTTTATATTTTATAACCTGGTGATTTAGGAAAAGAGCTTGGTTATGACGTCGACCCATTCCTTCATCTGTTTATATAAAGGAAGCTTACATACATAACAAAACCTTGAGAAAGATGTTCTTCAGGCAGTATCTGGCAGACGGCTCAACAGAAAAAATCTGAGAACTTCCCAACAGGAGTCAACAGGTGCTCTACCACTGAGCTACAGGAGACTAGTGGGTGCAAATGAAACCTAACTGGAAAAAGGTTTACTCTCCGCGGCTAAGACTTCTACTTGTTTTAATTACCTTGCAATCTGAAGGTTCTAGTGAAAAAGGAAAACTTAATAGGCTTTGATATTGTTTATTTGTAAATGCATGGAACTGGCTCAAATAACCATTCCTGCATTTGCAATTTGCTTACTATTTGTCCAAAACGTAAACTGAGCCTTCGGCTGGAACAATTTCTCAAAATCTTACCTGAATTTTCGGGTAGGTTATCTTGTTCGTCTCTTCCTAATTTCAATTCATCAATCTTTTTTTCCAGCCTAGTAATGTCGTCTTTGCTGGCGTTATCCACTTCGACTCGTTGCTTTAAACTCTCCAGACCTTCTCTGAAGTCCTCGAGACACTTGATGTACGCCCGAGTCTCGTCTCGGATTCTTGCTTCCAATTTTCGAATTTCATTTGTGGGAAAGTCTGACTCGGCCAAACTGACAAGTGTGTCAATTGGTGCTGTCGAGACACCAAGGGCTTGAAACGCATCTCTGGCGTAATTCACGCGCTGGTCAAACGTCGCTTTGTCCATTTCACTACTGGTGGAGTGACAAAGCGAATTTCTGAGAAGACGAAGCTGATCAATCGCAAGTGCAAAGGTCTCAGCCATGTTTCCACCCGGGCTGACCACACATGCGTGGAAACTACCATGAGGTACTGCACAGGGCTTCACGTACAAATCACTTAGTGTGGTGAAGGAGCCTGTACTGGCTAATGCGGCAAAGGACCGCCCAAATATAGTAGCCTGGAACAGGTTAGTACAATCCCATTCGCTGTAAGACTGAAGAACAGGAACCTTAGTCTTCTTGCCACTTTTTGTTTCTTCAGAGTCGAACATATTTCTGACTGCAGTGGAATCATCCCAGAGCTGGAAACCAGGGCGATGTCCATAGGTGTTGTCCCACATGGTTTTAAAAGTCTGCCGTAAGGCTTTGGGGAATTCATTTAATACTAAGGACGAGAACTTAAAGAAATTTAATTGTTCGTTGCTAAACGGCTGTAATGCTGTCATCTCCACTTAGTAAACGCAGTAGGTGAGCGACCTAAAATTGATTAAGGAAAGTTAGACATTATCTACAATTAAACTCAACTCTCTTTCATTCCCAAAAATTGCGTTTTTCTTCAATGTATTTCGCGATCGCGTGCTTTTGGGAGACCCCGTAGGAGTTGGGACGGCAAAACCAGATAGCCTTAACATTGTCCCGCTGTCAGAGGGAGAAAATTGTCTGTTAAAAATGCTTCAACAGTAACTGACAGACAAACAGAAAGCCGATTTAAATCAAATAAAACGACTTTCAGTGGGCGCCTAGTGGGGTGCCCTGGAAACCTTAGCCTATACTAGACCTGCTATCCTGTTTTACTATATTTCCCATCTATCGACGCTTTGTTTCCTATCAAACTGACTCGCGACTAAATTTAAATTGCCAACCTTATTTTTCAGTTAATTATCAATTCTCAGTTTCCCTAGTCTGAACTAAAATCTTCCATTAGCTTAGTAGCTGGCGGAAGCGTCATGTCAGCGCGCATTGAGGCAAAGAGTTGTGAATTCGCGCGCGAGAGAGTGGCGGCTTCGCTGCCAAAACCTCACCCGCATGCTTATCCTCAATCAATGGATCAGCTTTCTCGAAAATGATACCCTATTCTAGACACACAATTTCTGATTTCTATACCCTATCCTAGGTTATGCTGCTTGAAAACCATACTCTTCACAGCGGCACATCCCTATATACTCCATTTATGGAAAATGCTACCGTGAACAGTCGGATGCGTTATGCATTATTTATTCATGTAAATTAATCTAGACGTTTCGTTTATTTTTTTCGCAAACTACAATACAGCACAGCAGTTGCTCTTTGGGGCATGACTAGTAAAAACGTTTCCACTAGTTTCTTCCTCGTCTCAGTCTCCAAAAAATATTTTTTATAAACAAATTTGCGGGTAAAAGTCAAAGAAACCGACACAATGCGTGATTCCAGACATAACTAATCGATGACGTCAAAGAGATCAATGAAATCAATGAGTAATCAATAGGTAATCGATAGATAATCAGTTGATTAGTCATTGATTATTGCCGATGATCAATGAATAATCGATGACTAATCGATAGGCCACAAAATTTTTGGTCATCGATTAGTCATCAATTGCATCGATTAATCATTGACTGCATTGTTTAGTCATTGATTTCATCCATTACTCATCGATATCATCTCATGGCTGCAAACGTATTTGGCGAAGAAAAACAAAATTTAAAAAACTGTAGTTGTGATCAGCACTTTGCGTCTCGACATCGTCAACAGGATCTTCAGATACAAGGAAAAATGCGTCTAACACATATAAAAGAATCACAAACGAAAAAAAATGGTACAAGAAAGCAAGGAAAGTGTCTTTCGAGCGCAGTATAATAGTCGATGAGTAATCGATGGGTCATCGATCAGTAATCAATTACATCAATGAGTAATCGATGTCATCGATGAGTAATCGATAGACCCCAAATTTTTGGGCTTCGATTACTCATCGATTACTCATTGATCTTCGCCAATAATCAATGACTATTTGATTTCATGATAAATCAAAGGGTAATACGGAAGCCTCGGGGGGCCACTTAGTGATTTCGATTTTATTTTTCACTTTTCCATTTTTGTTTTTAACTTTTTGCTTTTCACTTCGCCATTTTTCTTTTCGGCTGAGATTTTCGTTTTTACTTTTTACTTTTCCGTTTTCGCTTTTAGCGTTTTGATTTTCACTTCGCCATTTTGCTTTTCGGTTGAGATTTCCGTTTTTATTTTTTACCAAGTTCCGTTTTCGTGTTTAACGTTTTGATTTTCACTTCGCTATTTTACCTTTCGGTTTTTATTTTTTACTTTTCCCTTTTTATTTCTAACTTTTTAATTTTTACCGATCTATTTTCAGTTTTGCTTTGACTTCTCTATTTTCGTTTTTCTTTTTTCATATATGCCTTAAATTCTTATTTTCAGCTTTTGTTTTTGCTTTTAAATAATATAATGAAAACCAAAACCAAAACCTAACAAGAATCGCTGAAAGGCGATTTTTAACTGGGCTACCAAGGGGCTATTTTTTTCCTGAGGGGAGTGGGCGTTTTTACACGCTCAGGCTGCCACAAACCCTTGTCGCCGACCATTGCGTGACATAGAATCTCATGTGAGACTGAATCATAAACTCATTCAGAACATTGTAGCCTTTTGAAAGACTTTCGTAAAAAAAAAGAGTACCATTTTTACGTGGGGGCTGTATGGTAACTTTTTAAATTCCACCCTTATGAATAAATATAAACAAGTTATCCACTACTAATTCTAAGTAGGAAACGATTTGCATTATTTTCACGCACCCCTCCCCCAATCCCTCTGTCTCCCAAAAAATAGCGTGACAGTATAACGTGACTAATTTGAGGTAACCGGAAACTCCAAAAATTATTGTCGTTCAACGAGTCTAAAATGCGACAGGGTAAGCTACTCGCCAATGGGCTGATTTACACCAGACAGAAATATCGTATTGTATGAAAACCAGAAGTTTACTAAGCCAGGCAGCCAACTGCCCATTAATCCCGATCCACGGGCCTCACGTCACGGACTCCACTGAGGCTTTAAATAGACGATCCCAAGAGAGAGGAGAAGTGTGACGTCACGTTACCACGGTAGCACTTTTTCTGGATGACAACAAAACCAACGATGACGGCGACGGCAAGGAGAACGGCAAAAAAATAAAATGTTTATATTAACAAACAACAACTTTGCACGTGAATCACGCTATTTTGTACATTTCTTTGCCGTCGTTGCACCACTTCCACAGGGGGTCCTACAGTTGAAAAGGCGCGGCAAGTTAAGAAGACCGCAACAGAAATATTTGCAAAGGCCACCTTCACTTTACACAAATGGAGCTCAAACGTTAGAGAGCTAGAATTAACCGAACAGAACAGCTAGGAAAGAAATCAGGCGTGTGTGGCCTTCTGGAATTGCGATGGAATAAAGAAGATGATAAAATATCTGTTACCTTCCCTACAGAGATTGCTGACCGTATCAAGAGAGGTGTGCTGTGCAAAATTGCGAAGATCTACGACCCCATCGGTCTTGCTGCGCCCGTAACCCCAGAAGGAAAGATTGTGTATCGCAATATATGTAAGGAAAAGACCGCGTGGGACGCAGAGAATCCATTACAAATCGCAAAGAAGTGGAGCAAGTGGAAAAATAACCTGCCTGATCAAGTTGAAGTGCCCTGGTCCTTAGTTGTAGCCGGAGAAGAAATCCGTGAAATTACTCTTCATGCCTTTGGCGATGCAAGTGGACAGGGATTAGCAGCAGCTGTTTATGCAGTGGTCCAGCAACATTCAGTGGTGACGCAGGTACTAGGCTTTTGTAGATTGTGCTACAACCAGTTGCAAAAGTACTTGAGACACTGTACCGTATTTTGGCATAAATGGCCTGTCCATGATCTTGTGCTTGTGATCCCCCCTCCACCCCTTATCAAAGTTGCTAGCAATACAAGACCATACTCAAAACTTGGAGGAACAACTTTGAATGGGAGGGAGGAGGGAGGTCAGTATCATATTTTACAGACCTGTAACCAGGAACGATTTGAAGCAAGAAAGGTCGTTTTTCCGTGGGAGTGTCTCATCATTTTTGCAACTGGTTGTAGCATAATTTTAAGCATAATTCAGCAAAACGAGCATTATTTCAAGCTTTTATTTCAGTTTAGCACTGCTAGCATAATCCGAGCTTTTATGCGTTGAAAACACAAAAAACCCATTATAGCTCTAGAATAATTCAGTTTGTATTTTATTTCTCTATTGTTTTGGAAAATATTGAGGTCTGTGCTAAGGCCCATGGTCAAATATGGTCCGGCAGACGGAAGAGGTCACCCTGTGCATATTTGAGAGACTGCCTAACTATCTTGCTGCCGTCCAGGACGTTATCATGCCCTGCGGAGAAGATAAAGTAAAGTGGTGGAGGCAACAATCTGATAACCTACTCCATTGGTCTTCTGCAGTTATGAAGGTTCTGCTGGTGCAGCCCTCGTCTGCAGCCGCTGAACGAGTATTCTCTGCAGCCGCTGAACGAGTATTCTCTATTCTTAACTCATCGTTCAACGATTCACAAGAGCATGCTCTCGTGGACTATTTACAGGCTTGTGTAATGCTTCAGTACAATAACAGATAACACAGAGATTAACAACTTGCATAGTTGTCTTAATACTGAACTGAGGGCTTTGCCTGGATGGCGTCTAAAACAAGTATGCGGGCTATAACTTTCTGACCCGGATTCAGAACCCAGAAACGGTTGATTTTGGTATCATTTGTTAATCATTTGGCGTATTTGCGATGCTAAAGACTGTACGACTGGAAGGTGGACTATATGAATGTTCATTAAAGTCAAAATTGATAGAGTTAAGCTACTGATGATCTTTATTTTCCTTAAAATCAGTGTAAAATCTAAGTACCATAATTCCGGTGACAGAGAGCATAATTTTCAGAAAGTAGCATAATTTTGGCATAATTTCTAAAAAATATGAGCACTGCTAAAAGCATAATATTCTTTTTTTTCGAGCACAATCTACCAAAGCCTAGCAGGTACTCGTCGCATTGAAGGCACGTCTCGCCAAAGAAGGTCTTACTATCCCCAGACTTGAGTTAGTGGCTGGTCATGTGGCGGTTAAATTGCTAACTAATGTACGAGATGCGCTGATCGGGTTTCCAGTCAAGTCCTTGTGCGCATGGCTATACAGTAGTGTCGCCCTACACTGGATAAGGGGCTGCGGGGAATACAAGCAGTTTCGCAGAAACCGCGTCCGCAAGATCAGAGAGAAAACTGAAATTACATGGAGGCATGTACTGAGCCAAGAAAACCCTTCAGACTTAGCAAGTAGAGGAGGACTAGTGAAGGAAGATAATTCTTTGTGGTGGAATTGTTCGACATGGTTGAAGGAACAAGAAAGTTGGCTACCGGACATCATAACGGTTGCAAGCCCAGAATCTAACGCAGAAGCGAAAGCCGCCAAGCAGATTTTTGCCTTAGCAATAGAAAGCAACGATGTTATGGACGAACTGTTACTAAGATTATCCCTTTGGCGCACATTGAGAGTGGGGGCGTGGGTCGCACGATTCCTGCGCTACAGCAAATCCCCAAGAAATCAGAGAATCAAAGGCCAATTAGCTACCGAGGAAATTAAGAAGCAGAGGTTGTTCTGGGAGAAGAAGACTCAAAAACAGTGGGAGGGATCTGGTCAATTCCAGGAAGACGAGTTAAGACTTAGCCGGCAGCCAAACCGAAAGGAGGTTCTCGAGTGCCGTGGAAGAATCCAGGGAAACTATCCCGTCTATCTCCCCGACAGTGCTCTCTCCATTCTGGAGTTCGTACAACACGCTCATGAGATTACTCTTCACGGGGGGAGAAGGACAAACCATGCATGGCCAAAGTGCGAGGCTCTCATTGGATACCAAGGTTGCGCAAGCTTGCAATTGTTAAACGAGTAATCAAGCAATGTTACGGATGCAAACGGTTTCAGATCACTACGTTCGCCAATCCACCTCAAGAAAATTTACCTCGTGACCGAACAGAACGAAATTCGCCCTTTCAAGTTGTTGGTGTTGACTACGCCGGTCATATCAAGTACCGCAGAAGCAAAAACAATTTTGCGTAGTGTGTGAGCGAGCCATTGTACTGTGAGGATTGAAGCTGTGAAATAAACCCTGTTTTGCTTTAAACTGTGATATCGTGAAGAACAGCGCCTAGACGTACGGTATTCACGACAGTCTGCAACAAGAAACTGAATTTTTGGCTGTGGTTGCTTTGCAGCCGAGGGAGGGACTTTGTTGCAAAGGATATCATATGACGAGGGATTTCATCGTTTTGTTGTGCCAGTTAACGGGATCGGTCTAAAAGATGCGCATGTTTACCGAAATCCTTTCGTCACTGTCTCTGTTAACGGTACTGACAAAACTTTACGCTCTTTGGATAACTGACATTTACAATCATACGTAGAAAGGGCGAACATGGCGATATTGTTAAGTGTGACTGAAGGTGTGCGTTGTACGGCGCTTTCTTTATAGTACGTGTGAAACGAACGTGAATTACGTGCACGATTTTACTCAGTTCCTGTTCTAGAAAAGTGGCGGGCTTGCATTCTTTATAGTGTGTAACTTTGTCAGCTAGGAAAACGTTTTCTTCGTTGTCACCGGCCAGTATGTTATCTTCTGAGCAAGAATTGCGTGAACCTAAAGCATTAATTCTGTTCACCGGTGGAGGGAAAGAGCCCGTGAAGGAAGCAAGCTGAAATAACCAGAACATTTCTTTTCTCCGCCAACTAATTTTTTATTCCTTAACTATCCCGTCCCTGAAAGGAGGCGCTTAATTTAAATCCTCACTTGCACTAGATTGGGTCAGAGAGAGATTGAGACTGCGTGAGCAGTCTTTCTTTTTCTTCAGCTTTAGTGACGGTTCACCGCGAGACACCAGAAACGAAGGCGTCTCGTCTCGTCTTAGAAATAAGAGAGACTGCTTAACTTGTTACATGGTTTTTCATTCCTGATCTACCATCACTGATCCAGATCCGGATCATCCCAAAGGAAAATTATTATTAGTGAATTCGAGAGGAAGTAGTCATTGCTTGACGTTTGTCGCGATCACATGCTTCGCATTTTAAAATGAAATAAAATATACACAGAAAGTTGTTTACAACCTTTCAGAGGGCCAAAAAGTAGCCATCTTCTCAGACGTTTTCAACCGTAAAGCAACGAAATGCCTGCATGCAGGGTAATGAAATAAAAGAAAAGCCGGCAATTTAGCCGGTTTCACATATAAAGTATGTTGCCCAGATACTTAAGGAAGTCAGGTTTTCAGAAAGTTTATTAATTCTTCTTGAAATTCGATTTGTTTGGAATAACGGAGGCCAGAAACATTCACTAAGTATTGATGTCAGGTGCCCAGTATCCGGACAGTTTTTCATTTGCTGTACAGAATCGATGAATTAGCCGTGTACATTATTCGGTTAAGATTTATTTCATATCAGTAACTATAATTAAAGCTTAGGATATATGATATAGTCGTAAAAAGTAATTCTACTCAATTCCGTATGGAAATTTTCTTCACCCATTCCGGAGGCGCCTTGATTTCGTGTGCACGGCTTGTTTCGCGTGACTGCATTTTCTATATATAACCGAAAGCGTCTGCGTTGAACCTGGAATTCTCATACTTTCCCCAGTTGTGACAGCTAGAATAGGGTTGCAACGGTCTGAAAAATGTCACAAAGGGATTGAGAGATGTGAAAGAAGGAGGAATTAGTGCTAGAAAAGCAGGCGTATTGTTGGGACTGAGCATGAAGAAATCAACACGGCAGGTCAGACTGAAAGGGAGAGTGACCTTTGACCGTCGGATTGAGGTCCCTTACCCAAGCTTTTTTTTTAAATAAAAAAATGAAGAAAAAAAGTCGTTTGCAGATTGGCTAATTGAGCTTGCAAACTGCCCCTTCGGCATGTCCACGGATGCCTTCCTTAAACCAGTGAAAAAGTTCCTACACAAGGAAGTGAGAATTATACCATTTTTAAAATAGCCGCTCGCGTTCCCCACCATACCCCAGTCATTTGTTATGTTTTATTTCACGATGCTAGGTTATATTTTTGGAATTGATTGCCAGACTACTTCGCTTGCCTGTCGAAATTTATGTACAATTACTTTGTTATTGTTGTGTCCGGATACTGGGCAACATAGGAGTTCTGCAAAAATATTAATTTCGCGATGGAAACAAAGGCAAAAAAGTTATACTGTCTTTCGTCATATTAAGGACTAAATAGATTTTCTCTGGGCCAAATTTCAGAGCTCTTGCGATTAACAAAGGGAAGTTATTGCAATCTTAAACTGAAGTGTCCGGATACTGGGCAACATACTGTACTTAATGAAATCACACCTGTCTGTCATCACAACTACAAGTTGTTAGGTGAACTCCATCCCCAACGTTTATTATAGGGCTGCCCGTTAGGCAACTCCCCATCAAGAAACACCTACCATCTATGTCGAAAAAGGACAACATGGAGGATGGAACTCCCAAAAGGCTTGGCCTGTCCTATTCCTTTTTTTAATGGGGCCGATTTTGCGGGGAGTGGACGGGTCATTTCAGGTCGTATGGCCAACATACTTGGGTTCCGGATTTGGAACGAACGCAAAATTATTGCGAGGAGTTATTGGTCCTATATCTTCGCCGAATGACGAACGAAATACAGCATTCGTTGATGTTGTTAGCTTAGAGAAAAGTCTTAAGAAACAGAAAATTACTAACCAGAATTGACCCTATCACATTTTATACCGCGTAGAACGACAATGATTTTTAGAATTTCCGGTTATAGATCAAATAACTGTCTAACCTGAGATCAGGCGTTATTATTATTATTATTATTATTATTATTTGCTTCTTTGGTTCTTTGGCTCGAGAGGGAAAAAAAATAACGCCTGATACATTCATTTAACAAGCCATCAACCGCCCCCTAATTTACATAATCTAACATCTGCTTGACCTGTCATGTTATTAGCCAATCAGCGTTTACCAGACAGGAATCAAACTTTGGCAGGAATAATAACGGTCTCTTTTGAAATGAATTTTAGGAAAAAGAAAATTTTTAAGTACGTTCAGATGGCGCTTCCTAAAAAAAATTTCAATGCTTCTTTTGTGATGAAATACTACCGTACCTTAGCGTACCTTTATTTAATCAAGGTCAAGATTCCATTCATGAATTGATTATTTGAAAAGTGAACCCGTTTGTCGCTTCTGTAACTTGTAGCCGGTATCAAATTGCATTCAAATGATCGGTGAATTTTTGACTGCAATTTTTAGTAAACGATGAAACGACATTAAAAATATTTCAGTGGATGAAATTTCTTTTTAGAAATTCTTCAAATTCAAGAAAACTGAGCCGGTAGAAATTTCATAACGAACTCGCGTGTGTATTCTGTTCATTTATACGCAAACAAAAATGCAGACTGAAATCAACAACAACTAACGGATGGCGGCGTTTTGGCCAATCGGAATAGCGAAAATCATAAGTATTGTTTCCTATCCAATCAGAAAAAAGTCCAGGTTCTGGCTTTTTTGCATGTGATCTGTGAAAGAAATGTATCATGCCCTCTTCCCGAAAACAGATTACAGAGATAAATGGAGAGGGCATGGTATATTTTGTGGGGCGAAGGGATTGGGTGAAGGGGCGAGTTGTGAAAATGTCCCCGTTAAAAATAAAGTCAATGGTATCTTGTTTCTAAAGGGAAACTATATGTATCTCTCTATCCTATTCCACGGGTTAGGGGTGGCTTTATTCTCAAGCCTGAAAAAGTGTCATTATAATCTATACCTCACAGACTATTTATGAACCACTGAAGTCCTATAGTTTTAAGAAACAGAAAATTACTGTTCAGACCCAGTCGTTTCTTGTTTCAGAAGGCTGACTTGCGCATATTTATTCATAACGGAAGAAGTTACTATACAGCCCCGACTTGAAAACATGCCGTCGGCAGACCCATGAACCCCCATTATAGGGGTCTTGTTTTCAAATTGATTGTAAATCATGATGTCTACAATAGTTTCCAATTTAATGAGAACAGGGTGTCTGGTGCCAGTACCACCGGAGCCTAAGGTATCTAAAATAAAACACCGCGGCAAATCGTCTACGCATGCGCCAGGTTGAGCATTTCCGGTCATTTTTCCGGTCTCTTTTTCAGTCACACTTTCCAGTCAGATCAAAGTCTCCCGCGCGCTCTCGGCTTCACTCTGTGTGCAGCGTGTGGTTCAGTTGTTCTGCTTCATGCTGCTCGTGTTTTTTACTATTTTGTAGTTGTTGAAATTGCTTTTATGGATAACCAGGCACAGATCACTGAAACAATTAGTCGATTAGATTCAGAAAAGGTAAGATGATAATAACTCAGTGTGTAATTTTGGCTAATTTGAGCGTTAGGTAAACTGATTTTCATTCACGAAAACAAAGTTTTTGGACTGTTATTTTTCACTTAACCCGGCTGAAACTAAGACATAAAAAGTTATCATTGCAAGCTTGTGTGTTGTAGTTCTAATTTTCAGTTCTTCAGTTTCTCAGTCTTCATGTCTTAAGGCCGACTCGAGCTTTTTTTGGAAAACGACAACACACAATCGCTTTGTAGTTTTATTTACCAGTGAGTTTTACCGTGTTTTGAAACGAAACTCTTCTGGGTTGATTGCCATGAAACATAAGCTTAATTATACTGTTGAGGATGGCAGCAAGTGGACCACTCTATTTATTTTTTTCATTCTCAGAATCGGAGAGCGAAGCTGGTTCGATGGCCGGGCTTTTAGAAGTCGAACTTTTCATGCCATGTATTTAGCAGCTGGAAGTTTCGTGTTTGCATGAGATGCAGCCAAGCCGCACAGTCTGAAATTATTGAAGTCTTCAACCAAAGAACAACCATGTAAAAGAATTAAATAGGCATTTCCTTAAATGAAAGTCATTTATAGGCATGTTTAGTTTCCCGGCACTGAAAACTCCGGGTGTTCGTGACTGCAGTCATCAAAGTCGAAGTTGTTATTAAATCTCGCCCATCTCTTGTTTTGAGTTCTTGTTTTCTCTGATAATAAAAAAATTATTGGACCGACTAAAATTTTATTTCCTGGTTTTAGTGTTAATGATAATGATGACGTCTTTATTTTGGTTTCTTTCATAAGCACTGTTATTCTTTTCTTAGCTATCGCCTTTTAACTTATTCCAAACCATTAGCATGCAAGAAAGCCAGTAAAAACAAATTCGTCTTGTCGAGCGCTCGCGACCTGCAAACTTCTAACATCATTTTCACCGTTGGTGCAAACCGATAACCGTGTGGTGCAAACGTTTGACCCTAGAAAAATATATAAGCTTCCGAATGAAACGATTTTTTTTCGCCCCCTTTTTTGTCTGTTTCTCCCTTTTTGCTTTTAAACTTGGTGCGACGGCAATGTTATGCTTACGAAATTGATTTATATATTAGACCGGAAATAAAAAGCTGACCGGATGTTAAATTCGGTGCTCATGCGCAGTGCGTTTTGCCGCGGTGTTCTAAAATAATGGCCTCATGCTCACTAGGCGGTGTGCGCACTGGGATCGCAAAGCATCATGGGCGATATTCAAAATCTGATTGGCGAGGAGTGAACATCTCGCAGGAAGCGACTGCGGAAACGAATATTCGTTAAATACGCTGTAGAAATCAGAGATTTACCTCAGAGACGTCTGTAAAAACAAAGGCTATCGAATTATCGGGGGAAAACAGTGTCATTCCGTTAATAAGTGTAATTTGTTCGAAATCACTCGCATGCAGTCGGTAAATCGAAGAATTGTTGCTTTGTTCTAAAGTACTGAAGGTAAGACCTGGGGTTCGCCGGAAAAAATGATTTCATCCTCAGATTAGTGCAACTAGACCTACGAGGTATTACGACGATTTCTTCATTATTAGCAAGACGAATTTAAGCCTAAGTTGGCTTGAAAATCTTGAAAGATTGTGTGATAGTATGCTTCCTTCTGACAAGATAGCCCTAAAACATTTGACAAGGACTATAAGAGAACTTTAGCGGGTCAGCTTTACAGGGATTCAGCTCTCTGTTGGCACCCTGTTTGCATTTGTTATTTTTTTTTACCATCTGTATTTATCACACATGAAGTAAATGAAAAGTAAATAAAGATATCAATACATGTACAGTGGGTTGTGTCCTATTTATAAACAATTTTGAGCACTACTTTCTTCAGGGATCTTTAGTCTTAAATAAAAAGCTAATGAAGAAATACTGCAAACTAGTATCCTTGTTTTCTATATAATTGGTATAAGTCACAGAATGTAAGTTTTGAAATTGAAAATGGCTTTCAGTATTTCTGATTACTAATCCTCTTACAGTCAAGCAGCCTAGGAGACGTTCATAGTTTTTGCTTTCATTTTTATCATATGAATGATTGTATCAGTATGTACAAACACATGTCATCGCATATGTTTTGTATGACATTAATAATTTTTTTAATTCAAAATGTGAAAATCTTATCCGTGTTTACAAATCTACTGTAATCAGGGACAACATGTAGGGAGACCCCTTTCCTTTCTTGTGATCCCCCTCCCTCCAACTACTTTTGTTTAATTCAAATGTTGTGTCATAGGTGTTATTTCGGAGCAAACTTTTGGGTAAATGTATTCACATTTTATTATATTGGCATGGTGATTAGTATTTCAGTGCTGTCATTTCATAGTGGCGGGTATTATTTTTCCTTCCATGTTGTTGATATACTTCAGTCTTTTGGGTTACTGTGGTGCATCCTAGTGGTACCCCCTTTTTCCCACCTTGGATATCTTGTCGTTAATTTTTTATCTCAGGTAAAAATTTTATTTTTCTTTTGTTTCAACTCCATTTGCACACATTAAAATGCCCAAAACAAAAGAAAAATAAAAATTACCTAAGATAAAAAAATAACTACATCAGATATTCCCTTTCCTGTCAACTATTTTTCCCTTAGCCTTGGTTGTGCAATTATAATTATTTTAGTACATCTATGAGATAAACTGTGTTAACTCAAGCCACCAAAAATATGCAAATTCCTTGATATAACTGTGTTCTTGGAGTAAATAGGTTGACTGGCCTCAGTATATAAGCAGTTTGTTGCCTAGCTGTTCAAAATTCCTCTAAACTACAATAACCCTAACATCCACCCACACAGACACACACATACACACTAGTCTTAAACAGAGATATTTATTAATTTGACACTCAAGTGTGATAAGAACAATGGGAATATTCCATTGACTAGAATCAAAGTGCCAGCTTGGTGGCTTCCACATGACACTAACCATGATTTCTCTCACCACTTTTTTTTCATAAAGGGTAGCTGTTTTCAAAATGTACAGGGTTTATCTTTATTTAAAGTCAATTTGTTATCTTTGAGAAAAAAATATTCGGGTGCTTTCATTATACTCTCAGAGGCTTCACATGCATCACATTATCATTTTACTTGCTGTAATTTGTTTGTTTCCAGTCGGACTTCAGTAGGCCATTTTTCACTCATATATTTTTTTCATAAATCTGACATTTGTTATGTGCAATCGTCCACAGGCTTCATGCTCTTGTACAAAACCAATGAACTATTTTGTAATTAACTTGTGATTACAAGAGTGTCACTTCCAGTGACATGTCACGTCCGTGCGAGGCCACACTTTGTTATGAAAACATGTCGGTTTAAATTCGAAAAAACTATTTCAAAAAGTGGGGAGCGTTGGGGAGGGGAGCGTTTATACCTTGGCGTAGAACAATCTTTGTAAAAACACTTAAGACTAGTTTCTCTCGTCAGTGAGCACTATGATAGAAATTATAGCTCTCCAAACGGCGGGTTCAAATTTCATGCTCGTAGAGGATGAATCTTCGTGCTCCGTGTTTTTGATTGTGGAATGTTGATTTTTTTTTCTTCACAGAAAAAGCCTAAATAAGTATAAGTTTATGTAATTGTGGATATCTTTCTCAGAAAAGAACTATGTCTATCGAAATATAAAGCATATAACCTGGAAAATTTCTCGACCTTCGCCGCCATCTTGAGAACTCTACATCCACAATGCATCGCAATCCCAGTGCGTACTTGCCGCATGCTCACGAAGCTCACTTCGCTTTGCGTGACAAAATCCAACAACGTTCTATCAAACCTCTTCGAAACCTCTACTGAGGGGAAAGCAGAAGAGAATCAGGGCGATAACCAAGAGATGACTCACAATGGTTGCAACTGTCGACGTTTAGCTTTTTTTTATCAGATTTTGATTGAAAGCCAAACCGCGTAAACGACAATGAAGGAGTCATTGTTTTTCGAGTTCAAGGTCCACCCGAAAACAAAGCAAGGTTGCAAGCTCCTTATCATAATAAACTTATTATAATAACCATCCCTGAACTATAAAAACACGATAATCTTGCGCACTCACCTAATTAACAACTGAATAAGATCTTTTCACATCAAATCAGTTTTTGCTGTCGCAAAGTAATTTGCAGTGGATCTTCACTGTCGAATCGAGCTGTTGCTATACCGTTAATGGGCAAAATTGAAGAGGCGCTAACGTTGATGAAGTATGACACCACAAATAATGTTCCCATAAAACAGAATGGTGAATTTCCTCTGATTTACGTGCTTTCAGGTTCCTGCAACAGAAATTATTAGTACTGTTTGCTTTCTGGCTCTCTTATAATTGGCTTCTTTAACCCTACACTCTGCTTCCGCTGCTGCATGGTTAGAGTGGTACGTCGGGTGCGCTTTTCTTGATTGCTCATAGAAATAAAAAATGAATTTTGTAAGGAAAATAGAAAATAACTTTACCTCGAAGATCAGTCTAAGGCAGGTTAGACGTTCAGTACGTCATTGAACTGTCCAAAGAAACATGAAGTTTGGTCCAAACGACGAAGGCAGTGCATAAGGTATGCCTTTCATTTCAAGACAAATATTTCAAAACAGTTTGCGTGACCTTTTATATCAGTGCCAGGGAGCTTAAACAAAGATGTTTTTAAGCGACGCACGCCAACCGGAAGTGAGATTTGTTCCCTTTTAATTTGCCTTGACACTATCAAATTTGTATTGCTTATATGAAAATACGCACAACTGATCCATCATATAAGAACTGATTTATTTTAGTCACAACTGAAAATACGCACAACTGATCGATCATATAACAACTCATCGATTTTAGTCACTACTGGATGAAAATACGCACTACTGATCGATCATATAACAACTGATCGATTTTAGTCACAACTGAAGGAAAATACGCACTACAGTGATCGATCATATAACAACTGATCGATTTTAGTCACAACCGAAGGAAAATACGCACTACAGTGATCGATCATATAACAACTGATCGATTTTAGTCACAACTGAATGAAAATACGCACAACTGATCGATCATATAACAACTGATTTATTTTAGTCACAACTGAAAATACCCACAACTGATCGATCATATAACAACTCATCGATTTTAGTCACTCCTGGATGAAAATACGCACAACTGATCGATCGTATAACAACTGATCGATGTTAGTCACAACTGGATGAAAATACGCACTACTGATCGATCATATCACAACTGATCGATTTTAGTCACAACTGAATGAAAATACGCACAACTGATCTATCATATAACAACAGATCGATTTTAGTCTCAACTGGATGAAAATACGCGCCACTGATCGATCATATAACAACTGATCTATTTTAGTCACAACTGGATGAAAATACGCACAACTGATCGATCATATAACAACAGATCGATTTTAGTCTCAACTGGATGAAAATACGCACTACTGATCGATCATATAACAACTGATCGATTTTAGTCACAACTGACTGAAAATACGCACAACTGATCGATCATATAACAACAGATCGATTTTAGTCTCAACTGGATGAAAATACGCACTACTGATCGATCATATAACAACTGATCGATTTTAGTCACAACTGAATGAAAATACGCACAACTAATGGATCATTCGACTGATCCATTTTAAGCACAACTGGATAAAATACGTAAAACTGGTATATTGTACAAGCCGGGTTTACGCTGATCAATGTATCAATAGTATAGTACCCGACAACTGATTGATAATGAACTGATCGCTTATCAGCAAAACTGATCGAAAATTTGAGACAGCTTATCATTGATTACGGATATACGATCGATTTTACACGACAGATTACCGATTGATGATATGCTGGCTGATCGATTTTACGTGTAAATATAATAATATTTCAATTGATCGATAGCTGGTTGGTAAATCCGATCCGCACAACTGATTGATTGGAGTTCATAGCAAACTACTAAGAAAGTGTTCCTATTAATGACGACGAAAAAGCAATAATGGAAAGATCCAGGAGCCCTTCTTTCTGATTTTAAGCGCTTAAAGCCATGATTCAGAACAGAAAAAGATTAAAAATTTAAAACCAATGAAAAAATTAATTTTGAAACAAACGGCGCGCCATAGCTTAATGTCTTTACTCTTATTGAGATGATTTGCCCGAAAAGTTGGGCAAAACCGCTGCTCAAGAATCCACTACAAGTTGACTTCCGTCTGAGCTCAATAACGACATTGCTTCTGGATAAAGGGGTTAATTCAGTTAATTACTTCTAAACACGCCCGTGGTTTCGATTTCAGTTTCACTTATCGTAAATGGGACACTAGAGACAAAAGATAAAGGAGTGCTTATTTTAAAGGAAGGCTAATTTTTTTCTTTCGAATTAGTGTCCCCTAATTAGCATAGGTTTTTAACCTAAGCTAGGAGGCTTCTTTAGACACCTTAATAAAGTTTCATCATCATCATCATCAACCTCAAAATAACATAAATTGTAATAGTTGCAAATGAACGAAAACTTGAACATTGAACAGGAAAACGGAGGTGTAACCTTCACCTCGCGTGCGGTTTTGTCCATTTAAATTTCAATCAGTAATTCAGAATGTCCAACCATCCCGATCTCGTCGGGATTCTCCCGATTTTGCTTGAAAATCCCGAATCCCGACCAATATGTGATCGGGACAGGAAAAAACCCGATTTTCACATCTTTTTTGATAAATACACAAGAACACCTAAATAGTCAGGTCTCTTAGGGTCAGGATCGTTACAGAGTTGACAAAAGCACCAAACTTTGCACAGCGATAGCTTATTGCAGTACCATGAATATTAGAGGGGGTGCCCAATGCAAATATGCCACTGAAGCGTGCTAAACCGGATTTAATTATTGTAAATTTCACCTGCTGGGCTCCCTGTGGTGTTTTGATTGAAAATTGTTATTTAATACCTTAAATCACTCTGAATTCTATTCTCAGGTTGTAAACAACAATTTCACTCGAACATCTGGCATTCCCATCCATTTTTGCTTATTGATTGTGTAATTAAATTGATTATTACTATGCCCTTAAAGCAAGTCCACAGTCCGCCCACATTTTCATAAGTCGTTTCTAAGATGGCCTCGTCTTTGCTTCATAACTTGCAAGTACTCAGCTTCTGGGGTCTCTTCTCCTTTTCTAATGTATTTCAATTAGAGGAGGCCTTATTGTGTGGCTTAAGCCTTATTTATCAAGTATTACTTGTCGTTAAATGTCACTTTAAGCTGAAGAAAGCAAACAAAATTTCAGAAAAAAGAAATTGTCAAAGAGTCTGTTGTATCACATATTATCTAAAAAAAAAAAAAATGGAGATTTATGACAGCTATTCATGAAGAGCAAATAACGAAATTACAGAACCCAAAATAGTTCTTTCCTAGGGAGGTAATTAATTTTTCAGCTTAACATAGGCCTGGATGCCTTTCAGTCTCTCTTTATCCAGTTATCTGCTGGACGCAAGTGCATGTTTTGACAGAGCAGCAAGCACCGTGGCACAAGTCATATCATTTACAATTTCCGCAGTTTGTCTAAGCTTTACAAAGCAAAAACAAACAAAAAGGAATCTGGTCTCATAAACGAAAAAAAGAAGCAAGTTAGCCCAAGCTTCAAAAAACAGCACGGTTCATCATGAAGCCTCTACATTTGGCACTGAAGCACTCATGTCCAAAAATAATAACAGCTTATCAAGTCGTAAAAGTGAGACTCAAGTGGTGCAAGATTGACTCAAATGATAAATGGTGAATAGTTTAACTGCTGAAACCGTAGAAAGGGGGCCGGGCCAACTTTTAGGGCCTGTTTACATGAAGGAAGGGGACCCCAGGTAGGAATGGTAACCCACTTAGGTGGGGTGACCCGCCTATCCATATAATCTCTCATTTTAATTTGATCACGTTTACATGATAGGTGGGGTCACCCTTCAAGGTGGGTAGCCCGGTCTGCCACACCAGGTAACCCTCTCAGCTGAGGTCAAATTTTGCCATGTCAACGTTTCAAGGTGAGGAAACCCAGGCTAGTCGGGGTCGGATTCGAGATACATCAAATTCGCGCAAAATTCACTTTGGCGCTGGGTGGCTTCACATAATCATTAAAGGTAACAATAGAAAGCCACAACACTGAAGGTTGCATCAAGAGCAGCAATTGAGCGTAGACGTGGTTTGGCAGCATTTTTCTTGTTTACATGGTTAGCGACCATTCATATAATCTTGAGAAACTGCACCCCAGGATGGCGGGGTTGTAAGATTGCATGTAAAGGAGGGTTATTTTTTTACCCTACCTAAGCAGGTTACCTCACCTACCTGGGGTCCCCCACCTTTATGTTAACAGGCCCTAAGTCTCAGGAACCGTGAAACTGGTAATAAACGGTATACCTAACCCAGGACTAGCTGTGATACTACCGGCCATCTTCAAGAACGTCAGCATAGCAGCCAAAGAAGCCATTATATCGGTGTAAAACGAATATTAGATTGCGGTTGTTTCATGCGTCTTGTTTTGTGACTATTTCTGTGTTCGTTTTTGTCACCATCTCTAAATATCAATCATGTTCAAAACACCCCTACTAACAAAATATTTCGTAAAGCTCTTTAGAATGATATTCAGCAATAAAAACAAGGTGTGACCAGGAGCCGATTTCTAGGCTCCTGGTGTGGCAACATAGGCATAAGTGAATGCAAAGTTTTGCAGTATGTAATCTGTCAAAAATCTGTTTGAGTGGTCGAAGTTGGGGCTGATGGGCTTCTTTATCATGACCACTCCATTATTATAAGGGACCAGGCCATAATTATTGTTGACCCTTGCTTTTTTGGTATTTTAGGTAATTTTCCACAGCATTATTTTGTGAAAAGCTGGTAACTGAATTGCTCTTGAGGAATTCATGATCGTAAGATTTCGTAACCACGGGGTATTCGCCTAATTGCATCAAACAAATTACGCTATTTCATAAATGATGCATAATTGGTTGGCTAAAAGAGGCCTTGTTCCTGTAAATTTCAGCTCTTCTGAAGTTAGTTTGTTTGTAAATTGTAACGCACGCGACGACCTTCCTTTTTTTTGAAAGATCGTATAGACGTACCATTAACACTCTTGTCCAAGGGCTCTGAAGTGAATTAGCCGCGTACAGGTGTATAGGCATGCAGGGACCTCATACACTTCTTTTTAAATGTAAATGTGCAAAAAATAAAGAGTGTTAAAAATTCGTGGAGAGGCATGTTTTACAACCTCGTACCCAGGGCTTAATAAAAAGGTAGAAAAAGGTAAAGCGACCATATTTTACGTCAATAACTCGTGACAGTAATAATAAGTGACAAACTTGAGGTCGACGGTGCGCTCCTTTTACCCCCCTCTCTCCATGAATTCTCCGTTTTAAAGGTATTAAAAGCTAGTCAAAGCTACACAGAAAAAAGAGAAGTTGAAATAAGGAGGTGTTGGCACCGGGCTCGAACTCGGGACCTCTCGCCCCGAAGGCTGCGCACTAACCAACTGTGCCACCCTTGCTCCTCCTTTTCCCCCTGAGGACGAGGTTGACACGTTTTAATCATTATCTCAAGGACAGGGTTACCAACGAAGCAAATTATAATTTAATCTTAGCTGCACAATAATTACAAAGTGGGCGCGTTGTCAGTTACCGTTCATGAGGTCGTTCATGTGGCATGTCAAACTTTACGATTCTATCGTTTAGGATGTGATACATTTGAGTTTTATGTTATTGTATGACATCTTTGAAAGCCGGCTTTGTGATCTGTTTAAATTGATATGTAATGATATTATCACTGGCAAGTCTTAGCAGTGACACTGATAGCCGCACAGTCCGCACAATGAACATGGCCACACTTACCGTGTGGAGACTGGGCACTAGTCAGTTATGTACATGTAAAACTATTTTAAATAGTGTAACAACAACTAAACATTACCAAATTAAAAACTTAAAAATTTGCAACCAATGTTTTTTAGCCAAATCAAACAAGAAGAGTACTTACCACAGGACACCCAATCTGCTATTATAGGTGAAAGTTAACCCCCCCCCCCCCCCTTTTATCTGTAATTAGGACCATTTGTAACGGGCACCCCCTCCAGTATTAATCGGTAGGTGCTAAGGCAGCTCTGTGCCAAATTTGACACTTTTGTCACGTCTGTAACGATCCGGCCTATATTTTGCACTAAGAGACCTGACTATAAATGAGAGTGCGCTTAATTGAAACTGATACCCTGCAAAAAGTAAATATACCGCCTGAAATATAAAACAAAATCGAGTACTTGTATGTGAAAATCGCAAACAAAAATCAGCATAAAAATAACACTCAATTTAGCGAACATTTTAGAAAGAAATCGCCTCTCAGAACACAAGAATAGCGCATCAAAATTTCAAAATTTCCTCGGATAGCATGCTTTCCAGACCCCCTTGGTGGCTCGCACCCTCGGTGCTCACGTGATTCGTCGGTTATTTAAAAATACATCCCGATTGTACGTACACACAGGTTGGACTGTCTGACTATTAAAAAATGAAAATGAAAAATTTACAAGGTGATTTTCAATTTTTCATTCATTTGATCATTTGCTGCCAGTGCTTGCGGCCAACACCGAAAAAATCTGCACCCAAAAGCAAAACCTCTGGCACTCTGGGTATTCAGGAAGGCAAAAAAAAAATATTGAACAAACGTTAAAACTACACCAAATATGGACAGGGTTATGGGCACCTGATTCGAATTATTGAATAACCGTCACATGATCAAAACTGTACGGAACTTGAGTTTAAACACCGCTGATATATACTGCAACAAACTAGAGAGGATACTCTTTCCTTTCTATATCTTTATCGAAAGGTGAGGAGGGAAGTGGACATTTTGCAATCTTGGGGCGTGATTTTGAACTAATTTTGAGTAAAGTCTTTCTGTGAGAGAAAAGTTACTTGGAAATACAAATTTGATAGCGTCATGTCATATTGAAAAGAAACACGACTCTTTTCCGGTTGACGTGCGTCGCTTAAAAACTTCTAACAAATACTGATTAGCTTTCAAAACCTCCGATCATTCAGTAGCTGATGTGTTTAATATCACAACAAACGCAATAGATCTGCATATAAACTTTGAAATCCAAGTAGCGGGAAACAATCGCGCGCGTAACAATAACACAAAATGTTAAATCAAAATATCACGTGAAATTAAAAAAAGGCAGATCATTTAAAGTGTTCTAGATTACAGGGAAACATTACGTATAAAACCAACCGAAAGCGATGGCCTCTTGATCTAACCAATTAATGATGGAAAGAAATTTTAAAAAGACGAACCAACCTACCAGCCTATACCAGCCACCACACTCGATCCTTCTGACCGTCAGGCCATACTTTTGAATGAGCCTGTTTTGTAAGGGCGAAGGAAGAAATTTCGTGAACGCGCGCACGCACGAAGGGAGAACATAAAACTTAACCAAAAAACTTAACCAGCGCATTTCACGTAGGCTAATTTAAGGCTATCGAACGTGTCTTTCTTTTGAGATGTTGAAATGGTAAGAAAATCTTTTTCCTCATAATTAACAGTATATTTTTTGTCGTTTTATCCTGTCTTTCGTGCGAAGGTACAGCGATATTTTTCAAGCACTACAAACCCAAAAAGGACATTGTGAGTACGGGTGTTTCGAATTCATCGAACAAGATGAGTTCAAGCCAGGTCCCACCTGCATAGAACTGTAAGTAGGAAGGTTTAGTTTGTAAACAGAGAAGTTTGAGATTGTTTTTGTTGTTCCACTAGTTCCGTGTACTACGACTAGTCCCGCATTAGGGCTCACGAAATACGCGAGCGCGTATGAGATTCTTCGTGCGCGAGGACAGGCGAGATACGGTGGAATAGGAGAAATGAGGAACCTTATTTTTTTCTTCTTCCTCAGTCTCGCCGACGAGTGTCTCTCTTTCCTGTGTCTCCTGTGTCTCGAGGTGATTTTCACCCGCGCTCGTGTACTTTCTGCATCCTATTATCCATGAGACAATCTCTTCCAGACGTTCAGATTGTGAAGGATAACGTGAAATCCGCCCTCTCGCCGCCCCATCTCTGCTAACTTCTCTTTGTACACTCCACCCTATCTCAATCCCTGGAAAGGCTGTCTCTGAAGATAGCGAAGGACCACTCGTATTTTACTGAATCTGTTAGATTTTAATTAACAAAGCTAACAACAACATTCTTGATGATTAGCTCTTAAGTCCATTGCACAGAAAGCGATTTAACATGCCACAGCACTCCAAGGAATAATTTGGGATATTATTGATACTTCTGGTTAGAAAGAACCAAGTAACTCAGCTCTGACAATGGCTCTTAAACATTATTCGTAGACTTATCATGTAATAGAGCATTACAGTTTCACAAAACTGGAAGATTATTTTACTGTTTAGATACATTACAAAAACGTGAACAATAGCAGAGAATTTAAAGAAATTATAGCAGTAGTTATATTGGGGAAGGCTCAGTAGTTATGTACGAAGTATATATTTTTAAGTTGCTTTGCTTGTGTCTATTCGTTGTTTAATTAAATTTTAAAGCAAACAGAACTGAGATTTTTTAAAGCCACTCTTTTATTTTAGATAGACTTTGTGGTGCACAATTATGGATTATCTTTGCTGCATATTTATTTGTTTTTAATTACTTTTATTTTTAATCAAGTTGAAAACATTTTTTGGAATTTATACTTTATAATAAAAATCAACTCAAGATGTGCAAAGACTGAAAGGAAACAAAATTGGTCGAAGATGCACATTCAGGATAATTTTGAAATAGTACTAATATATTTAGTCTGTATACAAGCCGACTATTAGGGGTTTAAGGTGTTTTTGCATCTTGGGTGGGTCCAAATAAAGAGAAATCTGTTTATAATGTTCGTTTCATTCCTTTCTTACCATAATATCCAAGCAAGTAAAAAGATGGAAGGAGCTTCTGTATTCGTTAATATTTTCATTCATAAAGTACTAGACCTCTCTCAAAGTGCAAAATTGGTTAGTTAAGAATATGCGGTATGTTGCAAACAATTGTTCTGAAAATCCGAACATTATACCTTTTTGGCGTTAATTATGTCTAACAATGTCTACTTTGTTTTGGTTTTGAAATTGTGGTGTGTATTGTTTTTGACAGTGATCGTGGTACTATGCTGATAATCCCACTACAAACACGTGACATGCATGGTGTGGTTTGTTTAACCACAGGCACATGCTATGCACGTGACTTGTTCACTCGTACTTCAGTTGCCGCTGAGACTGCGAGGTGGCAAGTCAAACTAACGTTCTACACTGTATTTGATGGATAGCATGATCGGCAGGTCTGTCTGGGCTTTACGATATAATGACACAATGTCAGGAGACGTCGGTATTTCAAAACTCAGCTGTTTTCAACCTTCTTGACGTGAGTCAGGTGAAATAATACATAGATGCATTGGATGGCAACTTTTAAGGAATCGCTGGCTTTGTTAGGCCTCAGTTTGCTTTCATTCCTTTTATCGTAAGGTTGCTCAGTCATGTTGCGTGCAGAGCTGGCTGTTGTCGTTAGTTTGGGTTTAATCGTATCAGCGTTCGGCCATGGCCGTCTGATTGATCCCGCGAGTCGTAACGCGGCTTGGAGGTACGGTTTTGACAATCCGGTGCACTTCACAGACAACGAGTTAAACTGTGGTGGATTCAGTCGTCAATGGAACAAAAATAACGGGAAGTGTGGGGTATGCGGGGACCCGTACGATATCAAAAAACCGGAATTCATCCACCCTGGTAAATACGCCAAAGGCATCATCACCAAGACTTACAGAAAAGGCCAGGAGGTTGAAGTTAGGGTACACCTCACTTCGAACCACAAGGGTTTCTTCGTTTTTCGTGTGGGGAATATTGGCAAACCTCCCATTACAGAAGAAAATCTGACGTACGTTCTAAAGCAACGCAATGGCCAGACGAAATGGATTTTACCTAACAATTTGAACACAGTCTTCACAATCAAGCTACTGCTGCCCACGGGTCTGACATGTGATCACTGCGTGATGCAGTGGTGGTACAGCGCGGGAAACAACTGGGGGTGCGATGGAGATGGAACGTGTGGCAACGGGCATGGACCACAGGAAACTTTTGTGAACTGTGCTGACATCAAAATCACTGGATAGATGTTTCTCTCGAGATGATGCCCCGAGATAATTAAAAAACTAACTTTGTATTGAAATCAGGGAATGTAATAGGAAAAACGTAGATAAGTGAGTAATAAGGAGAGTAATGAAGTGATACCACTTGAGTTCCATCAGGGCTAATTTTGCATACTTGTAAATGCTGTTTGTCGCAGTTGGAATAAAAATATATATTAAAAAAAGTAAAAGATGCCTTTCTTGTCTGAGTTTTCTCTTACCGTACTTTTTGCGTCTGAAACAAACTTAAAAAGTGTTACGCGCGTTCCGAAAATGTCTCTTTCCCTATCCTGAGTGTGTATCGTACGCCTTTTGTTTTACGGTACATGTTTTGTTCAACCTATCAATGTCAGTCATGTCAATCTTGCAATGTCGCTTCGACACATGTATGTTGTTGAGTTAGGAATGCAGTGAGGTTCAGCTGCTCCCTCTATTCACGAACTACGACATGAACTCACTGTGTGTGGCTGAATAAACAACTAACAAAGTAGTTTACCAATGCCATCTTCCATATTATTTCTAAAGTCTCAATTATATGATACAAAGCTCTACAACAGGACCTCTACGTCAAGAACTCACTACTCACTCACGTGCGTATTTTCAGAAAGAGATTCTTTGAACCACTGTTAGGAAAAAACCGGCGTAAAACTGATGTCAGATTCAATTTGATTCTTAAATGATCCTTGCTTTTCAAAAAAAATAGGGAATCAATAAGTGTTCAGCTGTCCAGGGTGTAGCAGCTACTTCCTAGGTGACGTGGAGGACGCACAAGATGTGTCAATTCAGGAAGTTCAGCTGCTCTGACTTTCCTGACTTGTGTTCACTGAAAGCTGACGTTTTATATCCAGTTTTTTTAGTTTGCTCTCATATTTCTTACTGCAAGACCTCCCGATCATGTTTCTCACAGAGTTGAGTTTTGTTCTAAGCGTAAGCTTAATCGTATCAGTATCTGGCCATGGCCGCTTAATTGATCCCGCCAGTCGAAATGCTGCTTGGAGGTATGGCTTTGACAATCCACCCCACTACACAGATAACGAGTTGAACTGTGGCGGTTTTAATGTCCAGTGGAGCACCAACAAAGGGAAGTGTGGAGTATGTGGTGACCCTTATCATAAGAAGGAACAGCCCCACGTTTATCCAGGAAAATATGCCAACAACAGAATCATCACGAAGACTTACAGAGAAGGCCAGGAGATCGATGTAGTTGTGGAACTTACTTCGAATCATCAGGGGTTCTTTGTGTTTCGCGTGGGTAAGATTGGCAGTCCTCCCATTACACAAGAAAAGCTGAAGTATGTTCTGAAGCAACCGAACGGACAAGAAAAGTGGAAGATAACCTCCCATGGAAATGATGTGTTCAAGATCAGGCTTGTGTTACCCAAAGGCCTAACATGTGATCATTGTGTGATGCAGTGGTGGTACACTGTGGGAAATAACTGGGGCTGCGATGCAGATGGGTGTGGCTTAGGTCACGGACCGCAGGAAACTTTTGTGAACTGTGCTGATATTAGGATTACGGCCAGTGATGGTAGCGTAGCAACCAACCCACCCTCTCCACAGACAGAACAACCCCCTCCTCCCACACAAGCGCCCCTTCCTTCTACACAAGCGCCCCTTCCTCCTACCCAGCTTCCTGTGACGACTATGCCTCTTCCCACAGATGCCCCTAATCCAAGCGGCTGCAAGGCGACGGGAGCCTGGGCTGGACAAACGTCTATAGACCACTGGTGCGTGGTGAATTGTGGGAATGGGTACTGTCCGGCTCATATGTGCGTGTGTAATTAGAAGAACACCGCTAACATTAGGGTATATGGGATACACGTAAAAGAAAAGATATCTTTGTCAATAATTTGATTTATGAAATCTTGTAAATCGATATATAGATATATAACCTAGAAGGGCGCAAGTCAAGACACTGTTTCGAGGGAGGCCTTGTATTAACAATAAGCCAAAAGGTACAGATAGTGTCTTGACAATTTCTTCTTTCTGTCAACAGATTATTAGTTGATTCACATGTATCTTCTAGAACCATTTATCGTGTGAAACTGCAAAATATAACTTTTCATTCTTTGTCGCTCAGTTGTGATGCATGTTTAATAACCCATTTCACGTGTCGCTCAGCCTCTTTGTTAAGGGAGGCCTGATTCGAAACCATTCATATAGAAATGCATTTACTTTGCGCGTAGATGAGAAGTCTTTTTCATATAAAACGATGATCACCAGGATTCACTTTGAATCGAAAAAGTGGCTGGAGGTAATTGGAAAATGGCCTATATTTTTGCTGCAACTGTTACTAGTACCACGCATGCTCAGAATGTCCCCAGCAGCTGGACTCTCGCATGTCAGTCACACGACATGAATCTGTCAGATAGCGCTGGAACTCTATTTAGCTCACCTGTGATCTCTATTTGTTTAAAACGCAGCGAAAGGCATACATGTCTGTATAAACATCCAACAAAGAAAGGTTTTCTACTGGGTTGAAACATGCTTCAATCCAGGGTCGAGCTGAGGTTACCCGGTACACGCTCTATGAGTGCAGCTAGTGCCCAGTTATACAAAAAACAATAAGTTGGTGTATATAAGCCAAAGACACCCAGTTATATCCTTCAATGAATTCTTTTCGTCAATCGACCCTTTGCCTGCTTAAAAAAAACATGCCGCTGCTATGACCAAATTTATATTGGTAATGCTGTAAATATTCGCTTTATCTCATTTTACCTTCTTGCTTTTGGCATGATTTAAAAATGTCTTCGGTTTGAATGTTATTCATTAAACGTGAACAGCTTAGCAGTACATTACATGACAGAAGAAGCAAAACAAAAACGGTGCTGTCAGGTACATGTCCTTATGCCCCTCTGAACAAATTCCGAACTACAGATGTCTGTACTGGCTGGCAGCTTTGGTAGGCCTGTAGTTAAACATAATCATGGTTTTAAGGAAGAAAGAAGGAAGACTGAGCTTTTATATATGGGCCGACCACCAGTCTAGAATAATTGAATGCTCACAGCGGCTGAAGTAAAGTCAAGTGTTTCATGTTTTACGCTTCTGAGAGAGTTAACCTTACATTGTTCAACACCCCTTAGAGACATTCACTTAACTTGACTGCAAAATCTTAAAAACACTTCGGACGTATCTTCATCTCGGAACTCTTGACAGAGACCCAGTTATTTTTCCAGTGGTACCAGTTCATTCCTGGGCCGAAATTCACCTTGGCGGGACTGTAAACAACATTCAGATTGGATTTGTAGCAAGAATTGTACCACCAACCGCCCATCTTCATGAGGGCACAGTCGTAGTTGCCGTCCTTATCATTATCATGGCCCCTGGTGGAAAATGACATACCACGATGATTATCAAGGGAATCTCCAGCAGTGCCTACAATAAAAATAGATATTTGTCATGTTTTCTCGGACATTTTTTTGCAGAGATATATTTGCATCTACCCCAATAATTTAACTTTCTGTAGTTTTTACTGCTCATTGTCCAAATTAAAATAAACCAAACGATAACTTTTCAATTATCGCAGTTTTTCTGTATTGTAGTTCTTGCCGCTAAAAAAATTGCCCATCGACAGCATCGTTTTTTTCGCAGTCTGATTCTCTTTCAGTCAAAGTAGTTAACTAACCTGAATACCTTCCCAAACTCAGCTGATATTTTGCTCTCTCACTTGTCACAGAAAACAAGCTGTAGTTTGCAAATGCAGTGTTTCCATGATTGTCTTCCAAGTCGACACGGAGTTTATAACCACCGCTTACAGTCAGACGATGAATCTTGTCCAAACCGAGCTAAAACTCACCGTTCAGATGGCCAAATCCATTTTTGTAATCATTCCAACCGCGGAAGAAATCTACAGAGCCATCTCGCCTCTTCTGAAACACCGTCCAACCTCCACCGGCTGTTTTCTGATCACAGAACACTTCAAACTCGCCCAAACCATCAGGATTGATTTTATACACTCCACTGATATTGTCACCGTTTTTGTAAACTTCAGCACAGTTCTTGTAAACTGAAAATAGCAAAATGTTTATGGTTATGTAACTATTCCTCTCAAATTTCTACATTTTAAATCAGTGAAGGCATCCACTTTTATTTGTTGCATAATAAGACTAATAATATTTTCATCTAAGGCCACTTTAGCGCAGTTCTTGTAAACTAAAAATTAATCCCAGTAAGTAGAGCAATCACATTATTATCATTATTTCTTTCGTTTTTCCATCTTATTCTTCGAGGTACTATTAATAATTTGTTCACAAAATTTCTCCTGAAGAACAGCTAAGAACTCATAAACTAAGAATAGTATTTCAGCGAGTTACAAACCTTTTCCGTTGCCAGACCCAGTAGTTTTATTTTCTCTCAAGGCCCTGATTTCTTGTCGTATTTCCTCCAGTTGCTGCTCGATTTTAGTGCAGTTTGGTCCACACAGTTGAGTCACACTGCAGTGAGCTTTCTGTGGCAGTTTTACTGTAGACTTGGCACGTACCGCGATAAGGTAAGCGAACAGGATAGTTCCAAAACATTTCATCTTAACTCCTTAGTATGAGCAGTTTTGGGAAACAACTGTCCCACATTTACAATGGACAACGAGTTAGAGAAGAAATGATACTAAAACTACCGCAGATGCTTCGTATTAGGCCTTGACACAAATATCCTTATATTTTTTTAGATATTTAGAAGAGATTCTCAGATAGTTAGAAAATTTTAAAAAAATTTAACATAGTCATAGTCGTCATGCACATGATAGACATACCAACTGTTTAACAAAACATTAAACTTTGCATCCATGTTGTTTTGAAAGTTGCTATATTTCCATAGTACTAGTGTAGACAATCTCTGACATACTTTTCAGCTTGAAAATCGGCTTATTTTTAAAACAAAAATACGAGATATTGTTGGCAAAATTTTTGGAATATTTAGAATTTTCCGGAAAGATATTTAGGCGATTTTACGTGATATTTGTGTCAAGGCCTACTCGTATTGCTTCTAATTTTTCAAGACAAGATTTTTCTCGTCTGTGTATTTTTAGTAAAGTTTTCGTCATCTATTATACCATCTAGGAGTAATCGGAGCTTAGGAGAGTGCGTTCGATATCTTTGTTAGGCGTACAGGTAGCAGTTGAAGGGGAAGGGTGGTTGCGATATAGATAAGTATGATTATGGCATATTTTGAACGTAAGGGTTGCGTATAGCGAAACCTCTATTTAAACTGTTTATCATTATAAGAAGGTGTTGAAAAGATATCGTATGGTTAGGTGTCAAGTGCTTGTAATCGGAGGAGACATTGGCCACAGTGCGTCGGGCGTGTAAATAGAACATTTTGTCTTACTGACGCGAGTTACAGGGCGCAGTTGCTCAAAGGCCGATTAGTGCTTAACCCGGGATTCTTTTTCTTTCTTCAAAAACATTTCTTTAGATAATTTTCTCTGTTAATTTTTAGGAGCATCCAATCATCAACTTGTTGACAAAATGAATTACATTGAATTTACTGTTTTAAAAGCTTTCACATCTGAATTCAAACTTCGCAACTTCTCACTAACCCTGTCAAAGCCTTCCATGGAATGTGTGTGCAGCTCACGTCAATAACTTTTCCAGTAATTTGGTCGAGCGTGTCGATTTCAGTGACTCGAGAGTGGTTTATAAGTTTTTCCTAATAAATAACGTAGAGTTAAAATGTTCGTTTGTCCGGTGCCGAAAATATCACAAGTCAGGATCAAATGGCGCCGTCGAGCTTCGCATCTCGGTAGATTCCAAGTACTTTGTGGCTCAACGGCTGCGGAACTACACAACTCAGTGGATTTACTTTGTGAAACAACGGCCGCCGAGCTACACAACTCGGTAAATTTACTTTGTGGCACAACGGCCGCCGAACTAAACCCGGTTTGATGTACGCACCAGGAGTAGCAGACATTTCCCAAAGACAGTGACGAATCATACTGAAAAATATGAAGGCTTAATCCAAAGAAAAATTTAACAGCAAACGTCTAAAAGATGAACGCTTTGGACGATTCAGCAAACACAGATCGATGTACGCTTTACGAAGATTCAGCAAACTTTTTTTAAAAGATGAACGCTTTACGAAGACAGAATATCAGACCTCAGAAAACCTTTAATTTGAAAGATGAACGCCGAGGACACAAGAATCACTACGAGTTAGCACGTCAAAGTGAGGCAAAATGTAAGCAAGCGTCCCAAAGGGAGGCAAATGTGTGTCGACGACGACGAAAATGCAATCTCGAAAAAACCTCCTTTATTAATTACACAGGACACCCAATAATGCACAGAACACCCAACATAAATTAGGGGTTGCGTTCTCGTACCTTGAACGCAATAAAGCATTAAACTAAGGGCGCGATCCATTCAACGAAACTTTCCGAAAATTTCGGTCCAAAACTCAATGGATCGGTTCGGTCCAACCGGAAAAGTTTCGAAAAAACGGGTCCACCTTTTGAGGTGGTCCTCTTTTCCCGGTCGGACCGGTTGGAATTTTGGTTGAATGGATCGCGCCCTAGGAGTAATCGGAGCTTAGGAGAGTGCGTTTGATATGTTTGTTAGGCGTACAGGTAGCACTTGAGGGGGAAGGGTGGTTGCGATATAGATAAATATGATTATGGCATATTTTGAACGTAAGGGTTGCGTACAGCCAAACCTCTGTTTAAACTGTGTATCATATTATTCACATTTGTGTGACTAGGTCACAGTTTACGTCAACATTGTTCATGTAACAATATTGAGAACGAATTGCACTTGTTGCAAGTAATTAGTGAAGAGATCTTCATGTATTCAGCTATTAGCTACTTTTATAGTTTCTATTATTTAGGTTGTAAATATATCTGGATTTTTGAAAACCGGGTTAGCAAAAATATCAACTCATTCTACTACTTGGCAATTTAAAACAATAAAACTCATTCAAAGGTCGATTAAAAGCCTTTAACTGACGCCGGGCAGTAAGTTAATGGTCCCTAGAAGCATTCCAACGAGTCCAAATTTAAAATGACGCAAATTTTACAACATTCATTCAGTAAACTGACTTCGCGAAGTTTCAAACCGGTGTCATTTCAGTCTAGAAATTTTTAAGTTGAGTGAACTGCAGCGAAAGAGTGCCTGGTTAAGGGTTACATAACAACTTAAATAGATAGCAAAACACTACTTTTTTCGCGGTCCGATAAACAACAGGATTCCGCCTGGAATAGACAACAAACTGAATGAAACATAGTGCACAAATTATCACCTTCTTATCTTCAAAAACCGGCCTATGGTGCAATGCCATTAGAGCCCGCTGAAACTAGACATGACTAGCCTTGATCCAATTTTCCTGAGTCGAGAGTTACTTTTCCAAGGTACAATCAGCTAAGCTAAACACCGACGAAACAACATTAATGGCTGGCACAGAATATTTTGGCGAAACCGCAGTTCAACCACGCAATCACATACCTGTCAACACCATGCGGAAATCACACAATCACACACTTTTGCGGCACTGATACGACGATCCACACACCACGCATAATCTCCTCACGTTTAACATAAGCGAAATATCATCGAATAACTCGGAGAAACTCAGCCTATTGCCAGATGAACACCTCTGGACTTTTCTCTTACACTCCATTCAAGTTCCCGGATGTAGAGTCACACGGTCGGCGGATCACCTTAGCCTTTTTTCATGTTTTTTCACACCAGAAAAAAACGAGGTCTTGGCCCGGGTCAAAGTTCACCTGCAATTTTGCTCTCACCTCATTCATTTGACTCCTAAGAGCCTGTTCCCGAGGCCAAAGACTTAGTGGTCACCTTAGAAAAGCGAACAATATCTTACCTTTCTGTCTCAGCCCGGATCAGGGTGATTGATCCGTTTAGCCAAATGAAACGAGAATATAATACGCTATTGGACGATGCAGACTCTGCGAATCGTAATAACTTTGTCCCATCTCAGAGCTTTACATGATGCTCTCCGGGAAACTTTTCTTAAGGTGACCAATGTATAAAACTAAACTGCGCTAAACGGCACCGAAACCAGCTTTAGGCGGGCGCCGGGATTTCAAATAACTGTCACTTGTGTTAAAAGAAAGAATTGTGGGTAAGGAAAAAAAAAGGAGTGGGGGGAAGGGGGGTAAGAAAGTAATTCTGTGCTAATTCCACTTCTACACAAATCCCTATCCACAAAACAACCAAAAAAAAAACACGACATAAGCAAACAACACAGTAAACAAGCAATTAGACAGGGGAAGTTGAGAACAATTACAAAATGTTTGCTAACCCAGTTTTCATAACTCCAGGTAGAAATATTGTTTAACTTATTGTAACTTTTCTTTTCTTCTTGTATTCTTAGGGTTACTCGTTCCCGTTTTTTTTTTTGTCTTCATGGCTTGATTTAATAAACTCGTAAATCTTAAGCTCAAATCTGTTGTTCTTGCGTCGACCGTTTTGGCCGTCTTACATTCGTATAGAACATCGTGCGTTCGAAAACTAAATATCTTGTTTATGTAACAGGCCACGGGGCGGTCAGCCAGCCGGAACGAGAGGGATTCAAGGATTTTCCCAAAGCAATTTATTAGAAGCTCAAAACCACCAGCAATATAGCAACAATAAAATAAACTAACTTAAAAATAAAAATACCGGTAAACGGTAACGACTAAAAGATCGTACCCAACAAAAGAATGCAAAGTAAACTTAATGTTTGCGTACAATAAAATAATACAGAAAACAATATAATAGGTATGACTACAGGAGACTATCGAAACCTGAAAAATATATTCTAAACTGTAAACTAAGACAAAAGTAATGAAATTATTGCAGGCTACAATCATCCATGAAGACAAGAATAGAACGTAAGTGACGTACTAGTGTCATGCAAATTAAATTTGAGAACTCGTGACAGAATTACTTAACGCGAGTTGCAAAAGCGACAAGCGTGAGCGATAAAATAACCAGTATTATAATACAGCAGACTCACGATGAAAAATCTGATTGGTCGAGAGCATTCAATCAATTCACAATAGCTTGTGAACTTGACATGATAAATGCAATATCTGCTGCAGATATTGCATTTATCATGTCAAGTTCAACGTCTGCCTGGTTACCAAGCCCCTTGGAGTGTTCTCCTCAGAAACAGGGGGGCTGAACCGATACTTTCAATTAATGTTTATAAAGATTTTCCGTTAAGGATTTTTCTTTTTTAATGTATACTTTATTCAGACAAAAGGTTTTATTATTGTACTTTAAAATTTTTTAATGATCTTGGTTAAGCTTATCAGTGTCACTTTCACCTTAGTTTTGAAATAAAGCCATTTTTCAACAGATGAATGTCTTCTTTTGCCTATTGTTTAAAAAATGTATAATAAAACAATTATTGAATTCGGTTTTCGCATGATGTCATGAATTATTAAAACCTCGTGTCTGTAATATCTGCCTCAGCCTTCGGCTTTGGCAGATAACACAGACCTCGGTTTTGATAATTCATGATATCATGCTCAACCTCATCCAATAACTGTTTAATAGCTAGTTGGCCGAGTTTATACTAGAGACGAATTATCCGTCTGAGACGTCTCTAGTATAAATTCGGTGCTAAGACGAGTAAGGAGCAAAATTCGTCTAAGGCTGATTCCGGTCTGTTAGCGCGTCTTCAAGACGTGCTAACAGATGGATAATTCGTCTTAGACGGATTTTCCGTCTCTAAATTTATATCTAGACGGAACGTAGACGCTTTTTTGAAGAAGTTTCCACATGAGAGGGACTGGTTTCTATATTTTCGCAATGTTTCCTGGGAAAAATAAACAAATACCTGGTCAAATTATGGAGCAAAATTCGTCGTCGGATTTATACTTAGACTTAAATGAATTATCCGTCTGACGGATAATCCGTCCAGATGGATAACTCGTCTCCAGTATAAATTTAATGGAAAATTGTTCAGTGAAATGGCATCCAACGGCTATAACTTAATAGACAATGGAATTCTTGATTCAAGAAACAAGGTTAGAACGAAACAAAAGTAATTAAGCGGAACGGAAAAGAAGTAATTGGTGAGCAGATAGTTGTGACCTAACAGCATGACTAAGGTGTAGTTTAAACTAGGAAAACTAATTCAAAAGACTAGGATATAATAGAAGAACAAAACTCTCCAATTTACAGTTGTAAACAGAAAAAGATCTTTTGCAATAAACAAAATGAATTCGACTACAGAAGATGTGTAATAATACGCAAACGAAACGAAGATAATTTGGCGACGCTACGCCGTGAACACTCGTCTCCGATTACAAAAATAAAGCAAGTAACAGCAGGGAAATCAAAACAAGAAATTCGAAAAATAGCTTGCTAGCAATAATAAGCTCTCAATTCACCAGCTCAATTGCGAACCTTTCGCGTAATGCTCTCGCGTGACTTCTCGCGACTCTCCCAAATGGAGAGCTTGCTCGCTGGCTATTCGATAAATAACAGAACAAACTGGCCTAGTTCCTAAATGTTACAAGTGAAATGGCGAAATGAAAACGAAACACAATTATATAGAATTACTTAAATCACTAAACAGAGTTAACAAGGAGAACAGTAAAATGAGACTAGACTATGAACCTTAAAATTATTCGGTAGTTAACGAGGTCAAGTATCAAGCTTAATACAGAGAACACACCAAACTACTAAACTATATAACCAAACTTTTCCCTTGTTAACTTTACAACTGCTGTTCCTTCAGTATGGCGTCAAGAACTCAACTGATTCACGGCTTAAACGTGCCTCTATTTATCAAGAGTACTAAGCAAGGAACAAACAATTTTGCTAGTAACAAAAACAGTAAGATTTGTGTTGCCAAACCAACTTCACCTCAGCAAAACAACGCCAGGATTTCGGCTTAGGTAGCTTTAGGTTATCAAATCCCTCCTGAATTCCACTAACTTAGGGACGGACCATTAGAAAAGTTATGAGGGGGTGGGAAATTTTCGAGCCGCAGGAATTTTTTTCGTTATCAAATTCCTTGTATGAAGTTTTTTTAGGCCATAGCGTGAATATTTTTTTCGCTGTGGCTATATGCCCGGCGGCCGGAAAGGGTCTTAAAAAAACTAAATGCCTGGCAGTCACACGAACACCGAGGGTCCAATTAACGGTTAAACGATCTTAAACATGTGGTAAAACTGCCGAGTCAAGTCTACAAAAACCAAAAACGAGTCACTTTGGCGACTCACGGGCACGGATTCCGTCAGCCTAAATGCCCGGCAGTTCGAATGTTTCATCCATATTGTTTCTTTTGCTATCTTTTGCCTAGGCAAGCTGCGGGTGATCGAAGGAGCGAGGAGTTGAGCAGAGCGGATAAACGGCGATTAAAGAAGAATGAAAGAGACCGCCGTAGTGATGACAGCCATCGTGGTTTGGCGTGACAAGCCAACAGGGCGTGAAAAAAAAAACATACTTATAAAAAAAAATTCATCTGAGCTGCGTATCGGAAATTGCCCAAAAACTGAACCTACAAGTAAAAATCCTATAAAATTCTCAGAAGTGATAGAGCGCTTACTACACCTGTATGTGTAACGTATGTAAGGGTGACGCAATGTACTTTGAGAAAAAATAAATAAATGAGACCTAGCTTTCTTGGATTTGTTGGTGTTTCACCTCTCTGACCAAATTCTCTGTGTCTTTAGATTTTTGCTGAGGTCCCTTCTAAATTTTTTTAAGGAAAGGCAAAGGATATATTTTATTAAGTAGCACCGCTTTTCAAATACAATGTTTTTGCGGCAACAATTTTCTTCGAAAGTAAAAAGTTATTCATTGTCAGTTCTGTGCATGCTTCGGTCTTATTTAGATGGCAAATGCCACTGTAAGACAAACGTTCTCGCTACTCTTTTCAACCACTGAAGCTGGAGCAAAAACCAGACTAGTGCGTGGTGACTTGATTCAGTGTGTTTCCTTGCACTCCAAGTTTCTATTGTATGTGGGAGGAGGGTGGGGGGGGGGGGGGGGTGACGGTAACATAAATATTTAACAGTTAATGAATGAGGCTGAGGTAATATATCAAACATGAGATGCAGTGTTTCATCACCAGATGAAACACCGAGAAGAGAGTTGAAAATACGACGCGCAGCGGAGTATTTTTGACGAACTTCGAGGTGTTTCATCTGGTGATGAAACACTGTGTCGAATGTTTCATATTTCTTCTCAAACAAAATCATTTTTGAAGGAGAAATTAAGGATGCAAATACTAAGCAGTGTTTCATCCGATTTCCAAACTCTCATTAAACATTAATTTCCTTTGTATTTTCTTAATGAATTATTAATGAGTTTGAGAATATCTTATGAAGAATTATGGAGATCGAGGAGGGTGTTATCCGTCGAGGCCGTAGGCCGAGGCGGATAACACCTTCCGAGATCTCCATAATTCTTCATATGATACGAAAGCCGAATTCAATAACTGTTTTATTATTCATTCAAAATAAGTCCTAGATTAAAAACATAGCTAAAATATGCTTACCTCCATCGATCCATCGATGTTCAGTTCATCTTCGACAGTGTACGTTTAGGTTTGTCCAGCTCCGCAAATATTCTCCAAATAGCAGATGTCGCCCTCCGAGTTGTCTTCTTGCTGTTCTTGCCATGTTTTTAGCTATTTTTTCGCCTAGTTCTTCTTGAAACGAGTGAAATGTCCGCCATTTTTTCAAGTTCACAACCAAAACAACTCAACCTCGTCCCCAGGTCTTCTCGGTTAACGGTGCCTTAACCTGCGAAAACGCTGCATTTTTGACGTCATTTCCTCGTTAAAGTCAAAATTCTTCCAAATTTGGTCATCAGTAACTGGTTATGGTGAATTAAACGTGTGCTTTTAGCCAATCAGAATCGGGGAAATATTTTGAATGAATAATAAATATAATTAATTCTCTTGCAGACAACACTCATTTTCACACGACAGGTTTTGCGCTAAGCCTTTGAATTTAAAGTTTCGGCAACTCAAGAATAATTTGATCAAAAGGTTAAACGCTAAAGGATTTTTAAAATACATTTAAAAAACATTTTAAAAAGTGAACGACGTTTCGGCGCTACGTTACGCCATTATCAAGTTGAAAAGTGAAAAAGTATAAGGTGTAAGACGAATATATAAAATTTGAAACAATACATAAAATGTTTGCGGGTCCAATGGGTATAATTCCCAAGGTAAGAAACACATGCCCAATAAGAGAAAAAAATAAGAAATGTACGAAAGTGTCACGTAAATAGTTTGGCGCGAATGGAGTCGGCTTGCGTGTTAAGAGAAAGCTTGATGTCCTTTATGTATAACATCTCGAAGACTAAGCAATCAAACTTGCTGTTACATTTCCTCAGAACTTTGAAAAGATGGTCAGTCTTTGTTCTGTTGTCGCCATGCTGTGTTTCAACGTGTTTCCCGATGGCTGAATAACGGTGTTCAATTATGCGTTGATGTAAGTTTCGGGCAGTGTACCCGACATAATTTGCATCGCACAAATCACATTGAAATAAGTATACAACGCATTGAGTGTTGACCATCGGGCGCTTGTTTTCCTTGACACTCAAGGTTTGTGACAGTTTTCTGCTTGTAGAGACGGGTTTTACGTTAACATCGATCTTGGCTCCCAGAGAATAGGTATCTTTGCGCACGCGATCAGCTGATCGCTGATCTTTAAAGGGCAATACTATGTAAACAGATGGGTCTACTGAAGGCACGGTGTGTATTTCTTTATCTCGTTCCTGGCTGAACTTATTTATAGTGGAATCGACCAATGTTTTCGGATAGCGCAGCTTTGAAAACATGGTGCGTAACTTGTTATGTCGGGTACACTGCCCGACACTTACATCAACGCATAAGTGAACACCGTTATTCAGCCATCGGGAAAAAGCGATTTCTCTCCATTACCTTCCATATACCTTTTGCATGCTATACGTCTCATTCAAAGCTGTTTACTGAATTCAGTATAAAACAATATATTTCAGAATTATATGGAGAAAGCGGCATAATCCTTGGCGTTTCAATCTCATTCACGTGCATTTTAGCCCCATAATGAAAATGAATCTCAAACAGTTCGATTTCATACTATAGCTATGGTACAGATTCTTAAACACGATCTTTAAAAAAGACTCGTTTGGCAGTAGTTTCTTATAATAATTTATAATTGCCTTGAAAAGATGAAAAAATTTCTCTTTTTCATATCCTGCGTTCGGAAAAAAAACTTCTTTATTTTGACAGCAGTCGCCACCTCTATTCATGGTCATAAACGTGCTTTTTTATGAAGTAAACAACGGGCCAGATTTCAACACTTTCTTAATGAACAAGAGTACAATCTAATGCGGCTTTGACTTCAGACGTAAATGTTAAAAAGTCTACGGCATTGACTACAACATGTGCTATTTGCTCTCTTGATTATGCGCGCAACGTTTCAGCAGCTGAAAGAATAAGTGTACTTCCTTTATAAGCGCACCTATGAGATCAATTTGTGATGTTTATTCAGTCTCAGTCTTCACTTTAAGTTGTAGGGAGCGCGCAACACAGGAAAAGAGGCAAAGTCATGGCCAAAGAAATAATACAATTTTTCGTAGCCGCGAATTTGGTCACCTTTGTTTTAGGTCATGGGATGATGCTTGATCCCCCCAGCCGAAACTCCGCTTGGAGATATTTTTCAAACCGTCCAAAGCAGTACACGGATAACGAATTGAATTGTGGGGGATTCAGCGCACAGTGGGACAAACATGGTGGTAAATGCGGCGTTTGCGGCGACGAATATAACATAGCAAACCCTAAGTACGTCTACCCAGGCTTATTCGCTCAAGATGGTTTTATCACCAAAACTTATAAGGAAGGAGAAGCAATTCAGGTCACAATAAAGATCACTTCCAATCATCAGGGATTCTTTCGTTTCACCGTGGGTAAGCTGGAGAGACGGCCAATCACCCAAGAACAGCTAACTAACGTCTTGTTGCAACCCGATGGTTCGAACACGTGGCAGTTGCACTCATCCGCAAATGGAAACTACCACATCAAACTCGTGTTGCCCAAAGGCCTGACATGTGATCACTGCGTGCTCCAGTGGTGGTGGACAGTGGGAAACAACTGGGGTTGCAATGAAGAAGGAAATTGTGGAGTTGGTTTGGGAAAGAAACAAGAAACATTTGTCAACTGTGCAGATATCAAGATAACACCAGAGGGAGGGGCCAGCGGTACAGATGCACCCCTAACAGAACTGCCCTCTACTCAGGCGCCTTTTACAGGGTCTACATCTAGTACCAAACCCCCCAAAACACAGAAACCCTCCACTGGATGTAAGGCCACGGGGCCCTGGACCGGACAAGCTGCTATGGACAAGTGGTGCGTTCAGAACTGTGCATTAGGCAATTGCCCCTCAAGCCACTGCCAGTGTTAAGCAATCCGTTTCTTTTTACGAGTGAATTATGTGTGTGAATTAATTTTGTAGTGGAGAGTCTGTCAAACCTAAGAAAAAGTTATCAGCAAGCTAGAATTAGTACGAACCTATTTCAAAATATATGTTATTCAGAATCGTGCCGACTAAGAATAATCCTCTTTCATAGGAAAAGCAGTTCTTGTCGGTTTAGCTTTACACTGTTCAATAGTCTGTCTAAGGTTGACATTCCACTTCCAGTGTCTTGTAAGGTGGGGCATAGGATGAACAAATAAGCATGTAGACGTACAGATTGATGATTGGTTGTATGAATGATTGGATGGAAAAATGAATAAATGAACTATCAATCAATTAATCAATCACCATGGAAAGAAAAAACCTCATTTATAGCTCTATGTCTACGAAAATGTCGTGTAAATCTCAAAACAATTCCTAACCTCGCAAAGATTTTGAAAAACAAGCCTATATCTGAAAACTCAAGAGACATTTTCCGCATTAATGGTCACGTGTGACGTAGCACAACTGTAAAAATCCCTTAAAACAATAAGAAAGTTTGCCCTGGTAGGTGAGTGATTCCTGTAACAAAGTGTTTACACGGCAGGTAGGGTTTCCCTGGTTCTAGGGTAACCTTGTTAGGGGCGTAGCCAGCCATTGTTTCCTTGTAAGCCGGAGTTGTATAAGCCCTACAGGAGATGGGGGTTGGGGGGGGGGGGGGAAGTAAATTAAACAATCATTCAGGTGGATGGGTTTGTTCGAAGTTGCTTTTCCACTTGGATCAATGCGGAAAAAGAGTAGTTCAACATAGCATTAAATTAAAGTTTTTCGGTAGGAGCTACTTGGCTACTTAATATTTGAAAGTGGTTTGTCAATTTTTTAAAGTTAGTCCCTAGCACAGCCTAACAACAAAAGAAAAACAAACAAGGAGAAAGCGGTTTCCTAGCTGCTATTTAGAGCTGAGACCTTCCGAAATTATGAGTTTTTAAACTAATGATTCTAGCCGGTACTTAAAGTAAACAAAGTGGAGCGCTCGAGCTCTGCAAGGTATCTACTTGAAAAACCCAAGATGGGGTTCCACGACGGATTTTCCTAGTGAAATATACGCCAATATTGCACGTCAATCTCTGAGAAAGACATTGGTGCCTGTATTAAATGCAACTTCTTATCTTGTTAACATGCGATTAATTGAGCTCATTTTAACCCAAATTTTTGTCAAGCCCGGACTTAATGGCTTTTAAAATGGCAACTACACCGCTGCCTGTAGCGCTTAAGGTTCAACCTATGCGTCACGGTTAACCTTATCGGTCTTGTAAACACGTCGCATAAAATAAGAAGAAATGTGCGAGTATTCGGGTAACCGTCTGGCTTGGGTAAACCTTAAATTATTCCAATTATGCAATCCATTCCCGATAAATAAAGTAGTTTTTTTTGTAATGGAAAAAATACCTAAAGTATATCTTTTAAGACTAGTATGATAAAACATGACTTAGGGACAGTTTTAGAGGAGAGGTTGACAATAAAAAATATATCGTTGGGACCTCAGTAAAGGTGACCGCGACCACTTAATACAGGTGACCGCATGTCAGTATTATAGTAATCAAGAGAATGCTGACAATAAATATACTCAAAAGCAGGTTGAATTTGATCGTCCGGGTAAACGTAGTGAAATGGCTCCTGGGTTCAATCCTTTCACAACAAATAAACCGTTGGGACTTCGGTAAAGGTGACCGCATGTCAGTATTGTCAGTATTATAGTAATCAAGAGAACGCTTGACCATAAACTCGGTAAAGGTGACCGCGAACACTCAAAAGAGCAATGTCATGCAATTTGTTATCTTTGCAAAAAGCTTAAGCCGAAAATAGTAGTCTATTATTGTTATTCAAGACCATATTTATAGGTATTTCGTGTCTTCTGTTGCAACAGATGGCAAGGACGGACATTGACTGAAACTTGAAAAAGTTGGGTTAACTTTGTTGAGTTTTTATGCTGAGTGCTCCCTGCTGGTGAAATTTGTTTGATATCTTCTTCATAACTCGATCTACAGGAGCAGTTTGTGTATGGGGCATGCATAGAGGATATTACACGGTGGCGCGAAGATATGAATTTTATTTTCGAGTGGCAAAACAATATTTTATGAACGAGCGCAGCGAGTGAGTGAAATATTGTTTTGGCCACGAGAAAATAAAATTCATATCTTCAAGCCGCCGTGTAATGTTCTTTTTATTATACACAGGGTGTCCCAAAAGTATGTTCCTCTACTTTGTAAGTCTGTAGTGTAAGTTACGATTGTACTCGTGAAACAAATTATTTATGCACAAATTGTTTATTTCAGTCTGATTAAGTATCATATATTTATTGCGCCATCTTTTTATTGGAAAATTCAATTTTTGCATTTTCCCGCCAAAGGTGTGCACGCGCGTTTATATTTTCCCGCCAAATATTTGTCGTATTTTGTGTCCTGAATTGCCCACAATCTTCCCTCGGTTTTGTGAATATCATGAAAGATGCTTCCTGTTAATGCTAAAAAGCTCAGCTACTTGAGAGCCCAAGCGTCTATACTCAGATCAACTGACTTGTCAGTTAAATAAATTTCCAAAAAGCTGCAAAAATCTGAACGTTGGGTAGTGAAATGGTCCTCAAGAAAAGAACGGGAAGACCGAAAATCCTTAATGAGGCAGCTAAAAGAATTCTGAACAAAGCTAAGTACAAAAGGGGAAACTTGACCATACAGCTCAGCTTTCACGACAATTAGCAAGCAAAGGCCATGTTGGGGGAAAAAACACTATCTTGAGGTTTATAAAAAACGACGGTTGGAGACCGCTCAGAGGGCAAAAGAAACCTCTGCTCACAGCCAAGCAGCGTACAGCTAGACTGAAATTTGCTAAGCAGTACAAAAAGCTCACTAAGAAGTATGGGATGATTTTCTTTTTTCGGACGAATGTCCCCAATATTTGTTTCAGCTGCCCAATCCAAAATTTGATATTGTTTGGGGTTCTCAGGAGAGCAAAGTTCCTCCAGCATATCAGGTTTAAAAAAGTTCAAAATGGATCATATGGGGCGGAATGACAGGTCGCGGTCTCACTGGGATACATCTTTTACCCCAAGGACAGACTTTGACTGTCGATTACTACATCAACAACTTATTAGAAGCCTGTCCTTCACCGTATAGAGGTGAATGAAGCAACATACAAGCGAAAATTGTGCAGTTCCAATCGCCAAGTGCATTCGTCCAGGACGGGGCGCCAGCACACGCAGCCAAGGCCACCCAGGCATGGTGCCCAAAAAAAAACCTGTCAAATTTTATAGAGAAAACATGCTGGCCCCCAAATTTCCCAGATATTAACCCTGTGGAGAATCGTTGGAGCATAATGGATGAAGTTGTCTATAAAGACCCAACTCCTAAAACCATGAAGGATCTGAAAAGACGGCTCAAACAAGCCTGGAAGAAAATCCCGCTCTCCACGTCACGCTACATGACTTTAATATCCCAGTCATCCCACTCCATGCCGCAACGGCTTCGGAACGTGATATCAAACAAAGGAGGGCATGCTGGATATTGACTTTCCGAATATATGTATTCAGTAAAGCAATAAAAGTCTTTAAGAAATCTCATGCAGAAGTGTAGTTTCGATCAAAAGTAAGAGGAACGAACTTTTGGGACACCCTGTAGACAAGAAGGCGTCGATATAATAATAGATTTTTATTCGCGCAAAAAGTAATTGTGACGGCTCAAATTTATAGTGCAACAATAAGACATTGTTTACAATAATCTTGAGAAATAACACTGAGCTGAATAGGACTCTACAATGACAAAATATAAGTAAAGCTTTGAAAAATGTGTAAGTAAAATTCAAAAGACGCAAGACGCCTTACAAATTTCGAAGGGAAATTACGTCATCGATAAACTCACGTCTGAGATTATGGAAAATAAACCACTCGGGTCCCGGATGTAGTTTTTATGAATTTTACGAGTGGTATATTTTCCAGTAAAACACTCGTGTCTATATAATAAAAGGCACTAAGTGATGTCTTCAGCACAGAATTGACCTTCATTACCCTTGTGACATAGAGCGAAACCCCTTCAGTAGAGTTGACCGCAGTATTGTATAGTAATCAAGAGGATGATTTTTCATAAAAAATAGATCAATCGCTGAGACCTCGGTAAAGCTAATGTGACCGCGATCATTCTCTTAATAGAGTTGACCGCTTGTCAGTATTATAGTAATCAAGACAATGATTGATAATAAAAAATAAGTCGTTGGGACCTTGGTAAGGTAAGGTAAGGTCAATAAAAAATAGTAATCAAGAGAATATTTGACAAAAATATATCGTTGGGACCTCGTAAAGCTAAGGTGACCGCGACCGCTTAATAGAAATGACCGCTTGTCAGTATTGTGATAGTAATTAAGAGAATGATAGACAATAAGAAAGAATACATAGTTGGGACCTCGTAAAAAAAGGTAAGGTGACCGTGACCGCTTGTCGGTACTGTGATTATAGTAATTAAGAGAATGATAGACAATAAAAAAGAATATATAGTTGGGACCTCGGTAAAAGTGACGGCGATCACTTAATAGAGGTGACCGTATCAGTGTCAGTATTATAGTAATTAAGAGAATGATAAAAAAGAATAATAGTTGGGACCTCGGTAAAGGTGACTTTAATTGCTTTCATTAACTGCTTTTAATTAGTGCCTCTTTTGCAGGGGGCAGGTCACGTACTCTAATTTAAATATTTCATGTCAGCCAAATTGACACAAAGTAACAATTTATCTGTTTCAGCCTGACAAAGTTTTTCGCTGCTACTATACTAAAGTTTCGAAGGATAGATCAACCCTCGCTTTTAAATAAATACTCAGGCCACAGTTAAACCCGTTAATACGGACACTTGGGGAGGGGGGGGGGGGGGAGGGGACATAGAAAGTGTCCTTGTTAACGGGGTGCTCGTTTAATTATTTAAGCAAAAAATACACCTTTTATTTGGAAAACATGCTAAAGAAATAAAACAAGGCATTAGCATCGTCAAACTGAGGGAAAGGTTTATCACAGCACACAGTTCAGTGCGACGATGAATTGTCCGCATTTTGCGAGGTTGACATCTATGAGATTCTGTTCATTGAGCAAGAAACCAGTGGCCGTTATCAGCATTAACGCCGGGTGTCCTCATTAAGCCGATTGAATTGAGAGAAAATGTATAGATCGTTTTCACCGTCACGCAAAAAAAATACAAAAAAATAAATTGGAAACCGTCCAGTGAAAGAAGCCAAGAAAATGAAACGTTATAAAAGACTAATATATAACTGAAACAATTTGTCCAAGTCTCAGCAGGTCTTTGTGGTCCACAGCTTCTGAGTTATTTGCCGAAACGTTTCACGCACCATTGTAAAGCTTTGTATGGAGACGCCATATTGGTGTACCGTTTTGGTGTACCAATATGGCCGCCGGAAATCAACAAAAAAAATCTGGAGTTCACGTTTTCTATAAAAGCTCTTTTTTTCACTCGAGAACTAGCATACGTGCGCATAAACATGTCTTCTAATACTTGAAATGGTTATACTGCTGAAAATCAAGATTTATTGTTTTTGTTTATCTTCAACCTAGTGTAAATAAGAATTCGTAAAACCCCGCTACTTTGACTTTACAATTTGATAACTTCACTGTGAAAACCATCTATTAGGGCTTTGCCCAGGGACAAAGAACACTGTCCGTAATATTTTACTGAGGTGTCTGTATTGTAAGGAGAGATTTCCCATGTATTCTTTATTTGATTCGCATTTCATATCTAGCTTTTAAATATTCTCTTTGAAGTTGTGTGAGCCGTAATTTACATTGAATTTGCATTGAGTTGTTTTAGTTCCCTTTAATTATACACATTTTACTTCAATGTTTACTTTTAAAAGGATAATTTGTTTCTGGATAATTATACAGCTTAGTCACTGAATAATTGGATCTTTCGCCTGTTCAAATACCAACCGTTCGTAGTTTTTTAGTTCTGACATTTTGAGGGATCCTGAGCAAAGGAAACCCGAATTTTTTTGCACAGCTTTACTGCTGAATCTTCGTAGGTTTCCTAAATTCACTTGCTTGACTGACATTTAATTTTCAGAGTTAGTTTAACATATGGATTTTAAAATTGAATTTATCCAGATTTGTTTTCGCTGTTTAGCTGATCATTTTATTCAACCTTCTTTCCTTTTGTTTTGTGATGTTGTAATAGGTTGATCGCTTAGTATAAATAGAGCACTGTTATTCCTGATTTTCGATTTACATTGCGGATTTACTTGACTGTATGATTTACGTTCACGAACTGAAGATTAAACTGTTGAAGTCCAAGTATGAGTCCTGTCCTGTTTCCAGTTGTAGCAGATCCTAGTTCCTTGGAATAGTGACGAGTCAGGGGCACCCAACGAGGATATAGTTCAAAACCACTTAACATAGCATTGTTGAACGTATTTTAGTATTTAAGAGTTGATGTCAGTAAGGATCAAAGATCGGGCGGACAGAGCTCAAAATTTGATTTCGCCTATACTTTGTACATTGGTAGGCCCAGGTACTATACATATGAAATCAAGGTTTATTTGGCTAAATATTGTTTCGTTTCAAAGAAATTTGATTTTAACTGTAAACGGTATTTTTCGTCGTAATAACCTTGAAAATTGCCAACTTTCACGAAGTTATTGAGTCATTTAGTCGATTGTTTTAGGTGTCTTCACGGATATCCAGTTAATCTAAAGCTATTTCAGTCCACTGATTCCCAAAACAGCTCGCTAACGCTGCTCACAAAAAATATATGATTTTTTAAAGAAGCACACCAACATCCTTCTCGAATTTGGTGCAATGGCTGGTCAAAACAACATGTCAGAAATGCCCGCGGTACGCAACGAATCACACCAGAAAACCTTTTGGTATTCTTTAAAAGGATAGTTTTAACTATCTACAAGCTTATATGTTTGGGATCTTTCGTACTTTTTTGACAAATACTTCTTAAAGTGAGCACAATTCCGCCTTCCGCCATCTTGGAATGTCTTACATTACCGAAACAGGCGAAACGGAAGTCACCGCTACGGCATCGAACGGTACATATTTTTTCTCTCTTTTGACTAAAGAATCTCCCATAAGCTTTAAGATCAACCAAATTTACCTGTAATCAAGTCCAATGTCAAGAAAAAGCAGCAAGAAACGCACCATACTTCGGCGATTACTGTCTACAATCGTAGTCTGCAAAGACTAAAAGTGACTCCGTGCTGTGACTCGGGAAACGTTTGGACTTTGACGCGCTTCACTGAGTCTCACTTGTGTACTCTTCGCTTGAGCTTTCAATACTCATCCGTTTCAATTTTAGTTTTGATAAGTCTCATTGCATGGGCACTTTTAACTCTCCATCCCGCATCTCGTATAACAATATTCCATTTGTCACGCAATATGTGTGACAAATGAACCGGAAATGAAATTCTCCTCAAACTCCTTTTCGGCATTTTAAGAAACTTTCCTGACTTAACAAAGTGAATCCTTCACTAAAACGGTCTAAATCAGAGGCTGCAGTTTTTAAATTAAATTTATGTGGGTAAATTAAATGATCTCAACTTTAACTATAATCACACATATATCTAGAAATATCAAACCGAAACTAATACCATCATTTTTTTAGAAAAGACGGAGAAAATGCATGCCTTTGAAAATCTAGTGATTTTCACATATCAATCCTTCGTTAAAAGAAAAAGTTAGGGTAACTAACTTTTTTTTCGTCACCAGAGCTGCTATCAGTTTTTTTGGCTGGTCAAAAACCACGCAATCTGCTGATATGTACAAAGCCTCTGCTGAAAAACAAAATTGGTTCGCAATTCTTTGCCTTATCTTGTATTTGTTCTTGTTGTTCATTGTTCAGAAGCAAGGAAATTCCGGTTAAACGAGTGGGCATTAAAAGTACAGTCTCTTTATCTGAGCTGTGAACTTATGCATCAATCGCAGCTGCGTACAGTCCCCGCGGGCTGACCTCCGGGGTGGTCCGGGGTTGGCCAATGGCCGATCTCCGGGCAAGGCAAAATTTGCTAATGCCCTACCCCCGGGACCGACAAGGGGGAAAATATCCCACAGTGGCCCGCAGGGGGGGGGGGGGGGACTAGGTGCAGCTGGAATTGATTGATGCATTAGGGCATTGCATTTTGCCTGACCCGTGGTCCCTGAAAACTTAAGCTATAATCACGTATTATAACAACCTCGTTCCCAGGGTTCTCTCCTACCCGGTAGGAGAGAACCCTGGGAACGAGGTTATGGTTATAACAGGATACAAGCTTACAATTTCTTAGCTCGATTGTTCTAGTCGATTACACTCGAGCACAAGAGCACTCCTTAATGACCTGCGTAATACGACTTATAAGTGGCTTTTTTCGTTTCTCCGTGATATCATCCACGTTTAAGCCAATATCTTCACAAATGTCCCTTAGCACTGCAACTGTTAAGGTACATAATTTCTTTGTATGAACCAAACTGCAAACGTTACGGGAAAGGGCGACAATGGGGTGACGTAAAGCAATTTCTTCGCTGACAACTTCCTTTAGGTGCGAATGTAAGGCCTCTGCCTCGACTGCACACTGCTCTTCGTCTTCACTTTCACTTTCTTCGTTCGATGTCGCTGACGTTTTTCGAATCCTTGCTGCCAGTCTTGAGAAGAATCCTGCCACCTGCTGTGGCGAAAGAATATCCTTTCCACTGAAAATACGAGCAGCCTTTTCGTCCCTCACTCTTCGCATTTCTTGCGATAACTTTTGTGGATCTGCCTTTTTACCACACTCCTCCCCGATGAGAAACTGTTCTGTGAGGAACTTTCTTTGTTCGTCTGTAAACTGGGTTCTACTCTTTGTTGTTTTAAGAGCCCATCCCATCTCAAGTGTGGAGTGTAGTTTATCAACTGATATTTTTGATGCCGCGTAGAAACCAAAAGTTGGAACTTTCGTTTGCTCTCCAGTTATTCTCGCAGCGTATCCTTTTCTGGCTTTGTCAAACAGTGTTTCTTTTTCTAGCGCGCGCTTGTGCTTTCTTTCGTCTAAATGTGTTTGCAAACTTGAGGACCGCTGGAATTTCTGAATACACCCATCTTCTGGGCAGGTAAAAAGGCCGCTTACTTCCTTTTTCTCTTTTTCTACATCCATGTCTTGTCCTGCTGTCTCTTGCTGGTCAGGACTACTCAGCCGTTGTTCGGACAAAGATATTGGATATCTAGGATTGATTTTTCTAAAGCTTGACTGCTGAGAGCGGGTATCAGGAGGCTTCAAAACTTCAAGTGTAGCAGGAAAGATACCATCGGTTTGAATGTCCTTCCATAGTACCAGCTGTCCAGACCCGATGTTATAAGCCTTCCATGTTGTGATACCATTTGGACAAAACTGGAAGTTATTAAGCGTACTAATTCCGTCCCATTTGATAACGTTTTTGCCAGCAGATAGTTCGGGAGGCTTCACATACTTCACAATAACGCCAGGAATACCGCCATTTGATTCAATGGCTTCTTTCATCTGTGCAGCGTTGTTCACATCGTGCCCCTCGTTTAAGTACACATTGATATGTCCTTTAATTGTTGTTGCCTGGCGGTCGGCTTCTCCCTTGCCCCCTTGTGGATCTGAAAAGTCGAACCTCTCCACCTTGACATCAGAAAGACTGTTCAACCTGCTTCCTACAATTGTTGACCCACAATGATAACATCCTGCGTTGTCCTGTTTGCAATACACTTTTTGCAGTTGTGGCCGACGCTCCTTTAACATCTCGATAACATCTTGTAAAATGGCGGTTTCTGCAACGCTATGCTGAGGGCAACTCTGAAACAGGTGGACAAAAGTGAGCTTCACAAGCGGGGCATTTGCTTCTGATCTTGTAAAAGCCACTGTGATGTGCCATGGAATACCACGTTTGGCGAACCAGTCACACTGTGATTCGCGAAACTTTCGCGGTAAGAATTTCATCGCCCAGTCCATAACTAATAATGCTGAACTCCGAAATATGACATCTAACACGTCATGTTTTGCTTGATCCTGGTTAACTGTTCGGAGTTGGTGAGCTTTCCATGCCAAAATGTCCTTTTCAGCTTGAGCCACTAAACAGATACTGTCATCTCTTTCTTCTTCAGACTGAAGTTCTGCGCATGCTTCTTTTATGGTAGACAGCACCCCGGTTAATTTATTGCATTCGTAGCAGACCTCATCGTGGTTACACTTTCCTTGAAAACAACTATTTTTAGGATCACTTAGGGAAAACGTTAAACAGTGATCGGCAACTTCTGATTCCATTGTAACGTGCACCTAAAATGTGAAAGATTATTATCGTCGTCATCATCATAGTTATCACTATCATCATAATTTTTTACTATGATTTTTCGTTATTAATATCAGGTGCTCCAGGGTAAAATCTCTTAAAAGTAGTAAAAGAAGTTTGAAACTTATTAAAGCTTGTCCGAACCGCTTAAAGGGCGCAAATTGAAGATAGCTTCCGCTTAATCAATGTTTCGAGGTTTAGCCTCAATACTAGTTAGTACAATGCGGCCAGAGAAAGTTGACTTTCATGTTTATGACCAATTCGCTTAAATTTAGCATCAATCCAGCCAAAGTACAAAGTTAACAATCTACTAAAAGAATAACCAAATATTAAGATAGCCTTACCTTGTAATCAGACCGCAGATATTGTTTGGCAGACCGAAGTGTTTGTTTCATTTCCTTGGCCCAGGCTTGTGACTTTGCTTGATCTGCTATCTTGTCTACTATCTCGCTAAGATCTTGTATTGCCTTACTGCCTTGAGCAGAGAAGTTATCCAAGCCCTGCAGAGAGGTGCGCACTGACGCAGAGCAAACGTCTAGTACTCGGAGTTGTGTGCGCTTGCTCATCGGAGTGAAATTGGTCTCGGTACAAAACTGAAAATACTGTTGTGTTATCCGTTCTGGTATTAGCATCCGTACGACATTAGGTGTTTTAATCACCTCCCCTGTTGAAAGTTTCAGCATCTTTTCTCCAAATGGCATGTCTTGTACAATATGAGAACTTGTAATAAAGTCGAGAAAATGATCAACTTTGGCGAAATCAACCTTCATACGCCTAGTGATATCAGTAGGTACGATCGCACCTCTACCATGTAACAGTCTATGATGCCGCGCGATGTTAAATCTGTAAGACGTCACCCCGGGAATGTAATGCGTCAGTTCCTTAAGCGATAGTTTATCTGCCAAGATGGACAAAATTTGTCTTCTCCTGCTCCAGTGAGTTGCGTTTAAATAGCTTTCTGCTAAGGCTTGTAAAATTTCTTCTTCGGCTTGTGTTCTCTCAGATGGTAAGCTTTCACCTAATGTGGTCAATAATTTATCACTTTGTCCTGGAGCAATTACTTCAAGAACCTCTTGAACACTTTGTTTTGCTTTACGGCTGTACCTTCTCTTTGTGCGCTCGTTAGCACTTTCCTATGGAACGGACAACTTATGTCGAACAGGGCTAACATCACCAGAGGTTAAAAAATCGTTTAACTTTTTTAAAGGCTCTTGCCGTGTCTACTTGGCTTCTATGCGGTGTGTTCTCAAAATCAGAACCTTCCAAATCCGATTCTGGGATGAATATACTCTCTCTTCTTTCATCAACATGAATTACTTGGGCTGCTGCAGTTTCTGCCTAAAATTTCACAAAATTAAAAAAAAAAAATTAAAAAGTCTGAAGTAAGACCCCAAAATACTTTCGTTGTTGTCAGTACAAACATAAAACAGTTTGAACGTACTCAAAATTGGATTCAAACTAGCTGCGTACGGTTTCTAATATTACAAGGAAAGATCTTTGTAGTTTGTAGACGTAAATCATAGAATGCCATACTTACCAGAGTAAGCTCACCTAGATGCTCTGTAAGTTCGTCAAAATCTGATTGTGGCAGACTGCTTTCAGGGGTATGTGCTTGTTTCGTCAGGTTCTTTCGACACTTAGTACAAATCGCTAAAAAAATATATAAAATTACAAAAATGTTAACCCACTCTTCTTATGTTTTCTCACCCGCACTTGCATTTCTGATTTCTTGCTATGCCATTTATCATTTTTACACACGCCCCTCTCTCATCGTTTTCTTTTTCGACCTTGGTTCAGCGTATCGCTCGGCTGTAATTCTTACTTTGCGAACCACAAAAGAAGAAAAAAACACGCATCAAAAAACCGCCAGCTACGTAGACTATATGCGAGGCTACCCTTCGAAATCGGTAAGGCGCAGCTTGGCTCCTTTCCAGAAATGGCGCCGAAATCACAGTTCTTGAGTGTGAACAAAAGCCCTATCCCGGGTTTGGTTTTCTTGCCGGAACAAAGATATCTTGCATAGTGTGAACGTAGGGTTAAAGGCCTGTTTATGTGAAGTGAGCCAGCCCGATTAGCCCAGCTTGCCTGCTTTATCCGGCTGGCTCGGCTTATACCCTGTGTCCTTATAAAATTTTTGCTATGTTTATACGAGAGACCAGGCTGATGAGATACTGGTTACCTGAGGAGAGATTTCTGCAAGTGGGTCAGTCCGGCTTCATATATTAACAAAACGGAAATTTTAAAGGGAACCAAGGTATTAGCCGAGCCATTCTAATAAAACGGGCCAGCCTAGCTAACTGAACTGACTCACCATTTTAACGACGGCAGAGATATGTTTGATGTGTTATATGACGTCATACGTTATAAACAAATGTTTTACTCCCGCGAGTATTACAAAAGAAGAAGGATTATATTTACCTGAACCAACTGGAATGAATTCACCAGTGGCTTCCAATATGTACTTCGACTGAGCCAAACTACAACCCCGCTCGGCATTTTTCTTGGATTCTTCACTGTGTCCAGAGAGTTTGCCTGGAACACTGCATACCCGCTTAGACCTTCGCCACCCAATACCCAAACTAACGCGGTGCAGCGGACAGATAGTCATGTCGTGGATATTTTCTGGCGTTTGGAAACAACCACTGCGGGCTAGAATAAGCTCAATTTCCGTTTCGCAGCCACTGAATTGAAGCTGATTTTTGTGGCTCGATATATTCTTTGAGCATGATACCAAGGGTACGATTTTACGGGACGCAGTCTTTGACTTTGGATCAGCCCCGCATTCTCCACCGACCAAAAGTGAGAAGGTACACGCCATCGCTCAATATTGTAAGTCAACGTTTACGTTTAACGATTAACTCGGCGCTATTTTACTTCCTTGAGAAATTTACGGTGAAAATTAGTTTTTCGGAGAGAGACTTGTAGACTGAAACAATGATAACACAGTACTGGTTGTAAGTACGCCAAAGTAATTCAATTATCAAGTGCTGCAAACGTAAATATATTTTTGATGCATCTTGTTTATGCCAGTCTCAATCCCAATTTTCATTTTAAGGGACTTTACGCCAGTCCAAATCAAAGTTTTCTCAGTTTTGAAGGGATCTTTAGCCACAGATTTTTTATTGTTTCAGTTTAAATGCCGTGTTGACAACCGCGAAGTCGCGATGTACTATTTACACAGGTGTTCTGTATTTGCATAATGGCTTCGTGCGGTCCAAAAAAAAAGAGTTCGTGAAGTCCTTTCCTCTAAAGGAAACGGAATAAATAGCGGAGGATTTCAAAGCGGAAATCGCTCATACGTTATTCGACGTCATGTGAAGTCTAATAACGGTGTCAAAGGTCGGTGCGTAACGTGTAGGAAATCAATGTCATGATATCATGCATGGAGTCTCAATCCTATAAGCCACTGCCAAACTGCCGTTAACTTTAAAAATAATGTAAGGGCAGCGACTTAGTGATATACCAAGCTAAATCTCACTTGCACTTATAATTTTAGACTCAATTAATCCAAAAGTAATACGATTTTTGTACGGTACTTTCTCGCAGTTTCAATATGGCGGTCATCGAAAAATCTTGCAAATTAGCAATCTTCGGGGCAGTCGTATCGAAAAACTGAAAAAGATCCCAAAGAAATGAAAATGAAACATAAAGCATCTATCCTTAAACTGTAGAGAAAGCTGTCACTTTAGAGCGATTCAGAAAAGGCAACGAAGTGCCTTCAACGGAAAGCTCTGTACGAGTCATATAAAATAAATTATCAGTCATTATAGACAATATTTAATTGACAAAGGGACAAGCTATTTATTCATAGTAAGAAATCATTTATAGGCTTTACCCCGCAAACTTGAAAGAGTCACGAATATAGTAAAATTTCGGTTCATCAAAGAGGTCATTTTGGTGCAAAACGGACCCAACCGATTTTATTTAATTCCCCTTATGAACGCAAAAATTAGACAAAACTAACCCTATTTTGTTAACTACGATACAATACTCTATCAATGTAAAAAGTATCAGCGGAAACGAATTTTGAGCTGTGTCCGTGATTTTGGGATTATCTCCGATTCTTACTGACATTGACTCTTAAACGGTAGATATAGGCATATTTTTATCCCCTAAAAACTTTTCATCTGTTCGGATTTCCTAGCTGAAAGTCTAGTGATCCGAAAATTATAGGGATCAAAACTTACCTTTTCGAAAATTTCAGCCAGGAAAAGGCTCCCGAAAATTCTAGGTGGCCTTTTTTAGGGTAAATATCCGTTTAAAATGGGTAATTATACCATTTTGTAGATGTTCGAAAATCCTAGGAGAGGCAGGGAATCAAGAAATTTTACAACAAATGTTCCGAAAATTCTAGTTCTCAAATCGTCTTCCGAACAGATATTTTCGCGAAAATTGCCGTTGGGTGCCCCTGACGAGTTCCTTTCCCGCTAGCCAAGCAAGTTGCAGAGTTAGCTTTCCCCCTAGCTTGTTGTTCTTACGCCGAAGTAGCTCGAGTTCTCTTAACGCTTATTTCCCCGATTTGTGCTTGGAAGGCAAAACTTATCGTCACAGTATTAACCGGGTATCCCGTAAAGCGGGATTAGAGTCATCAGACTGTGTGATTTAAAGGAACAGTATCCTGGTTACTGCGCATGCACCAAACTTTGATTTTTGGACAGGATGTCGCGAAATCAAAAGATGCGAGGACAGTAAGAGAATCTTGAAAAATCCGTTTGCATCGCGCTTGGCCGGGTTCAATACGACACTAAAACTTCTCAGGATTATAGATCAATGATATATTGTTCCTGTTAAGTTTCGATTTGGGCAAAATCTGGATTTTTTGGCGTTACTTTTATTGCCGTTGGCCGGAGGACCAGAAGATTGGAAGCACTTTGATGCCGATTGAAGGCTTATTTCTTCTGCTAGCTTCCATACAAGCTCAGATAATTGTGAAAGGAATACGCAGAAATGAAACAGCAACAATAAAGACTGTAAGAAAGAAACCGTTGAGGCATTGATGTGACTGAGGAGATCTTGTGGAGGGGAGCTTCGTGAAGCAGAATGTTTTGCACCGACGCGTTAGTAAACTTTTAAATGAATCTCCCTACGGCCGACAAAATCAAACAAACAGGCGCTACATGTTTTGAAAAACTATTGACATGAAATCATAATATCATTTTTGACTAACCTTTGTGATGATTCATAGCGTTGAGATTGCATTTTTATTTATGTCTTTCAAACGTTTGAGGCTAGAACGCGAGCAAATCAGGCAGATGTTACTGGACTTGGAGCGATTGACCTCTGACACGAGTTTCAAATTAGAAAATATGTTTTTAAAGCGAGCGGAACGAGATTTTCGGGTCGCGAGGCGGCCCGGGTAGCGATAAAATCGCGATGAGTCTTCGAACCGCGAGCCAAATTTTTATATAAGACGAAAGACTTCTTCGAAAGTCTAAAATATTACTTGAGAATATAAACAACAAATTTCTGTCGGCGGTGCGGTCCGGAAGGAAATCTTGTCGAGTCAATTTGACAGTTCTATTGTCTTTTGAAGAAAAAACAGATGACGCTCGCGCGTGCGCATAATCGGGACACTGTCCCTTTAATAGAAAAAGAAGTTGTGGCATGACACGTTGTGACTTTTCCTAGACAATCTGTGATAAACGGAAGGTCAACATGATTTTCTTCCCCTTTCATAAAAAAACATTTTAACTGAAACACTTAAACAACATGCAACACTTGTAGTTAAGTAAAACTTTCAAAACGTTCTGACTACGATTGAAAAGCAAACTTAGGAGTTACGAACCTGTGAACATGTTTCACGAATTTGCTCTAAGGAAAAGAAAATCCCATTTTGATATCTTTATTTTGTATGTCTGAGTTAGTCGCATACTTTATTAAAAATCAGAGATGATGAAATAGAGTTGTTATGTTTTCAACTAGGCAAAGCCGTAATGAAAAGGAACTTTTACAGACGAGGCAACAAACCGCACCCAAAGCATGACCAATACAAAAGAAACAAAATATCAGTCAACTTTCTATTTGCCTCCTACTCGGCAACTCTATAAATAGACTTGCCTACAAGTCGAGCTCAAATTTTTTCACGAGCGCGAAGCGCAAGTGGTAGATTTTTTATGTTTTCTTCAGCAAAAGCGAACCACAGAGCGAAACCTCGTCGTTCGCGCTGAGGTCAACTACCGGAACCGGAAATGAGAAGCGAAGGACTTTGAGAAAGTCTATTCTATATAGGGCTTGTTTTAGTACATAATTTGTCCTGTTTCCGATCTATCAATATCTGGACGTTGGCATGCTAAGTGGCCACTTCTTCCAAAACCAAATTTGTATTTATAAACGTCGGAACTTGTCTGGTATAAACCGCTAACAGCAGGGTGATCACGTTCCGCCCAGGATAACGTGTATCATTCAGCTGAATCATCACCAGTCCTATATTGTAGTTTTCTTTTCATAAGTTCGTTCGCTGTAATTTTGTTTACAAAGCGAGAATTTATTAGACTACTTCAAAGAAACCAACCGTCTAGTGGATTTGGGGTTTGTGAAAGCACTCCAAACACTTCTCAAGTGTTCTTAAAATTCTTAAATAGTTTACACACTTTTATAGAAATTCAAAATGACGTTTATCTGCGAGCATGTAGTGGTTTTCCCATGCCGGACGCCGCTCGCCGGGCAAATAATAGACGGAATAAAATTTGTTATTCGGGCTAATGTAAGGGCTTAATGTAAGTATTATGATTTGTGCGCTATCGCGCTGATGTCGCGGGGCCTTTGCACTATATCCCGAAACAATATTATGAATAAAAGCAATATAGTAATGTATTGTAAAATTGTATATTGTAGAACTTAAGTTTTCTTGACCTTACCAGGAGTATGACCAAACTAAGTAATTTGTGGGCGGCATTGGGTGGGCCATTTTTGCTGACTCATTAGTCATTACAACACCTCATCACGGGGGCTTTTGGTATAAAAGTGATGGCACATTGCTAAAATCTAATCCGGCATTGGCAGTTGGCGGTAAGTCATAAAAGCTTGGTCATTTTTCAAATTTTACTTTTGCATCAAAAACGAGTACAAGACTGAAGGGCCGGTAAAATGAATGTTACAGAAATCTTTCGTTTTTTGTTGGTCGCGAAAATAGTGATCGCTTTGGCTCTTGGACATGGAAGGATGATGGACCCTGCTAGTAGAAACTCCGCTTGGAGAGTCTTTCCCGATCGTCCGAAGCAGTACACGGATAACGAGTTGAATTGTGGGGGATTCGGGGCCCAGTGGAATAAGCATGGTGGTAAATGCGGCGTTTGCGGCGACGAATATAACATAGCAAACCCTAAGTACGTCCACCCCGGATCGTTTGCTAGTGATGATTTCACCACCAAGACTTATAAAGAAGGAGAAACAATTCAGGTGACAATAGAGATCACTGCCAATCATAAGGGATACTTCCGTTTTAGTGTGGGTAAGCTCCAGACACGCCCTATCACCCAAGAACAGCTTACACACGTCTTGTTGCAACCCGATGGTTCGAACAAGTGGCAGTTGCAGTCATCCGCAAATGGAGAGTATCTCATCGAGCTCGTGCTGCCCAAAGGCCTGACATGTGATCACTGTGTGCTACAATGGTGGTGGACAGTGGGAAACAACTGGGGAAAGGAACAAGAAACATTTGTGAACTGCGCAGACATCAAGATTATACCAGCGGGAGGTCCTGTGCCAACAAAAGAGAAACCAAGAACGGAAAAGCCTTTAAGCTCCACCGCTACGGCCTTACCCCCTAAGGTACCCTCTACAGGGAGCCCGCAGAAGCCTTCCATTCGGAGCCCCTCCACTGGAGGACCCTCAAAAGAAGGGCCAACAAATCTCCCTACTACAGCGTCATCAACAGGAGGATGTAAGTCTGCAGGAGCATATGCCGGTCAGCCTGGTATGGATCAATGGTGCGTTACTAACTGTGCAGCAGGATACTGTCCTGCCTCTCATTGCGTTTGTAACTAGAATGACACTTTGACTTGAATGTTGTATCATGGGCTCTTAATTTAAACTTGCATACATATTCTGCTCCCTAGGGTGTTACTTGGGTTAATTTTTGCTGGATTTGAGCCGCTGGCCTCTCAGAACCCCTACTCCATTATAGCCTGTTCTATGGCCAATTATAGACCCTATCTAAGTCACTTTTGAAGAAAAGTAATTTTCCCGATCTGAACGTAGTCACTTTCTGTTTATGCATCTACCTCATAAAGCCTTTTAGATAAGTCATACTGAAATGAATTGAGGTTAAATGAGGTTACACGTTTTTTAGTGTTAATCGTTCCATTTTTAAATCCCTACCTACGTGAATTTTCTGAACCCCCAAATCTCGAAAATGTGAGACCCCATTCTAGAACTCTAATGAAAATGCAACCCCACAATAGTCAATTCAGTCGTGATAATGCGACCCCATCCAAACGTCACATCCCCATTAGCCTATTACTAGGAAGTACCCCCTGGTTCTGCTCACTTTTCTCCGTCCATTTCCTTTGATATCGATTATTTAACAATCAAGACCAATATTTATTTGCTAGGCAATCATTTCCTTTATCCTTGCAGCTTTTGTAATTGATTAGTATGTTCTCAAATGGTGAAGAATAAAATAATAAAACAATTAACGCTCGTTTTTGTCAAACTTCTAAGTGAAATCATTTCCTAATTTCGAGAGTATACCATTTGATTACCTACTAATAGCGTGGATGACAAATTACGCTGAAAATCGTGAAAGTGTTTGACTTGTTTGCCGTTATCGGCAACTAACGCCTCGCCCTGAAAAAGTTAAATTAACATTTAAAGTTCACAATTTCCCGAAATTTTTGACAAAATACCCAGCCTTTAGAATCCTGCTGCGTTTGATGAAAAAAATTGGGCCCTTTCGTGCATATCGTGCATATAGGTTTTCTACTCTGACATCTTCATTCGAAACGTACGTCTTAAAACATGAGCGCCATCTTGGCATGACTCAGGGAACATTGCCGTAGATATTTTGTAATTTATAAATTAACTCTGAAATTAGGGAGCAAATTTGTCATCCATGATATCCGAGCAATTTTAGTTCAAAGTGGAATTGGATGCTAAGGGTAAGAGCTGCCTCGCTCCCAGGCGTCACTTCTAGATCTTACCAGGCACGCGAGGTGTCACGGGAAGGATGCAGTTGTGGCTTTGTGTTTTGCATATTTTGCAGGATGTTCTGGTCTCTTGTGACGCTCGGGTACCAAGAAATTAGAGGCTAGTATGAATTAATATAAGCTTTCCAATATTGAAACCTTTTACTATTATTTAGAGATATGTGTTAACTGCGATAAGACTTTCATATGGCCGTTCAAGGGCTTTAAAGATGATCACGGTCGATTAGATGACACCTGTTTCATAATACTAGAATATGTCTGTCATCGTAGCTTGTTATATTGGCAAACATAAATCCATGCGAGGTATTTGGTATTGTGATATTCAATTCGAAGATCAGGTTTTATTATATTTTGTGGTTTGGCCGACTGAGAGCGGCATGAAAAAATTTTAGTATTTCCATGTCTTGGAAAGATACTGTACATGGAGGAGAATAAAAAAAAAAAGTAAAAAGAACTGTGTCCTGGGACTTCGACTTTTTCAACCCGTCTCCACCCAACTTGTACGTAATGAATGACCGGTCTCTGACTAGAGAATTTTGGATTCCTATCATAATATGGAAATTGTGCTCAAGAGTAGCCTTAAAGTACACTACGGTCAGGCTTTCAATTTCCTTAGGGATAGTAGAGAGAGCTAAATACGCGAAGTGTGCATGAATATCGCGAGAATGTTATCGCGCGTGTCACCTTTCTCGCGCGAAGGGGGAACAAATTTCACGCGCTCACCTATTTTGCCCTCACTGCTATCCCTGATGTAAATGAATGCTTAATACTAGTCTATAAAGCCCTAGATCCGTGTAGAATATACAATTACTTTACAGACTTCATATGCTCTTTCTTCACAGCACTGTGTCAGTGCCTAGTTTCACATAAATCAAGTCACTTAAAATTTTAGGGCAGGAATCTTTTTTGTTTGTATGGCTGCTGATTGTTCTAAGATAAAGGGATTTAAGCAAACGGAAAAAACCGTGGACGAAGATCCTGCTGGTTATCACCGTTGGATCTCTAGAAAAGAGATGTAATCAGCTAAAACATTAAGAACCAAAAAACGAGAAGTCCAAAGACTACTGCAGAGCGGATCGTAGCAACGTGTATTGCTTTTTCATAACAATATTTCGGCTGGCCATACAGCCTTCCTCAGGTTTACAGATGCTAGTGAATTTATGATAGGAATTACAATATCATAGTAGATGAAGAATGTCGCAATAAAAATGGTTTAAAAGGGAGAGGCGGAAATTACGTACAATAGAAAAAAGAAAAGGAAAACTAATAAGGATATGGATTACAATAATTCGTCACGGCGGTTTAGGCCATTAGGTTATCTATCAAATGTGACTCCCTCGCCTTCCGGACTGAGTCACGTGAAGAATGAATTTTCTCTAGTGGGATTAACTGCATGTCAGTGTGAGAATGGTCAGAGTGAGAGAGGAAGTGTTCAGAAACAGTAGTGAGTTTAGATTTAATGTTAGTTTTGTCGACTGAACGTCTGTGTCATAACGGGTAATTGTGCTTTAACTAAAAGGTCAAGAAGATTAGGGCTACGTCTGTAAGCAACAAAAGGTGGTTACTTAAAGACGTCTTTGCAGCGGTTAGAAGAGAGTAAGATGTTAAAATGCTTGCGTAAGATATATATTAGAAATCTGGAAGCGCTGGGTTACATGTGACAACAGAGGGGTCTACACACTTAGAATCTTTAGGTTTAGTTTGCGGAATATTTGAGCATTTTTATGAAACACACAACAGCCAGTTACTTCAAATAATGGTTTATTATCGTTTAGATCATGTTGTCCGTCTACAGCTATCCCCTTAAAATGTCAAGCTATAGAGAGAAGTCGTTACGTTAAGTTGCCATGGTAGCAAAATTTCTGGATGACAACAAACCGAAAACGTCAATTAAAAAGTGAGTTCGCACTGTTTCACACTCCATCGACCTTATTCAATTTCATTTAATTTGCCAAATGTTGTTTCCGAAAGGACCGTATCTATGTTTAGAAAAAGGAAAACAAAATTTTGCGTTATGTTCACCTACTCCATATAGCGCGGGCGTGAAAGTAGGAAGTTTCATGTACCAATCGTGTAATGACAGCTAAGAAAGGTGCAATAAAGCGTGATACACGTGCATAGTTGTTATTTTTCTTATTAAACCTATTGTTTTTTCCTGTTCTCGTTACCGTCGCCGTCGTCGTCGTAGACGTTCTTAGGGGTTCGTGACGCGTTCCTGCCGCACTCTAGTGGGCACTCTAGTCTGCGGCGAGGCTACCATCGTCGTTATTGTTGTGATCCAGAAGTTGTGCTACCATGGTAACATGACGTCACACTTCTCCTCTCTATTCTAAGGACAGGAACACATATTAGAAGGGCAATAACCTACGGCGCAATTTGTTTTGCACCAGTTATCCATGGAGGCGCTACCAGCGTGAGCTCCTATGGCAACACATCCCCCGGGCTGAGGAGCATTGGTCGGTGGTGGTGTAGGAGGCTGTGTTGGGGCTCGGGTTGTAGGAGACGGGGCGTCTGTTGGGGGATTCGTTGGAAAGCTTCCATCGTCATTGATGATCCTGATGTCTGCGCAGTTGACAAATGTTTCCTGTTCTCCTTTCCCCATGCCACAGTCATTCGGACCATCACATCCCCAGCTGTTTGCCACGCGCCACCACCACTGCATCACGCAATGATCACATGTCAGCCCCTTCGGAAGCTTCATCTTGATCGCAAACACCTCATTTTTATTCGAATTGGTCTTCCATGTCTTTAAAACGTGTGCCAGCTTTTGTTGGGTAATAGGTGGTGTCCCGATCGGGCCCACACTGAATGCAAAAGTTCCCTGGTGGTTAGAGGTAACGTCCACTTTGACTTCAATCTCCTGGCCTTCTCTGTAGGTCTTGGTAATGGTACCTGTGGCGTATTTCCCAGGGTGTGTGTACATAGCCTCGCCCTCCTTAAAATGATATGGGTCACCGCAAACGCCACACTTCCCACCGTTTTTATCCCACTGCGTGCTGAAACCGCCACAATTGAGTTCGTTATCCGTGACCTGAGTAGGTGTGTCAAAACCGTACCGCCAGGCGGCGTTTCGGCTTGCAGGATCAATCAATCTACCGTGCCCCAGTGTTTGAACTATCAGACTCAGCGCTACAAGGTAACGAAAGATCGCTTCCATATTGGAGTTTTGAGTGCGCGTTTCCCTTCGAAGCTTTTATCAGGTTTTTAGGTTCTCTCCCAGTGTGACAGTTCTCTTATAGTAGATTTTTATTTGGTTTTTGTCGAAGCAGCTGTTTCTAACACAGTAGGGTAGTGTACACACGAGATGTCAAAGTTGTCTTTTACTTTAAATATATGTAAACAAAAGCGGTACAGAGTAATGTTGCACCCGTTATATTGTACTGATAAGACTGTCATACTGAGGCAAGTGCATTTTCATCTGTGAAGTTTACAAATAGAATGACATTCCAGCAAGGCAGCCTGGTCCACACCTGTAATCTCTGTAAATAAGCCGGCTTTCTCGTGCAAATTGTCTGACAAGACAAACTCAGCTGCTTCAATACACGTAAATAACTGCTGCCTGTTGCTAGCAAATTCTTATACCAAATAAAAATGTTTTCAAATAAGATCGATAAACTCAACTGTGGTAGGTAGGGATTGTTTTATCCCTAAAGCGTCTCGCAAAACGAACACAAATAATTATAAATAGGAGATATTACATGATGACGAAAAGATAAGCATAAGAATCTTATACTGGAGTAAGGGGACATAAATGTTCTTGCCACTCGAACATAACATTCATCTCTTCGAGCTAATTGATGGCTTTCCTGTTATCATACAGTGTATGGTGAATAAAATAAAGATGCAGTTGGTAGAGATTTTTCTTCCTCTCTCCCTCCCCCGCTGGAATGACCCTTAGCATTTCTTTTTTGAGCTATTTTGAAAAAATAGCTTATATGTCAGTAGTGAGAGCGTATGTATCTTTGTGGCTTTGTCTGTAAGGATGTGTGTTGCAGGGGCCAATAAGGTTGGAGGTAGTATGAGTTGATGCTCAGGAACCAATGAGATTTTGGCACCTAAACATGACATTGCTGGTATTTGTATCGTTTCGGTCGGAAAACGGATATGGACTTCGCACATGTTGGTCTGGATGAGGGAACTATGAGAGAGCTTTAACCTTTCTGTTGTTTCAATTACAAATGAATATAAGAGCGAAAGATAACATGCGAATGCGGAATGGATTTTATGTTGGCGTTCTAATCTAAAAAATTTCAGGTCTGAAGAGCGCTAATAATGTTTGACGCCAGGTCTGAAAACGGGTGTGGAGAATGACATTTTGGGGTCTGGAATAGGGGCAGGATTTGGAGTACGGGCGGCACATCCCCACCAAGATTTCCCAGAAGTACCCCCCCCCCCCCCCCCCGGGAGCAAACTAGTCGCGAAACAAGTTGTAAGTTTTTGTTGACAGTTTTACTGTCCTTATTTCCTCTGCCCCTTGCCCAATGTAGAGTGTAAAAGAGTCTGTATTTTTGCGCATTCAAAAATGCCGCGCGAGCAGTCAGACAATTAAAAGGTCTGGAGCCAGGCCGAAAACTGGGGGTAGACGCTAAAAACTTCAGATTTCATTTGTTCACTCTCTCTACGACTACGGTAAACCAAATTTAAGAAGAAAAAAAACACTGTTTTGTAGTCGATCTGTTCAAAACTAAAGTATTTTAATTGTCCAAGTAATTGTTTTGTTATATCCCCAACCTTCCCGACTACTTTTGTCCAGGATTATCGCAGGTTACCAAGTGAAAAATTCAAAGCACACTAGCCGCACTAGCCACACTAGGGAACTTGAAATAAATATGAGTATCTAAAAGTTTGGTGTGGATTTCTTCGTAAATCGGCCGCAATACAAACTTCAACTCGACGGAAAGCCTCACACAGGGAGTTCGCTTGTAGCCCTCTTGGAAAGGTTTCCAGTAGAGAAATACGGGGAGAGGCGGCCTTCACCAATTTCCAACGCTACTGTTGTCTTTGTTTAGTTTTTCTCTTAGGCGTGTGACACAAGAAGCAAGGCCGTTAAGTGGCATTGTCGACTTTCCGGTGCACGTTATTGCACACATTAGCAGGGGCCGATCCAGAAAATTCGGAAAGGGGTGGCCGGTACACTTGCCAGCTACATAATGATACTTTTTATTTGTCAATAAAACTGATGCAAAATAATTTTCAAGGAAAAGGGGAGTGGTCCTGGCCTCCTCGTCCCACCCCCCTTAAATCCACCCTTGACTTTAGAACTATGACGTGAATATACATAGCATTTACACTGTTGTTTATTTAAACAAAAAAATTGTTCACTTGGGTTATTGACAGGGAATAGCATTTTGCTTTTTGAGAAATATGTACGACTGTTATTACTGAAAAAATGTAGGTAAAAATAACCCGTTTAGTCACAATATTGTGAACCACTCAAGCTCTCTTCACTATTGAACAGGTTAAAACACATTCACATTCATCCCACTTTCAAAAATGTATGTTAATATTGAACAGTATAATATTTCTAGATATCAGAAAAAAGTGTTTGCACCTTAATAATAATGTGAGAGAACAATTTAAGAGAATGATATCTCAACTAATTGCTATTTTTGGATGTAGTCAATATATACTGCAGTTGTTCTACGCAAGTATTGCATTTACGCCGTAAATAAAATCGAGGCAAGGTGAGGAAGGTGGCGCCGGCGTAAACTCAACTTTTGCGCGACAGTGGAAATCCATATCATTTATGGACAAATATATTTACAGGTAGAATATCATACACCAATTTCGACATATCAAAATGTCTAAACAAAATAATCGCACAAAATTGATTTCCTCTAGAAACATGAACTGTGGATCTAACGATCATTGTTATATTCCTAGACTTTCACTCAACTAAACAGGGACTGCCATTGGCTGATTCTTGGTCACGTGGCCTTGACTAAAATCAAATGTATCCCGATCGTGATACATTAAGCAATGTACCCCGCTCGGGCTACATTACAGCACGTGATCAAAGCATGTTGTAAAGTGGCATGACAGAATGCGGGAAAAACACTGCCAGTTTTCTTTTTCGTACATGAACACAACATCGCAAACACGAAGCCTCAAGCTAAAAAGCAACGATTTTTCCAGTTATCCCAGAAGTTCCCGGCAGAAAAACAGCAGCTAGTGGAGGAAAAAGATGCAGATAATATAAGGGAAGTACTTTTGTAAATTATTCAATGACATTCAGTGGTTTTAGAGAATTAAATTTGTGTTGTTTTAAGTACCGAGTCGACTGTTTTTGGTTCGCTCCGGTTATTCTTTGGTTGCTGTTGAAATGAAAATCTAGGAATATAACAAAACACTTAATGTCAGGTCCCTTGGGAAACAAGTTAGTTTTGTTTTCCCTTGAGTCCCGATGTTTCCCTCGATTTCGTCTCGGGAAACATCAGGACTCTTGGGAAAACAAAACTAACTGTTTCCCTCGGGATCTGACATTAAGTGTATAATATATAATAGTGAACTGAATCTCAAGTCTTACATCACAGGTAGGATTATTTCCAAAGCTTTTTGCGAATACAGCTGACTCTCCTCCCTCCTCGCCGCTGTTCGGAAGCTTCGCGGCAGAGACGTTTCTCTCGCGAAAGGTCCCTCAAATTAAAGCGAGGAGCGAGGAGAGATGGCGTTATTCGCAGGCGAGATTATTTCATTCATCTCAAGTAGTTTAAGGCCTGCGACTAAGAGGTTCACCTGTTGAAAATAATTTATTGGCTATAACTTCGGCATTGATGGTGACGCTAAATCAAAATTTGGCACACATAAAGAACTCATCGTCCTTAACATTTTCAAGTATAAATATTGTGTTAATCAATCACATGATATGTCACGTGACCATTTTGCTAAAAATTCTAAATTATTGACCAGTTGGTGGCCGGTTTAAGAAAAGAAATCGAACAATTACACTTTTCTTAATCGTATTAAATATTTCTAACACTTTACGTTTGGAATGATAGTCCATTGCACTTCAAGAAAAAATTATGAGAAAAAAACTCATTTTAAATGGGTAAATTTAATCTTGAATTATTTAAAACTTTAATTTAAACTTCGCGTACATTCATTAAAAACGTAGAAAGTTAGGTATGTTTATCCTCTTTCAGAAATGCCAATTTATTTATCCAAACAAAGTAAATTCGCCATCATTTCGCCAAATTTCCTTCATTTTCTACTCTCGGTCACGTGATATGATACGTGACCATAATTAAACGTTAAGCCACAAGAAAACATCAAGATTTACTTTGAGGGAAAGATTTCCTTTTTTCTCGGTCCTCTATACTAGGTAAAGATTTTGCCAATCATTCATATGCTCCGAACAAACCTTTGATCCAGGCCTTAAACCCCTTCAGATGCTCAAATACCTGGATTCGGTGATTGTTCAATTCACACACAACAATCCTTCCATCACTAAGGGCTCCTGTAGAAACTGGATTCTTAAACTCTCCTCTCTCGCTACCTTGACTTCCAAATTTTGTAACAAACTTTCCACTCAGTTCAAACACCTGAACCCTATGATTGTATGAATCACAGACCATTAGCAATCCTTCTTTGTTAACTGACAAATAACAAGGCTCATTGAAATCCCCATCCTTGTTTCCCTGTTTTCCAAATTTAGAAATAAACCTTCCGTCAAGATTAAACAATTTAATGGAATGATCACCATAATCTGAAACCATAAAATTTTGACCGTGTTGGATACAGTAAATAGGATCGACCAAATAACCTGCCCCACCAAATTTACGTAAATACTTTCCACCAGAAGAGAATACCTTGATTAATTTGTTACCCACATCAGCAACAATAATATCACCGTTGCCGTTTATTGATAAACCTTCAGGAAAGATAAGCCGGTGATCACCAAACTTACTAAGAAAGTTACCATTCCTATCAAAGACTTGCACCCTGTGGTTATTACAGTCTGCCACTACAATATTGCCAAGACTATCAAAAGCGATTCCTTTAGGGCAATCAAAATCACCATTATTCTTACCCTCCCTACCAAACGATCTTAAGTGGGTACCGTCACTACTAAACACTGAAACCCTATTGTTACCGAGCTCAGTCACAGCGATTTCATCATGATCATTCACTGCCACACCCCAGGGCCCTTCAAGCTTTCCAACAGACTCACCGTACTGTCCAAATGACAGCACAGATCTGAAGCGCCTGGTTTGTACCTGAGCCTCAAAAGGAGTGTCATTTGCCCCTTTATTCCCAGCAATTACTTTACTACTTTCTTTACCTTTAGCTTCTGATTGTTGCGCTTCAGTTTCGCTTAAAACAATTTTTACATTACCTATCCCTTCACTGTCCAATACGTTAATCAGTTTTTCACTTTTAGTGAAACTAAACCGAGGAATACATTCAGTGTCAGGGTTTCCTTGGGTGCTCTGTTCCTGTATTGAATCAAATTTTTCACTGAATCCAAGGATTTCAGTACTAAAGCTTCGCTTCACAAGAGCTTTAGTTTGTTCAATTGCCGATTCAATTAATTTCACTTGATTTTCAACTTGGTCTTTTTTCTGTGAGAGAGATTCCAGTGATTTTTTCGCTTGATCATCCACTGCATCAAAAACATCCTGTTTCCTCGCTTCGATGATTGCAATAACTTGATCTACATGTGTCTGCACTTGGCTTTTAAAGTCGGCTACTTGCAGCTCCATGTCCGTGCTCTTTTGGTTGAATTGCTCGAGTTCTTTTCGTTTTTCTTGTGCTTTTTCTATTAAAGATTGAGTCATGGAGTTGATCTGAGTTTTGCGAGCATCTGTAGCTTCTTCCAAAAGCATCTTTCCATGACCTTCATGGTGTGTGACAGCACAAATGCTACAAATGGCGACTTTACAGTCCTTGCAAAAGATTTTCAACTCTTCTTTTTCATGTCGTTTCTCTCGACAAAATGCCGGTCTCATTAACACAGCCTCGATGTCTTGATCTTGGAAATCTTTCAGTGCCAGCGTTCTGTGTTCTTTATTGGTGCGTATTATGTTATGTGCTAAAATACATTCTTCGCACCAGAAAGAACAACACTGGAAGCAATATAAGGTCTGGGCGCTACGTTTGTTGCAGTTTCCGCATTTCACGTTAGCTGTACTGCACTCTTTTATTGCCAAGACATCTAGCAAACTGTTGATACGAAAATTGGTGGGAAGCTCGCTAGGATCTCCACTTCCAGAGATTTGAAACTGTCTTCTGCACTCGGGGCATGTAATTTTGCCATGGATGCCGCTCGTTAGTTGAATACCGTTCAGGCAGTGAAGACAGAAACTGTGCAAACAAGGCAACTGCTTTGGATCAGTGAATGTACACATACACACAGAACAGGATACTTCATCATGAAGATTGTCCAGCAAGGTCTTTAAATCCATGGAAAAGGTCGGAATCAAACTAGGTTTTCCGAAAGTTTGGAAATTTTGTAGGCGAACGGTAGTTGGTCCGTGGCACTCTCAGCGTCGGTTTTGCGAAACCGCAACAAAGAGTTCTTAATTGTCTTTTTGACCAAGCCTAAACAATATTTTGCCAACCAATCAAATGATGCCTTGATGTGTTTTAAGTTTTGACGACCTGGAGAATCCAAAAATAATCTAGTTATCTCTGAGAACTCATAATCTGTTTACAAAGCATAAACCCTTTTAAAAACCAGAGGTAGCCCAAGCTTACTAACAGATCGAGATCGAGAGCACTAGGCAAATTAACTTAGCCTACTCAAACCGACTAATTAATCATTCATAATAACCGCACATAAATATTCACAAAGGAGCGACTCTAAATTCGTTAAAGATCAGTTAAATGTCTCTCATGATTCTCTCATGCATACATGTTCTCTTTCGGCAAGTTTATTCGGAAAAAAAAAATGGCTTTCTTCCAGGTATAATTATCCTCATATTCTTCGCATGTGCTTTTCCAGCACTTTCACGTGCCAGCTTTTTGACTGTACATCTCATGCAGATTGGTTTTTCACAGTAATAATAGTATAGTAACTTGAAATAAGCCCCTCCATTTATAAGCCCCCCAAAATCGTAACGCAAAAAACCCTCCGTCATATCGCCCCTCTGAATATAAGCCCTCCGGGGGGCATGTACTTGGAATTTGCCCTCGAATACAAAGCAAAACAAAGCAAAAATGGTTAATATCCTTTCCACTACAAGCTAGCTCAGTCAATTTTTGAAACGCAAATTTCCCTCCGTACATAAGCCCCTCCGAATATAGGCCCTCCAAAAATAAGCCCCTCAAAAAGGGCCTTTGAAAAATATAAGCCCCGGGGCTTATTTCCGGAATTTTACGGTAGCTTTTAAAACATGAAGACTGAAGTCGTCAAAGTTAACGGCTGTTTCATTAAGTAGAATCGCACCTAAAAATCTCGTGACCTTGATGATGATGCAACCATATACCACAATGATAAAAATCTTAATATTTCGTAGCTATTGTGTGTCAAAAACCAGTCAAGAATAATCAGAAAGGTCTCCAATAGGACTCCTGTAATCTCTGGTACCACACAAGTTGTTGTCGTGTAAATGACATTGTGTATAATGCACTAGCTAATAGCTCCTGTTCATGGATTTGTTGTTGATGTGGACTCCCCAATTTCTCCAGCTCGCTTTTTGACACATTTGATATATCCATACGGAATTATTACCACTCATTGCCATCATCAACAACATCATCATCAATGTCACCCTAGTGTGATAATGGAGCCGACCTAAGGCCAAATGATGTCATCGGTCCTCCAAGACACTCGTCAAGCCCATCTCGTTCTGCCACAAAGAGGAAGAACTTAATGGTGCTCACGGTCAACTGCCAAAGTCTTCGTTGTCATAGTAAGCATCTTGACATTGCAGTGCTAGTGCAGAAATATAATCCCGATGTAGTTAATGCAACAGAAACTCATCTTAACATGGAATTTACAAACTCGGAACTTGGCCAAAGGGGATATGATATAATAAGATGTGATAGAGTTGGTGACATGGGACCTGGGGAAGGAGTGTTAGTAGCCACACGGCAAGACCTACTAATTTCACCAACATCCTTGCTACATACTGATGGTCTTGAAGCAGTGTTTGGCAAGATAAATATATCTGGATCCAAAACCCTTCATGTTGGATATGTTCGCAGACAACCCAACAACAACCCTGATCCAATCAATTCAACACATTGACCGAATCACTAATTTCAACCACTTCAGGGAGCAGCACTTTGAATATGCTAATAACTGGTGACTTTAACTTTCCGGATATCGAATGGGATATTGAAGACGGTGAATACAAATGCTACGTAAAGTCATCACCTCAATACGGATATGAAGCAAATGAAGCAATGTTAGACCTTATCAATCAGCACTCCTTTAGCCAGTTTACAGATAAACCGACTCGGACAAGAGGAAATAATATCCTGGATCTTGTTTTATCAACTATTCCTTACTCTGTAAGCTAAACTCAAGTTGTCGAGGGCATAAGTGATCAGAGCGTTGTTATAACTGATCTGAACTTGAAAGTGAAGCCTACAAGGAAAAGACTGGTGAAAAGGAAAATCTATATTTATAAGAAAGCGGACAGTGAATTATCAAAGGGTGAAATTATCTCAGCATGGGACAAGTTTCAAACCAGTTAACCCCGTGACAGATCTGTTGAACAAAACTGGTGCCACTTTACAAGCATAATTCTAACGGCTATCAAGAACCATGTCCCCACCAAAACCATCAGCGGCAGGTGGAACCTACCTTGGATCACCCAAGGGTTAAGGAGACTGATGAGGAAAAAACAAAGAGTTTATAATCTCGCTAAACGGACGCAAAATCCGCAACATTGGAAGAAATGTAAAGAGTTACGGAAAACCTGGAAACGGAGCGAGCCTACTGGTAGCACATAACGATTATGTACGAGGTCTTCTTGACTAGTCAGACAAGAAGAATTCACCATCCATTGGAAAGAAATTTTGGACCTACATCAAGTCCAAAAGAAAAGACAATGTGGGCATTAGTTCTTTAAATTCTGGAAATACTGAAATAACTGATAACCAAGCTAAAGTAGAAATCCTAAGCAACCAATTTAAGGCGGTCTTCACAGACGAAGATGTAGACACGATCCCATATATGGACAGCAATGGTGTTTCAGATATCGACCTACTTGAATTTCAGACCAAGGGCATAGTGTCCTTGCTCAGGAATATCAACACAAAGAACGCCAGTGGTCCCGATGGCATTTCATGCTTTGTGCTGAAAGAAGCAGCTGAAGAAATTGCCCCATTTCTGCAATTTATACAGTATTCAATCAATCATTAACAACAGGTCAACTCCCAGGTGACTGGAAATGTGCCAATGTGACCCAATTGTTTAAAAGAGGCAGTAAGAAAGAAGCCCGCGACTACAGACCAGTATTTCTCACTTTGCCCCGTAAGATCTTGGAGCACATTATCTTCCATCATATTATGGGTCACTTGGACGCGCATCATGTACTTGTCAACTACCAGCATGGATTTCGCCGGGGGCCACTCATGTGAAAGCCAGGTTATTACAATAGTCGAACACATAGCCAGAAACTTAGACCATGGCAAACAGACTGATGTATTATTGCTGGACTTCTCCAAGGCATTTGATATGGTCCCGCACGTCTCGTCAAGAAATTAGATCACTAAGGAATCCGTGGACAACTGATCAAATGGATAGAATCCTGGCTTTGCGGAAGATCTCAGAAAGTTGTTGTTAATGGTTCAGTCTTCTCCAGTGACTGTAACTTCAGGAGTTCCTCAGGGCACCGTCCTGAGCCCACTGATGTTCTTACTGTACATTAATGACATTGGTCTCCAAATTACCTCAGAATTGGGTCTGTTTGCAGATGACAGCGTCCTTTATGGGTTTGTTCTTCTTGAGAAGAAATCTATATAACTGCCCCGAACAGATCAAGATGCAGGCGTATCATTCTTTAGTTTTAGACCCCATTTGGAGTATGCATGCTCGGTGTGGGACCCACATACACAAAAGAACATTCAATCACTTGAGAAAGTCCAGGGCAGAGCGGCTCGTTTTGTTAAGAAGTGCAATTAGCGCACACCGGATACATCACAAGTTTGCTAGAGGAGCTAAAATGGCCATCATTGGAACAGAGAAGGAATCAAGCAAGATTAACCAACTTGTATAAGGTCGTAAATGGCACCTGGGCAGTAGAAATTCCAAATTACTTCAGGCAGAAGGAACGCCAAACAAGAAATTACCACCCACTTAAATTTATAAATGCTGGTTGCAGGACTAGTAAATATAGCTTTTTTCCAGATCCGTTAAAGAATGGAACGAACTTCCCGAAACAATTATTGAAGCTGCCAACACAGAGGCCTTCAAGCTTGCCTTGAGGGCCCGGGCCAGGCCCCATTGAGCATTTGAACATTTTTTATTTTTATATCACCAGCATAAATTCACTGCACTGTTTTAGCGCACATAGCACGAGCACAGCACATATCTGCTGAAGATGGGCTGTACTGCCCTTTGCAGATCAGACATTTTGATTTAGATTTATTCGGTATTCGATGAGCCCCATTTTGTTTAGAAACTCCGAAAAAACCTTGGAGTTTTCCTTCTAATCAACGTTCGGTGAGTTGATATTTACGGTACTTTGACAATTCGCTTAACTTAGTGAAAGACAGAGGACAGTGCATGTATAGCATGAGGATCGACTGAGCTGAGCGTTTCGCGTATACATTCATGTACAGCAATACCCAATTTCGCACAAAAAACCTGTCTATCATAACATTTAGGATGAAAAAGGTAGATTCATTATTCTTGGTACGGTTACACTGAAGAATTCAAAATATCTCATGCACGTTAAACGTGCCTATGTTTTACTCGTCCCAATTCTCCCTCACTGTCAACTTCCAAGATGGCGGGGGAGGTTCGCTTTTGAAAATACGCCTGCTTTGGCAGGCTTCAGAAATGCTCTTAAAGAGTCTGAAATTTCGCTTCTTAGTTCGACACGGCAGTAACACGTCGTTTGAAACGGGAGCCCCTCTTTAACGCTGAAATCTACAACAGAGACAGGGTAAGGAATGTTATAGCGACCTGAAGAGCGTGGTGAACTTTGTTTGTATTCAGTGATAAACGTATTGTCAATGTTTTCGAGCTCTGTAAGAGTACAATTAATAAATGCACGTCATAGTCGACTTTCCCCAGGAGTAGGACCCCAGGGCAACCAGGGGGATTGTAAAATAGGTGGGGTTCAAGTAATTATTGTCAATGAAAAATCCCCGGCCTGAATGGCTGATATGCCCTCTATATAACTGGGATTCATTTGATAATTTGTAGGGACTATTGTGTCACTCAGCTGTAGCTGGCATAGTTGGTGGGTTTTGCCAGAAATAACTGGCAACATAAAGACCGTGAAAGAAACTTGCGGGGTGAATTTGCCTGAAAGTCATCCATGAGAAGAATGGGCAAAAATCCACACTCTGCTTAGGGAGTTTTAGCAACGTCGACGGCGACGGCAACGAGAACGTCAAAACACCAATAGGTTTGTTAAGCAAAACACAAAGTTTGCATGTGCATCATGCTTTTTTGTACATTTCTTTGCCATTACTGCATGACTACGACGTGAAAATGGCTAATATCACGTTTTATTGAGGACCTAAACAAGCGACCACAAGATTTTCTTTCTCTTTCTAAACTTGAGTGCGGTCCCCAAGAAATCCGGTCAGTGTAAAACGCAGACTGCGGACTGCAGACTGCAGACTGCGAACCAGGGGTAAAATGCAGACTGTGTGTAAGATGCAGACTGCAGACTAAGAGTAAAACGCAGGCTTGGGTAAAATGCAGACTGAGCATAAACTGCAGTCGTGGAAGGGTTCAAGGGCCAAAAACTTCCGCAAATACATGTAAATGAACACTTACTTGATGACATCTGCTTTCATTAATCCATCCAGGACTTTCTTCTCTAGAACGTCGTCGACGACCCAAAAACATAATCGCAATCTTGAACCTTTTTTCCGCGCGAGAGACCTCACGCTTCATCTTTAGACGCGAAGTTTTTGATATACTTAACCAGGGACCGTGAATAGGTACAACACCGAAACAACACCACGATGTTTACGGTTAAATGAAAGCTGCTGACCCAAAATACTGTACAGGAAGAATTATGGCGATAAAAAAGGGAGTAAATCATTCCAACAACAAAGAAAGATGTTCTGCAGGAAATTAAAAAAGGATAAAACTTGTCTTTACTTCAATTGAATTTCAAAAATAATATTTGGATGACCTTCTATGAAAGTATCGCAAATCAAGGTACACAGACTTAAACTGTTCGGATGCTCATGGAAGAAGCGAAGTGTGTAACCGATACGGGCTAGCCGATTTGAAGAAGAAGGAGCACAAATGTTTAAAAAAGTCTTCAGTCTTTATTCTGCATTTTGCACCAAGCCTGCGTTTTACTCTCAGTCTGCAGTCTGCATTTTACACTCAGTCTGCATTTTACCCCTGGTCCGCAGTCTGCAGTCTGCAGTCTGCAATTTACACTGACCGCAAGAAATCAACTCCAGGGAAATTTACCTACATTAGACATTTTCAGCGAATTGGAATAAAATGTTACAAAGTTTGAAAAAATGCTAATTCATTTGTAAGTGATGTTTTCGCTGCTGTTGCCATTGTCGATTGCTAAAACTATCACAGCCTGTGATAGTTTGGGATGAAATTTTACTCATTCATTTTAGGCTTAGGAGACACAATATAATAACAAGAATAGCCCAGGTTCGATATATTAAAATTCTAACATGACTCTGAGGCTTTCTACTCACATATTTCTATATTTGGTTTGGTTTTCTTTACAAATGTGCGAGTCTGCTAGGAATTGCGAGACAATGGAGTCCTGAAAAATTTTTAGTTTTGTCCCAAAGCCTTGGAGTCATGTTAGAATATTTTAATATATCGAATGTGGGCTATTCATGACAGTAGAACTTGCCTAAACTGAATTAATATTAACATGTTGTGCTCCATGTCCTTTTCCCTCTTCCTTCCAATGTTGACCTTGAAATAGACAAATGTACCAAAAAATCATTATATAACAACACGGGAAAGGGAAAAGGAGGTACCGGAGGAGTGTGACTCATGCTGTGTGTCCTTGATTGTAGCGTAATTTTTAAAAAGCCAGTACAATAAAAGGACAACTGAAGGAAGATAGCAGATGTAAGTCTGGGAGAGACTAACATTTTCTGTGGATTATTCAATATAAAATTAATGTACCCTGTATAATGTACGTCATGATGCTTTATTAAAGGTTTTAAGGCTAACTTTAATACACCCGTATCCAATATTAATGTTGATTCCAGTTATCCTATTTAATTACTTAACACTCCTCATTCCTCATTGTACTCATTGAATTTTCAGGATAGGGTATGGTTTTTGAGGGTCTTGAAACTTAAATAGGGTATCATATTTGCCCTTGCTGGCATTGCATTCCTGGTTTGATCCTTTGATACTTGTGTCATCGAGATTCAAGTGAGTAAAAGCCCAGCCAGCTACACTAGAAACAAATCATCCATTAAAAATGAACTATTTCTCAAGAGTATTAGGAAAGTGATTTACCAGTTATTAAGGTTTGTGTGTTACCCTGAATAGGGTGTCCTTTTTAATTTTCAGGTTTCGGCATAAAATAGAGAGTCAATTTTTGTTTATCTCATCCTTAATTTATGGGGTCGGGATTTAAGACTGTGGGCAGCACACACTAGACCCAGAATTTATGGGAGTTCTTTACCCTGGGATTTCTGCACAAGTACAGAACAATACTTAGGAAAGCATTTGAATCCCCTGGTGAAAGGGAAGAGCAGTAGTACATATGCTGGCAGCAGGGGTGGGGTGGTGGATGGACTTTGAACTGACCCTTTTCCCTCCTTCATTAGGTTGCCTTGGTAACTGCACTCTACAGTCATCAGTATGAGCTGCAACACAGTCAAGACCTCCTTGGTTCTTGTCCTGTACACTGGTGGAACAATAGGAATGAAGAAACTTAATGAGAATGGTACATCTCAGGGGTACCTAACCTATCCCAAAGACTTTTTATGCTATGGACCAGATTGTCAGTACTGCCCCGGGGTCCATCCATTTAGTAGGATAAAAAAGGTTTTGATTAAATAGTCTGTTTAGAGACCCTCCATTTTCCCTTCAGAGATCATCGAGCGCACACATGAAAATGGGCGATTGCAGAAAATATCCATACCATACCACAAACAGCTTCCACATTTAACCCCGCCTTGGCTTCGGAATATCCAAAATGCATTATCCCCCCCTCCCCCCCCCCTTGCCCATGCCCTTGGAATTTCATAATGGCCCTTCCTCCTGTTCAGATTTTTCATTTTTTGTCAAATGCTTTGGGATTACTGGCAGGGTTCGCAAATATACATGCCCAATTTGGCTTATTTTACACCAAAAGGAGTTACTGCAGAATACTGGCCCACTAAATGTCTTACTTGAAAACTGCTTCTGCAGGCCTGCAGTCACGTTCTATTATGTCAAATACTTAAAACTAAGTAAAATGAGTGCTCCTGCAGTCCTGCATTCCCGCAGTCACTGAAATGTGAATATTAAGTGGGTAACTAGTGCTCCCACAGTCTTGCAGTCCTGCAGTTCCGCAGTCGATGTCAGAATTTATTTAAAAAAATAGAAGTTTTCTCTTTAGCTTCCGATGAATGTGTGTACACTCAGAAGATATTTAGATCGAATGTATTTTCCAGCCTTCAGAATCAGTATTCGCTTTCAATCCCAGGGGCTTCAAAAATTAAAATTGTGTTGTCGGTTAAAAGACCAGACATGTTTTGCCTTCAATGAAGAAAATATTTGATGAGCCTGTTTTCACTAGAGGAAAAAGGATGTTTTGTAGCATTAAGGCCTCTGGAGCTTGATGTACAAGCCACATTTTGTTGGTTTTCTTCTACAAATAAACATGAAAGCAGCGTGCAAAGAAAATAATTTTTACAGCTGGCCATTCGGGCGAGCTGAAGCTAGCATTTACTAGCCCAGACGTCACTTCAGCTTGCCCTGAAAGCTTTTTGACAAGTAGAATAATTGATTTCACAGTTCTTCTGTTATTCAAATTCCTCAAAAAAACATCACTTGTCCGTCGGGCAAGTTAAAAACAGAATTCACTGGCCCAATAGCAAAATCCACTAACCCCGGGCTATCGCACACTACTTTCTTTGCATGCTGATGAAAGCGTCACTGATTGATGGATGCTTGTCTTGTATCCTACTTCAGTGATCGTCAGCGGTGTCATCAGTTTGTGTTTTATTTGCAAACTGAATAAGTCCTTAAAATGAGCGTTTTCAAGGGACACACTCTTGTCTGTCCCTTGTGGAAATTCCAGATCTTAAAGCCCCCCATTCCTTCAGAATTCTAATCGTAAGTATCCCCCCGTGCCTTCGCATTTCCAGTTCAAAGACACCCCTCCCAACCACTCCCCCTCTTACCCTCAGAATTCCAAGAAACCAACTGTGGTATGTTATGGATATTTTCTGGAATTGCCCAGAAAAACTGCAGAGGATTTATTGAACAGAACCCAAAAAGTTGATTTTAACCTGATGATATGATGACCTGTACTGGGAAACTGAGAGATTGCATGTTGCTTTATATTAGTCCAGAAGACTTCTTAATTATCTGGGAGAGCTAGCACATCTCCCAGTTAAAATGATTATTTTGTTTTCTTCTCTAGAACCATGTGCTCTTCATCTAGATATCTTCATAAATGAATTGAAACGACTTCCCATGCTCCATGATTCTGCCTGTTTTGTGTCTCAGGGAGAAAAAGAAATTTCTACTTTACAGAGATTAGCTATGCCGTAAGTATAATTTTATGTTAATTGGTCAATAATTGTTTGTAAATAAAGTGGTTTCCCTCATGTGGCTCCTGGCTGTTAAGTATATTGGAAGAAAAGAAAGTGTTAGCCTACATTATCTTGGACAAAAGTCCTTGGGACAGTAATGCAATATTCAGATTTTTCTGTCATTCTGGGTTCCCTCATAAAACAGCATTGCATCATTTTCGGAAATTTTCTTGCAGTTCTCCCTCCCATAGCCCTATACAATGTTGAAACTTGGAAAAAATTCTGGATACGTGCATCGAACATTATTAATTTTGTGGGGTGAGGGGAGGGGCTGGGCCTGTGTTAATTGGAAAATGCCCAGAAAAGCTTAAGTGTCCCAAAACATTTGTCTGTGATTGTAGCTACATAAGAAAAGAGGTCAAGTCCCACAGGATTGTTAATAGGGACAGTAAACATGGCTGCCATCATATTGTATTGGGACATATGATGTCATGTGAAAAAGGTCTATTATTATGAATTTTTAACATAATTTGTCAGTAATCTAATTATGATGTAATTTACAACCTGTAACCATGATTTTTAGAGGTCCTACATATTAAGAGGTTATAACTTCCTGCACTGTTTTATTCATCAAACGTATTTTTTTATTTACAGTGTTTCCAAACTTGGAATCAGGATAATGTATGATATCAAAGAATGTGGTAAGATCAGAGAATCTAAAGACACTTGTGCTGAAGACTGGATTGATGTCAGTGTGGAGATCTTTGATAACTATGAGAAGTATGATGGCTTTGTTATCCTTCATGGAACAGACACAATGGCCTTCACAGCATCTGCACTTTCTTTCATGTTTGAAAACCTTGGAAAACCTGTGGTACTCACAGGGGCTCAGGTAATATCGGAAAGGCTGAATAACATAATTTCCACATTTTCATCGGGGGCATTCATAAATGACAAGTCAGTTGCTTATAAATAATCATATTTCTGATAGCTACAATGGCTGATTTTCCCTGAGTCAGAGACTTAATGCAGAGATAGATGTTTCTCTCTGGTGTGTTAAGATACTGAAGTATTAGGAATTATAACTTACATATTTCATGCCATTGTGTACTTCAAGAAAATATTAATGGTTCCCCTGTGGAAGGGAATTTTTCTTTGTCCTGCCACCTATCTGGAAATTCCAATTTACAGGTTAAAATCTTTGTCCAGTTCTTTTATATGTTTGTCTGTAGATTCCCTCCTTTCCCAGGAAATTCCAATTTGTGGGGGAAGTTATGGAGATTTTCTGGATTTACTGTTGACCTCTCCACAATGGCCACCTTGATGAAGATAATGGCCTTTGTAGAGAGGTTTTAAAACAAGAGTCAGTGTAGGGACTCTCCGCCAAAAAAGGGGCTGTTGTAGAGAGGTGACCATTGGTGGAAGGTACTTGGCTGTTAGTGGAGGTTGGACTGCAATCATTCCTCAGAAATAAAAATTATATTGAAAACTAAAATTGTAAGGCTAATGCATGAATTGTGTTTCAGTTTAAAAGGGATGAAGGTGTATTAATGGAATGTATATGGTACATCTAATGTAGACCCCAATTTATGATGAGCTGACAGATGCAAGAGATAACTTGTGTGGAGCACTTGTGTTTGCAGGACAGTACGCTGTTCCTGAGGTAATCATATATTAACTAACTGGTTAGTTACTGCCATTCTGATTTGTATAAAAGTCGTAATGGACCCCCAGGGTGAGTAATCCCACATTACTTTCAGATAGCCTGACCCTATTTTTAGGATAAGAGACGAAACCCTATTCAAGGCCCAAACCCAAAACATGATTCCCTATGCAGAGGAAAAACCAAAGATTGAAATTTAATGGCAACACAAACTGTCTTTAATTTGCTTACATGATGCCAACAAATGATTTCCTTCTTGTGTTGCTGTGTATTTATGCACTTGAATTTGAATCAGCTGATACCATTTGGTCTTGGGTACCCTATTTAAGGATCACACTGGGAACACAATACCAACGCGGGCAAAATGATACTTTATTTAAGGATCAAGACCCTCAAAAACTATGGGTGAATCCTTGTTTACATTTCTTGTGTCATTAGCATAGGCTTATCATTATCTGGTGAAACTAATAAAATGAAATTTCTGAGTATTGAAAGAGCATAACAATTTCATTTATCTCTGAAAATTTGAGCGGGATATACAAGATAGTTTTAAAGAAATCCTTTTTGAAACACCCCAAAATTTACAAAGAATGTGTGAACTCATTAACGTTTTGCCACCCAGTAATTTTGCAGTTTTTAATTGTTAATTTTTGCGCCTAGTTGGTATAAATGGCTATATCTTCTATGGGTTAACTGGTATGCTAATCAGCAAACATGTAAACAATGATGTCACGATGAATCTGCCTATACCCTGTCGGGCGGCACGTACCTATCTAGCCCATATATGGGAGTACCTTCCCTGGGTATGGACTCCACTACAGTAAAGGGGCTTTTTCATGAGGATATTGCTTTTTTAGTGTTTTGCCCATGCACAAAAAGCTCCTTTAGAGTTATGAAGGAAATATCGGATCAATTTAGGTCTCTGGGAAGCTGCCTACCCACGCCTCCCCTAAGCTAACAATAACACTTACTTCTCACTTAGGGCAAAATGATGGCTTATGCAAAAAATCAAACAAATTTCATCAGGGCCGAGGAGCAGGCAGGGAGTAGCCTTGCAGGCAATTTACAGTTAAAACTTGAAAAGGTTGGCCCAACTTTTTCAAATTTCAATGCATGTCCATCCTTGCCATCCGAAGCAAGAGACAACAGGCTTTTTGAAAATATAGCAAATAGCATGACATTAGCCCCTTTAAGCCTAAAAATATGCTTAATATGTTGGTGAGTCTATAACCTTGATACCACCTTAACTAATTCACCCATTAATTTCTAGACATTTGAAAACCTGTAGGTGATGATCTTCTTTGACGGTAAACTATTCAGAGGAAACAGGTCCACAAAAGTTGATGCAAAAAGCTGCTCTGTGTTTGACTCACCAAGCTTCCCACCTTTAGCAAAACTGTGCAGCAATGGTGAAAGTAAGTACTTGAAGACTTTTAAGTCATTTCGCTGAAGAAAGTGCTGAGTAACTGGTGAAAGCTGTTATAGAGTCCACAACCTATCTAGAGAATCAAACAAATTGACCCCACTCCCCCATCCCCCCAAAAATTAACCTCAGATTAGGCCTTATTTTCATTTCACTTGGTAAATAAATTTCTGCCACAAAATCCGCAGCACCCCAGCCTGCAGGCTTGGCCATTTTAACATTAATAATACTAGGGCATGAGAAGAAGGACCACACCATTGGGTTCTACGTCCCCTTAGTCTTTTTGAACTGCTGTGGGTTCTTTAATATCCCCTTTTTAGGGAAAGGATGAAAGAGACGTCACTGTCTATCGCAGGGTGCAAAGAAAGTCAGTTTTACAGCTTACCATTTGGGCAAACTGTAGCTAACATGTACTTGCCCACGAGTAATTTTTAATTAGCCCGAAAAAAAAATTTAATGAGCGGTATTGATTACAGTTTTCTGTAATATGGATTTACTTGAAAAAAAATTCATTTGCCCGTCGGGCAAGTTAAGAACAGAATTCACTAGCCCGACAGCAAAATATACTAGTCCCGGGCTATCAGAGAGTTTAATTCTCAGCCACAGTTGGGAAGATTTTACCAGTTTTTTGAAGATTCTGGTTGGTTGTCTGGCTGCGTTTTGAACCCCCAATTGTCGGGTTAAACATACAGGGTCTCGTTTCTCGAAAGTCTCGATAATTAACGTGCCTGGAAAGCTGTTGTTGTTTAGATTCAAGATCGAGGTTATAATAGTTTTGCAGGTAATTATCAGTTAACAAAATAAAATGGTTTGACTTGTTAGCCAGGACTCACGCTTTTATTCTTTGGATTTTGATTTTAATATTCCTGTTCGGGTCCGAAAAAATACCCCAGACTTTCGAGAAACGACCCCTGGTTGGTTGTTTGACCTCGGTTTGAGTCCATAATTCTCGCAGTGCTCTTCCATCTCAGGGACAATAGTTGCTAGCCGCGAAAGAACGCGCGAGCGAGCGGCGAAGCTGCGAGGAACGGGGGAATCTTTCCGCGCCCATCGCACTCGCGCCTCCTTTCGCGCGCTGCTCTCGCGTGACTTCTCGTGACTCCCCCAAATGGAGAGCTTGCTCGCTGGCTAATAGGATATTAGAAAATTTTTACGGCCAACAAAATAAAACTAAAAAGCAGTCACCACATTGTTCTCAGTCTTTTCTGAATTTTTCATTAGTTGAGTGGCACTGTTGTGTTGAAAAATGCCAGGAAGGCCAAAGTTTCAGACTTCATACCAAGATGAGCCAAAAAATAGCTTTACTCCCCGTGTTTCCAAATATTCCAGTAGAAATGGTATGTCGTCATAATTTACGGTTTGTAGCTTCTATATTTTGCTATAATTATTAAGTCTCATTTCCATAGTTTCTCTTGTTCCATTCCTTGTAGCTAGAGAAGCTAAAAAGAGAAGAAGCTGTATATTTTCCTGATTCTCTTTCCTGATTATTTTCCCGCAGTATGAGGATAATGCTTAGTTGACTGATCGTTCATTCTTTTTGAAAAGCTGAAACGTGTCTTCGCATCAACTGAATACCAAAAATAATGACCCTGTCTGTCTGTTTTGCTATTAACGACAAAACTGTAATTAGGCATTGAAACTCGGTTTCCAGTCGTCTGTTGCTACGGATGGCAAGGATGGACGTGGACAATACGCGAAAAAACGTAAAAGGCAAATCTTGTCCTGGTAGTCGTTCTCGTCCTCCAGTCTAAAGGTCTCTATCAACCAGTGCCTTAACCCATACATAAAATGCTCCTTTAGGAGAGTTATGAAGAAGATATCAAACAAATTTCAACGAGAGGCAAACCAAAAAAAAAATATTATGGTTTGCCTCTCGTTGAAATTTGTTTGATATCTTCTTCATAACTCTCCTAAAGGAGCATTTTATGTATGGGTTAAGGCACTGGTTGATAGAGACCTTTAGACTGGAGGACGAGAACGACTACCAGGACAAGATTTAAGTTTTACGTTTTTTCGCGTATTCTCAAAAAATAGACACCGCGGAAAGTTTCATTGTACTTATTTGTTACTAGAAAAGTCAGCACTGTTATCTTAATTGAAAGTGGTTACGCCCTCTCCCGATCGCAAAATGATAAAACCTCTAACATTTGATAAATTGTTTCCGTCACTACGACATTCTGACGACGGCTACCACGTTTTCCCGTCAAAATGGGGCTGGTTCACACGCGCGCACTACTTAGTATTGGGAAAATCTCATATTTGTAGTCGTACGTCTTAGAATCTAAAGCCTAAAGGTCTGTAATGACGTTAGCACGGTAATTGACCTAAAGCAGCGATATCCTCATGACGTAGCTTCTTTTATTCTTTATAGATCAAAGGTTGTTTAGAACCACCTATCGAAGGTGTTGTCATAGTGACATATGGAAGTGGCAATATACCTGATTCCAGAACAAACCTGATTACAGCCATCAGAGAAGCCGTGCAGAGGGGCGTGGTCATAGTAACGTGTTGCCCTTGTCGTGGAGGCCCGCATGATGTTTCCATGCAGTTAGTAGAACAGGTAGCGTACCATGCATTGTGTATGATGATACCGCCGTCCTCAATTGGATAAGCACCGGTCTGCCGAACGGAGGCTGCTGGTTCAAATCCTGGCCGAACGACACTCAGGGTCTTAAAACAACTGAGGAGAAAGTACTGCCTTTGTAATGAGGCCTTCAAAAGGGTAGAAGCTACAGGCGACATGGCCCCGGAAAGTGGCGACAATCCTCTCAAAATTAAACGCATCGACAATCGACAGAAAGGGAGGAAAGAAATTTGACAGCGACAATCCATTTTTAAAGTAATGAAAGTGACATTTGTTCACTATTGGCAGCGAAATAATGAACTTGCCTCCGTTATTTATCAACATTTCATCTTTGGAACGTTTTCTAATTATGTTATTGTTCAAGAACGGTCCCTCGAGGAAGAAAGGCTAACAACAATAATTCTTTGTAAGGGCTCTGTACTTATGCTGAACCCACAGCGACATTTTTATCCAAGCTAAAATGCGATATGTCTCAGAAAAGACCGAAAAAGCGACAGTACAACCTCCCTTGGAAGGCCTCTGTAATGACATCTGGAAACGGTAAGACTTTCTAGGCTTCTCGGATAAGGACGAAAAAACCGTATGCCCAGCCTCACAACCCTTGCTTAAGCAACGACGACTGCGACGTCAACGAGAACGGCAAAAAAGCAATAGGTTTAGATTTGCAAAATAACAGCTCTGCACGTGCACCACGCTTTTTTGTACATTTCTTTACCGTCACTGCACGACTACGACGTGAAAGTGCCTAATTTCACGTTTTGTGGAGGACGTGAACATAAGTCAACGACTTTCTTTCTCTTTTAGTGAACTTTGATACAGTCTTTTATAATTCAACTCCAGAGAAAATTACTAACATTTGAGGAATTGAACAAGGGAGAATAAGCGCGATAAAGTTTGAAGCAGTGCTTCTTCACTTTTAGTTTAAAAATGACGTTTTCGTAGCCTTCGCCGTCGTTGTTGTTTACGTTCCCTAATAAATTTTGTGGGACGTTAAAGAACCCACACACGTCTCATTAAGAGTAGGGGACTTAATCCCCGGTGTAGTGGTCTATCTCAAGGGACCAAACTTCTTACAATCCCCTTCTACCTCTGTAATATTGACATCTCCAAAACGCGCATACTGGGTTCTGTTCTCAGTTGGTCAGTGACCGTATTAAGAAGGTTTGACTGTGTGTAGGTTTTTAGTTTACTGTTTTTAAGGGAAACTCTTGTAAAACCGCTAATATCTCACTTGTGTTTGCCTTACATTTCAGGGTCTCATCAATATAGGTATCGTTCCTGGAGGAGATATAACGGCTGAATCTGCATTAACTAAACTTTCGTTTGTTCTTGGAAAAGAGGGATTAACTTTGGAAGAAAGAAAAAAGGTAAGTTGTGTTTACTGATGGGACAAGCTACACTAACTCTTACCATGTAACAGGACATTGGAATTGTTTCCATTGAATGCTAAACTTGTTCACTAGTAAGACCAAAAAAAGAATTTTTTTTTGAAGACCAGCCCCCGCCCCCCTTATCTCAGGATCTGGATGGCCGCCCTCCTCCCCCCCCCCCCCCTCCCCCCTTATCTGAAGGTCTGGATCCGCCACTGATAAATAACTTATTTACCTCATTCGTTCGGCCATTACAGTGAAATCTCAGACCTCGGTTTGAGATTTTCCTGTAATGAACTCACTCTCGGTTAATAAGTGGTATTTCTTTTCTCCTTTGCAGCTTATGAGAGCGAATCTCCGAGGAGAAGTTTCAACCATGAGTCTCTAAGAGACCGGGCTGGTTAGAAACAAAGAACTAGTACCCACAACTATGAATGTGTCACAACAGAGTTCATTTGGAATTTCTATCGTTGATTCTTACCTAACATGCAGAAATATTTAATAAACTAATTTTAAAAAGATGTTAAAAAATCTCAGGCGATAGTGTGGTTCTGGTAACACTGACTTGAAAAACGTTATCTTACTATTCCTAACCTGTGACCAAACCTGGGTGGGGTGGGGGAGGGTAGACCCAGACGTAAGAAATAAGAAGTTCCCCACCCCGACTCCTCTTTAGTTTCCACTCAGGCTATAACACTTCAACAGTGTTTTCCCCAGAAAATGCTCACTTTTTCAAATTTAAGCAGCTGTGTCAGACCTGTTGACGCCATTCTAAACCTTGAAGTATACGGCAGAGCTTGAGCGTAACAGGCGTTTAAAAGAAACTTCGAAGGGAGAAATCAGTGCTCAGCAGTTGAACGGGGATATACCCCTTAGCTTCCTCCTCCCGTTTAAAGGCCTGCTTGGCAGGCTAGCCGTTGTGAGTTAACCCTGACTATTTAGACTGTTTCATCTCACTTCAACGTTCGCCAAAGTCTGCAGGAGAGTCGGTCTATGACTTCAAAATACATTATAAGCTCGTCAAAAAGAAAAATAAAACACAACAAAAATCAAAACAAGAGAAAAGAAACCTACGCAATTTGTACTCCCGGACCTGTTGCCATTTTTATATTTTCCCCAAATCTTCTTACTCATTTTGTTTTACAGTATCTCTAGTAGTGTATAATTTAACAAAATCGCAAAAAAAAATTGTAAGAGCATTCCTATTTATGTCAGTTTACTGCCCCTCATGAACGAGTAAGTATGAGCACGAGCATGCGCAACTATCATTAGCGATCGACCCCATCCTCCCCGTCACTTAACAATTTTCCTTGGGTATTAATGGAGCCTTTTTACATGACGTCACGGCGGCCATATTGGTGTTCGAAGGCAATGAAACGTCGGCCATGTTGGTGTTTCAAACCAGTCCTGTGAGAGTTGACTTTTCTTATGTAAATGCTTTCTTTTGCTTCAATAGATTTGCATAGATGCCGGTCACGTGAGTGAAAACGCACTATTCCTTCTAGATACATAAAGTGAACTTTTAGTCACTAAATTAAAATCGATAACCAACTTCCCCCAATTTAGAAAACTGTCACTTCAGCTTCATTGATGTGTTGTGGGTGTCCTCCGTGAATACTTCACCTTGAGTATGTCACCCACTTCATCGATGGCTTCTAGCGCCTAAAAAACAACCAGATAATCGTTACACAACTCAACAAATCAAAAGGAAATCGCATCTATAGTACACACGCTTAGGCTAAGGCATGCAGACAACTGCAATTAAAAATGATTTAAAACAAAGCAGGGGCGAAGCTAGGATTTTCCAGAGGTACCCACAATTGTCCAAATACCTCTAACCCCCTCTCCCCTTACAACAGCGTGTTGATGCTTTATATATGTACGCGCTTTTCCCTCCTTTTTTCTAAATATATCGATCCACAAAAAAGGCGTTTCTCCTCTGAAAACCGAAATTCGGGTTGAAAAAGAAAAAGTCTGTTGCTTTAGGAAAAAATATTTCATAAAAACAAATCAAAAATGTTGTGCTTTATAATCTATTTGCTTTTTTCCACATAACTCGGTTTGTTAATCTATATATATATATATATTTTTTGGCATGCAAGTGCGTACCTTGCAAAGAGACCTTAACTTACCCTGTCTAACATTTCCCGCGAGTGTGATGCTGAGAGACAGATTCTCGCCCGGCCTTCAATTATAGAGGTGGCAGGAAACCCAACGATTACTACAGCTATGTTTCTTTTCAACAATTCCCGAGAGAAGGCACTAAAAGAGAGTATAGATGGATTGTGAGTGACAACACTTGGGACAGATGCAAAAACACCTTCACATATACGCGTGCAAAATTGCAGAAAGACATTAAGCAACATTTTAATAAGACAAAAAATATATCCTCTATAAATTTAACTTGACTTACACGCATTTTGCCGGCGAGTAAAGAAGAATGGGTACCACTGCCGAGGCTTCATGGCCATACACGATAAATCCCATGTCTTTCAATCTCTGTCTAAAGTACCTGTTAAACAGCGGCGTGTAAGAGCGAGGTTCAGATAAAGCATTTATATTCTTTAGAAATTTAATTTTAACTAACTCTTTTATTTATCTTTATACTCAATCAAAAGTCATATATTTATCTCCACCACTATTAGTTCCACCACTTTTGCTAATCTCAAAAAGTGTGTTCGGGACCTTCCTTCTTTCTCATACCCTTGAAACTGCCTAAAGTCTATTATTAGGGTTATAGAATGGTATCTCGAAAAACATGGGTCTCGCAGAATTTTGGCCCGATCTTGAAATCTCGGAAGCTTTTTCCTAGGTCTCGAAGTCTCGTATTCTGATGATTTTTGCGTCTCCGAGCCTCGAATTTTCTTCTTGCCGACAGGTCTCAGTTTTGTCAATTTTCTTTCCGTTTGCTAATTGGCCTTCAGAAGTCGAATTTTTCAGAGTTCACGAGTACTATACAGCTTATCGAACTGAGATGGTACATTAAGACCTGCAGTAAAATAAGACAAAGCAGTATATTGGTAGGCTTTCGATAGCTATTTTTCTACTATTGTCTCGGATGTTTAGGCGCTTAGAGTCTCGGGCTCGGAATTGTTAAAAAACTCTGAAGTCTGGGTCTCGAATTCTGCAGTCTCGCAGAGTCTCGTATTTACCATCCTACACCCCTTCTATTGTATTTTTTGCCCCCTGTAGTCTTAAAATATTTTAATCAATGACCAAATCATGGTTGGACCCTCTTCACGGTACCGGAAGCCTTTGGCCTTCTGAGGTCTTCTCACCACTCACTGTTTTGATCCTTCTATATTACCTAGGGGAGGGGTAGGTGGGCAGTTTCCCAGAATCCTAATATGATCCACCTATTTTATGAATATTGTTATTCAAGGTTAAGACTATATCTTGTGTTGTAATTATGGTACTATGAATGTTATCTCAAATTGAATGTAATGCCGTAATCTTACGTAAGAAGTGGTGGTGCAAAATAAATACATAAAACAAAATCTTACTTAGTCTAACTTCGAAATTGTTTTAGCTTAAGGAGAGAAATTTTGCTCGCAGAGATGAAAGAAGAGTCCCTTAGTTAGTCACCTTTAATGACTAAACATGTTAAGCAAGTTGAGCTAATCGAGTTTCCAATATTTAAGGATTTTGGTAGAGTTAGTTCTCAATGTTTACCATGAAATTTTAATTTATCCAAATTTTCATGTCATTTGCTTACCTGCTATTCTCTGCCAGGGCCATAATCCTTTGTCTACCTATGATTGAAAAACAAAAAAGTTCATAGCAACAATTATCCTTTGACCGTACGTAAACAGAACAAAAATGGACACTCGTCTCAATCAACATTCAAGAAGCAGAAGGGATGGCCTGAGAAAACAGCCTACATTTTGTGACGCTGCTAAAGTGGTTTCCCCGCGAAATGCAAAAATGACGTCTGACAATTAAAAGACTGCAGAAATTTCATACTGACGACGTGTCACTACCAAGATATGGGCAACTTCTGATTGGTCGTGCAGCGAGGGAAATTGTTCTTCAACCAATCAGATGCAATCCCCAGACCCTGGTAGTGACACGTCATCATTATGGATTTTCTGTGTGCGTTCCTCAGACGTCATTTGGCGGGAAAACAACCTTGGTGGCGTCGCGAAGTGTCGGTTCTTTTCTCAGGCTACAGAAGGAATAGCACTAGGCTCGATTGAGGCTGATTGTCGATTCCAGTGCTCTGTAGCCTGCAACAGAAGCAAGCTCTCCATTTATGGCGAGCGAAGCAAGTCGCGAGAGAACGCGCGAGTGAGCAAAGGCAAGACACGCAAGGGGCAGACTCCCCTAAATGGAGAGCTTGCTCGCAGGCTTAGTGCTCTGTATTCAAATCCAGAATTTAACTGCAATGAACGTCATTCTATAAACAGTATTTAGACTGCATGGAAGGATCTACATACCTCTATTCGTCCCGTCCTCTCCCATGATAATTTTCATTGACTTTATAATTTGCATCGCCACTGGTGGGGACATGAAGGATGCATATGTAGCACTATGGGATTTTCCACGGATATGGTTTATTATGTCCTAGTACAAAACAGTTATCATATGCTGGTGGTAAGAAAGGAGTTGAACAATATAAAAACAAAAACAGACTCGAGGGGGGACGCTTGGTTGTTGCGATAAAATAAAAATATTCAAAAAAGTAAAGATTGGGGCATCAGAAAATAGTAAACAGCAATAATTATGAACTAAATGCAACTATATCAACCAACTATATTTACTGCCCGCGACCGAGATTACAACTGAAGAGGAAAGAGTCCAAAAGACGGATCAAAACGCACACCTTTCAGCCAGTAACGTCGTGGCAAAACCGTTACATACGACCACACCTCAGGGGCACCCAACGAGAATATAGTCCAAAACCACTCTAACATAGCCTATTGAACGTATTTTAGTATTTAAACGGTAGATATAGGCATGGGGTTTTATCCCCTAAAAATTTGTCATCTGTTCGAATTTCTTAGCTGAAAGTCTAGTGATCCGAAAAGTATAGGGATCAAAACTTACCTTTTCGAAAATTTCAGCCAGAAAAGAGGCTCCCGAAAATTCTAGGTGACCTTTTTAGGGTAAAAATCCGATAAAAATGGGCAATTATGCCATTTTGGGGGGTTCGAAAATCCTAGAAGAGGTAGGCAAAAAAGAAATGTAACAACAAATGCTCCGAAAATTCTAGACCTCAAATCGTCAGTTCCGAACAGATTTTTTCCAAAAATTGTCGTTGGGTACCCTGAAACCTAAAGCGACCTCATCTTGAGCAATCAGGACCCGGTTCCTGAAAGGCCGATTAGCGTTCATCCAGGATTATGGTTTTTTCCGTTTTTGTATTTTACAGTCCAATGCGCTGCTTAGGGTAACATTGTGTGTTATCATTACTGCACCTTGTAGTAAATACTCAACAGTATTTTGTAACCTCGCTCGAATTGCATGTTCGTGCTTGATATTTGGCTTAATCCTGGGTTAGATTTAACCATCTTTCGAGGAAGCGGGCCCAGGTCGTCACAACTCACTTAGGCTCTAATAATGACTTTCACACAGGCTTTCAAAACGTGAGCCACGCCGTTTACCAATAGTGATATTCAGGACAACACTCGCCAAGACGATCATATTTTAGCTACTTATGACACGCTCCTGGGTTCAAACCATTCACCATGGACGGATTTAGAGGTCAGCCGAGTGGACCGTGGCCAAACTTTCTTCCGTGAAATGTTGTAGTATTTTTAGAGAATTCTTGGTAAAATAAATAGTATCTATATATAAATGGTCTCTATATAAATGCCATATGTCTCCGCCGCCCCTTTCTGAACTTTCTGGATCCGCCCCTGTTTACAAGATTGTTTTTGTTACATAGAGAAGCCAACATTACGCAGGGCCACCAGGGCTCTTACCTCAGACGCCGCAATGTACCCCCCTGCTGCACCAAAACTCTTAGTAAATGTACCCATCATGATCTCGACATCATCAGGATCCACTCCAAAGTAATCAGTTACTCCTCTTCCACGAGGACCTATTGCACCAATGCTGTGGGCCTCGTCCAAGTAAAGATACGCTTTGTATTTCTTTTTAAGGGCAACAACTTCTGGGAGCTTGACTAATGAACCTTCCATGCTAAAAAATAAAATAAAATGACGATGGTTTTTGGGTGGAAATTTGCACTCCCGTAAGCCAAAACTTGCTGTGTTTCCTACATAACGTATGTGAGAGGATCGATTTTATGGGATTTTCTCTCCGCCCCATGTAAGGAAATGTGGATTCTAGAATCGGGCTAATTTTTGCTAAAAGAATCCGGAATTCAGGAAATTTTTGCTTGTTGAATCCAGAATCCAGGGCTTCGTAATCTGGAATTCAGCTCAAGGAATCCGGAATCCGCTGACAATTGGAATCCAAACCACGTTCCACTGACAAAAAATCAGAAATCCATTACCTGGGATCCTGAATCCATAGCGTGGAATCCATAATCCAAAACTGTCTTGGATTTTCTTACATGGTGCGATTCTTTTATCATCTCATTGATATGAATTGTTTCTCATGATTCAGAATATCTTAGCTCTGCAAGACCTTTTCTTATGCCGTACGTGATGGGCGCCTCACCCGTCTGCGCATAATTTTTACACCTGTTTGGTCAAGGGCCCTCCTTGGTCTCAAAAGAGTTTAATCCTAGACATATCTCTAATTTAAGATGCTGAAAGAGACATCCCAGATTTGAGACAGACGAAGCAACTTTCCTTTAGACTTACCTATAAATTCCTTCAACAATTATTAAAATCTTTTTCCACGCTCTGTGCGTCTTTGGTTGTCCTTGGACAACAGCTTCCCTTAGGGTCTTCTCTAAGCACTTCATATCTGCGAAAAGTATTGAAGACAAAGAAAATATAAAAAACGACGTTGCCTGAACAATGAACGCGGGGGAGTAGGGTTGTTTAATATCATTAATCCATCCATTTCAACTCACTTAAGTTGCACCTTCCCCTTTTAACCAACCAGGAAGCAAAGCAGACTTCAGCTATTGAGTCTGGGTAATTGTGCCCAACCTTTGCAAAGGGTACCCTCCCTTGCAGCCATTTTTGTATCGTCACGCAACGCTCCTCCCCTCCCCTTGGGGAGGATCTTTGCGCGACGAGACAAAAACGGCTGCGTGGGAGACATTGCAAAAGGCTGAAACAGGCTACAGCGGACACAGCGCTCCCCTCTCTCCACGCTTTTAAGGTGTTGTAAAGCGCGGACGGACGGTTTACTGGTGTTAAACATAAGATAACATGGGTATTTAATAGTGAAGAAAAAGGGAAAAATGCTACAGCTCCAAGTGCTTTAAAGCTTACTCCTGGAACCGAGCGCAGGAGAATAGAAAATTTTCTACTCCTAGCCCTCCCCTCCTCCCCCCCCCCCCCCCCCAGCCAGAAGGGGACCCATTTTAGTTTACTAAGTAATGCAAAGATATGCAAGTGTGTTTTAGCCAAGTATGTGATAAAACAGTCAAAACAGCGCGCAGACATCAGACCAGTTACTTTAGCGTTAAAGAGGTGCTGCGTAAGTCGTTAGGGAGTGTTAGTACCTACAACGGCGACAGAAGCCGCCAGAACCTCACACAAAATGTTAATTCGCGCTCCTTCAGGCTACTTCTCCCTTATTCTGTTTTGTTCAATTTGTCAAATGCTGGTAAATTTATCAGAAGTTAAATTTTGAAAGACTCTATCCAAGGCCCCGACCACATTAACGCGTTTTCGTTTAAAAACGGATACATTTCGATGCTTTTAAGCCTTCGGTCCATGCTAACACGCTGAGTGTTTTTAGCGAAAACGCATCGATCGATGATCTTGAAAGTAAATCAAATCAAAATTCATATATATATCGTATTAGTGTGGACGGACGAAAACGTATCAAAATGAAAACGTTGACCGAAAATATCACAGGCGCGTGTGTTTGTAGCATGCACATGGAGTCCAACTTACGTCACAACAAAGAGTTCTATAGTTTTTGAACGTTTTAGTGTGGACAGTCGAAAACGCATCAAAACGGTAATCTGAACGCGAGCTGATCGATGCGTTTTTGATGAAGAACGAAAACGCAAACTTTTGAAAACGCATTACTGTGCAGAAGGCCTAAGTTCAGAAAAAAAAAATCAAATCGTTTTCACGTGTTCACGTCCTTCATAAAACGTGAAATTAAGTTTCACGTCGCGGTAGTGCAACGACGGCAAAGAAATGTACAAAAAGAGCGTGACGCACATGAAGAAGATGTTGTTTTGTTAATCTGAACCTCTTGCTTTTTCGCCGTTTTCGTTGCCGTCGCCGTTGCTAAAGCTCTTTATCGACCCATTTACGGCGCTTTACTTAATGCTCTTATCGAATGTTATACACCAGACATAGTTATTAAATTCATTTTACCATTATGTTTGAAGACTTTAATTTTAGCTCCTGAAAGTCTCGCTCCTAAAATGAGGGAGGTGTGGTTGAGCTCGTCACTGATGATCAAATCTCCTTTCCCCACCAGGGCGGGTATATTTGCGGAGTTGGTGGCGAATCCCATTCCAAACACCATAGCTGCGGGTTTACCGACAAACCGTGCAACAAGGCCTTCCAGCTCGTTGTGAATGGCGAGGGTGCCTGATAATAAGAATTTAAATATCACACAGATTACAATAAAGAAGGCAAAAGGGAAGGCAGGGGAAGTTAAAATGGGAACTGTATATGTCCTCTGTTGGCGACACGTTTCTTATGTTAATGACCACGTTACCTATTTAGAATGACGCTATCAACATGCCCGCAAAACGTGACTCGCATGTGAACATTTTAAACAGGCACCAGGACCTACTTTGGCACCTTAAGGCGCCTTAACTCAGATAACTTTAGGCGACTTTAGGTGGCTTTAGGAACATTTGCGAAAAACATTATGCGATCTAAAGGCGACGTAATACCCCAGATTAGGCCTGATGCCACGAGGTTTAATGCTGAGTACAATTAGACCGACTAGCCAGCGAAAGTTATCGTGACTGACTAGAGGAACCTTCGGGGTATTCTCATCAAGTATTCTCATCAAGTTTCCAAAGTGTCCCTCTCACTCCACAGGCTAGCAATGTGTCGTAAATGAGATAAGAAAAGGATCTTACTTGTCATCATATATCTTTTAGAAAGTCGAACAAAGATATCAGAAAGGGAGAAAAGCAAGCATTTACAGAGCGAAAAGATTGCTAGACAATCGGGAATAGATGCTAAAAGAAAAAAGCATATTTATTTTCAATGTAAATTATTCGCTCACCATATTCATTTCTTGGGCTACAACCCGCAACACCGTATCTGCAAACCGCCTGCTCGGCGGCTTCTGAACATGGCCCAGAATTCTCGGCGAACCCAAGATAGTTGTATGACGCAAGATTCAACGCCCTAGTCTTCGTTCCAGGGTAACTGTGAATTTAAAGAAAAAAGAACGTCATTGAGCATAAGACGAAAATCTTGGCACTTATTTGCGAGTTGCTTGTGAATATTTCTTCCACTGCCAAGTGACAGAAACTCATGAGCATAATTTGGGAATCTAGGAACATAATTTAGGTACTTATACATTAACTGCTGCATAATTTGCCACTTTTAGGAGCACAATCGGCCGAGGCCTAACTGCTGACGTTTTGACACACTAGCTCCCTTGATGGAGCACAGCGAACTCTCGCATTGCGGAAAGCTTGATCATTATTACAGACACCCTATCACGCCGGGGCCAAACCACCCCTCAAATCGGTCATCAGAGCGTCCCCCAAAAAATTCCAATATGGCGGCCAAAATGCGCGCAAAGGCTTCTGGTCTGAATTTCTTCGATCTCCCCCTCCAGACCAGCCGAGAAAAATCTCGCCGTGTGAAGACTGGGTACCTCGAAGAGAGAAATGGCGGGCAAATTCATGTTTTAGAGAAGACAAGCTTTGTTTTGATATGTAAACTGCCAGGGTTTTTCTTGAAACGTCCTTGTTTGAAGCATGCTTGGAGTGGTGAACGAAGACAATTTACCTGTCGAAGTGGGCAGCGAAAGGTGAGTTTTTAACTTGATTTTTTGGGCTGTATGTAATTTACGAGAAAAAACTAAAATGATAGGATTTTAGTTCGATTCTTCCTCTGTTAGAAAGTTTGATCTTACATCCCAAATAGCATTGAATGAAAAAACTAAATCATTGGTGTTTCAGCATACCGCGTGGAGTGAAAAGAAAACGTCGATTTAATATTGGTGCGTACCAACATGCCAAAAAGATTGCCATACAAAATGCACAGGCCGAACAATCCAGAGCTGTTGAGTCCCTTAGAAATTGTCTTGTTGAGAAGGAAGGTGAGTTGGAAAAGCTCACGAAATTACTGGATGCTAGCACAAAGAAAATAGAGAGAAAGAAGAGAAAGGTAAGAGGTTTTCAATTGCATAATTTCTATATTATATCAGCAAGTTTGTAGTGGCAGGATATCTTAGGAAGCTTTACTGAGCTTTCCAACTAAAGTTATTTTTAATTACTCAAATATTTCAGAAGTATAGGTATTCATAAAATAAAGCCACATTTCAGTTTTCAATTGAATAATTTCAGAATTTTGTTTTGTATGATGCATTTAATGTGCTTTGTGGGGTTACTATGCAGATGGAGTAATTTGCAGGTGTATGTTCATGTACAGTTGTAGGTTTAGCTCTAACCCAGTAAATAATACCGGTTTACAGAGTCACACCTCCAGCAATTTGCACCGTTCAGATTAGGTGTATACTTAATGAGTGGTATTAGTGAGATTACACAGACTGTATTTTTAGATACAGGCAGTGGTAATATTATGTTTAGAGAGTTATGTTAGTGAGTTAGTTAGGAAATGTTCTTTTAAAAGCTCGCAGAAATTGAGAACAGTACACATCAGTGTGAACACCCAAGCATACCAGGAAAAATGGAAAGGAGGCCATCTGTGATCAGTAAAATCAATCCAGCTAATAGTGAAACACTGAGTTTGTCAGCAAGCCAGTTCAGGCGACGAAGACAGAAAACAGTTGAGGCTGTGAAAGCAATCCACTGTGACAGTCATGTTTACACTTCTGAGAAAGTACAAACAAAATCAACAAAAGATGGCCTTTGGACAACTTTGGTTACCTCAGCAGAAACTGGAGAGATGGGAGAGTATATATCCAATTCCAAGAAATGCATGGATTCAGTTGTTCCAGGCATTTTGAACAGCAAGGTCAAAGAATATGAAAAGAGCCAAGCAAACAAAATTAGAAGCATGCGAGTACTTTATGAAAGTGGGCTGCTTGGAAAGAGAAAATACACCAGCATAAGAAATAGTTCTGATGTCTTGAACGAGTCAGGGGGGAAAAAGAGAAAAAATCAGAAAGCAGAAATTATTCCAGGGGTTGAAGTGCCAAAAATTTTACCCTATAAAAATCTGATGTCGTTTTTGAAAACTATTGATGTCGGAGAACTGAGAGATTTACAAACACTAGCCACAGAGCTATCTATGGAAAGTGTTCCTGGTGTTTACAGACCACTTAAACCATATCTCCTGAAGCTAGCTGATCTGTATATGGATCTTCATAAACAAATCCCCATGCTTCATTGGTTTCATGGTGAAGAGGGACTATTCTGGGTTGCTATAGGGGCAGATGGTGCACCATTTGGTAAAGATGATTGCGCCACTGGTAAGCTTGTTTAGTTAGTTTAGATTAGCATGAATGGCCAGTTTATGTAAACTCACTGCAAGAAACTTTTGAATTGCCAGTATATCTTTTAGAGCTTAGTTGTACCTCAGGATACTGTGAACTATCTTTCACATGCATTTCATTGTAAACAAAGAAGAGCCCATATTAATGGTATCAATATTCTTAATTTATTACTTTTTTTATATCACTTGGGGACAGCATAACATAGTTCTGGTGGTGACCACTTCTACTGTACTGATCTTGATCTGTTATGTTCTTATAATCATCCTTGCAGCCTACTTAGTCAGTTTCCTAAACCTGCTAAATCGAGTCCAGAGTTGCAACGAAAATCACCTGCTGCTGGGGGCCAACTGTGAAGAGGACCACCCTTTAATGAAAGCTTACACCCAACAACTTACAAAAGAAATGGAAGAAGTGGAAAATAAAGTGTTGACCACTGAGAAGGGATATCAAGTAAGATTTGCCATCAAATTAATTCCTTCAGACATGAAGTGGGCCTCCTCTTTCTCAGGAGAGTTGAACAATGCCGCAACTTATTTTTCCCCATTTGCAAATGTCTCACAAAGCAACAAGCACACCATGTTTGGCTCTATAGGAGGTTCAGATGCAACCTGGCAGCCATGGAGTTATGAAAAGAGATTAGAGGTGGCAAGAAAAGTTCAAAATTTTAAAAAGCGCCTAAAAGATCCAGACAAGAAGCAGAGGGGTGAAGTAACAAAATTCATAGCACAAAACAAATCCAGGTAGAGTATTTTTTGATGCTGTGCAGCTAATTTTGCTCTTGTTTAAAATTTTTAAAAGCAGTTTTATTTTTTTTATTTTTTATTTTGGTCTACTCTAAGGCTGCGTTCCTTTGGGGTGATCCGGATCAAGATCAGTGATCCAAGATCTGTCTGAATCGTGGTGCACAAAAGGAACTGGTGAATCCATAACCGAAGTGGATTCGCCGGTTCTGTTGATGTACCATGACCCAGACAGATCTTGGATCACTGATCCAGATCTGGATCACCCCAAAGGAATGCAGCCTAAATCTTACATTTACTCTAGGGGAGCAGGGATGGCGCAGTAGTGAGAGCGCTCGCCTCCCACCAATGTGTCCCGGGTTTGATTCCGAGGGTTTTCTCCGGGTTCTCCGGTTTACCTCCCTCCTCAAAAATCAACATTTCTAAATTCCAATTCGATTGGGAATTCGAGGGCCACGGGTTTGTCAGTCGAAGACTGTTATGTGCTACCCTCATTAAACAAAGTCGATTATTACTTTACCTTACCTTTCCAGGCAGGAGTTTGTACCACCCCTTGGAAAATTTGTTAGCTTGATAAAGCCTGATCCATTGCACAGCATCAACAATGGTTGGCAACAGTGGTTTACCCATTGTTTGACTGTCGCCATGCAGCACACCAATCCTAATCAATTGAAGGCTGCAGTAGTTTTATCAGATTTGCCAACTTCCTGCCCTCTAGTCACGTTCTTTAATTGTGTAAAAGAACGCATGAAGTGTGGACGTCTGTACAAAAACTTTTGCCGTTGGTTTTCTGAGAAACGGAAGAAAGGGCTTCCATTCAGTTATCGCTTTACAGGTTTGGAGTCCAAGAGATTTTGTTGGAACTTTGGGCTCCTAATTGAAGTTCTCTTAGGCATCGCCAATATTTCAAGTTCAATCAAAGTAAAACTGCATGCCTTAGCTTTTTCAGCTTTACAACTACGAGACAGTGGGTCATTGTTTTCAAGGGTGGAAATTAGTAGAGAACAGTTGGTAGAGCTTGAAAGCAAGTGCCAACTGTATTTTAATACTCATGCCCTTTTGCTTGATGGCATTAACCCCACAACTTGGACAATTGGATATGCCATCCCCTACAGCACCCAACAACTGTTTAAGGAGAGTGGGTTTGGACTCGGATTAAATTCCATGCAGGGGAGAGAAGCCAAACATATTAAACTAGCGGCGTATGTACAAAACACTTGTAACATAAACAAAAACCAGAGGTGGTGGATGGTTTTTAGGCATGAATATGTCTCTATGGTGTGGCTTCGAGAATTAGATCCCCACAGCATTACCTACCGCCCAGAAAAAAAGAAAGCTTGTGACTCGTACATCCCTAAGAAGGTAGCAGAGAAAAATGTATTGCACTGCCACTGTGGACTGCTAAAGTCAAATTCTGGTGATGACGAATGTCCACTTTGCATGAGCAGCACAATGAAGCTGGTGAAAGAGGCTGTTAGGAAGGGAAAAATTTCCCCTGCTTTAAAGACCCTGTTTGACACCGTTTAAAAATGGGTTTTGGACTAAGTTCTATGCAGGTCAGAGAAGCCAAACACATTAAGCTTGTACAAGTTTAGTTTGAAAACCAGAGGAAGGGCCAGTGCTTATGATCAAAAACAGGCTGGAACAGCAACATAGATTGTAAAAGGAAAAATTGTGTAACAGCTTAAATTCAAAACTGTTGCTCCTAATAGATAGCATTTTTTATTTGTTTGGTTTGAAAAACAACGAAAGGGCTGGTGCATTATACCAGCTTGCTGTGATATTGTAAGGGATGCCCCATGTAGAATAAACAGTGGGCATAAACTTAAATAATCAGCCTGGTCTTAGCATCTGTCATTGAAACCAAGCAGTAAATTCAACAAAAGTCTGATCAAAACAGACTGGAACGGCAACATACTGTAGATTGTAAAAGGAAAAATTGCTTATAATAACAGGTTAAATTCTAAACTGTTGCTCCTAATAGACAGCATTTTTTATTTGTTTGGTTTGAAAAGCAAGGAAAGGGCCGGTGCATTTTACCAGCTTGCTGTGATATTGTAAGGGCTGCTCCATGTAGAATAAACAGTGGGCATAAACTTAAATAATCAGCCTGGTCTTAGCATCTGTCATTGAAACCAAGCAGTAAATTCAACGAAAGTCTGATCAAAACAGACTGGAACAGCAACATACAGTAGATTGTAAAAGGAAAGATTGGCAACAAGACTCTTTCTCGACATACATTTTTTTTTATTTTTTCTTCACAAGAATTTAACAATATGGGCCTATTGGACACTGGGGCAAAAAAGTTACAAGTTGTTCAATGCTTAGTTTTTTGTTCAAATGTTTTAACCAGAGAACATTAATTTTTTATCATGAATCCTGGTTATGGATCTTCTGTTGTCTAAGTGCAAAGTTGTCAACCATAAATAAGACTTTTCTTAACAAGGGAACATATGGATATTAGAACATAAAACCTGTTCATTTTTATAACTGACAAATTATATTGTTGTGACTGTACCTCTTAGTAAAACATCCCAGTAAAGTGTAATAAATTTAAACAACAACATGGTGGCATCATGACTGTAATTAGGACTTTTTGCCACTGCCTGACAAACAGATAATCAACATCAATATCAAGTGCTTGCCGAAAATTCCAAGATTATCGTACCTTGTAAACTAAACATGACCTACTCAGAAAATCTAACAGTGAAAGTGCAAACTCTACAATGAAACCCACTGCGAAGGAGAAAGAGATGGAAATGAGTCAAAGAACAGCTGGCTCTGCCATGAGGTAAGTCAGAAGACCATCCAGAACTATAATTATGTACCTATCAATGTCAAGCGGGGGGGGAGGGGGGGGGGAATTTCAGTTATATTTGACCTCACATTTTTGCCCGGGGGTAGGGAATTTGACAGCAATTTTTTGGAAAATGTCAAATCCCCACCCTATGCCCGATGTACCCCCCCCCCCCCCCTGCTGGCTTGCCATTGATAGGTGCATTATGTTATGTTATTTTTAATACAGTTTTAATACATGTGGAAGATCCCTACCAGTTCTAGCATTCCAAAATTCCATGCCATTGTCATTTATGTCAACAAAACAGTACTTTTTTAGCTTTACCTCTTACGAACCAAAAATTAATGTTGTGGCACTCCATGCTCATTCCAAAAGCCATAATAGAAATTAACTGAGAGCACTTCTGAATTTTTGTTGTATCTGAATTTTAGTGGTTTGCTGTTGTCAACAATAACCTCACATCTCCCATTATTCTTGGTAGGTTTCTTTTTCAGCAGATCATCCTTGGCTATAAGTTCACCCTCAATGTTCATTTTGTCAAAGATAAAAACAGCTTTATTTATTCGCGTTACTTCCACATTAACCACAGCTGTAGTCTCCGTGTACTGATGCCCATAACTGTTTCTTTGTACAATATGTTTTAAAAGAACATCAAAAACCTCTCGCGGAATGTCGAGGGAAAATTCACCATTCCAAGGGTTTGTTAGATTGGGTGTTGGTCGAAGTCTACTGACAATCTTCGTATGGATCTTCTTTAGAGCACTAATAACCATTCTTTGGGTCCCAACAAGTTGTTGAATTTCTTTGTTCCTCGATTGACCCACATATTTTTTCTCCAACATTCCTACTGCCGTCTCTACTTCATGATAAAATCTGGATATGGAGTGCATCGTAGCCGTACTTTCCGTTTGAGATAGATAATCGTGCTTATTTCTGCGAAGAAAGCTGCTAATTTCCCGAGAAGGTGGGTTTCTTTCGAATAGTTGCGCCATGTTGGTTTTTTTTATTATTTTTTTTACCCATGACACACCGCGCGCCTCTGATGACCGATTTGAGGGGTGGTTTGGCCCCGGCGTGACAGCAGATTACAGATTTTTGACTCAAAAAAAATTCCTGTAATTACGTACTCCCACTTGCGAAGCTACCGGTTGGGGTACTCCCTATGATGGCCTATACTGGGAAAGGGTAGAAAAATCTGTCATTTTGGTATTTAAAAGGCCCCTAATTAAAATATTTCGAACAGACGCACTTTACAGTCGTATCATTTCAATTAATGTTAAGTGCTACATGTAATGAAAAGAAGACTTAATGTTAGTATAGGTATGTGAAATGGGCACTATGGAAGGAATACGAAAGGGATACCATTTTTTGCCAAAAGTGGTCTCTAAAAGGATAAGTTGTTGGAACTCGAGGTAAAGCCTTACCATATAAAACGTTACCCCCCGGGCAAAGCTACGTATACCTTGTTTCTACTCTAAATCTTGTTCTAACGGACACCGAGCAGCATCTTTCAACATTAAGAAACAACTTGAAAAAGATATTCATCCGTTTTTTATCATCACATCCAGTTGTCTTTTTAGCTTGATTTACGATTCCTATGTTGCGCATCAGTCGGTCTGGTTACAGATATGAATGCATGCCTCTCTAATGCAAATGTTCTCTAAGCAAATTCTACTAAGGCCCTACTATTTTTACGGACTCTCGCTTTCCCAACTCCAGAAACTATAACGGATTGATTGGTTGGGTTGCCTTGAATACTATCAACCAATCATTACTTAAACGCTTGTCCACCCAAAATCACTGCAGCCAAAGCTTAATGTATTCTCCCTCGAGTTTCTGAGGTGGGGAATTGAGCACACCGTTTCGATCGTGGAGCTGAGGGTGTCCGAAATAATTGACTGTATAGTAAAGTAAGCGATCGCAATCAAAAGCGCCAAAAAGGTCGACCCATCCCAAAGTATAGTACCCGTCCTTTTTGCCCAACCAGGCCCAGTTTCAGCGCGAGCTTCAAGAGCCTGTTAACAAGCTCCTGGGTAACCATACCTGAAGGTCCAGTTCCAGTCCTCTGATTCCCTGTCAAGCAGGTCTATCTCTCCACCTGGAACGCTACAAATCGGTCTGTTAAAGCAGTCTCTAGCACGAGTATACATGTTCCGGGTGTAGAAACTCTCAAAATCAGAGTAGAGTGGTACAAAACCCTAACAAAACGAAAGAGAGGAAAAATAAATGAGCGGCATTATTTAGAAAACAACTCTCGTTCGTTCACATTAGATGGGTTAATTCTGCTGAAGCCGTTACGATACCGATGGGCCTCAAAACTGAGGGCCTCCAAAAAGAGGGAAGGGGGATGGTTGATGTTCCCTTGCTTCCTACAATAGTTAAAGTTTCCCCCTTGATTTTCATAATACAATATTCAACGGTTCCTTTGTTCCTTAAAAGAAAATTATCAACATGTTCTCTTATTTCCCGAGACCGCTGGAAGGTCCTGAAAGTCATTTCAGCTTAATTGTTCTTCCTCTCCTTCACTCACCCAGTCAGTAAAGATCATTACTGAACGAGTACTTTCCGATATGCCCAGTTTATCGACTTTATCCGCCCAAGAATTAAAACCTGTCCTCCGGTCCGTTTGCACTCCTTCAAATCAGTAGTTATGATAATGTATGTTTTACAACAACTCTAAAACACTTTTTTTCCCTACTTTTTTATCCTGATTATTTCTTTCACGCAATTTCCGTCATTTTTCTTTTAATTTTAGAAAAAAAAAATTTCTATACTTAGTCCGACAATTATAGTACTTTTTAAATATCTAACCTTAAAAGTCTAAAAAAGACTGGAAAATGTGAGAAGCAAGTTCATATATTTTTTGATAACTAGATTTAATCAGAAATATTACCTTTTCACATTGTTTCCAGTCTTTTTTGGACTTTTAGGTTTAGATATTAAAAAAGTAATACAGTTGTCGGAGAGAACTCTAGAAATTTTTTTTCTAAAATCAGAAAAAATGACGGAAATTCCGTGACAGAAATAATCAGGATAATTTGGTATTAGGGGGGAAAATCGGTTGACGGAAAAATAAAAACAGAAAAATGAGGAAAACAAGTGTTTTAGAGTTGTTGTAGAACAGACATAGGGAGCTTTAGCATCGACGACGGCGACAGCAGCGAAAAGGTCACTTTCAAAATGAATTCGCGTTTTTTCAAACTTTGTCGCGTTTATTCCAATTCACAGAAAATGTGAAATGTGAACGAATTTCCTTGGAGTTGATTTCTGGGGGACCGGACTCAAGCTTAGAAAGAGAAAAGAAAATTCGTCGTCGCTTGTTTACGTTCTCCATAAATCGTGAAAGTAGGCATTTTCACGTGGTAGTCGTGCAGTGACGGCAAAGAAATGTACAAAAAAGTGTGATGCAAGTGCAAAAATGTTGTTTTGCTAATCAAACCTATTGTTTTTTTTGCCGTTCTCGTTGCCGTCGCCGTCGTCGTTGCTAAAGCTCCCTATCAGGGAGTTTAAGGCTACGGTGAAACATGCTGTTGCGCATGAGCAAAACCACGTGACTGTTCGTTTTTCCCGCGTAGTCCTGCGGCTACGGTGAGTTGTTGAGCTGTTTCGCGTAGTCGCGACTACGGAGAACATTTTGCACGTATTTTGCCGTCTCGGTAATTCAAGAATCTCGTCTTTTCGTGAAAAGGTTTTCAATTCACCTGCTTTAAGTGAGAGGGAAGCGAAATATGTAAGTTGTGTCTAGTTTCTGTTCAGATTTAACACTTCCAATCCACTCGAACCACTTGAGGTTGTGACGACATGTTTATCTAAAACTAAGCTCATATTTAAATAAGCTTAGCTGTTTATACGCAGAATTCAGATTGACGGCCGAAGAGAAGAGAAATCATGCAGGTAAAAGTTTCAATGTTTGTTCGAACTGATTAGTGTGTCTTTCTACTTCTGTAACCTTTGTTTATGCGAGTCTTGTTTGTCACGCATTTGCTGAATGAAAATGATGTAAACACCTTCGAGATAATCAGGGGCACCCAACGACAATTTTCGGAAAATATCTGTTCGGAAGACGAATTGAGATCTAAAATTTTCGGAACATTTGTTGTAAAATTTCTTGCTTGCCTGCCTCTCCTGGGATTTTCGAACATCTAAAAAGTGGTATAATTGCCAACTTTTAACGGATTTTTAACCTAAAAAGGTCGCCTACAATTTTCGGGAGCCTTTTTGCTGGCTCAAATTTTCGAAGAGGTTAGTTTTGATCCCTATAATTTTCGGATCACTAGACTTCCAGCCAGGAAATCCGAACAGATGAAAAATTTTTAGGGGATAAAAAGATGCCTATATCTACCGTTTAAATCCTAAAATACGTTTAACAATGCTATGTTTAAGTGGTTTGAACTATATTCTCGTTGGGTGCCCCTGGATAATCGAAACTCGGCATTTCAATACTTGAAACTACATCACAAGTAGTCGGAGAAGTCCATCTTCTAAACCTAATAAATGAGCTTTTACTATTTAGTATTCATGGGCGAAAAAAATAAAACCTGTGTAACCAAAACTTTGTTCACCAATTTCAGCGGAAGTAATTGCTTCCTTCATTCAAGTATGGTCGGAAGAATATGTTTGTTGTTCTAAAGATAAGATCACATGCAAAACTGACTTGCAGTTTGTGAACTGTGATGAAAACAAGAAAATCTTTGCGTGTTGTTTCCCTCTCCGCCTCTTCTCTCGTAGTCTGCTGTCTGTAGTGCAATCTTAACGTTCTATATTTGCACGACTCAACCCAGTGCTACAAACAAAGGACAACGCTCTTCCAGCCGTAGTTCGTAGTCCGTAGTCTCCGTATCCTAAACTCCCTAATTATTATGACTACTCATAGCGTCTCTAAACATTTCTCTAAAAACATTTCCCTTTTTAAATTTTGAAATCATTTTCATTGTATTCTTTGAGTGATCATCATTTTTACTCACTGTGTTTACATGCAATAAAAAGCAAGCCTTAACCACATAAAGGCCTACGCCATGAAATTGTTCTGTAAGTTAGGGGTTGTGTAAGCCGTTCAAAGACAAATCAATACATGCAAGTCAGGCAACCTTTGGTACCTTAGAAAAGATTTCAGCTCTGTGACCTCAACGGCTTTTCAATTGTTACAGCATGGGTTTAAAGATCAGTAAACACGAACAACAGCAAGTTTAAAAGGCTTAACGCTTTCCACCTTTAAACATCACAACTCATGGTCAAAAACAAGACTAAATCTACAGTCAAGCAGCAAAATCAAACAGTTTGTGGTCGCTCATTTCTTGATATATCGCTACGATAGTTGTTTTCCTAACATTTTGACTATGTGGTAATTAAGTACTTTTAGTGGATTGTTAATTATATTGATACAACTGCAAAATATATCCTAACAACCAAGTCAACAGAGATCCTTTTAGATACAACATTTACATCCAATCTTCTGAGAAGAAAATATTATGCAAAATTCAACTTATAACGAAATACTGCTTGAAAAAATCTGCTATTGTAAATTGATTTAATCTTGATTTGATGAGGTAATTTGACGTCCGTTAGGTTTTTCTCGTTTGCCGAAGAACCCAACATCGAAGGCATTCAAAAGCATCAAAAGAAAGCTACCGAACTGGGTTTCCTTTTCCGCGCGGCATAATTTCGGGAGATTTTTGTGTACGATTCAGTGACGAACGATCATGAGTCCTCGGGGGTCAATTCAACTCGTTGCTAATAAAGACAGTAAACCACGGAGGATACCAGCAGATTTTGAAAAACTACAATCTGAGAGCTAAAGAAAATGGAAGAACCTCAGCAGATCTTAAGAGAATTTCTAGAGGAAATTTTCACGTAGTATAATTGTTCAAGGTCTTGCACCTTTTAAAATATCATTTTTTTAACTCGATCTACTTGTAGATAGTGGTTTAAAAACTTTTTTTGCCATTGGTGTAAGAGTGAACTACCCTTATTTTCGTTTCGCTATAAAAATAACTTGCTGGTAAGTAAAAAGAAAAAAAAGCTCTTCGATATCTTGTCGCAGCTGCAAATTGTAAAACGATTCTCAAAGCTGAGTCAACAACGACAAGACTAATGAATTTGAAGTGTTTCAGTATAAACGAGCAATAATTATTAATTATTGATTTGCATATGCATGTTGAAGGAGTGAAAATTTACACAACAACAAGCGTTTCTGTTAGTTCAAAAAAATACTTGCATATCATTGAATATCACATACATCAGTCGCTGATAATTATGTTACAAATATTACTAGGACTTTGAAACAAAGTTACGACTTGATATTTTTCTGAATGCCGAACCTAAAAGTTTAACTAGAAACTGAAATACAGAAAATACAGAAGTTGACGGGTTGAAATCAAATACACATCCGCATTGGAATCCGGGGAGACTCCCATATGGAAGGGACGGAAGCTCGTCGCTACATTACTTTGGAGTGGGGAAGAAATTGTAGGTTTAGTTCTCTCTTAGGTTGTTTAGAATAGAAAGCGCATATTGTTATCCAACAGGTTTAGCTTAGGGGTTAAGCGGAAAGAACCCACACCGTTGTCAACTTCTTTAGAACAATTAAAATTACTACAGCACTTATTTGGTTGTCTGTTTTGGTCAGGGGTCTCCTAAACAACTCAAATATGGCCAGAGCCCTAAGGTTTTAAAAATAATTCTTATTTTCCGAAGAGTATTCTCGTCCCTAAACTTTGAATTTCCTAGTATACTCAAGCAAAAACATTTCAAACTGATTCTTCGACCGGATACAGTCGAGGTTCTCCTAGCTTGCTGACGGGGTATAAAATTTCTTGAAGACTCTCTAATCGTCCCCTTTTCAATTTATATATGCGTAGCTAAGAGCAATATTCTTTTTGCCAGTGGCCGTTATTCTTTTCACATAAATAATTCTCCATCGATCTGCATAAGGCGTGTTACTAATATTTTTGTGCTGTAAGGCCATCCCCCCTTTTTTCGTTTAGCGTCGAATCCGTTTCCTGATATTGGGTCGGCCAATCGGATTGAAAACAAAAAACCTAAAATCAAAAATCACAGGAAGTCTCGGAATAGGAGGTCCTGGTTCCGGTTATTACTTGGTGTTACGGTGCACGAATTTATGCTAATTAGTATATGCCAATGTCTATGTCATATAATGATAGTATCATGGAGTCATGGTTTCCTTGGTTTCGTGGTGTTAATGGTTTCATGGTTTCATAGGTTTCGTGGTGTCAATGGTTTTATAGTTTCATAGGTTTCGTGGTGTCAATGCTTTCATGGTTTCATAGGTTTCGTGGTGTCAATGGTTTCATAGTTTCATGTGTTTCGTGGTTTCATAGGTTTCGTGGTGTCAATAGTTTCATGGTTTCATAGGTTTCGTGGTGTCAATGGATACATGGTTTCATAGGTTTCGTGGTGTCAATGGCTTCATAGTTTCATGTGTTTCGTGGTTTCATAGGTTTCGTGGTGTCAATAGTTTCATGGTTTCATAGGTTTCGTGGTGTCAATGGTTTCATGGTTTCATGTGTTTCGTGGTTTCATAGGTTTCGTGGTGTTAATAGTTTCATGGTTTCATAGGTTTCGTGGTGTCAATGGTTTCATAGTTTCATGGGTTTCGTGGTGTCAATGGTTTCATAGGTTTTCTGGTGTCAATGGTTTCATGGTTTCATGTGTTTCATGGTGTCAATGGATTCATGGTTTCATAGGTTTCGTGGTGTCAATAGTTTCATGGTTTCATAGGTTTCGTGGTGTCAATGGTTTCATAGTTTCATGGGTTTCGTGGTGTCAATGGTTTCATGGTTTCTTAGGTTTCGTGGTGTCAATGGTTTCATGGTTTCATAGGTTTCGTGGTGTTAATAGTTTCATGGTTTCATAGGTTTCGTGGTGTCAATGGTTTCATGGTTTCATCGGTTTCCTGGTGTTAATGGTTTCATGGTTTCATAGGTGTCGTGGTGTCAATGGTTTCATGGTTTCTTAGGTTTCGTGGTGTCAATGGTTTCATGGTTTCATAGCTTTCGTGGTGTCAATGGTTTCATAGTTTCATAGGTTTCGTGGTGTTAAGGGTTTCATAGTCTCATAGGTTTCTTGGTGTCAAGGGTTTCATAGTTTCATGTGTTTCGTGTTTTCATAGGTTTCGCGGTGTCAATAGTTTCATGGTTTCATAGGTTTCGTGGTGTCAATGGTTTCATGGTTTCATAGGTTTCCTGGTGTCAATGGTTTCATGGGTTTCGTGGTGTCAATAGTTTCATGGTTCCATAGGTTTCGTGGTGTCAATGGTTTCATGGTTTCATAGGTTTCCTGGTGTCAATGGTTTCATAGTTTCATGGGTTTCGTGGTGTCAATGGTTTCATGGTTTCATAGGTTTCGTGGTGTCAATAGTTTCATGGTTTCATAGCTTTCGTTTCAATGGTTTCATGGTTTCATAGGTTTCGTGGAGTCAATGGTTTCATGGATTAACAAAATGCACAATATACTGTAAAAAATGTTCTTGTTTTTGTTCTTGTTTTTCTTTACACTGTTACTATGCTCATTTTTCAGATTAAAAGGATTATTTCAAATGAAAAATGGTTTAACTACTTCGTTACTTCTTTTTTTTTTTTTTTGAAAATGTCAAAAATTTGGGCCGGTGGAACGATGCTAAACGGAATAAAAAAAGGGGATAGCCTAACGTGTTATGTAAACACCGGTTTGCCAGAGTTTTACTTCCATTGTTCTCGATTAGAATGTATTTACAGCGAATGAGCTCTCAAAATTCACCTCTTTTCTCAAATATAACTACCAACCTTAACTGAAATTATTTCTTACCTCGTTGCCCTTTTCTTTAACTGTCTTGCATTTTTCTAATCCATGTTTACGCAAAAAGTCACGGAAATAACCGAAAATTATATAAAAAAAGTACGCGAGATAGGTCATCACCGCGGCATGGAAAGGAGTTTCTTCGAACTCATCCCGAGATTCGGCGACATAATTTCCATTTTTTTTGCTGTAGCTAAATAATCCGTTCGATGCAGGAGCACAACCATTTTTTGAGGAAAGATGTTTTCTCGCGTGGCCAGCTCCACTGACCATGTTTGTTGCTGTTGACTTTTTACAGGTTGCTCCCGCCAGAGTCACACATAGGGCTAAAAGCGAAGCACTCGACAATATTTATAGTTGTTCAAACAAAATATAAAGTCATGTAATGCTACGCAGCGAAGGCAACGCCGGAGAACGGTGAAAAACAACAATAGGTCTAATTAGCTAAAAAGCAACTTTACACGTGCAGCCCCCTTTTTTTGTACATTTCTTTGCCGCTGTTTTGCACGACTACAACCTGAAACTTCCAGAAACGTCCCTGTTTACATGGACTGGGGGACCCCGTTCTAGTGGGGTAGGTTTCTTTTCTTTTGTGTCCCCCAGAGCGTAAAAACAAAAGAAACCAAACCCACTAGACCGGGGTCCCCCACTCCATGTAAACAGGCCCTAAGTTACACTTTTTTTTCGTTCACTTTTTTTTCACTGCCGCTCATTTTCACCTTGCATTGGTGGCCGCTAGCATTTCTCATTTTGTCACCGCCGTTACAAAATTTTCATGTTGTTCTTCCAACAAAAAAAATGTCTCCTTTGTTTTTTATCTCTCGCTCTAAATCTCTGTCGCCCTTTTTCTCGTTGAGCTTCGCTGGCCTGCCGCCTACATTCTCTTTTTCTCTGTGTTTCTCTTGCTCTATATTCCAAATTTGTGGACATGACAATTAATCTAAACTTAATACTTTAGAAAACACGGATACAGAGACAATTTCCGCTTTCCATTTTCCTCTTCATTGACTCTTTAGTTGTTTCTGCTTTACAAGACGCAGGTGGCTATGCGATTTCCCGTCAAAATAACCTCGAGTTTGATTTGGGTTGCCATACCTGTTAATTGAATTATTTTACATTGGTATGCCTATGGTGTGGACGGACGGTCTCTCGGGTAGTGTACGGTCACGTGATTACCAAATTTTCTTGGATGGGTTGTTTACCACATTTTCTTACCCATGGTGCTCCGCTGCGCGCTTCGCGCGCGAGAGCTCCGCTATGAATGAAGTCGCTTGGCTTGTCAATCAGTTCAGTCAAGTGCATGAAATGAAATCAATGATATTAGTGAACATGATTACCGAAAAATTCTTTCTACTTATTTCTATCGCTGTGGCTATATGCCCGGAAGCCGGGAAGGGTCTTAAAAAAACTAAATGCCCAGCAGTCCGAATTATTTTGGAATTTTGTTCGAAATCCTTTTTTCTAATCGTCTGAAAGTATTCTATCTTCATTTACAATCGCCAAACGAGTAACAGCACGTGACTAACGCGCACGTTTTCGCACAGGCTAAATACCCGGCAGTCCGAGAGGAGACTGGAACGTTAGAAAGCTGTTATTAAGCCAATGAGTACATACTTGCCTCCATCGATTATTTTTCCAAAGCAATGACGAAGATACAGCGCTTTCATTTTGAAACCTCATTTTGCAAGGCCTCACCGAGGCCTCTTGCCGCTTCCGGCTAAACTCTCGACACAGCTTGAGTCTTAGAAAGTAGGCTCCTCTAATTTTAATTTTTTTTTTTTTACGAATTCCCCTCAGAGTATTCTATTCTTGTTTAGAATTGGAGTGTAATGGGAAATCAATGGCGTTTCATAACCGCAAGTTGCTTAGCCAGAATGGCACTCGCGGTCTCGAGTACTGGGGTTGACTCACGGGCACGGTTTCTCCCGTCTAAGTGCTCAGCAGTCCAATTTGTTGTGGGGATTTTCACAAAAAGTGGCTCCTTAGCTCCCATGAAAGTATGCCATCGACCTTCATAGCAGCCACGCGAGCACTGAAGGTCCAATTAACGGTTAAACATCTTACTTCCTATGTCTGAGTCTGTTGTTCCAGTTACACCTAATATTCCTTTGCCAGCAGGATGCACAGGTTTGGTTAAACCTGACTCCAGATTAGTTTAGCGATACCATATCTGTGGTGCTTCACAGCTGGAAAGTCTATCTCCAGATTTCACGATCCCAATTCGAGTACTTAATCCTACAAATAAGTTATCGCCGAACCAACATGGGATTGTTTACTCCTTCAGCATCCGCTATGTCTGTAATTACTACTGATGACCACGCCCAGACAGCGCCCCCTTCAACTGCTAACGCTTCTCCAATCCACCGTACGAAAAAAGATGGCGGCTGCGCATTTTACCACAATTCCTTTCGAGCCTAACACGGCCAATTACACATAAAGTCATATTTTGGGGGAAGGGGGAGGGGCGAAATTCGTCCCTGTAATAGCAACATTGCCTATCGTAAGTTTGAAGTTTATAAAACTTTTCTGTGCGTTTTTATGAGCAATTTTATGGTTTATGCCCTAAGAACTGTGGGTAAATGTACCAGTCGCCATCTTTTTAGGTACGGTGGATTCCTGTAGATCTCTCTTCGACCAATTTAAACGCAGAACAGAAAGTGAAACTGCAGCCCCTTCTATCTTAGTACAGAGATATTTTTGCATAAACTCCAGAGGAACTTGGACGTACTAGACTGGTGAAGCATCGCATTGATACAGGCTATCACCCACTCCTAAGACCACGCCCATACCGTGTTGAAGAACATCAACGCGGTATCATAGAAGAACATATTACAGATATCAGCGGAACAGAAAAATGTCAGAAAATAGCATTACTGTTTCCAAAACTTTGTTGCTTTCATTAACATTGATATAATTAGCAATTAATGAATGAGGCTGGGTAGGATATGAAGAATTATGCAGATCGAGGAGGGTGGATAACACCCTCCGAGATCTGCATAATTCTTTTTAGTATATACACACTCAGGGATCTTGGTAATTTAAGCAATCTGATTGGTTCGCTATCTCGGACTATTTAACATTTATTCACCTCCTAGCGAGTGGATAATGTGTGTGTGCTCGGTGTTTTTCCCATTTTTTTAAAGAACGATCTTTTAAAAGTCAACGAAATCCGAGGGTTGACTTTTTTTTAAAGCAAGAAAAGACTTAGAAGGATTCAAAACGGCGTTTTTCCCATTTACTGTAGCTGAGTTTTGTGCTCGATGGATTGTTTACAACTCTCGTTTATTCGCGTAGAAGAAGCCGTTTCGTGAACCAGGTTGAGCTCCAGAGCTCAACCTGGGCAACCTGAGCTCCTAATTTGAAAGCAAATGTTTGCAAAAATTCTACGTTTCAAATTAATAGGAATGAGAACGGTACAGGAAGACGAAGTCTTACTTCGAGCAACCGAGCCGCCATTTTTGTAGCACCTCATGCGAAGAAACAAACAAACCCTTTTGGCTATAAACTTGGCGAGTCAACAGAAAAAAACAAAGCTCTACTTTTCTTCTCAGGTAAGGAAACAATTCAAACTTTAACGGTTCCAGTTTAAGCCATTACGCTGTTGTTTGCTAAGTGATAAACTTATGAATTGCCATGTTTGAAAATTCTAAAAGATCTGTTTTTAAACTTTCGCGTGATTTGATCGGTCAATCAAATCGTACTTTTTAATGCTTTCCTCTCTGATTTTGTTGAGATCACTTCGTGTGTATATACTAAAATAAGTATTCTTTTCAATCTCGGTGAATAGTGGTTTTAGGAATATTTACTTCGCCGCTTCGCTCCTTGGTAAATATATAGCCACTATTCACCTCGATTTCAAAGAATAATTGTCAAATATCCTACGAAAGCCGAATTTATTAATTGCTTTATTATTCATTCAAAATAATTCCTAGCTTAACGACAAGCTAACACATGCTTACCTTCGTCGATGTTAAGTTCACCTCGACAGTGCATGTTTAGAAGATAAAGGGCTGTTCAGGTCTGCAAATATACTCCAAATAGCAGATATTGTCCGTCGAGTTGTCTTCTTGCTATGTTTCTTTAGACAATAGTTCGTCGTGAAACAAGTAAAATGTTCCGCCGACTGTTCGACCATTTTTCTTTTCACAATCAAGACAACTCAACCTCGTCCCCAGGTCTTCTCGGTTGACGGTGCATTAACCTCCAACTGTACTGCACTTTTGACGTCATCGGTTGATAATTAATCGCAAATATTCTTCCAAATTTGGTCAACAGTAGCTGTTTATGGTGAGTTATGCGTGTGCTTTTAGGCAATCAGAAACGGAGAAATATTTTGAATGAATAATACCACTTAACTGTTAACTTTTCATTTATCAGTTAACTACTAATTTTTTGGCCAATTATCAGTTAACTACTGTTTTTTTGGCCAAATATCAGTTAACTGTTAACCCCATTCGAACCCCCTCTAACAATGTTCAATTCCGTATTTTTTAGTGTGGGTAGCCAGCCACGTTTAAGGACGTCCTTTCTGAGCAGAAACTATTCAAGTCAAAACCAGCAGCAGCATTCTGAACGCGTTGTTCTCTTTTCTGCAGATATGCGGGAAGTGGATAAGTGACGGAGTCATTAAAGTTAAGTTTGGATAGCACGAGGCTTTGAACAGGAGACTTGTTAGCCTCTTGTTATGTCATATTCTTGATCTTTCTTTGGGTGACTAGCACTTTAGCATGATGATGTGACCTTACTTACATGTTCTGTCCATTTAAGGTCCTCACCAAGCCAAGTTCCTGACAACTTAAATTCCTCTACCCTATCAATTAATTAACTGTCTTATCTTTCAGGGTGAGAGGTGGAGTGTATCCGTTAAGATTATACACTTTAGACATCTGCTTGGTGGTAATAACCATCTGCTTACCAATAATAAGTTATGCAAAATAGGTTGCATCCAAGAGGATAAATGATCACTGTGCAAAACGGATTCGGAATCCCTTTACCTCATCTTTTTCGAATGCAGACACACAAAGCAGTTTTGGAAGGAATTTCAATATTACTTTTACACATTGACAAGAAAATTCGTCTGTCTGACCTTGCAAAGACTTTATTACCGGAATATTATATACAAATTTTCCTTTGCTGAAATATTTGATACTGATCGCTAAACTATACTTATGGGGTTGTAGAAGAAATCAGACTCTTCCAGTCATAACTGCCTTTTCATCCAAGGTTAAAATATATTAAGTATGAAACAGAAAAGTATATATGTGTTAAAACTAATGAAATGGACAAATTTAATAAGAAGGGGGCTCTGCCTTTGGACTCTGTGCCCTAGTAACGTGTATACTTCGAACTTTTTTTTTTTTTTGTATAGTTACTTTAGTGTTAAAGTTTATTATGTAATGTAATGTAATGTAATGTATTCGTAATGTATTGTAATGCAATATTATGCAAGCCCCGGCCGGTGGTGGGGGAAGGGAAGACTCAGGTACGAGAAACAAGAGGTTCCCCTCCCCGACTCCCGTTGAGTTTTCATAGATGCTGGTCACGTGATTGAAAACGCACTATTCCTTTTAGATACATAAAACGAACTTTTAGTCACTAAATTAAATTCGATACCCAGCTTCGCGCAATTTAAAAAACTAACTGTATTTGAGAACTGTCACGTCAACTTCATTGATGTGTTATGGGTGTCCTCCGTGAATACTTCACCTTGAGTATGTCACCCACTTCATCGATGGCCTTCAACGCCTAAAAAACAACCGGTTAATCTTTAGGCAACTCAACAAACCAAAAGGACATCACATCTATAGTACACACTCTTAGGCTAAGTCATGCAGACAACTGCAATTACAAATAATTTATAACAAAGAAGGGGCGTAACTAGGATTTTCCAGAGATACGCACAATTTTCCAAATACCTCTTACCCCCTCTCCCCTTACGTTGACGCTTTATGTATGTACACACTTTTTCCGCTTTTTTTTCTGAATATGTCGATTGACTAATAAATCTCGCGTTTCTTCTCTGGCAACCGAAATTCCGGTGTAAAAAGGAAAAGTCTGTTGTTTTAGAAAAAGATTATTTCATCACAAGCAGAATTAAATGAATTAAGGAATCTTGTGCTTTTTAATCTATTTGATTTTTTCCAGACAATTCACTTTTTAATCCATATAATTATATATTTTTTTGGTATGCACGTGCGTACCTTGCGGACAGTTAGCCACGCCCCTGCAAAGAGACCTTAGCTTACCCTGTCTAACATTTCTCTCGAGTGTGATGCTGAGAGACAGATTCTCGCCCGGGCTTCGATTATGGAGGTGGCAGGAAACCCAACGATTACTACAGCTATGTTTCTTTTCAACAATTCCCGAGAGAAGGCGCTGAAAGAGAGAATATAGATGAATTGTGAGTGACAACACTTGGGATAGATGCAAAAACACATTATGCATACGCATGCAAAAGTGCAGAAAGACATTAAGCAACATTTTAATAAGACAAAAAACAAATCTTCTATTAAGTTAAAACTTCACTTACACGCATTTTGCCGGCAAGTAAAGAAGAATTGGCACCACTGCTGAAGCTTCATGGCCATACACGATAAATCCCATGTCTTTCAATCTTTGCCTAAAATACCTGTTAAACAGCGGCGTGTAAGAGCGAGGTTCATATAAAGCATTTATATTCTTTAGAAATTTTAACTAAGCTTTGATTTACCTTTGTTCTCAATCAAAAGTCATATATTTATCTCTACCACTATTAGTTCCACCACTTTTGCTAATCTCAAAAAGCGTCTTCGGATCCTTCCTTCTTTCCCATACCTTTGAAACTGCTTATGAAATTGTATCCAAATTTTCATGATATTTTAAGCTTACCTGCTATTCTCTGCCAAGGCCGTAATCCTTTGTCTACCTAGTATGTTTAAAAAACAAAACAGTTCATAGCAACAATTATTTGTGGTCAAACGACACTTGCCAAGTGCACATGCTTATGCAGACGACACGCAGTTGTACTTGGCCTTTAAGCCTGACTGTGCCTTGAGCACTAACCAAGCTATTTCTTCTATTTCTGTGGGTGTTGTGTGATAAACTCAAGATTAATGACGATAAGACAGAAGTTATTATTATAGGTACGCGACAGCAATTGGCAAGGGTTCAAGTTGACTGTCTAACAGTTGGGGATGCTCGTGTACCCTTTGGTTCCGCCGTTAAAAATTTAGGAACTTGGATTGACACTTTACTTAGCCTACAGGTTCAAATAAATATAGTACATGTAAAGCCGCGTATTACCATCCCACGAATGTCAGGCGTATAAGAAAATATCTAAGTACCAAAGCAACACGAACATTGGTTCATGCATTAATAACAGGACGTATCGATTATGGTAACAGTATTCTATATGATCTTCGTCCCTACAGATAAGAAAACTTCAACGCCTTCAGAACTCTGTAGCAACATTAATTTTTAATATACCTAGATTTTCACATACCACTCTAGTTTTATCAGTTCATTACACTGGCTTCGAGTTTAATTTAGGATAGAATTTAAAATTATGTTAATTACATCTAAGGAAAACAGCCTACATTTTGCGACGCTTACCACGGTGGTTTCCCCGCAAAATGACGTCTGACAATTATTAAAACGACTGCAGAAATTTCATACTGATGACGTGTCAATACCAAGATCTGGGTAGTTCTTCTGATTGGTCGTGCAGCAAGGGAAATTTTTCTTCAACCAATCAGTCGTACTCCCCAGACCTGATTAGTGATACGTCATCATTATGGAATTTCTGCGTGCGTTCCTCAGACTTCATTTCGCGGGAAAACCACCTTAGTGACGTCGCAAAGTGTCGGCTGTTTTCTCAGGCTACAGAAGGGATAGCACTAGGCTCGATTGTAGCTGATTGTCGATTCCAGTGCTCCGTAGCCTGCAACAGTAGCAAGCTCCCCATTCATGGCAAGCGAAGCGAGCCGCTAGGGGCAGACTTCTCCAGATGGAGAGCTTATTCGCAGACTGAGTGCCCTGTATTCAAATCCAGAATTTAACTCGAATGAACTTGTAAAAACAGTATCTGGACTGCATGGAAGGATCTACATACCTCTATTCGTACCGTCCTCTCCCATGATAATTTTCATTGACTTTATAATTTGCATCGCCACTGGTGGGGACATGAAGGATGCGTATGTAGCACTATGGGATTTTCCACGGATATGATTTATTATCTCCTAGTACAAAACAGTTATCATATATTGGTAATAAGTAAGGAGTTGAGGAATTTAAAAACAAAAACAAAACCTGACACCAGGAGGACGCTTGTTTGTTGCTACAAAATAAAAATGTTTAAGAAAGTAAAAATTGGGGCATCAGAAAATAGTAAACAGCAATAATTATAAACTTAATGAAACTATATCAACCAACTATTCTCTGCCGAAATAACAAAGATAAAAGAGTCCAAAAAACGGATCAAAAAGCACACCTTTCAGCCAGTAACATTGTGACAAAACTTACAGACGACCAAACCTAAAGCGACCTATTTGAGCAATCAGGTCAATATCCAGATTGTAACAGAACTATCCACTTACGAGTCACAACTCACTTAGGCTTTAATAATGACTTTCACATAGGCTCTCAAAACGTGAGCCACGTCTACCAATAGTCATATTCAGGACAATACTTGCCAAGACGATCATATTTCAGCTACTTATGACACGACTCCTGGGTTAAAACCATTCACCACAAACGGATTTAGAGGTCGAACGAGAGTGGACCGCGGCTAAACATTTTTCTGTGAAATGTTGTATTATTTTTAGAGAATTGTCGGTAAAAGTAAAATTGTATCTATATATAAATAGTCTCTACATAAATGCCATATGTCCCGGCCGCCCCTTTCTGAACTTTCTGGATCCGCCCCCTGTTTACAAGATTGTTTTTGTTACATTATGGAGAAGCCAACATTACGCAGGGCCACCAGGGCTCTTACCTCAGACGCCGCAATGTACCCCCCTGCTGCACCAAAACTCTTGGTAAATGTACCCATCATGATGTCGACATCATTAGGATCAACTCCAAAGTAATCAGTCACACCTCTTCCACGAGGACCCATGGCACCAATACTGTGGGCCTCGTCCAAGTAAAGATACGCTTTGTATTTCTTTTTAAGGGCAACAACTTCTGGGAGCTTGGCTAATGAACCTTCCATGCTTAAAAAAATAAAATAAAATGAAGATGTAAGTTTGGGTGTAAATTTGCACCCCCGGAAGCCAAAACTTGCAGTGTTTCCCACATGACGTGTTTAAGAGGATAGATTTTATGATTTTCTTTTGGCCTCATGTAAGGAAATGTGGCTTTGTAATCCGGAATTCAGCTCAAGGAATCCGGAATCCGCTAACAGTTGGAATCTCGAGACCACGTTCCACTGACAAAACTGACAACTCGAACCCTCTAGATCTTTTTCTATATAATTTTGCTCTTGATAACTCGAACTTTTTTTATTTCCCCTGAAGGTTCGAATTATCGAGAGTCGACTGTACCTGGAATCCTGAATCCATAGCGTGGAATCCATAATCCAAGACCCTCTTGGCTTATCTTACTTGGTGCGGTTCTATTATCATCTTATTAATATGAATTGGTTCTCATGATTCAGAATATCTTAGCAATGCAAGACTTTTTGGATCAGCGGTCGAGGTACCTGTGCAAAATTTGGTTTCCCTGTGAAAAGCTTCACGCAAAAGACAACAGGGGTTAGATTCCAGTGACTAGTGTTGAAATTGTGAATGTGCCAACATTGTGCAGCACCAGACTCCTACACAGGTGCCTCAAGAAATTGCACGAAACGAGCCAAATGACAGAGAAAGGGGGGAGGAACTTCAAAGGTAGGGCAGTAACGGTAGGGACTCTCTTGGGTTATTTTCACACCTGTTTCGTCAAGGGCCTTATTTGCCTTATTTACATTTCCTCGTCACTTTTCGTCAACGGCCTTACAAAATTTCGTTATTTTCGCAATTTTCGTAACATTCTAGCAAAATTTTGAGATTTTTGTAAAATTCCGAAACAGAGTAAACCTGGACATATCTCTAATTACACATGGTGCAAGAGACATCCTAGGTTCGAGGCAGACGAAGCAACTTTCCTTAAGACTTACCTATAAACTCCTTCAACAATTATTAAAATCTTTTTCCACGCTCTGTGCGTCCTTGGTTGTCCTTGGACAACAGCTTCCCTTAGGGTCTTCTCTAAACACTTCATATCTTCGAAAAGTATTGAAGACAAAAAAATACAAAAAACGACGTTGCCTGAGCAATAAACGCGGGGAGTAGGGTTGTTTAATATTAAGCCATCCATTTCAAGTTGCACCCTCCCCCTTTGAACCAATCAGGACGCAAAGCAGACTTTAGCAGTGGAGTCTTGTGCTCAACCTGTGCAATGGGTAGCCTCCCTTGCAGCCGTTTTTGTCTCGTAACCCAACGCTCCTCCCCCTCCCCTTGGGAGGATCTTTGTGCGACGAGACAAAATCGCCTGCTTGGGAAACAATGCAAAAGGCGCGAACAGGCTACATCAGACATAGCGCTCCCTCTCACCGCACTTTTCAGGCGTTGAACACTTGTAAAGCGAGGGAGTACGGTTTACGCGTGTTAAACATCGGAAAACATGGTATTCAACAGTGAAAAGAAAAAACGGGAAAAATGCTACAGCTCCAAGTGCTTTAAAAGCGTGCTACTAGAACTGAGCGCAGGAAATTAGGAATATTATTCATTCACAATATTTCTCCGTTTCTGATTGGCTAAAATTCCTCGCATAATTCACCATAACCAGGTATTGTGGACCAATTAAATCTGGAAGAAATTTGCGATATGTGAACTGATGACCTCAATCGTACAGCAAAATTGCCAGATTATTGAACAGTTAACCGAGAAGACCTGGGGACGAGGTTGGGTTTTTTGGTAGTGAATACCTATAAAGTGGCGGAACATTTCACTCGTTTCACGAGGAACAAATAGGTGATCATGAACTATTGGCTAAAAACATAGCAAGAACCGCAAGAAGACAACTCGACCAACGACATCTGCTATTTGGAAAATATTTGCAGAACTGAGTAAGCCTTTATCTCCTAAACATGCACTTTCGAAGATGAACTTAACATTGATGGAGGTAAGTATGTTTTAGCTTGTTTTTAAACTAGGAATTATTTTGAATGAATAATAAGAATGAGGCTGAATATCATCTGAAGAAAAATGTAGATCGAGGAGGGTGTTATCCTCCTCGGCCGCAGAGATGTTGTTTTGCCAATCTAAACCTCTCGCTTTTTCGCAGTTCTCGTTGCAGTCGCCGTTGCTAAAGCTTTCTGTCGACCCATCTACGGCGCTTTACTTATTCTTATCGAATGTTATACACCAGACATAGTTATTAAATTCATTTTACCATTATGTTTGAAGACTTTAATTTTAGCTCCTGAAAGTCTCGCTCCTAAGATGAGGGAGGTGTGATTGAGCTCGTCACTGATGATCAAATCTCCTTTCCCCACCAGGGCGGGTATATTTGCGGAGTTGGTGGCGAACCCCATTCCAAACACCATAGCTGCAGGTTTACCGACAAACCGTGCAACCAGGCCTTCCAGCTCGTTGTGAATGGCGAGAGTGCCTGATAATAAGAATTTCAATATCACACAGATTACAAAAAAAAAAAAGGAAGAAGGGAAGACAGCTTGGGGAAATTGTAATGGGAACTGTATAAGTCCTTTGTCGGGGACACGTTGCTCATGTTATAATGACCAAGTTACCTATTTAGAATGACGCTAATAACAATCACGCAAAACGTGACTCGCATGCGAACATTTTAAACAGGTACCAAGGCCTACTCTGGGACCTTAAGGCGACTTAACTTAAGGCGACTTTTTTCTTATTTAAGGCGACTTTAGGCGGCTTTAGAAACATTTGCGAAAAAATTATGCGATCTAAAGGCGATGTTAATACCCCAGATCAGGCCTGATGCCACGAGTTTTGATCGTGAGAACAAGTAGACCGACTAGCCAACGAAAGGTATCGTGACTGACTAGAGGAACCTTCCGGTATGCTCATCAAGTTTCCAAGGCCGTCCCTCTCAGACCACAGGCTAACATTGTAATATAAATGAGATAAGAAAAGGATCTTACTTCGTGGTCATATATCTTTTACAAAGTCGAACAAAAATATCGGCACGGGGGCAAATAAAGTTTTTACACAGCGGCACGATTGCTAGACCATCGGGAATAGATGCTAAAAGAAAAGTCCCATATTTATTTTCAATGCAAAAATATTCTCTCACCATATTCATTTCTTGGGCTACAACCCGCAACACCGTATCTGCGTACCGCCTGCTCAGCGGCTTCTGAACATGGCCCAGAGTTCTCAGCGAACCCAAGATAGTTGTATGATGCAAGATTCAACGCCCTGGTCTTCGTTCCAGGGTAACTGTGAATTTAAAGAAAAAGGAACGTCATTGAACATAAGACGGAAATCTTGGCACTTATTTGCGAAATGCTTCTGAAAGTTTTTTCCACTGCCAAGTAACAGAAACTCATGAGAATAATTTGGGAATCTAGGGACTTATACATTAATTTCTGCATAATTTGCCACTTTTAGGAGCACAATCAGCCGAGGCCTAAGTGCTGTCGTTTTGCGACACACTAGCTCTCTTGATGAAGTACACGGAACTCTCGCATTACGGAAACCTCGTTATTACAGACACCCCAGTAATATGGACCATTACAGATTTTTGACTAAAAAAAAACCAGTAATTACGTACTCCCGCTGGCGAAGCTACGGGTTGGGGTACTCCCTATAATGGCCTATACGGTGAAAGTGTAGAAAAATCTGTCATTTTGTTATTTAAAAGACCCTTAATTAAAATATTTCGAACAGAAGCACCTTACAGTCGTATCATTTAATTTTAATATCAAGCACTACATGTAATGAAAACAAGACTTACTGTTAGTAGGTACTTGAAATGGTCACCATTTTTCTATGAAAGGAACACGAAAGGGATACCATTTTTTGCCAAAAGTGGTATATAAAAGGTTACTAAGGGGTTAGAACTGATGTTAAGTAGCCCCCCAGGCGTAGCTACGTACAGCTTCTTTCTATTCTAAATCTTGTTCTAACGGACACCGAACAGCATCTTTCAACATTAACAAACAACTTGAAAAAGATATTCATCCGTCTTTTATTATCACATCCAGTGGTCTTTTTGGCTTGATTTACGATTCCTATATTGCGCATCAATCGAGCTGCTTACAACTATGTGCCATGCCTCTCTAATGCAAATGTTCTCTAAGGAAATTCTACTCAGGCCCTATTTTTACGGACTCTCGCGATCGCTTTCCCACTTCAGAAACTATAAGGGAATTGGTACAAGCTTACGGCGAAACGATTTCTGGAATCTGGAATCGTTTGGGAGGACAAGCGTTAGTTTTGATTTGTGGGTTGCCTTGAATACTATCAACCAATGATAACTAACCAGGCGTTCCCAGAAATCACTGCAGCCAAAGCTTGTATTCATCCTCCCTTGACCTTCTGAGGTGGGGAATTGAGCACACCGATTCGCGATCGCAGAGCTGAGGGTGTCCGAGATAATTGACTTCATACGGCAAAAAGTAAGCGATCGCAATCAAAAGCGCCGAATTAAGGTCCATCCCAAACTAGTCCCAGTCCATTTTGCCCAACTAGGACCAGTTTCAGCGCGAGCTTCAAGAGCCTGTTAACAAGCTCCTGGGCAACCATACCTGAAGGTCCAGTTCCAGTCCTCTGATTCCCTGTCAAGCAGGTCTATCTCTCCGCCTGGAACGCTACAGATCGGTCTGTTAAAGCAGTCTCTAACACGAGTATACATGTTCCGGGTGTAGAAACTCTCAAAATCAGAGTAGAGTGGTACAAAACCCTAACAAAATGGAGACGAAAAAAAAAAGTACGGAATCATTTAGAAAACCAACTCTCGGCCGTTTGCATAAGATAGGTTGATTATGCTGAAACCGTTACGATACCGATGCGCCTCAATATTGAGGGCCTCCAAAAGGGGACAATGGGGATGGCTCATGTTCCCTTGCTTTCTACAATAGTTAAATTTTCCTCCTTGATTTTCAAGATACAATGTTCAACGGTTCGGCTTGTTTCTTAAAAGGAAATTATCAACATTTTATGTTCTCTTATTCCCCCAGACCTCTGGAAGGTCCTCGAAGTCATTTCAGCTTAATTACTCTTCTTTGCCTTCACTGGTCAGTAAAGATCATTAAAATGAGTTTCCGATATACCCACTTTATCGACTTAATCCGCCCAAGAATTAGAAGATGGGGTCTCCGGTCCGTTTACACTCTTTCATGGCGTCTTTAAACATTACTCTAAAAACCTTTCCTTTCTTAAATTTGGAAATCATTTTCATTGCTGGTATTTTTTTGCGTGTGATCATTATTTTTATCCCGTCACCGTATGTACATATAACAAATCAAGCCTAACACAAGCACATCATGAATGCCCGCCTACCCCGTCAAATTGTTCTGTAAGTTAAAGGTCGTGCAAGCCGTGCAAAGACGAATCATTCAGTGCAGCCGAGTGTAAGTCAGGCAAGCGTTGGCCAATTAAACACGAACAACAACAAAAGGCTAATTAACGCTTTCCAGATATAAATATCACAACTCATGGTCAAAAACCAGGAATAAATCTACAGTTAAGAGACAAAATCAAACAGTCTTGTGGTCGCTCATTTCTGATATAACGTTACGATAGTCGTTTTTTCTGACATTTTGACTATTTGGTAATTAGCGGATTGTTATATTAAAAATTTTGGTACAGTTGCATAATATATCCTAACAACTAAGTCAGCAGAGATCCTTTTTCGATCCTTTTAGAGACAACATTTATTAACATTCAATCTTCTGAGAAGAAAAGATTATGCAAGAAAACTTCAACTTATATCGAAATATTGCCTGAAAAAATTTGCTTTTATCAATTGATTCGTTAAGTTAATTTGGCGTCCGTTAGGTTTTTCTCGTTTGCCGACGAACACAACATCAAAAGCATTCAAAAACAACAAAAGAAATATACTGTACTGGGTTTCCTTTCCGCTCGGTACAATTTCTGGAGATTTTCGTGTACGATTCAGTGACGAACGATTAGTCCTCGGGAGTCAATTCAACTCGTTGCTAATAGAGACAGTAAACGATGGTAAGAATTGGAAAGAGGATACAAGCAGATTTTGAAAAACTACAATCTGAGAGCCAAAGAAAATGGCAGAACCTGAGCAGATCTTAAGAGAATTTCTAGAGGGAATTTTCAACTCTTATCAATGACCGTAGTATAATTGTTCAAGGTCTTGTACCTTCTAACAAATCATTAACTCTACTTGCTCATAGTTGTTTAAAAACTTAATTGCCATGGGTGCAAGAGGGAACTATCCTTTTTTTTCCTTTTCTCTATGACGATCTTGCTATTAAGTAAAAAGAAAACTGAAAGCTCTTAGACTGATATCTTGCCGCAGCTGCAAATTGTAAAACGATTCTCACAGCTGAGTCAACAGTGTTTCAGTTTAAAGGAGCAACAATTGTTAAAATTATTACTGATTCACATGTTGAAGGATGAGAATTTACACAACAATATAGAAGTGTTTCTGTTATAGTTAGGTCCCCAAAAAATATTTGCATATCATCGAATACCACATACATCAGTCGCTTTTCCTGAACAAGCCAAAATCAGGCACGGCATTTTTATAGCTGTTTTTAAAATACTGATTATGTTACAAATATTACTAGGACTTTGAAACAACGTTACTAATTGATATTTTCTGGATGCCGAACCTAAACGTGTAACTCGAAAAAATACAGAAGCGGACGGGCTCAAATCAAATACACAGCTCTAAATAAGGTGAACATGACAGTCGCTTCTCATTGGAATCCGGGGGGGACAACCATATGGAAGGGACGGAAGCTCGTCGCTATATTACTTTGGGGTGGGAGATGAATTGCAGGTTTTGTTTTCTCTTAGATTGTTTAGAATAGAAAGTTACCCAACAAGTTTAGCTTAGGGTTGTGCTGAGAGAACCCACAACGTCGTGCAACCTCGTTCCCAGGGTTCTCTTCTCCTACCCGAGAGAGAACCTGGGAACGAGGTTGACCGTTGTGAACTTCTTTGGAAGAATTAAAATTACTACAGCTTCAAGTATTTGGTTGTATGTGTTGGTCGGAAGTCTCCTACACAACTCAAACAACACTAGAGCCCTCACCAGACTTAAAATGTTTAATTCTTATTTTGCGACAAGTATTCTCGTCCCCTTTAAACAAGAGTCGCTCCCAACCGGGTGTAGGTGACTTTACACGCGCCGGTATAAATTTTAGCGATCACGCCACTTTTCAGACGCGCTGTTGCGCACGCGTAAAGTTTCAAAAGTTCAAAGTTTAGAAAAACAATTTAAATAGTATTGTGAAACAATAACAAATGAAAAGTAGATTTTAGGTACTTCTCTACAAACCACTATTCAAATAATTCAAACCTTCAATTTCCTAGTTTACCCAAGCAAAAATATTTTAAACTGATTCTTCGGCTGATACAATCGAGGTTCTCCTTGCTTGCTGCCGGGTTATAAAATTTCTTGAAGACTCTCTAATCGTCACCTGTTCAAATTATACATGCGTAGCTAAGAGCAATATTTTTTTTTCAGAGGCCATTATTGCTTTTCACATAAATATTTCTCCATCGGTCTGCATAAGGCGTTTTACTAATATTTTTGTGCTGTAAGGTGTTATGTAACATAATACCGGTTTGCCAGAGTTTCACTTCCATTGTTCAGCGAACGAGCACTCAAAAATCACCTCTTTCCCCAAATATAACTACCAACCTTAATTAAAATTATTTCTCACCTCATTGCCGTTTTCTTTAATTGCCTTGTATTTTTCTAATCCATGGTTACGCGTAAAGTCACGGAAATAGCCGAAAATTATTAAAAAGAAATAGGAGAGATAGGTCATCACCGCGGCATGGAAAGGAGTTTCTTCGAACTCATCCCGAGATTCGGCGACATAATTTCCATTTTTTTTGCCGTAGCTAAATAATCCGTTCGATCCTCGAGCACAACCATTTTTTGAGGAAAGATGTTTTCTCGCGTGGCCAGCTCCACTGACCATGTTTGTTGCTGTTGCTCGCGCCAGAGTCACGCTACGACAAGACGCTTGGCTTGTCAATCAGTTCAGTCAAGCGCATGAAATGAAATCAACATTAGTGTTTCAAAACATGAATACGGTAAAATTCTTCCGACTTATTTCTATAGGCTACTTTTATGGCTGTATGTTTACTTTACGGAACATTTTAATTTCATTTTTTAAAATATAACAGGCCAGAGCCCCGATTTTAGTGCGCGCAGGAGGAGGCTTAATCTCCACAGCAACCACCGCAAATCGGTTTCCAATAACAGACAAGGTAATTAGTTTTAAGCATTCCTCCAGACACCTTTGGAGAGCGCCGGACACATTGCCTGTCGAGGAACTTTGTACTTCTGATTAAACGAACCAGACATCTCAAGGAAACGAGAAATTTGATCAGACTATTTGGGTATTATAAATTCATTTCACGGTCGATTGAAAATTTGGAAGTCGATTTTCGTGCCTCTGGCTTCGCAACTGATAACTACAGTTTTCTCGCCGCATTTGGATTCAAATAGGCTTGATACGCTTTCAATGGTTTTTCAAGTGCTTTCTTTTAAGAAAATAGTGCTCCGATGGCTTATTTAACTGTCAAGAGTAGTATGCTGTGTCAACATTGGTGACCTTCGAAGCGAAAACAGCGAGTCGGCGTATCAAGTTTTTACTGTGGAGCCACAAGTAGGAATACACTCTCTGCTGGCACATCTTTCTCCGGTTTGGAAGGAACTCGGCGTGGAAAAGACCCTGACCAAAGAAATTTTTAAATCTTCTCTATTTGAACGTTTGAGAAAAGCCGTCAACAATGCACATTTTATAGTCGCCGGAGAAAACGAAGGCGAGAGCTCGAGTTCTACTTCACATCCCCTTGAGGAACAGCAAGACCGATTATCTGATTCAATGGACGACCTTTTTGATCAAACGACGAAGGATTCAAGTCTTTTTTCTCTGGCTTAAGACGATGTAAGCGTCGATGTGCCTCCAGTGACAAATCACTCTCCAAAAAGCCCGCCAAGCACTGTCGAAATCCCGCCAAAATATTATTCGCTGGAAGGAGCCCAAGACGCTGGATTACTCCAGATATTCTAGCTTCCACTTCAACATCTTCGTGTTCGCTTGGGCGATCTGTATAATCAACGTCACAGATACAGTATGGTTTCTATATCAGTCATTTTAGCCTCCTTGAAATGTCAATCATAATCCAAAAATTATTATTTGAGGTTACCTTTGTATTGTTACTTGCTTTTTACTTAATAAGCCAAATTATAGGGCTACCCTCTCCCTCAGAGCTTACAGGCGGCGCGCCCAAGATTCTGAGGTGATGGTAGTCTCTCTTTTAAAATGTCGGTCATTTATCCAAATTATTATTGTAGAGGTCATCTTTGTTTTGTCATTTGTTTCTAAAATAGGCCAAATTATGGGGCTACCCTCTCCCTCAGAGCTTACAGGCGGCGCGCCCAAGATTCTGAGGTGATGGTAGTCTCTCTTTTGAAATGTCGGTCATTATCCAAATTATTATTTTAGTTCATCTTTGTACGGTCATTTGTTATGAAATAGGCCAAAATATGGGGCTACCCTCTCCCTCAGAGCTTACAGGCGGCTCGCCCAAGTTTCTGAGGTGATGGTAGTCTCTCTTTTGAAAAGTCGGTCATTTATCCAAATTATTATTGTAGGTTATTTTTGTATTATCATTTGTTTTTGAAATAGGCCAAATTAATTATGGGGCTACCCTCTCCCTTAGAGCTTACAGGCGGCGCGCCCAAGATTCTGAGGTGATGGTAGTCTCTCTTTTGAAAAGTCGGTCATTTATCCAAATTATTATTGTAGGTTATTTTTGTATTGTCATTTGTTTCTGAAATAGGCCAAATTATGGGGCTACCCTCTCCCTCAGAGCTTACAGGTGGCGCGCCCAAGATTCTGAGGTGATGGTAGTCTCTCTTTTGAAATGTCGATCATTATCCAAATTATTATTGTAGAGGTCATCTTTGTTTTGTCATTTGTTTCTAAAATAGGCCAAATTATGGGGCTACCCTCTCCCTCAGAGCTTACAGGCGGCGCGCCCAAGATTCTGAGGTGATGGTAGTCTCTCTTTTGAAAAGTCGGTCATTTATCCAAATTATTATTGTAGGTTATTTTTGTATTGTCATTTGTTTTTGAAATAGGCCAAATTAATTATGGGGCTACCCTCTCCCTCAGAGCTTACAGGTGGCGCGCCCAAGATTCTGAGGTGATGGTAGTCTCTCTTTTGAAATGTCGGTCATTATCCAAATTATTATTTTAGTTCATCTTTGTACGGTCATAATAGAACGGTACGGATAATAGAAAGACTGGATAGGAAACTGGCTGACGCGATCGGTTCCAACATAGTGGAAAAATGTGACGTCACATTATTGAGAGCCATTCAACCTCTTTCGACGTTTTGCGCGTCTTATGTTTCCTTGCATATTTCACTATCTCTGCCTTCGATTATACATATTGGCCATGTTTTGAAGTAAAGGATGAAGAGGACTTCCTCTTGGAGAAGACAGTTAGAGGGTACAAAACTGGTAGAGGCAAAAGACGGAGTAAATGATTATGAAACTTGTGAAAGCGACGAATGACTCCAGCGCCCGATAAGTTTTAATATGCACCAAACGGGAAGCCTAACTACATAAAAAGTATGCGAAAACTTACATGTATGCAGCTAAAAAACACCTATAAAAAAGGGACAGCCTAATTTTCTTCAAACCATATGAAAACGGGAAATAATTTTAACCCTTTTTATCACGGTTTTCAAAATTTCTTTTCTGCTTTTATCAACAAGCTCAGCGAGTGTCAAATTTTATAAGTTAACAACCCTTGACAAAATGATTTTATTATCGGTAAAAGTACCCAGCTCAAACAAGCGTTTAATTTTCCCTTCAATTTTATTTACGGACAACCAGTGACAAGAAGTCGTATTTGAGAAATATAAAAAAGCGGGGAAAAGCTCACAGCAGAGAAAGGAAATTTGCTTGCGGACCACCGTGGAAACGCCGTTTCTAAACTTTTTCAAATCAATTTTCATTGTGAAGCAAGTTGTTTTGTCATTTTCAGGTATAAATGTACAGTGACCCAAGGTACTTTTCAGTCAGGTCTTTGAAAAAGCGAACTGCAACGCTTTTAAAAATGTTATGTAAAACGGTTAACTGTTAACTACTAGAATACAAACTGGGAAGCAAACTCTCCCGGTTAATAGTAGAACCTTCACTTCTTTTTCATTGGGAAACACTTGTCTTCCGTAAGGCTTAATAAAACCTAGAAATGTATTATCTCTGAAATACTGACCTTTTTTAGGATGAAACAAAGTTTAAGTTTTTGTGTAGTGTTAATGATATGGATAGGGAATACTGTACATCACCTCTGAAATAAACATAAACACTGTTCCCAAAGAAAAATAGAAGCTTCTTATATATATGAAAAAAAAAAAAGAAAACAAACAGTAACATCAGGGGTTATGTGGTTTTTGTTTAGTCTGAGGTAAGTGGATGAGGGATTGAAAAAATATGACTGTCTGGTCACATTATCATGTTGTTGAAAACAAAATGCATACCCCAAACAAGTACAGGTATATGTTTTATTAATTTGATTTAGAATATACCTTGGTAAGGTTTAGCATCTACAGATACATTGTTGCTTTGGATCTCTAAAAAACCGAATACAATAATAGTGCTAATCAAGTCCATCTTTGGTTTGAAAAACAATGTGATTCAGATATAGACCGTTTCAGGGAAAAACACTAACCAACTTAAACACATGACTCTGTAGCTAATACAAGCATTGACCCTCAAACACAGTTAATTTGTCCCACTCACAAAAGAGTAACAAATACACTTCAGAAGTGATAAATAAAGTTTCTGATCATAAATAATTTAGATGCCACCTTCTGGCTCTCATGCATGACAAAAGCAACTTTGTTGCTGTTTAATACAGAAAGATTGATTGATTTGTGCCCTCTCAGAAGAGTACTTGACCACAATTTTACTGTCTTTATTGACTATGTGTGTTCAGCAAATCCTACAAGAAAGAAAAACAAAAGGAAATCTAAAACACTGTTTAAAAAGTAACAACAACAATTAGGAGCCTAAACGGAGGACAGAAATGTCAGTAGGCGTTTTCTCATTGATGCAACAATTATTTATAGTTTATGTAAGGGAAAAGTATAAAATTTATTCGAGTCTCTTCAGTGCCTTCGAATACAGGCTGCGAGGAGAGCGGTGAGGCGATTGTATTCACTGGATATGTAATATAGTAGTTTTATTTCAACATTAAAAGATGAGCGAAATTAACATACTGCTTTTTTAATACGAACAATGAGCAGGGTTAATCTGGGATATTACTTGAGCGAAACAGTTCTCAACACAAACTTGTCAGTCGATTGGAACTTTACACACCGTGTGCGTACACTTGCTAGGCGCCAGCTCCGAACGTAGTGCGTTTCAGCCATTTTCAAATGAAATTTATGGCTGAAAAATAACAGTATTCAGTCTGTAACTATGCCTATGCCACAATTCCATCCTTAACACATCTGTCAATCGTAGTTAAGAATAGAAACAAGAGGAAATCTTCATAGCAAAGGCGTCCCAAAACAGTCGCCAAGTGTACTAAATATGGCTCTGGTAAGGTCAACTTTTGGGACGCAGTTTTCTCAAAGACAAGGACAAATAACACAAAACAACAACAAGAAGTGCTTACCTTGAAGGTTCAAGTGTGGCTTTGAAGGATCGCCATCGCCGTAAGACAACAAACGAAGGAAAAAACACCCATCAAAAATTAAAGTACCACTAAAAAATCCGAAAAAGAACGACATGCAGGCAAAGAAACCCTACATTTCGACTGGTTTGCGCCACATTTTCGCCATCGTTTCGTCACAAATCTCCACTATGATGGAACCATCCAACGCCATCTTGGAGCACGAACCAACCAATCGGCGATAAGAAATCAGCCCACGTGACATAAGTTTCCTATCCAGTCTTTCTATTATCCATGGGTTTATTCAGCTTATTGCCAGTTGTAGGCAAAGTTCACGCCCACATTATCGCATTCTAACTGGGTCGATTGTGAGGAAACTGTTATGTCAGTCATTGACTACAAACCCCCGCGCGTTAAGCCTTTGTGCGACGGACGTCCCTTAGAAATATAAATTGCCCACACTGATCACCAATTCTACTTGCAAAGTGTTGCTGATTGAGTTGTGTAATGTATTCTAGAGTATAAATTTAGTACTAACGTCGCAGACAAGGATGCAATGAGACATTTATTTTGCGTAGTTAGGCCTGCTATCCATTGGGCAACCATCCCTTTTATTTTCGTTCGATAGCCTGTCCATGCACTAACCTTTGGGTACAGAAACTAGCTGCCTCTCGCTGTACCAAAACTTGATAGTTTTGGCGTTCAATATTTTTAACGGGTGCTCACAAAACACCGGGACTGCATCGTGCGCCTTTGGCGCTTTGGTATCCTGCGAGCTTTGGTTCATCGCGTTTTGAAAGGTGGAAATTTTGATATTCCCGCGAAAAAGAAGACCGATAAAACGCATCTTTCATTGACTACAGTGAAACGCCCGGAAATGAAGGATGTTTTGAAAGAAACGGAAAAACTGATAAAAGTAAATATTTGTTTTGATCAAGAGAAATTAATGAGAAATAACCATAAACTAGTTTTGTGTTTTTGTTTTTTAAAAGCGGTTTGTCTGGTACCAGATTTGTACAATTACTTTCAATCAAACATGGATCGGGTTTTGTTAATTATGACAGAAGGTAATTAAAAAGCATTATGTTGACAGCTACAAGGCACATGCTTGCCTTAAGCTGCGAGTATCCCGTCATGTTTTAAACAAAGGGCCTCAGACTAAGCCGGCATTCTAATCCGCCACAAATATGTGAAGCACGCGTCTTTCAAAGTCGCCTAGTACTTAAAATCGGGGCTCTGGCCTCGGGGCGGCGGGAATTGCATTATAAAAAGTTCTAAAGGGAAATAAAGCTAAATTGCATATATATCATTGTATTAAGATAGAGGTAAAATAAGGTCTACAAAACAATTTCCACTAATTTCGAAATGATTTGATGGCCCGCATTCTCATCCGCCATTGGGCTCTTGATATAACATTGAAAAAAAGGGCAAAATGAGAGAAGACCCTTCTGGCTCCTCATTCTGTGCTTAACCCGGGAGCTTAAAAGAGCGATGCACGTGAACCGGAAGTGAAGCCTATTTCGTTATGATAGGCGTTGACGCTACTAGATTTGTATTGCTTATAGAGACGAAATAGGGAACCCATGCTCCCATTTGTAAACTGCAAATGGAAATTAAACAATTAATTGTAACAGGACTGAGTGGAGTTCAATTCGGTCTGTAATCATACGAGTGATTGACAAAATCGGACGACCGCGTAGCGTGAGTCCGATTTGTTTATATTAATCACAGAGCGCCCACACAATCTGTTTGTGTAGCCGATTGTTACTTTATAGGAAATGTACTGGATTTACCGTTTGCCTCACCTATAGCGACATATCGCTAACTATGTACATAAATCAATGAAAAATAAACGTTGAATTACCTTATCTGCGAGAAAAGGCGACACTCTCCCTGCCGCGTGTCACCTTTTCTCGCGTGGGGTGATTTTCACTACTATCTTTGAGGAAAAATGGGGGACTACTGGTAGTCTAACTGCAAACATAAGCAATAGCCCAAGGGTGGAAGGTTTTCCTTTTTCCTGTTTGCGATTATGCTTGCGCCTGTATTATGAGTGTAACGTAGTATATAATGAGTGCTAGGCGATCTAGCTTCAGTGGATCACAAGTTCCTACCATATTTTGGAACAAAACTTCTCAAACTCATTAATAATTCATAAAGAAAATTCAAAGGAAATTAATGTTTAATGAGTGTTTGGATATCGGATGAAAAACTGCTCATTTTTGCATCCTTAATTTCTCCTTCAAAAATGATTTTGTTTGAGAAGAAATATCAAACATTCGACACAGTGTTTCATCACCAGATGAAACACCTCGAAGTTCGTCAAAAATACTCCTCTACGCGTGGTATTTTCAACTCTCTTCTCGGTGTTTCATCTGGTGATGAAACACTGCGTCTCATGTTTGATATATTACAAGAAATGTCGGCCGCAAAGCTCCTTGTCGTACGCGAGAAAAACCTCTGGTACCCAGGGTAGGAGAGAATGTTCGATTCTTATTTCCGTTGGACCTCTATATTTGGACATCGATAAAGAATTGTACACTTCCGGTTGTGAATGAAGGAGTGAATTTGTCGGCCGATTTCGGCTCCACCACGCAGTACAACATGAATCGCAAAAACCATTAGGTTTACAGTTGACTCCCGATAACTCGAACCTTCAAGGGAAATCGAATAAAAAGTTCGACTTATCGGGAGTTCGAGTTATTGAAAGTTCGAAGAAAATAGCTGAGAGTAAGGTAAAAAACAGTTTTTACTGCACAGTGAACATTTTAATCACATTTAATTGTGGAAACGTTAAGTGAAAATTAAAAGAGACTTCTAGATTGTAAATAAGAATGTAACGTAACAAAAACATAGCCCAAGTTTACTGTTTTGAGAAGAAAAGCTGCTTCATGTTAGCCTGTGACAATCAACGTCAGCCTCGACCAGTAAACTATACTCCTACAACACGTCAATAGGAAATCCAAAATTCAATGTTTTGGACGCCCATAGACGGCTTTTTTCCCGACTTTGTAAGGGCTCAAAACATGGTTCGAGTTATCGAGGGTGAAATTATATAGAAAATGACCTGAGGGGAAGCGAAAATTGGTTCGAGTTAGCGGGAGTTCGAGTTATCGAGGGTTCGAGTTAAAGGGAGTCGACTGTATTTTGGCTGTTTCGGGCGAGCACCGCAGAAATAACAATACGTGAAACTACAACTTCTATTACATTCAAATATAATGGTAGATAAACTAGAACAGAGCTGAGAGCCAGAAAAACCTGCCTGAAAAAAAAAACCCTAGTAGAGAAACAAACTCTGCAGCAAATCTGGGTAGGGTCCATGACTCATGCTGAAAAGCCTACCCTACGAAGGCTACACGACGAAGGTTACTGCCCACTATTTCATGATTACTAAGCATGTATTCCAACAAAGCACGGTAGATTCGAAACGATTATTCAAAAACAAACGAAAAATAACTAAAACATGCTACAACCCTCGCGCAACTCAACTATGTGACTCAAAAATAACGTGGGCTAGACGAGGTGTCGGCCTAGAATGCTTTCACACGTGATAAGCATAGGGAATCTACCTAAACCAGATGAGTCATTGATATGTCAGCGGCGTCTTATGACTTAAATGATCCCTTCGACTTTCGCTCACTTGATCGATATCGCAGCGAGGATGGATCATTTGAGGATCGGTACAATCGCTGACAAAAATCCAGCGAACTGAATGATAGTAGCTGATCTATTGTTACGAATCTATTGTTACGGTAGGTAATCTATTGTCTAATCTATTGGTAATCTATTAATCTGATCTATTGTTACGGTAGGTGGTGGGCAAAAATATGGTCATCCGAAGAATACAAAAATTTAAGAAAATAAACTAAACCATCGTATTAAAAGAAATTAGAGACTGTAATACATCTTGCAGTTAATTAATCATTTACTGTGCTCGGAACGATTCTAAATGATTTATAGCACAAAATTGAAAGTCTCTTGATCATTGATAAAACAAATAACAACAGATTTTCGTGGTTATTTTCTCGATAGAGCATTGGTCTTTATCTGTCATGGATATGGAGAGCATTGCTCACGCTACCAGAGGCTTGGAAATACTTTAACTGAACAAGGCTACCTCGCCTTCAGTCAAGATCACGGTATGTCCCACCCCTCCCTTGTTTAATCTCTTCCGCGATACAGTAACTGCATTTAATCATACTTTCTCGGGAAGAGGGGGGAGGGGGGGTGTAATCTAAAACTACTAGAAATCCGTGTATTGCAGGAACCTCGTGAGCTCGGGGAGGGTGGCCCGTAAAATGTTAGGGATGGGAGGGAGGGAGAGAGTCATAATACAGAACTGGACCATTATTTTTGGAGTTCGGTAATTTATGATGTTATGGTCTCCTGGTGAATAGTGTAATATAGCCCTTCAAGAGCTAATTTTTGACAATAGATCTTTCTGTTAGTTGGTGATGGTCAGAGTGAAGGAGAAAGAGCCCAAATATCAGATTTTTCCTGTTACGTCAGAGATGTTTTTAAACACATTGACCAAGTCACAGCAGACAACACAGGCGTACCAATATTTATGTTTGACCACTCAATGGTATGTACTGTTATAAAAACTTTATTGGAACTCTGCCCCCTTTTTTGAATTTTGTTTTTGTTTTTGTTGTTGTTTGTTTGTTTGTTTTACATTTTTTAAAGGTATAGATGGTAGGTTCTCGGGTCCCCTAACCGCGCTGATCACTGAAATACTAGTATATGTTCGTATTCTCGATTTTCACTCACGTGAGAAAGCAGAAATAATAATATGGAAACCTTTTCATACAAAAAGTATAGAATCTGGGAAATGAAAGAAGATAAATATACAAAAAGCCTTACCAAGAATCAGGTCTATGCAATGGTTCATATGCGAGATATTCGGAAAAACGTTTTACCCAAATTTATAAAGCTTTCTATGGAGACGCCATGTTTGTGTCCCTTTCAGGGGCACAAATATGGCCGCCGGAAACCAACAGCTGTTTTTTAGTTTTACTACTCATGCGTGAATTCTTCGCTTGAGGAACTCATAAAGATTAAAGTAATATGTATTCTAAAACAAGGAATGTTTAGATAGCAAAATCTCCAAAAATCCGTAATGTTTTTAACCAACATAAGAGCTTTCCCGGCCGTCAGCTAAATGCCGCGTCACGCAAAAGCCTGGAAATTCAAGCGTCCTGTATCGCTAAACAAAGAACTGTACAGTACCGCAAATGATCCCCAACCGCAAATGATCCCGAGACCGCAAATGATCCCCAAAATGGACCGCAAATGATTCTCAACCGCAAGTGATCCCCAAAGTCGACCGCAAATGATCCCGAAAGAAAAATAGGAATGGCTTAGACTCGAGTTAGCGGATCGTCGTGACGATTTTATTATTATTACAAAAAGTAAGATTAAAAGCTAAATTTTAGATCTTAAATAAATACATGAATAAAAACTAAATGAAAAAAATCATTCAAGTGTAAAAGCGAAGTCGGTAGGCAACACACGACTTTTACCTCATGCTAAAATGCTGTTTGTTCCAATGAGTTTTTTTCTCTGGCGGGTAGATTATACCTCTGAAGGAAAACGTTTTGACTGAGCAAATGTGATTTTTGCCGTTTATTTCATACTGAGAGGTCATTACACGCATTTTCTGCGCATTTTGTTGTTTCTGGTCGGCATGATTTAGTGGATTTGTCCTTTAATGCAAGAGCATTTCTTTGACCTCTTTTGAAATGCAATGCTTCTCATTCAGGCTAAATAAGGGTTTTAGGTTGTTTACTTTTCTTTAAAGTGCCTCATGGATCCGAACAATTATAAGCGACGGTTCCTATACTGATGTTTTGTCACGCGATAACTACCGCTTGCCTCCCTTTTGTGTTTCTCATTACCAGGTTTAGATTCCTGGTAACTGTCTTCAGCAAAGGCACAACAAATGGATATACATATAAGCGTCAATATAACTATTCGCAACATGTTCATGAGCTGTAGGCAAGTTGCTCTTTCAAAATAAACCGAAACCTGTGGACATTGATAAGTTCGGTGGCATTTTGACGAGTGTTTATTTCAAATCACGTCTTGTTTCGTAACGGGTACTCCCAGGCCTGGGGCACTCATAAGTTACGAACCAATGTCTTGCTGTTTATCACGTAAAATTAACACTTCAGAGAAAAATCAAAACTAAATATTCTGAAAATTAATTCGACGCTTCTAAAAAGATCAGTAAAGTCAATAAAGCTCTTGTTATGTAGAGGGTGCCCGGCTTTGTATTCCTCAGTAGACAAGTTGAGCTTGGGCGTTAAAATAATACAGTTTTTTTCTGCGTAACGTCCTGCCTGTCTTAAATTTTCAGCGACGAAACAGTTCTTAAAAGAAAATTGAAGCAATTGACAAAGGAAGAAGTATACGGTTGATACCATATCCTTTTCAGATTTATTGTACTTTTTTTTCGCCTTGTATAAATTGACCAGAGATGTAGCGCCCTCCTTCCCTTTTTCTTTAGAAGGCGCGAGAAAAAGGTTCCTTTTTTTTAATAATCAGTCCTTTTTTGTAATCAGTCCCATAAAATCCATTCCATTCCTCAAGTTTTCACGGGATCATTTGAGGTCAACTTTGGGGATCACCTGCGGTCGAGGATCATTTGCGGTCCATTTTGGGGATCATTTGCGGTCTCGGGATCATTTGCGGTCCATTTTGGGGATCATTTGCGGTTGGGGATCATTTGCGGTACTGTACAGAACCCCTTTGAACCGAAATTTGTTTGTATAAAGGTTTTAAGGTGCTCTAGTATCACATGAAAGTAGAAATTCAGAAGAGGCGATTGTTACGCCGCAAAATGTAACAATTGACGCAAAATGTAACATTAACGCGAAATGTAACAACTTTTGACGCGAAATGTAACATTAACCCGAAATGTAACCACTTTTGACGCAAAATGTAACAACTTTTTAACGAGAAATGTAACAACTTTTTGACGCAGAATGAAACAATATTTTTAACGCGAAATGTAATAAGCAAAATGTTACAGCCTTGAAATAACTGAGAGACGTGGACATGAGCCTTGTTGATAAAGTGTAAATTGTCTAGTGGTTACAAAAACAGTTTATTCATAAAGTTTTCTTATAATGTCAAATAAACTTACAAAAGGTCGTAAAACAGGTGATAAAGATACAAGTCATGTATAACCTTGGAAACGCAGTATGGACAATAACAACAACGCTAACTTATTAAACATAACGTATGGAAAATATCCCAAGCTATGCGAAAAGAATATGACTAGAAATGCGAACAATAACACCGTAGGAAACACGCACCAATCAGCAATTGAAATGAAATTCAAAAGTAAAAGTTAAGAAAGGTAATCTTTCAAAAGAAAATTTTGAACGTAGTCAATAAGATAGATATGAAATTTCTCAGTTCTTACCGGACTTCCAGTAAATGTTAGAAATCTCATACCAACCCTGTCCTACTGCCTTAAAACTTAACCATGCCAACGCCCACTTAACACTGTTGATTAACTCACGCAGTCGGATGACTGCTCAGGTACACTTTCCTTTTAGGGAAAAGGGGAGGAGGTGGCTAAAAACAGACGACGTCGGATATAAACAGAAAGCGTCTTCACTCGACGAAAGTGTGAAAAGAATGATCAGCAATCGATACTCGCCTCGATTTCATACGGGCTCAACTCCCTAGAGGGAGTATGCTAAAAATGTACCATCCTAACCCATCTAATACGTCCTGGACGTTGTAACGCCGACTTTCTTTTCAGCGTCACACATATGTACAGAAAGATATACTAAACAACAATTCGTTCGACTGTTTCAGGATTTAGTTACTATTATCGAAAAACGTTTTGTAAGTTTATTTGACATTATAAGAAAACTTTATAAATAAACTGTTTTTGTAATCACCAGACAATTTACACTTTATCTACGAAGCTCATGTCCAAGTCTCTCAGTTATTTCAAGGCTGTAACATTTTGCTTGTTACATTTCGCGTTAAAAATATTGTTTCATTTTGCGTCAAAAAGTTGTTACATTTCGCGTTAAAAAGTTGTTACATTTTGGGTCAAAAGTTGTTACATTTCGGGTTAATGTTACATTTCGCGTCAAAAGTTGTTACATTTCGCGTTAATGTGACATTTTGCGTCAATTGCTACATTTTGCGGCGTAACAGGCGATAGTTTCTTAGTTTGAATTTTGGTGACGTTATGTGTAAACCAAGAATATGTTAATAACGAGAAAGACCCCAAGCCCATCATGCTTTGCGGTTGTTTCGTAATGTCGCGTTCTTGCCAGTTTGTTTTGATAACATAAATAGCCTGTGAATTTCAGGTTTTCTTATTATTAACTCTTTTCAAGTCTGGCTTCAATGCAGTCAAATCACATATTACCAAAACACAAATACTGTCGAACGTCCATATGCGATCACCTCTCGTAAAAGACCACCATCCGTAAGCGACCGCGTTAGCGTGGGGCTCAGTAGCGGTTTAAAAACTTTCCATTGTTTTTAATCTCTTAAAAAGCGACCACTTAACGATTTGTCTGATCTCTTTTGTTCGCTGTGTTTAATTAATGCTACTCAGAGTATACGAAGAACTTCTAAAAGTACCAACATGGAACTGAGAAATAAATCGGTGCAACATATTTTATACTGCTTTAAAGTAGCTGTGCCCGGAAATCTACTCCAAGGAAGCCGTCGTAAGCGACAACCTCCTGTAAGTGGCCTTTAAGCCTCAGCTGCTTACGGAGGGTTTACGGACTGTACCTTGAAAAGTTCATGTTATGATATATTAATATTATGCATTATTCTTTATAGGGTGGTACAATAGCTGTTCTTAGTGTTATGAAGAGACCTTATTTCTTTGCGGGTACAATTTTTAGTGCATCAAGCATAAAAGTGGAAGCCAATCCTTGCACGGTAATTTGTTGTTCCCCTGCTACAAATAGTAAACGAAAACACAATGCAAAGACTATTTCTCTTTTCTTAGGGTTCCGTCAATGCAAAAACAGGATACAACAAACCCAAAACTGAAAAACACTACGTACCTGAGAAAACAGAAATAAACACCCCAAAGCGGAAACACATACAAAACAAAAATACAATATTGAACCACAAAACTGAAAGAGAATTTATAAATACAAACCTGATGATCAAAAACCCCAAAACAGAAACAAGGAAATAATGTAAAACAATAGTTTCTCATGATTCATCGTTTTTTAATTATCTTAACCCGAGATCAGGCGTTTTTTTAAGGGAGGGCATGATCATAGGCTATAATAGATCATTCCGAGTTCCAAAAACCCTCACTTTAAAAATGAGGCTGAAAGTAAGGTAAAACGGGTAACAAATTGCTGCAGAAGTGCAAAGTGATGTTGCGCGTGTTATTATCCACAAATCAAACCTGTCTTGTAGCAAATAAGATTCAGTGTTACAAGTTGCGGGAATACTGACTCCTGATTGGATAAAATTACCCGGGAGTCGCGCCATACACAGGAGTTACGTCACTTGCTTAAAAACAAGTTTGCCTTGGGCCGGTAATTAAAACGCGCAACATTGACAGATTTTGGTGCAAAAAGTAGAACTTCTCTCTATTTTTGCCATTCGTGGGTAGTAAAATGCGCAAAATCACTTTTTAACTAGTTTTCCAACAATTTTGTAAAACAGGTTTCACGATTTTGTTGTCCGTTTTACCATAGCTTTAGAGTGATTTTCGTATGACCATGAAATGAAAACGCGCGAACAAAAAAGAAACATCAAACGAACGGAAATAGGGCGATTTGACTGGTTTATCGAACGGATACAAACGCTCGTGGCTTTTGGTTGGTTAAGCGAACGCCCGAGAACTTTCTAGAAATCAAACGATACTTCGCTTTGAAGTCATATAACAACACGATTGGCCAATCGAACAATGCTTTGTCCATATTAGGGTTTTCTTTGGCGGGAAAGCGAAGAGGCCATGATTTGATCTTTTCATCCATTGGCTTATAAAACAAATAACGAACACTTACCGAAACCATTTTTCAACGTCATAAGAAAATCTAATGCAGAGTGAGATAAAACAGATTTTAGATGTGAAATATTTGCAGGGGCAGCAATTTTTTATAGTCTGTTGCCTCTCAATTCACACGTCATTTAAACATAAATAACTGATTAATCACGAGTAGAAACGAACTTTTTACAAAGTCCTAGTGGCGGAGGGAAGGGAATGTGATGATTATTTTAATAGGAGATTATTTTATCACGAGTCAAGTTTTTAACCTTGTCTTCTAGGGGAAGGTGCGAAATTAATACAGTAGTGATTGTTCCATATATCAAAACGCACCAAACAAACAAGACGAACTTGGCCAATATTCAGCTATCTGGACCTCACGCTTGGTTAAAAGAGACCTTTAGATTTGAGGACGAGAACTACTAGGAGTACGACTTTCGCTCTTCTCAAAAACAAAAATAGACACCCGAAAGCTCCATTGTACCTTTGATTCACAAGAAAAGTTAGTACTGTTACTTATTGAGGGAGTTTAAGCCCTCTCCGGACCGAAAATAATAAAACTTAGCTTCAAATATTTGATAACTTGTTTTCGTCACAACGACATTCTCGGCAAAACTCGTAGTAGAATGACGACGGCTATCATGTTTTCCCACCAAAATGACCCTGGCTCTTGCGCGCGCACTGCTTAGCATAAAGAAAATCTCGTACTCTTATTCGTCCTCGTCTTAAAAACTAAAGGTCTCAAATAACGTATATAATGCATGTATTTTACAGGCTTGTGTAGGAGGGATAGTATCATGGATAATGCCCTCGTGTCAGATCAGGCCACCGATTGATCCATCAGTCTTAAGCCAGGATCCTACACAGGTTATACATTTCATCACTTTAGAAACGAGTCAGAAACTGGGTCGAGTTAACTTTCGCAAAGACTTCTGGGATTGCTATTATAAACAGTAGAGGAAAGATTGGCCAATAGCTTTCGCAAAGACTTCCGGGATTAATACTAGGGACAGAAAAAAGATTGGCCAATAGCTGACCGGCGCGACCCCAGTAACAATCCCAGAAACAATCGCTCGTCAAATTTCTTCTGCAGTAAAATTCCCTTCTCGTTTCTAAAAAGGCAATAACACAACTGAAAACTGCTCTCTTCTTCTGAGTCAAAGGAGAGAGACTTTCGTGTGCATTTTATCCGCGTTTTCGAAGAAAAATTTCCACGACTTTCGAACAACGCCGAACATATTCCGGTCATTTCTGGAGGTTGCTGAATGAGGCTGTGTCCAGTCCGTCAAACCGATCGCGAAACTCGACATTTCGTATCACTGACTGGAACATAACATTATGGGTGGAGACTGAATAAAAGTTTTTCAGTTTAATGGTCCATGACAGGTCGTTCGGAATTGTGAGATAGGAATTGATGTTTTCCATCCTTCATGATTGTGCAATGAACTAGTGATATTGGTGGCCGATGGGTTTGTCGAGGGTTATTCTGTCCTGTTCAATTAATCAGCCCTAAGATTATACCCCCGGTGGGGGAGGGCGGGGGAGCTACTCAACAACGTTTCATATGGTAAGGCACCACCCTATGACCCAACTCCTTACACATTTATCGTTGAAGGAGCTGGTCGTGTTTGTTTAGGGTTGGAGCCTCCCCACAAAAATTTCAATGTCACTCAATTCTTCGCACAATCCATTTAGTAACCAAAAGTCTTACAGCAAGTCGAATTTCCTTGAGTACCAGGCGTCCCTCGCGCCTTCTACTCTCTCGCGCTTGACTTGTGGCAAGTCTAGGACTTCAATAACACAATGCACCTTTTTTATTACTATTGTTTTAGGTTGAAAAGTATTCCATTGATAGCCTAGACAAGTATGAGGGAATGAAAGTGAGATGGGTGGGAGCTATATTAAACGCAATGAGTGAAATCCAGGGGAACTTGTCAAGGCTTACAACACCTTATCTACTTGTCCATGGTGATGGAGATCAATTACTGAAGATTGACGGTTCACATTACCTACATGAGAATTCCCCCAGTAACGACAAGACATTTAAGGTACACGAATGAGCTGCTTTGCTGACAGCACTGAGCGAACTAATAGCCTCTCTGTTGGTACTTTCGACGAGTAGTTAGGGCGCTTGACGGTTTATCATGAGGGCAGAAAGAGGCGGTCTTAAAACGACGTTTGTTCATGTGGCGATATTGCCCTGCCCGGGTAGGAGTTGCGGCCGCCTTGTTCTAAGCGTAATCATTGTGAACTTATCCCAACAACACTTGTGATTTGTCTTAACCCTTTTAGCCCCAGGAGTGACAAATATAAAATTTCTCCAGACAATATCAACACATTTTCAAAAAGAAAAGGTTATGAGAAGTTATAAAATAATCACCAAAGAGGAAATGCTTTCATCTTTCAATTCTCGTCTCCAAACGGGAGTCTAAAGAATAATGTGTTGTTTCCCTCTTCGGCCAATCTTCCTTCCCGTTGTCATTTTTAAATCTACCTATTATTTCATTATTAACTCAACTGCTTGTGAAACTTGCTTTGTAGGTGGACAAAAATGGACGCCATGAACTTTTGAATGAGGTGGAAGAAACTGCGAGCGTGGTTTACAAGGACATTCTAGACTGGATCCAGCAAAAGCTACCTTGAACTGTTTTAGACCTCGTTTACACGAATCAAGACTAATTTTTGAAACTGCATATCCTTTTTCCTGGATTCGTGCTGACGAGGCCTTAAACCACTCCGGGGACCGGTTTCAAAAAGGTAGTAGGCTGATTTAGCGCGCAATAAAACGGGAACGTCAGATGACGACGACGCCGCGAGCACATCAAACAACTGGCTTGACTAGGAGTTGTCCTGGGTTTGACTATTGGCAGAGAAGCAAGTTGAGCACCGGAAGTCGTGTTTAGTCCTTTCCGCGCGCTTTCCCGTCGTCAACTGACGCTCCCGTTCTGTTGCAAAATCATCCTAATGTTTCGGTGAGAGGATTCACTGGTTTCGTGAGTGGACGGAATACCAGACGGAAGGCCGATTCATGTGAAAATATAGATATAAATGCGCCATAAAAACATCCGGATTTGTGTGGACGGGGCTTTTCACGATAGTGTCAATCTACAAATACGACCAGAATCATTTCGTTTTTTTGTTGTTGTTGTTGTTTTTTTTTTCATTTATTTCATATTTAATTCATTAAATTCAGAAGCCTTAATTTGCATTAGAAAGCCAAATTCTTGGAAGGATTCCATAAAAGGCCGTTTTTACGATGGCGTCATTTTACTATACCAGATTTCCTCAGGGTTTTGCTTTCTTGCGGAAGTTAAGGCTTTTGTTTTTTAAATCACAGTGGGATTAACAAATTTAAATAGGCCCTGTGGCCCCAGTAGCCTTGCAGCAGTTCAGAAGAGATCCCTATGGGTCGCAGTTCCTTTGTTTTCGGGCTAGGTTCCAAACTTTGTTTGTTCATTGTTTTTCCAACCCATAGCGGGATCTATTCCAAGAACTGCAAGGTCGCCCCTTATATGAAGAAAAGTCGCCCCGGGTGGAAGAGCCACTCGCCTACCCTAGCTACCCCGGGCGAGTCAACATTTCCTTACCAAAACTTGGCGTTTAATAACACTAGAAACAAATAGTAGGCTCAGTTAGTGCCCTTTTTCCATGGTAAGTTCACCCTACTAGCTAAGCCAACTTTTCGCCAAGTAAACACTTGCCTTGCCCAGCCGGATCATTAACTTGGTCAAGACGAGAGAATCACAGCATACGCGAGCGCTGTTTTCAGCTCGGGCAAGAGGGTCAACTGTTTCTCATATAACTAACACTTGCTTAAGTTGACTCGGGCTGGGAAGGTGACACCGAGAAAAATTTTCTCGATACAAACGGGGCCTCATTCGCATATTTTCTTGACATAGGTTCAATGAACAAAACAATAACTCTGCCGTATGCATCACACGTTTTTGTAAATTTATTCGCCGTCACTACGTTATATAGAGGACATAAGAATCCGAAGACAAATTTCTTTTTCTCTATTTACAATTTGATGTCAGTGCTCCCTAAGAATTCATTTCCACGGAAAAATCGCCTACATTTGACCAACTTAGCCAATTAAAATAACTCCCACAAATTTTAAAGTACGCCAAATAGTTTTATAAATGACGTTTCGCTACCGTCGGGCGTATTAAATCTCGAGCAACTGACTTTCAGTCAGAGTCAATCTCTGTATTTTAACGCCACACGTTAGTAGTTATGTCTCACGTTAGGTTGTCTGCTTTGGACTAGAAAAGGTACCAGGACGATCAAGAAACGGACCCCATGTGTTTTTTTTTTTTAATTTAATTTTATTTTATTTTATTAACAACAAATTAGTATAGGTAATAGCATGATTTGTAGTGATATTTGGCATAAATACCACGAGTGATATTTCGAAATTGTTGCACGTAATTTCACGAGACTTTAGGCAAGTGAAATTTGAGACAATTTTGAAACATCACGAGTGGTATTTATGCCAAATATCACAACAAATCTTGCTATTATTTGTTTATACTACTACCCACAAAAGGTTTGTAATTTTCACATGTAGGTATTTCAAATTAAGCTGAAATACCACTAAGCCAATCAAATTGCAGAAATTTCTCATGTAGTAGTACAACATTAATACGCAGCAGAAAGTAAAAGAATAAGTAAATAAATAAGTCAGTAAGTAACAAAACAAATTACAATAAAAATAAAAAGTATTGAAGGGTAATAAATAAATATATAAAACCTGTCAGTTGCCACACATATTTAATATTGTCTTAGGTGGTTTTGCTTTCCGGTCCTCGCGTGAAGACCTCGGCTGGCTAAAATTGACCGGAGACCTCAAAGACGAAATTACCGGTCACCTGGAGCGAAAGGCGACGAAGAGAAGAGATAGCATGAGACAAGATTGATTTACAGTTTGATGTTCCTAGATAATAATAGCCTGCGATCGTGGTCTCCCTGAAAAAACGTAAAACGCCTGTTCAAAAAAAGACGATGAAAGATGAGAAAGTATAGCTTTACACTATTTCCTTGTTTCTGTTTTCGTCTTTTGTGGCTATGGTTTATTTGTATTTTTGGATTCTGTTTCAGTTTTGCGGTTTAATTTTGTATTTTTTTGTGTGCGTTTCCGGTTGGGGATGCTTAATTCCGTATTGGGAATTGTGTTTCTGTTTCCTGGTAGTGTTTTTCTGTTTTGGGTTTCCGTTTTGTCTTATGTCTTTCTGTTTTGGGTTTGTTCTCTCCTATTTTTGTTGTTGTTGTTGTTTCCTTGTGGTTTTTTGTTTCTACCGGTCACCCTATATATTTGATAGTCCTCTGCATTTAAATCCAAACACTGGAGAACGCTTCAAACTCCGTCGAAAATTTCTTCACAGATATCAAATCGTTCAGGTAAGAAATAGTCTCCTTTAACTTGGAATTTTCCTAAGCAGATATTTCTGCAAGATTCATTTTGATTTCCTGCTGTAGTTTTTTCCTCTCTTTTTTACTTAGAAATAATTAATAATAAGTTTAGACCGGCTTGCCACCGCGAAGCAAAGTGTGTTTGTTTCATGTTAACCAAACCGTCCAACTACAATATTGTTTTGGCCGATTTGTGTTTCTCTCCCTTCGTTGTCTCCTTTGTCCGCGTCTCTCTTCCACTTTCTTTCCCCCCACCCCCTCGCCCCTAAAAACCCTCACCCCTACCCCTCCTCACACAAGCAATGCAGGATATACAGGATAATTTGTGTTAAATGTGGATCTCTCATGTTGTAGACGTCACAGATTTATAATAATTTTCATTTTTATTATAATAGCTAACGAAGAAAGACCTGCTTTGTACATATAAATTTGTGAAACTAAGTCTTGCATAGATCAATAGGAAATTGAGGTCATGATTTTAGTTAGTCAAGAAATCTTTCCTCAAACAGCTGCCTTTAAAATTTATTCATTGTGGATTGGGACTATGTAAATTATAATGCCACAAAGTATTTCAGGAAAATTACTTTTTATAGATTAAATGGCTTGTATTTCTGCTCTATGTAAGGCAAACAATTTAAAATTTGTTGTGGTTTGCTACTTTGTGGTCTCTCTGAAATTTGCATGTAATGTAATTGTCGCCGGGCAGCGGACTCATTTTTGAGGATTAGACCTAGCTCCATTTCTCTGGACTTAACCTGTGTACAGCCACACCCTCCCCTTAGAAAATCTTTTTTTCTGACGGGAGGACGCCTGTTTACAGGCTATTTCGGCGGAAACAATTTATGTAAACTAGATGAGGAGAGTGTTATGACTATAATAGAATCATCAATGCACGGTTGCACAGTGAGAAAGCCGTATAACCTTAGTGTTTTCCTCTTGGTGTTTTTGATACAAAGCTACACTTTCTACTCATGTAAGAACTTTATAATTTCAAAAGTGAGAACAGAAGTTAATTGGACTTAACTTTGGGCCTTTTGCGGTTTCTCCTACCAGATGCATCCGTGCACGGGTATTCTCAAACTATACAATAAAGTCACAAACAATAGAAATATTTCTTAAAGGTCGCAATTATTGAAAACCGTCAAAATTGACCTAAAAATCGACTTCAGAGAACTCGGCTTCAAAAGGCCGATCTATACCTCAGACCAAAACAGGGATAATCGAGCTAAAACATTGGCATAATGCGGATGTCTCCATAGTAACTGAGTGTACCCAATTTGACCAAACTCTACCGACACCTATTTCCACACAGTAATTTTTTGAAGGAGTTATAATAACTCCTCTAGTGGGTTAATTTAACCCCTTACAGTGGAGTTATTTTGGGGGGAGTTACTTTAACCCCAAAAAAGGAGTTATCCTGTACCTAAAATTTTTACTCCACTTTCAGAGTCAAATAACCTCCAAAAAGAGTAAAAACAACCCATGTAAGGAGTAAAAACAACCCCATTTTCGGAGTTATTTTAACTCCAGACTGGGAGGAAAAAGAACTCTTTTTCAGGAGTAAAAATGACCCCAAATTTGGAGTTAAATTATAAAAGGGGTTAACTTGTGCCTAAAATAACTCCCTAAAAATTACTATGCAACTCTAACACACTCTCTTAGGCGGAAGCTCTTAACTACATTTTCATTTGGCATCACAGGTTTCAAAAATAATTAGTTTTTGTACTTAATGTAACCTTTCTTTGTTTTCTGAATAATTAGGTGGGGTACACAAAGATGACTTTTTGAGTATTTTAATCTTAATTTATAGAAACAGACAGAATAATTCCGGAGATTCGTCAGTTAGATTAAATCTAGGGAGAAAGGAGCGGAAAGTTCTATCGTGTCTTATCTGTCAAATGGGGACATATACTAAGACTTCAAATGTATTAGCCTACGAAAACATCCGTTTCTCCTCGCTCTTCGCCGCTAGGGACGTTTCGCGCAGAGGAACGTCTGCGACTCAGCAACAGAAATTCCATACTGATGACGCAAATCAATGTTTACATAATAAATCCAGTAGTCATGGGGTTCCAAATATAAATCTGTCTAATTTTACGTGTCTTCTGGTCGATTTTGGTAAAGTGTTTTGCTTATCTGCCAACGAGCTCCAGCAAAACTCAAATGCTTCTTCTAGAGAAGACTATATTCCACAAATATTTACTGTTTTGTTAGAGATTCTTTGCGTTTACATTTGACCTTTGTGGCCTTTTGTCTTTTGTCTGTCATTTGTAAACAATAGCTTAAACAAAGTAACTACTCCGTCGACCAATCAACGCTTCTGACCGGATTCCGGACAGATTTTACGTCATCAGTATGGAATTTCTGTCGCTGAGTCGCAGAAGTTCCTCCGCGCGAAACGTCCCCAGCGGCGAAGAGCGAGAGGAAACGGATGTTTTCGCAGGCTACAAATGTATTAATGAGAACAATTTTTGTTTTTTCTCCACCTCCATGCTCCACTAAAGAAACCCTACTGCAAAGAAACAGTCCACTTTCAATACTTAAATTTCGAAATGGCAGAAAGAATACTACAAGATATAGCTGAACAAAGAAAGCGTCTTACAAAAGCGCAAATCAGTAAAAACACGGCAGAGAAAGCAGATGCCTACTACAACCTAGGCAAGGCTTATTACTCCCTCGAGGACTTCCATGGAGCAATAGAGTACCTCAAGCAATACCTGAGCATTGCTGAGGAAGTCGGTGACAGAGCAGGTGCAGGATGTGCCTATGGCACTCTCGGCTGTGTTTACAGATCCCTCGGTGACTCCCAAACAGCACTAGAGTACCAGAAGAAAAGCCTGAGCATTGCCAAGGAAATTGGTGACAGAGCAGGTGCAGGACGTGCCTATGGCCATCTCGGCTGTGCTTACCAATCCCTCGGTGACTCCCAACGAGCAATAAAGTACCACAACCAGCACATCAGCATTGCCAAGGAAATTGGTGACAGGGCAGGAGAAGGATGTGGCTATGGCAATCTCGGCGATGCTTATGAATCCCTCAGCGAATTCCAACGAGCAATAGAGTACCACAATCAACACCTCAGCATTGCCAAGGAAGTTGGTAACAGGGCATGTCAAGGCAAAGCCCTTGCCAAGCTCGGCTTTGCTTATCGCAGCCTTAATGAATTCCAAAGAGCAATAGAGTACAGCAATAAATACCTCATCATTGCCAAGGAAGTTGGTGACAGGGCAGGGCAAGGGCAAGGCTATGGCATTCTCGGCAATATTTATTTACTTCTCGGCGAATACCAACGAGCACTAGAGTACACCAAAAAAAGCCTCATCATTGCCAAGGAAGATGGTAACAGGGCAATGGAAGGCCAAGCCTATTCCGTTCTCGGCGCTACTTATCTCAAACTTAATGAGTTCGAACAAGCAATGAAGTGCCACAAGAAACAGCTGGGCATTGCCAATGAAGTCGGTGACAGAAGAGGAAAAGGACATGCCTATTTAAACATCGGCGACGTTCATAATTCCATCGGCGACGTGCCACGAGCAATGGAGTACTACAAGCAATCCCTGAGCAATGCCGAGGAAATGGGTGACAGGGATGGACAAGGACATGCCTATTGCCACCTCGGAGGTTGTTATGCACATCTCCACGACTTCAAGGAAGCAATAGAGTGTTACAAGCAACACCTGAGGATTGCCGAGGAAATCGGTGACAGGAAGGCAGAAGCGTGTGCCCATGTCGGTCTTGGTCGATCTTTTTTGTATTCATATTCCTTGAATGAGGCTTTAGAACATTTTAGATGCAGTGTAGAAGTCTATGACACTATCAGAGCCAGTTCTATCTCGGAAGATGAATTGAAAATAAGTTTCCGTACGCAACATCAATTTGCCTATACTCATTTATGGTACGTTTTAGTAATGCTTCAAAGAAATGACGAGGCTTTATACGCTGCTGAGAGAGGACGAGCACAGGCTTTGCTCGATGCCTTAAAAGTAACTTATGGCCTTACATCACTTTCTCCCAGGTCAATCGAATCTGAAGAAGAAGTCAGAAATATTTCAAGGAAGACAACTGTTTTAACAGTTTTTCTGGCCCTTCATTTGAAAACAGTCAATATCTGGGTGTTGGGAAAAGAGGGCAACCCTATTCTTAGGCAAAAGGAGATAGAAACTGGTTGTGAACACAAAGATTCCTTTACTCTCCTTTTAGACACTGTTTTGAAAAACATTAGGGATGGCGTCGGTATTAGGTGCGAAAATCGATCGATGGATAAGCTGAGTGATGACTCAACTCCCTCAAGTACTCGAGACGACAATCAAACATCGGAGCCATCATAGGAGACCACCGACTTTTTACAGCCATTATATGATGCAGTTCTTGGTCCCATTGAAGACTTGCTTGATGGTGATGAACTAATTGTAGTCCCCGATCGTGCTTTGTGCTTAGCTCCCTGGGCAGCCTTAAGAGAATCGTTAAGAATCCGTATGGTTCCCTCACTGAGAAGTTTGGAAGTCATCACAAATTCGCCATGTGAATACCACAGTAAAAGTGGAGCCTTAATTGTCGGAGACCCATGTTTGGAGAAAGTTACAAATAAATGGGGCAACCCCATTTATGAGCAGCGGAAGTACGCAAGAATGGAAGTGGAGATGATTGGAGAAATTCTAGAGAGTCAACCTTTAACAGGTAAAGATGCATCCAAAGAAGCGGTACTTCAGAGAATCGCATCAGTTGCTTTGGTTCACATCGCAGCCCACGGAAGGAAGGAGACTGGAGAAATTGTTTTGGCTCCAAACCCCCAATCGGGATCCAAGCCTCCTACGGAGGAGGACTATATTTTGAAAATGTCTGACATACAAGCTGTTAGGCTGAGAGCGAGGCTTGTTGTGCTCAGTTGCCCCCACAGTGGTCAAGGAAAGGTATCGCCTGAGGGTGTGGTCGGTATGGCGCGTGCTTTTTTGTTTGCTGGTGCTCGTTCCGTGCTGGCGGCGCTTTGGGCAATCGATGACGAAGCCACAATGATGTTTATGAAGTCTTTCTACCAACAACTTGGAAGTGGAGAAAGTGCAAGTGTTGCTCTTCAGAGGGCCATGAAATGTCTTCGAGACTCCCACGATTTTTCTGCCCCGAGGTACTGGGCTCCATTTGTTCTGATTGGTGATGATGTTAAGATTAAATTGAAGAAAAACATTGAGAAAATCGTAAGTAGAGAGTTTTTATTACTTTTTTTCTTGCTTTTCTTTATTAAGGGGCCTAGAAATAGAAGGCTGAAGAAGGAAAGTCTGAACTATTATTTTCAATTCGAAATGTAAGAACATTGGCAGACTTGATAATTACTGGTAAAAAGAGAAATATATACACAATAAGGATAGGTGTGGTAAGTATGTACCGTTAATGGATTCACACAATCACATGTTATTCCTACCAAGCAAATCGTTTAGAAATCATTCAAACACTAGATAACCCTTAATTTTCTCAATTCTTAATTAATTTAGGGACAATATATATGAAAGATACATTCTGCAATAAGCTGCCTTCGTTTTCTTAGAGTACTGTCTAGCTCTATATGTTGATCAATAATTAACAGCTTCATGAAAAACAAATATGTCTAATATATTATTTGCCATTTTTCACATCATCATTCACCTCAATTGTTACTTTCTTTACAGGGATGAGCTGAAAGTTTGATGTCAACACAACTGCTGAAATAGCGTGTATATATCTGGATTTCCCCAAAGAAAGGAGTTCGTTATTTAATAGAGGAATGTCCGCAATGGGGCATTTGGTAAAAAAGCGTGCTTTCATTTTAGTCATTTTTTCAGAAGATATTGAATAGAGAAATTTAGAGCCACGCCAACGGCGAACGGCAAACGTCAGCAAATTCAAGTTAAGAATTTCTCAAAATAGAAAATATGCAGATAAAATGAATATAGCTCAAAGCAATTCTTATGGATAAAACTAACTTGAAACTAACAATTTTTGCAGATTTAATTAACAGCAAACGAGAAGTAAAGGGAACACTTGGTCACGTGGTACAAATCCACGCTTTGCCGTAAACGTAACTCTAAATCTCTCTAATTAATACTCATCAAAAAAACGTTTTTAAATTAGTCACGGCTACACTTGTTAATTTTAATTAATAATATATACACAATAAGGATAGGTGTACCATAGTAACCGACGCTCACTAAACTTGCCTCAACATGCGCGCGAGGAATAAACGAACAGCTACTGAAAACGTCAGGTGCTGATGTTTTATCGTCTAAAAAAATCTAAGAAACCTCAGAGGGGGGGAGGCACCCCCCCTTGTACATCCGAGGGTCAAGAATCCCAACGGGACGGAGACGAACCAATTAACTATTTACAAGCGTGGCCGTGGTTTCAGTGGAGTGATTCAGATTTTAATCAGATAACTTTAACATTTTAAGTATGCACTGTAAGTATTTTGGTCACAATTCGGTGGTTTAAGGTTAAAAGGGTGTGTTACGTTTTCTATGATTGATCCCCGGTTTCTCAGAGGTAGTATTATTTCATAAAAAAATGAATATGTTCATGTCTTGTTGATCCTTCATGTATAAATTGGTGAACAGTACAAAATGCAGATTACAGATCATTGTTTTCAGGGTTAGAAAACAATGGGACTATCAGTGGCTTCATAGCTTAGTTGGTTAGAGCATCGAACCGGTATCGCGAGGTCACGGGTTCAAATCCCGTTGAAGTCCTGAATATTTTTTTCATCCTTCTTACGCAATTATTGCATAAATTGCGTTCACAACTGCGAGTATGATTCTTCAGTTGATTTCATTTCCGCAGTTCTCATATATGATTTATTTCATATGCATTTGTCAATGGGACTATTGTTGTCACGTTCCCATTTGCATGGTGAAAACAATGTTTTGCACTGAGAGCAGTCTGCATTCTGTACTGATGTTACAAATTGGGACACACATTGTGTCACCTAATTAAAACTGCTTTTAAATTCAAGTAAAATGGGATTTCAGGGGCGAGTTTAACTTATATGGATAAATTATTAGCGTTTCAAACAAAGAGTAAACATTTTGCCTTCCATGTTTGGGGATAAATATGCTCGTATTTTTAAGAGTACGTTTTGGCGGATACATTGAATATTCTGCGCAGAGACGACAGCGAGTGACCGCTGGCGAATTGGACCGTCTAAGAATCATTAGAGTGACTTTTGCCTTATTTTAATAACCCTTTTTTGGGAAAAGCGTCGCCAGATAGTCCTTCCTTGCCTGCAAACAAAGGAAAAAGGGCCTGAAATCTAATTTTCAACCGAAAACAAGAGTTATTTTCCTTCTCTATTTTCCACCACCACTTCCTTGTAGAGCTGAATCCGCCTCTGTCTCTGCACTCGTAGACTATTTGTTCTGCCGTTAAACTAGGTTTAACTCTTAATCTCGTTTCTTAATTAATTACTGCAAGTCATTTTAATCAAAGAAAACGTTTTCGTGTACTATTGCGTTAATGGTCCAATAGCTTTAATTGATGTCGACTTGAAAGTATCCAAACAGTGGAAGAGATTAAATTAAGATTTTGGACACTCCAATAACTTAATGATGTTTTGTTATAATTGTGCTAGGTTGTAAAAGTTGGGCTTTTTATCAAATAGATCAGTTCCAAAACACGTATACAGAAACGTTCTGAGGTTTGGCGTTAGGAAATAACAGTAATCGTTCAAGCCATCATCATTCTATCGAGAATCGGACCTATTTTTACTGGTTCTAGATCCCTTTCCTCTAGACCATTGACTTTTAGCCATAACTCATTTATTTAAAGAAACTGCTCTAATTTAGGGATGTCACCATTAGAAAAAAAGGATAGGAGGTTGGGGGAAGGCAAACGCATTAGTAAGAAAAAAGTCTCCACACGCACCATGATCAAAAAAGCTGTTCGAGAAGGAAAAATAGATTTCCACCTCAGGGGTAAAAAGAAAACTTTCATAGACCTCCCAAGAATTCAACCCAGCCCCTTTACTTTCCTAATGGTTCATCCCTTATACCGCCCCATGTAACGGAATCCGGAATCCGGGAAAAATTTGCATGTGGAATCCGGAATCCTGGGTTTTGGAGTCCGGAGTACAGCTCAAAGAATCCAGAATGTCACTAGCAATTGGAATTGAGAATCCAAGTTCCACTGACAAAGACTGGAATCGAGTACCCGCAATCCGGAATCCGTGACGTGGAATCCAGAATCCCAGACTATCGTGGATTCTCTTACATGGGGTGACTTATAGGTCGGCTTGTTGAACTGCTTCTACTTGATCCCAACACGTAGCACGATACAATGTTTAGTTTCTGATGTGCCTTCAGATAAGTAATGTTGTATTAAACCTGAAGAAAACGAGATGTTTACTGTGATTGTTGATCTCTTCATGCCTTAAACCATTTTAAAACAACTTCTCTTTGAATTGGAATAGTCAATATTTGGTTAACAAACCACTCTCCCCTCAGAGGCCTAAAAATGTTCGATTCTAGGAAGTTTTTCACATATTTTAAGGCAAGTGTCTGGTTCTGTCCTCATCCCGCTAGGTAAATCGGTTTCAAGCAAGAAAACCCAACTTTCATGCAGAAGTTTGATGAAAACAATTTGACCTCGTTTCGCCATACAACGTCATAAGCAGCATAAAGGCACCAAAAACTCATTCCATTATATTTTCAAAGAATACCATGGTAGTGACCCACAACCGTGTTACGGGTCTCTTGGCAGTCAAATGACACAGTAAAACAAAAACGTGTTCAAAAAAATTTTTCGACATCCCGGGACGTTTCCTTTAACACAGCAAAGGAAACTTTTGTCCATATTTATCAAAACTAGAATTTCATCGTTAATCCAAGCAACCTTGCCACTTTCAATTGAAGCAGCACCTATCTAGGTTTCTGTGCAACTCTTCGTCGCAGTGTGAACGGGTAACGGGTATTCGAACCGTGGCGTTAATAAAAGAGTAGAAGGGAGGACTGAAACCCAGAAAAACGGAAGTAAATATTAAGCGGAAGTTAGGATTGGGAATTATTTCGCCAATCCCTCTCGGGCCAACTACTCCAGACTCGTACCCGGTCGCTATTTATTTATCCCCGCGCGCCTCAATCTTCTCTCCAATCTCCAATCTTCTTTTATCCCAAAAACACATAAACAGTGAATGGTGGGATTGTAAACATGTATAGATTTTCCTCTCCGGGCATGGGCAAAGTCAAGTTTCAGTACACACCTGGTCAATCGTGAAGCACGCACTACTGTAAATTTTAATCATATTTCCAAACATGGTCATGTTCACCAGTGCCTATATTGAACACCTATTGAATGAGATTTTGTGATATCCGGAATAATCAAAGGTCTAGGTGTTGCCAGCCAAGCCGAAGGCTGAGGCTTATAACACTTACCGGGACCTAGATTATTCCGGGTATTACAAAAAGTTAAACTAATCACACATTGTTTTGAAGAAAATAACAACACACCGTCGCACGGAACATAGTTTGACATTGCTCTTGGAAATCATGCATTGTGCGCGCAAACTGCAGACAAGTCAGTTATCTGCCAGTAGATAATTAACTAATCTGTAGGTTGCGCTTATTTTTACAATAAACTGTAGGCTCTTAGCCAATGAGAAGGCACTCACTAAGTACAACGTCTAATAATTTTGGTTATATGTATATAAATTTATTTCAAAAAAGATATCTTGCAAACGGACTTGCAAGGAAAAGAAAAATTCATGCACAGAGTTATTAGCCATTATAATAAATTAAGGATGGTTAAGGACATAAGCATGGATGGCAAAGACAAACTTGAAAAATTTAGCCAAAAAATTCAAGAGGCAGAAAACATGACGTGGCTAAGCTAGTCCTTGATTAAACCCCTCGCCAGTAGAAATGGGTGTGGGGAAGTAGCCTAGTCAAAAGAAGGGAGCCGCAAGGCAGCACGGGAGGTAACCATGACCGGTGGGGGGGAACCAACACCGTCAAGGGTGATATCACTTCATGGGTGATAGATTACTCCTTAATTTTGGCACGAAATTTCAGCGTTAATTTATAATGTCACTTGTGACATTACAAAATTGCCATGGCAACGTTCCATACGTCTCAATGCCAAGATGGCGTAGAAAATTCAAAATGTTATGAATGAAGATGTCAGTGCAGGGCATTTAAAGACGCTTTAGAAAACCTGAACACACGAAAGAGCACATCAAGAACTATTCTAACAAGTATTTTGTCGCAATAACTTAAGCCAAATTTTAAGCTCTAAACCTTTCAGTGTGTGGAGTTCCCGATAAGATAAATAAAATATGCCACATAAAATCACTCTTCCTAAGCTAACTTATTCTAAGAATTAGTCAATAGGGCTGTGGATACTTTTGACCACATCTAGTGAGGACGTCACATTTACACTCGGAAGGACAAGTAAGGATGCCACGCTGCACCATTCCCTACAAGAACAAACAATTAACTAGAAATACGTGTATCGCAGAACCTCGCGAAGCTCGGGGGGAACCCATAAGGGGTGGGATGACAGGAAAGAAATGAAGTAAATCATTTAACTGGGGAGGGTGGATCTAATATTGGAAGCTGAGATGTACTTAATCTCCTGTGGATTAAATAAGAACCTAGTGCTCTGAGATTTAAATGGGGTTGCTGTTGTTAGCGAATGCTGCATGGGTCCTGTAGTGAACTAAGGAAGACGTTTGCCGGAAAAATCAGGCTTTAATCACCAAATCTCATTCCATGCAACATGGCGGTAAAACTACAACCACGAGCATTGCAGGCTCTTATATAAGGACGAATCTCACTTCATATACACTACACGAATTATCACAAAACTCGCAGTTCGAATGTTCCTAGTTCATAGCTCAGTTCGCAATGTCATTTACCACATTCACCCTGTCCTTAAAGATTGAGTCTAACTACTGGACGACGAATTCGTTGGGAGCGACGAACAGGTGCAGGTTCCACATTCCGTGCAGGTGTAAGTTCAGGTTGAGGTTCAGGTGGAGGTTCGGGCGCAGACGATGGTTCTGCATCAAGCGAAACACCCACAGATGTGTCAACTGGCAAGTTCTCTGCTTCCACGGGAATACATTCTGGTGCTGGCTGGGTCTCAACAACTTGGCCCTTCGGCGCAGGGTGCTTCGTGGCTACTGTTGTCTCCCTACCATCAGGATAACGCACATGCGGGTAGTGAGGGTTTGCTTGGAGTAGTTCCACCTCTTCCACCAGAGGGTCCATCTTGCTTGTGCGTACCTGACGTTTCATGTACAGTGGCCCAGGTGTCGCTAGCCAGGTAGGAATGGAGGCGCCAGCGGACGATCGGCGTGAGAAACCAAAGAATCGCTAATGTGGAGTTTCATTGGTGGCAGTACACAAAAGAGAGCGGACGGAGTGTAGCACATCCGGGAGGACATCTTGCCAGTTCCTGAGAGGTAGGTTCTTGGATTTCAAACTCATAGTAACTGCTTTCCATATCACACCATTGCATCTCTCCGCTTGACCATTTCCTTCTGGGTTGTAACTGGTAGTTCGACTTGAAGCCACCCCTTTCGAAGTCAGGAATTCGCGCAACTCTCTGCTCATAAATGAAGCTCCGCGGTCTGAATGGACATATGCTGGCATTCCAACAAGTGAGAACAGCGATGTAAGGCACTTAATAACTGTGTTCGTAGACACATCAGGGCATGGGAAAACAAACGGGAACCTGGAGTACTCATCAACAACCATAAGGAAGTACTTGTTACCGTTATTAGTGGGAAGGGAGCCTTTGAAGTCGATGTTGATTCTCTCGAACGGCTGAGTGGCTTTGATAAGGGGAACCTTCTCTGGGCGATGGAACTGAGGTCTGCATTCACAGCATACAGGGCACCGGCTTGTCATCTTCTTAATCTCCTCAAGGGAGTAAGGTAAGTTCTTGGTTCTCACGAAGTGATTTAGTCTGGTGATGCCTGGATGGCAGAGAACCTCATGAAGCTTGAAGAGGGAATCTCAGTGGCCATGGCACACATAGCCCTGGATAGTGTATCTGCTGGGACATTATCTCTACCTGGCCGATAGACGATATCAAAGCTGAAGCAGGAGAGTTCCAGTCTCCAACGCAGGAATTTCTCGTTCTTTATCTTCCCTCGGTGTTGCTTGTCGAACATGTAAGACACTGATTTCTGGTCAGTTTTCAGGATGAAGTGCCTTCCAGCAAGGAAATGTCTCCAATGCCTCACCGCTTCTATTATGGCCTGGGCCTCCTTCTCTATGGATGCATGCTTCAGTTCACTGCCTTGAAGAGTTCGTGAGAAGAAGGCAACAGGTTTTCCATTCTGGTTAAGAGTGGCCGCTAATGCTACCTCGGAAGCATCGGTTTCAACCTCAAAGGGAATAGTCTCGTCAATAGCAGTGACAACAGCGTCTTCTATCGTCTTCTTGAGGCTCTCGAATGCTTCAACAGCTGGTGGGGGCAAAAGGAATGTCTTGCAAGAGGCAATTGGCTTGATTCGATCCGAGAACTTTGGGATCCATTGTGAATAATAGGAGAATAATCCGAGACACCTGCTCATGGACCTTGGGTCGTGTGGAATGGGGAGTTCTCGAAGGGGTCGTAAACGATCAGGAACTGGCCGTATGGTACCCTCTTCGATGATGTATCCAAAGATGGGAAGGCACCGGGTTGAGAAAATACACTTTACAGTGTTATAACAGAGGTTCTTGCGTTCAGCAGCTTCAAGGAACTGTGTCAAGTTAGCGTCATGATCCTCTTGGTCCTTGCCGCAAATAGTAACGTTGTCAAGGTAGGGGAAGCTCGCCTCAAGACCATTCTCATCTACAAACTTCATCATCTCCCTCTGAAAACAGGCTACTCCATTGGTAACCCCGAAGGGCAGGCGAGTGAACTGATAGAGGTTGCCTCGAGCTTCAAAGGCTGTGTAAGGCTTGTCTTCTTCCTTGAGCGGCACTTGATGATACGCACTTCGAAGATCAATGGTGCTGAAGACTCTGTACTGGGCGATCTTGTTGACCATGTCGGTTATTCTGGACAATGGGAAAGCATCTAGAAGTGTGAATCGGTTAATTGTTTGTGAGTAGTCGATTGCTAGCCTCTTCCTGTGATTTTCATCCTTAGTCACAACGACCTGAGCACGCCATGGTGAAAGGCTCGGCTCTATGATGCCTTCTTTGAGTAGTCGTTTCACTTCTTCATCAATAAAGGCGGAATCCTCCCGACTATATCTTCGAGACTTCGAGGCAATTGGATGGCAGTTTGCCGCCAGATTCGCAAACGGCTCAGGTGGATCTATATTCAACGTGCTAAACCACAGATGGCCAAAGGTGGTTCGGAGCCCCCGTAATGGAAAGTGACACTCGAATGCTGGGATTGGAAATCAAGACCAAGGATTAGGTCAGCACAAAGTCCAGGCAAGACGGACAGACGGTAACCTGCATATTCACGTCCTTGGTAGGTGAGGTTAGCGGTACACGTACCAGTGATACTGACTGTACTAGACACTGAGGTAGCCATGGATACTGTACCAGATGAAGGATGAATGGTGAGAGCGGCCTTCTCCACCACCTTGGATGAATAAAACTTTCGGTGCTGCAACTGTCAAATAGGGCTTTGACTTCCAAACCTTCGACAGTAACAGTTCCCAAAGACTTTGACAGGGATTCAGGGGCACCCACTGTGGCAAGTGTGGGAGACCAGGCTGCAGCCGAAACTTTGTTCTTGCTGATCTTCTTCGAACGACAAACTTTTGCAAAATGGCCCTTTTTCTGACATTTAGAGCAAACTGCATCTCGGGCAGGACATCTTGAACGAGGGTGGTTACTGTTTCCACAGAAGAAACAAGTAGAGGCATCTGATCCTACTGCAGCTAGTGTGCCAGAATCTATCTGCTCCTGATCCTCCGTAGCGGTGAGTGGAACTGCTGCATTTACAGACAAAGGAGGACTAGCGTAGGATTAGGAATTACGCATAGCCAACTCTAGAGACCGAGCTTGATCAAACATAGTCTTTAAATCTAGCGTATTGTTCTCCAATAACCTCAGGCGTATCGAAGGTGAACGTAGCCCAGTAATGAAAGCGTCCCGGATGCTTTCCTCGCGGTATTTAGAGGCAGTAACAATTTGGAAATTGCAATCCTTGCTAAGTGTCTTCAGAGATTGAAGAAATTCATCCAGCGTTTCGTGAGGTTGTTGGCACCTCGTCGCAAGTAAATGGCGGGCAAATATTTCATTCCGGGGCTTCACAAAAAGTGCTTGTAATATTCCCACAGTTGCTTCATACTCTGTGCACTCCTCGATGTGTTGAAAAATTGAGGGAGACACAAAGTTCGCCAATACCGAAAGCTTATCGATGTCATCCTGCGGTAGGACAGCCAAGAAGTTATCGAACGTTCGTTTCCAATGTAGCCATTCTTTCGAAGCTTCGCCACTGTTAGGGTCCGTTTCCAAGCGCTCCGGTCTGAGTACTTTGTCCATTGAGATTGGTGATTAAATTGTAGTGAACTAAGGAAGACGTTTGCCGGAAAAATCAGGCTTTAATCACCAAATCTCATTCCATGCAACATGGCGGTAAAACTACAACCACGAGCATTGCAGGCTCTTATATAAGGACGAATCTCACTTCATATACACTACACGAATTATCACAAAACTCGCAGTTCGAATGTTCCTAGTTCATAGCTCAGTTCGCAATGTCATTTACTACAGGTCCCATCCTCCATGTTCACTCCATTTGACCCTCCTAAATGTGTGTAATTATGGTCAAAAGGAAATGGGGGTGATAGTGGATAACTGCCGGCTAGTATTCAGTTGCATTTGCTTAATAAAAGCTCACCCTTAAGTGCAATAATTATTTGTGAAATGTGTCAGTAGAAGTGAGTGGATGGCAATTCTAGGACATAATGCTGCACTAAAAACAACAACTAAATGCTGCTAATTGGAGAAAAAATTTATTGTTCGGCGAACTACAGCTATAAAAGTGTTTGCACTTTTTTTGGTACATAATCACACTTGACAACTATTGTTTGTAACAGTAAAGTGCAAACATAATCACTGAAATAGAAAATTACAAGTAGCAATGTCATTAAGGATGCAGTTCACGAGAATTACTAAAGTGATCATGATTTATGATTATTGTACGTGTGGGCATTCACCTTAAAGAACTGAATCCTTGTAAAAAGTACCAATTTTTTACCAGTTAGGCAAGTGTTCATAGTTACTCGTGTACATGTATAAGAAACAAATCCCTATGCAAGAGTGAATTTGTATGAAATGTTGAAGGTCATCAGTTTCTCCATTGGTCTCAATTCTAAACATGCAAGAGCTTGTTGAGACAGTGCCAGAGCCATAGATTTTTAATTTCACAGACTGAGACGAGGCAAATGAACACTTTCCCTGTATTACACACATTTCTGGTGAATGTAAAGCTAAGTGCAGGATGGATTGATCTTATGGAAAACCCTACATAAATATAGATCTGCTTGCATGTCGTTTAATTTCTTGAAACAGTCTTCATCTGCCAATGGAACAGATGTTTTATTTCTGTGAATATGTCACCTCTGTCTGACTTCTTTGAAAGAGTGAAATTTTATGAGTGACCTGTTAAATTTTCCCTAACAGCGAAAGGAATTAACGTTCCTGGCATGGCAACCATGTCACACACTAATATTCTGAGGATATCCGAAATACTATGTGATTTTCGAATAATATAGGAACAAAAATACAGGGGGGCAGCAATAACAAATTTTTGTCATGTTTGACTTAAAAGACACAGCTGGGTTTATGTATAAGGCTGCTATACATACATTTATTTTACTTGTGAAGGAAATTGAATGAAAATTGTAAGCTTAAACGAAAAATTTTGAGGGGCACCCAACGACAATTTTCGGAAAAATATCTGTTCGGAGGACGATTTGAGATCTAGAATTTTCGGAACATTTGTTGTAAAATTTCTTGCTTGCCTGCCTCTCCTAGAATTTTCGAACATCTAAAAAGTGGTATAATTGCATATTTTTAACGGATTTTTACCCTAAAAAGGTCACCTAGAATTTTCGGGAGCCCTTTTTCTGGCTGAAATTTTCGAAAAGGTAAGTTTTGATCGGGTGTCTAGAAAACGACGACCTAGAAAACTACGACCTAGAAAGCGACGACCTAGAAAACGACGACAAGGATGGGGTAGCTCGAAGGATTAAGGGGTTAGAGGGGTACGGAAGGCGGGAAATAAGAGGACGAAAGGAGGGAATTATGAAGGGGTGAGAGGTGGGCGAAGAAGGAAAATAACAGAAAAATAGTAAATATTATTTGTACCGGCTAAGGGTATGAAGCCAAGGAATAAAACGGCGAAGTTGGAAATGCAAGGTACGCGAGGTCTCCCCTCTGTTTCGTTTATCAAACAAGCGTTGCCTGTTTGTTATTGGATAGATTTATTTGATGACAAGAATTGTATTAGTTTTTCAGTAGAATCGAAGTGAGAAAGAAAATAATTTACAGCTAGTCTGTCTATAAATCCGCTTACCTGAAGAATCTGTTAAAAGAATTTACTAACCTGTAAAGTGCGATTGTTGTAACGACCCGCCACAGAAGTAAATTAACATTGAACTTTTCTGAATTTAGCTACGAGATTAAGACGATTTGTGTTTGTTCTGATTGCGAATTATAAATGTATTTCTTTTTAGATCGATTATTAAAGCGTGGTGGTCATTGAAGCTAACCAGTTCCTAAGGAAACACCCTCCCCCTCTAGAACTGGCTGGGGTGGTGGACAATAAAGTGTTTACCAAGAGAGGATAACCTCTCTTGGTGTTTACTGATTAAAAGTATACCGGGCTAGTTTCATGAGCGATCCCGGAGTGTGTTAATAAAAAGAGGTTTGGGAAACGAAGTATTTCTAAAAGTCAAAATTTGGGAAATTTTCACGTTTAGGCGGAGATGCTCGATTGATTTATTGACTAACGTAAACCTTCGTTACATGTACCCCGCGAGATACCTACATCTATTGTTCTTGCGGTAGTTTCATAACGCGGTTTATAAAACCGTCTCTCGCATTTCTAAACAACAGTTACAGAGTGCCTAGTGTCGTCGCAGGAGCTATTGTTTTGTCTTGGACATTGCATTGTGCATTGCGTGAAAGTGATGGAAGAATTCAAGATGAACCGATGTGAAATTTTTAATTTTGCACTGCGGCGTTGTCTCTATTTCTCATGATGTAATAATTTATTTCTGAACAATTCAAAAGCTCTACCGGAGATCTCACTGCATATATACCACGCTATCGGACCTGTGACGAAACAGAAACTCCTAGGATGATACGATTTAAATTTTACAGTTCAAATACAGTTCAAATCTGATGACATGTCAACCTTCATTGCATGTGTCCCACATAATATTTCACAATTCTCGTTACCGGTATGCTGCCGTTTCATGTATGGAAAGGTACGAGAAAATGTTGAAGCCCTTCTTTCTTTATTTTCAAAATATAAACTGTTTGTTTACGGTGTAGAGCTGTGAATACAAAAACGGCACGCCTGATTTATTTCCCGTTTGATTTATGTGGGCTTGAACTTCCCGCTATAAACGACGTGCCAGTGAAGCAGTGTATATTATTTAGGTCATTTAGATTTGATGGAAATTTGTTTAAATTGATATCAGGATAAAAAATAGGTCAAGGCAAAGCTTTTGCTCCCAGTAGTCACTCAGGTTGAATCATGACTTCATAGACCATACTAAAGGAAAATTTGACTAGAGAAACTTTTTTAGTGGAGCTCTCACGCGCGCGCGCAAAGGGAGCACAATTGGCAACAAATTCGGTTACCTTTGCATGGGCGCCATTCCATTCAATCAAAACGACTGGTTTAAATTTTCGGCAACTTCCATGCAGTACCGAAATTTTTTTGGTTCTGAAATTATTTTGGTTCTGAGAGAATCGTCTGCACGTACTACGATGTGCAAAAAAGTGTGCTGCACGTGCACATTAGACCTATTGACCTTAGCATTACTTATAACCAGCCCCGGGTAACTAGCGGCTATGAGCGATTTGCGTGGGTGTTTGGCACGTTTGATAAGATTACACTTGCTATGAATATGCTATTTTGGTTTTGTCCGGGGATGGGGCATTTCGCACACCTCTATTAAGTCCCCCCCCCCCCCTCCCCGTGGTTTTTTTTTAGGTCGTCGTTTTCTAGGTCGTTGATTTCTAGGTCATCGTTTTCTAGGTCATCGTTTTCTAGGTCGTCGTTTTCTAGGTCATCGTTTTCTAGGTCACCGTTTTCTAGGTCGTTGTTTTCTAGGTCGTCGTTTTCTAGGTCGTCGTTTTCTACGTCGTTTTCTAGGTCGTCGTTTTCTAGGTCACCGTTTTCTAGGTCGTTTTCTAGGTCACCGTTTTCTAGGTCGTAGTTTTCTAGGTCATCGTTTTCTAGGTCGTCGTTTTCTAGGTCACCGTTTTCTAGGTCACCGTTTTCTAGGTCGTAGTTTTCTAGGTCTTTGTTTTCTAGGTCGTAGTTTTCTAGGTCGTCGTTTTCTAGGTCATCGTTTTCTAGGTCGTCGTTTTCTAGGTCGTCGTTTTCTAGGTCGTCGTTTTCTAGGTCGTCGTTTTCTAGGTCGTCGTTTTCTAGGTCGTCGTTTTCTACGTCGTTTTCTAGGTCGTCGTTTTCTAGGTCACCGTTTTCTAGGTCGTTTTCTAGGTCACCGTTTTCTAGGTCGTAGTTTTCTAGGTCATCGTTTTCTAGGTCACCGTTTTCTAGGTCGTCGTTTTCTAGGTCGTCGTTTTCTAGGTCACCGTTTTCTAGGTCGTCGCTTTCTAGGTCGTCGTTTTCTAGGTCGTCGCTTTCTAGGTCGTCGTTTTCTAGGTCATCGTTTTCTAGGTCGTCGTTTTCTAGGTCGTCGTTTTCTAGGTCGTCGTTTTCTAGGTCGTCGCTTTCTAGGTCGTCGTTTTTTAGGTCCTCGTTTTCTAGGTCCTCGTTTTCTAGGTCACCGTTTTTTTAGGTCGTCGTTTTCTAGGTCGTCGTTTTCTAGGTCGTCGTTTTCTAGGTCATCGTTTTCTAGGTCGTCGTTTTCTAGGTCGTCGGTTTCTAGGTCGTCGTTTTCTAGGTCGTAGGTCCTCGTTTTCTAGACACCCGTTTTGATCCCTATAATATTCGGATCACTAGACTTTCAGCTAGGAAATCCGAACAGATGAAAAATTTTTAGGGGATAAAAATATGCCTTTATCTACCGTTTAAATACTAAAATAAGTTTAACAATGCTATGTTTAAGTGCTTTTGAACTATATTCTCGTTGGGTGCCCCTGAATTTTGCCCAGTAAGGATTTTGTTTACAAAATGTAACGCCTCCCTACATGTCACACATTATCAGTGTTGTGAACTGTTCATTGTAAAATAAAGCTTACTGTAAAACGGTGAAAAGGCTGATCGGCTGTCCTCAGTCCGTTGCAAAGATACTCCTCCTGTCGATTTTACAGATGGTATAATTCTTGCTTCCTATCGTTGCATCGAAGAAGATAATTTTGACTGTAAACTTGCCTATCCTTGCGAATTCTATTGACCGAATACTGAAACGTCGGCAGTCAGTGTTCCCTCTCTTCGTCGGCTTCTTTTACAGTGTAACTGTAGTATTTTGTTGCTAACTCTTTACATACAGTATTCGTGGTCGCTGTATAACCTCTGTCTCTAGTTGACAGTGTTTGTCTTCGATGTGCCGTTACTCGCGCTGAATTTAAAGTCGACGTCCTCGCTCTTGCGGGGTTTTGTTTGTAAATCTTTCCCAGCGAGGATTTCCAGCCACTTGTTGAATCCACCTTTGTTGAGTTTGCTGTTCTGTTTTATTTACCTGAGATATTGGGTGGTGACTCACCGACCGTAAACATTGTTATAATTCACAGATGAAAAAACCCGTCTTCAAGAAGAAAACCCAGAGCTTTGTGGTCGATGGCAATCGGTTGCCTGGAAACCCATAGTGCACTTTGACGTCACTACTGGATGACGTCAAGGCGGACACCAACCAAACTCGATAGATTTATAGCCAAGAGGAAAATCACGCTGGCCTTGCGATGCTTGAGTGATACACGCGCGCTTCGCGCGCGACGAGATTATAAACCTCGCGGCTCGGCGCTTCGCGAGGAACAATTATTGGAGGAGGGAGAGAAAAGTTATGTGTTTCGTCAGTTACGATCATTTACGAACAAATCAATTATTGGTCTATGCCAAGGGCGGACGTAGCAAATGATCTGTGAGACAACAAGAAACCATCATTTTATTTTTCTCAAACCGAGCTCACTAATTGTTTTATCATTCAATCGGTACGCTTCGTTTGCTTTGTAATTTACTCGATCCTCATGCTAAAAACCCTAACTACACTTTCGAAGTTAGGGCATACGCAGTCAATTTTTTCCTCCTTGATTTATTCGCTTTTCCCAAGTCTTTTTTTCTGTCCCTGGGCATTAACAGTGCTTTATTTTTAGCAGGAAGAGGTTTTCGCAAAATTCCCGAAGTTCAAGAAGTGCATTTCAAGGTATTTCAGTAGGCTTGTGAAACAAGAGTTTCATTGGAATATTTTCTAGATAAAGTTACATTATTTGTTGCCCATTTTCTCGTTTATGTTTCACTGAACGGTGCTTTTTTGGTTATGGTTTTGCAAAGATCTTGTCCCCCTGCACAAGTTAAGTGTCAAAGTTGACAATGACCATCCTCGTTCCCAGAGTTCTCTCTCTTGCTTCAAGAAAGAAAGATTCTCTCTCGGAGCAAGAGAGAGAACACTGGAAACGAGGTTGGATAATGACCGTTAAACTGATGACGTCACAAGTCGTAAAAGGAACGTGGTTACACACGGGCGGCCTCTGGCGGTTGAAGGGTGTGCAGAAAGTTCGCTCAATTTCTTTTAACTGTACTCTGTGACCTTACCAGTAGTAGACAATACGTTTGACTAATCAGGTCAGGACAATTATAAGTTGTCCGATAAATCTAACATAACGACTCACCTTGTGTTGAGTATCTATCATCATCGCGAACTCTTTGCTATCAGGAGTTACTTTTGACTGATAATTCCAAAATGAACCAGCTCCAACAATGGCACTGGGCCAAATCTGAAATTTCAATATCTCATTAGCATATATCGGAGTGTCCCCCCACATATAAGTTCCAGGCAGTAAAACGCCATAGAAAGACCCTTTGGAACAAACCATCTCAACTAATTTTGTCACCCACTGTTGTTAAAATCAACAGAAAACGGTGCACATTGCCGTTTGCAATGAGCACGGAATCAAGTCTCCACGAGATTTCTGGATTTTACCATCTTATGAAAAGTAAAACAAGAGATTTGGAGAGTTAGTTCCACGTATTATTATTCTGGAATACAGTTAATCAAACTTGCTAAAGAGAGCCAGCGTGGCAAACCTGACGAGCTTGTCCCTTGGAATCAGGCCCTGATACAGAGGGTCTTTAATAGGTTTTTTGGGATGTGGGATTTCTCTTATTCGAAGGCCAGGACTCGGGATTTTACAGCAAAAAGGGGGCAAGATTCCGGAGGAGTGGGGGGTGGGGGCTTATATCTGGATGTCTTTTGTTGTTTACAGGTAAATGGGCCTGTAACTGGGGGAACTTATAAGTGGGGGGAGAGGGGGCTTATATCCGGGGAGGGGGGACTTATGGCCAGATGTATTGTTTTGTTGTTGTTTTACAGGTAAATGGACCTGTAACTGGGGGAACCTATACATGGGGGGAGGAGAGCTTATAACCGGATGTATTGTTTTGTTTACAGGGAAATGGGCCGGTAACTCAGTGGGGGCGCTTTTTAGTTGGGGGAGGGGGGGAGGCTCATAAGAGGAAATTTACTGTATTTACAACCAGAGATACTTACAATTCCACTCACTGACTCAGTAAATTGTGAATCGCTCTCGGGTCCAAACGTCCACCATGCGTCAGGTTTTCCTTGTTTGTACAGAAAGCACTGATCTACGAAGCAGTAATGATCAGTCCACAATAAGGCCATCTCACCACCCAGAACAAATGTCATCTCATCTGGATTTAACTTCAAAATAATGCAAACAGACACAGCAAAAGATATTTTAAGGTTTATTTCGCGCTATTTGCTATCCTTTAAGCTAAAACGTGTCTTTGTACTAATTGAATTCCAAAGATAAATGGTCTAGTTTTGTAATTTACTATTCACCGACTATTTTTCCTTTCGCCTATTACTACGGATGGCAAGGATAGAAATGGATTGAAACTTGAAAAAGTTGGGCCAACTTTAATACGATTCCTGCAAAAGTCACTGCTGTACTGCTTATACTACCAAAGATTTCAAGGGTCAATGGATTATTTTAAAGTTTCACTCATGTTCGTCTCCCTATTTCATTAGGGGGTTTAAGCAAAGGCGTTTTTGAGCGATGCAATGTCAACCGGAAGTGAACCTTTTCTTTTTAATTTCAATATGCCGTGAAGCTGCCAAATTTGTATTGCTAAGTGTTTTTACTCTTATAGAGACCATTTGTCTGAAAATTTGCAAACTCATTTCTAGCGTCTTCTCGTTTTCAAAACCGAGAAGCCCCTGGGGACAAGATCAAACTAAAATAAAGACTTAAGTATTATTATAAATGGTAGTTACCCTGGCTGTAATATTAGTCCACAGTGCAATAAAATCCACAAGGCTACTTAGGTAAAAGTTGCCGCTCAGAGAGTTGATCCCTTATAGAAATGTATGACACAAAATGTATACAAATTCCAACATTAAAGTATACATCACATTGTATACCTTGTGTGCATTTATGAAGAAAACATTTTGTAGTATTCATATGGAACTAAAGTGTATACAAAAAGTACACATTTTTGTACACTTTTTGTATAGTACATGATTTGCCTGAGTGCACTTTGCGATCTATACATTTTGTATACATTTATATACTTTTTGTGTACATTTATGAAGTATACATTTTGTAGTATACTTTTGGAACTAAAGTGTGTAGAAAAAGTACACATCTTTGTACACTTTTTGTATAGTACATGAGGAGCCTGAGTGCGCTTTGCGATCTATGCATTTCTTATACATTTATATACTTTTTGTATAGCATCAATGTTGCCTACGTTAATTCGGAACAGAATTGTATACAAAAAGTATACAAGTCAAAAGGTATGTCTTTTACGCCACAATTGTTTTGGATTCAATGTGATGTATACATTTTATATATACAAAACATCGACTGCAATCTGCTAAATCAACATAATAATTGTATACAAAAAATATAAAAAGAATATACTTATTGTATATGATTAGTCTTGATCTGTGCCTGATTTTGTGATTTACATATAACAGTAAATTTTAAGAAAGTTGAGTATAACTTATATAATTATTGCATTATAATGAACAAAACATATAAATGGCCATTCTCTTTTCTACTTATGCCATATACAAAAAGTGTTTTTGGATAGTCTTCACAAAAGCCTTTAAGGCCATTTTGATGTTGTTTCTATATTCCAATCCAATTGACAGTGCGCAATTATATTTGTTAAACCTTATTTATGTACAATTTAATAATTTTTTATTATCGACTTGGCATCCATTATCAAACTTTGATTTATTAACAC
>OZ037998.1:19315919-19708419 GCA_964035705.1 Porites rus | reverse complement strand
GACCTATATGCAGCATTCGCTAACAACAGCAACCCCATTTAAATCTCAGAGCACTAGGTTCAAATTTAATCCACAGGAGATTAAGTACATCTCAGCTTCCAATATTAGATCCACCCTCCTCAGTTACATGATTTACTTCATTTCTCTCCTGTCATCCCACCCCTTATGGGTCCCCCCCGAGCTTCGCGAGGTTCTGCGATACACGTATTTCTAGTTTTAAGTTATAAAAAGACGGCTACAATCATCACTGTTAGGCCCAGTTGAAACGTCGAACTTCTCATGTGCCGAAACGGAAGCACAAATTACTAAAATTTATTTTCACTTGTTTCTGAAGCATTCTAGACCATTGAACATCGTGAAAATGAGTCGAGTTCGACTACACTTTAAGTTCGACGCCTGAGTCAACCTCGAACCATTTGGGTCGACCTAAACAGGTATTAAGTTCGGTACATGAAAAGATCAGGGGCACCCAACGAGGATATAGTTCAAAACCACTTCACATAGCATTCTTGAACGTATTTTAGTATTCAAACGGTAGATATAGGCATATTTTTATCCCCTAAAAACTTTTCATCTGTTCGGAATTCCTAGCTGAAAGTCTAGTGATCCGAAAATTATAGGGATAAAAACTTACCTTCTCGAAAATTTCAGCCAGGAAAAGGCTCCCGAAAATTCTAGGTGGCCTTTTTTAGGGTCAAAATCCGTTAAAAATGGGTAATTATACCATTTTGTAGATGTTCGAAAATCCTAGGAGAGGCAGGCAAGGAAGAAATTTTACAACAAATGCTCCGAAAGATCGTTTGAACTGGGCCTTACCTTTCTTTTCGGCAATTTTCCTCTGCCATGAAGGACGACACTGGATAGAAAACAAGCAATCGCCATACGGCCGCGAGCTAAATTATGAATGAACTCAGACATTTTCGCTTTTCTTTTTCATTTCACCGATAGGTAAATCAATGTAAACACAAGCCAACGCGTATTTAACCCAGTGGCTACTCAGTTTTACAAGAAAAGTGACAATAAGTATGCATGAACTCTTATCGGTTTCACCGTTGTCTTCACGACGAGAAACCCGGCGAAAACATACCGTCCCAGAAGGACGACGGTAAAAGGTCACGCGTCGTTTGCGTGACGTGACATCTATCTATCTGTCCCAGGCGACCGTAGTGACCTATCTTAATTAAAGTCCCTACTGTCAGAACGGAGGCCAGAAAAACCTGCCGGAAAAAAACCCTGGTAGGGAAAAAACTTTGCGGGAAATCTGGGTAGGATCCATGGCTCATGCCCTGAAAAGCCTACCCTACGAAGGCTACACGACTGGAAGGTTACTGCCCACTATTTCATGATTACTAAGAATGTATTCCAACAAAGCACGGTAGATTCGATATGATTATTCAAAAACAAACGAAAAATAACTAAAACATGCTAAAAACCCTCGCGCAACTCAACTCTGTGACTCAATAAATCAAATAATAAATAAAAAATAACGTGGGCTAGACGAGGTGTCTCCCACGTGATAAGCCATAGGGAATCTACCTAAATCAGATGAGTCATCGACATGTCAGCGGCATGATCCCTTCGACTTCCGCTCACTTGATCGATATCGCAGCCAGGATGGATCATCTGAGGATATCGCTGACAAAAATCCAGCGAACTGAATGATAGTAGCTGATCTATTGTTACGACAGCGAAATCAGTTGGTAGGTGGTGGGCAAAAATATGGTCATCCGAAGAATACAAAAATTGAAGAAAATAAACTAAACCTTCGTACTAAAAGAAATTAGAGATTGTAATACATCTTGCAGTTAATTAATCATTTACTGTGCTCGGAAGGATTCTAAATGATTTATAGCAGAAAATTGAAAGTCTCTTGATCATTGATAAAACGAATAACAACAGATTTTCGTGGTTATTTTCTCGATAGAGCATTGGTCTATATCTGTCATGGATATGGAGAGCATTGCTCACGCTACCAGAGGCTTGGAAATACTTTAGCTGAACAAGGCTACCTCGCCTTCAGTCAAGATCACGGTATGTCCCACCCCTCCCTTGTTTAATCTCTTCCGCGATACAGTAACTGCATTTAATCATACTTTCTCGGGAAGAGGGGAGGGGGGGGGTAATCTAAAACTACTAGAAATCTGTGTATTGCAGAACCTCGTGAGCTCGGGGAGGGTGGCCCGTGAAATGTTAGGGATGGAAGGGAGGGAGAGAGACATAATACAAAACTGGACCATTATTTTTGGAATTTGGTAATTTATGATGTTATGGTCTCCTGGCGAATAGTGTGATATAGCCCTTCAAGAGCTTGCAGTTGTTTCGTAATGTCGAGTTCTTGCCAGTTTGTTTTGATAACATAGATAGCCTGTGAATTTCAGGTTTTCTTATTTTTAACACTTTTCAAGTCTGGCTTCAATGCAGTCAAATCACATATTACGAAAACACAAATACAGTCGAACCTCTATATGCGATCACCTCTCGTAAGCAACCGCGTTAGCGTAGGGCTCAGTAGCGGTTTAAAGACTTTCCATTGTTTTTAACCTCTTAAAAAGCGACCACCAAGTAACGATTTGTCGGATTTCTTTTGTTCGCTGTGTTTAATTAATGCTTCTCAGAGTATACGAAGAACTTCTAAAAGTACCAACATGGAACTGAGAAATAAATCGGTGCAACATATTTTATACTGCTTTAAAGTAGCTATGCCCGGAAATCTACTCCAAGGAAGCCGTCGTAAGCGACAACCTCCTGTAAGTGGAGTGGCTGCTTACGGAAGGTTTGACTGTACCTTGAAAACTTCATGTTGTGATATTATTAATATTATGCATTATTCTTTATAGGGTTGTACAATAGCTGTTCTTAGTGTTATGGAGAGACCTTATTTCTTTGCGGGTGCAGTTTTTAGTGCACCAAGCATAAAAGTGGAAGCCAATCCTTGCACGGTAATTTATTGTTCCACTTGCTACGAATAGTAAACGAAAACACAATGCAAAGACTATTTCTCTTTTCTTAGGGTTCCGTCAATGCAAAAACAGGATACAACAAACTCAAAACAGAAAAACACCACGTACCTGAGAAAACAGAAACATAAATCCCAAAACAGTAATAAACACCCCAAAGCGGAAACACATACAAAACAAAAATACAATAATGAACCACAAAACTGAAAGAGAATTTAAAAATACTACAACCCTGATGATCAAAAACCCCAAAACAGAAACAAGGAAATAATGTATAACAATAGTTTCTCATGATTCATCGTCTTTTAATTATTTAACCCGAGATCAGGCGTTTTTTTTTTTTTAAGGGAGGGCATGATCACAGGCCGAGTTCCAAAAACCCTCACTTTAAAAATGAGGCTGAAAGTAAGGTAAAACGGGCAACAAATTGCTGCAGAAGTGCAAAGTGATGTTGCGCGTGTTATTACGCACAAATCAAACCTGTCTTGTTGCAAATAAGATTCATTGTTGCAAGTTGCGAGAATACTGACTCCTGATTGGATAAAATTACGCGGGAGTCACGCCATACACAGGAGTTACGTCCCTTCTTGCTTCAAAACAAGTTTGCCTTGGGCCGGTAATTAAGACGCGCAACATTGACAGATTTTGATGCAAAAAGTAGAACTTCTCTCTAGTTTTTGCATTCCTGGGTAGTAAAATGCGCAACATCACTTTTCAACTAGTTTTCCAACAATTTTGTAAAACAGGTTTCACGTTTTTGTTGTCCGTTTTACCATAGCTTTAAAGCGATTTTTGTATGACCATGAAATGAAAACCCGCGAACAAAAAAGAAACATCAAACGAACGGAAATAAAGCGATTTGATTGGTTTATCGAACGGATACAAACGCGCGTGGCTTTTGGTTGGTTAAGCGAACGCCTGAGAACTTTCTAGAAATCAAACGATACTTCGCTTTGAAGTCATATAACAACACGATTGGCCAATCGAACGATGCTTTCTCCATATTAGGGTTTTCTTTGGCGGGAAAGCGAAGAGGCCATGTTTTGGTCTTTTCATCCACTGGCTGATAAAACAAATAACAAACACTTACCGACAACATTTTTCAAGGCCATAAGAAAATCTAATGCAAAGTGAGATAATACAGATTTTAGATGTGAAATATAAATTTTCCCCAATCAATATCAACACATTTTCAAAAGGAAAAGGTTATGAGAATTTATAAAATAATCATCAAAGAGGAAATGCTTTCATCTTTCAATTCTTGTCTCCAAACGGAGTCTAAAGAATGATATGTTGTTTTCCCTTTTCGGCCAATTTTCCTTCCCGCTGTCATTTTTAAATCTACCTATTATTTCATTATTAACTCAACTACTTGTAAAACTTACTTTGTAGGTGGACAAAAATGGACGCCATGAACTTTTGAATAAGGTGGAAGAAACTGCGAGCGTGGTTTACAAGGACATTTCGTAGACTGGATCCAGCAAAAGCTACCTTGAACTGTTTTAGACCTCCTTTAAACGAATCAAGACTAATTTTTGAAACTGTATATCCTTTTACCTGGATTCGTGCTGACGGAGACCGGTTTCAAAAAGATAGTAGGCTGATTTTGCGCGCAATAAAACGGGAACGTCAAATGACGACGACGCCGCGAGCTTGACTAATGGCAGAGAAGCAAGTTGAGCACCGAAAGTCGTGTTTAGTCCTTTCCGCTCGCTTTCCCGTCGTCAACTGACGCTCCCGTTCTGTTGCAAAATCATCCTAATGTTTCGGTGAGAAGATTCACTGGTTTCGTGTGGACGGAATACCAAACGGAAGGCCGATTCATGTGAAAATATAGCTATAAATGCGCCATAAAAATATCCGGATTTGTGTGGACGAGGCTTTTCACGATAGTGTCAATCTACAAATACGACCAGAATCATTTCCTTTTTTTTTTTTTGTTTTTTTTTTTTTTCATTTCTTTTATATTTAATTCAGTGAATTCAGAAGCTTTAATTTGGATTAGAAAGCCAGATTCTCGGAAGGATTCCATAAAAGGCCGTTTTTACGATGGCGTCATTTTACTATACCAGATTTCTTCAGGGTTTTGCTTTCTTCCGCAAGTTAGGGCTTTTGTTTTTTAAACCTCAGTGGGATTAACAAATTTAAATATGAAACAAAATGAAAGGAATTCCTTTAGTAGCAAAAACAAGTCAGCGCGTAAATAGGCAATTATGCCCTGTGGCTCCAGCAGCCTTGCAGCAGTTCAGAAGAGACCCCTATGGGTCGCAGTTCCTTTGTTTTCGGGCTAGGTTCCAAACTTTGTTTGTTCATTGTTTTCCCAACTCATAAAGTGATGTATTCCAAGAACTGCAAGGTCGCCCCTTATATGAAGAAACGTCGCCCCGGGTAGAAGAGTCACTCGCCTACCCTAGCTACCCCGGGCGAGTCAACATTTCCTTACCGAAACTAGGCGTTTAATTATACTAGAAAAAAATAGTGGGCTCGGTTAGATCCCTTTTTCGATGGTAAGATCACCCTCCCAGCTAAGCCAACTTTTCGCCAAGTAAACACTTGCCTTGCCCAGCCGGATCATTAACTCGGTCAAGACGAGAGAATCAGAGCATGCGCGAGCGCTGTTTTCAGCTCAGGCAAAAGGGTCAACTGTTTCTCATATAATTAACACTTGCTTAAGTTGACTCGGGCTGGGAGGGTGACACCGAGAAAAATTTTCTCGATATAAACGGGGCCTCATTGGCATATTTTCTTGACATAGGTTCAATAAACAAAACAATAACTCTGCCGAGCATCACACGTTTTTGTAAATTTATTTGCCGTCACTACGTTATATAGAGGACATAAGACCCGAAGACAAATTTCTTTTTCTCTATTTACACTTTGATGTCAGTGCTCTCTAAAAAGTCATTTCCACGGAAAAATCGCTTACATTTGACCAACTTAGCAAATTAAAATAACCCTCACAAATTTTAAAGTACGCCAAATAGTTTTATAAATGACATTTCGCTACCGTCGGCGTATTAACTCTCGAGCAACTTACTTTCAGTCAGAGTCAATTCTCTGTATTTTAACACCATACGTTAGTAGTTATGTCTCACGTTAGGTTGTCTGCTTTGGACTAGAAAAGGTACCAGGACGATCAAGAAACGGACCCCATGTGGTTTTTTTAAAATTTTATTTTATTTTATTAACAACAAATTAAGAACATTAATACACAGCAGAAAGCAAAAGAATAAATAAATAAATAAGTCAGTAAGTAACAAAAGAAATTACAATAAAAATAAAAAGTATTGAAGGGTAATAAATAAATAAAACGTGTCAGTTGCCACACATATTTAATATTATCCCACGTGGTTTTGCTTTCCGGTCCTCGCGTGAAGACCTAGGCGGGCAAAAATTGACCGGAGACCTCAAAGACGAAAATACTGGTCACCTGGAGCGAAAGGCGACGAAGAGAAGAGATAGCATGGGAACGAGATTGATTTACAGTTTGATGTTCCTAGATAATAATAGTCTGCGATCATGGTCTCCCTGAAAAAACGTAAGACGCTTGTTCAAAAAAAAAAGACGATGAAACATGAGAAAGTATAGCTTTACACTATTTCCTTGTTTTTGTTTTCGTCTTTTGTGGCTATGGTTTATTTGTATTTTTGGATTCTGTTTCAGTTTTGCGGTTTAATTTTGTATTTTTTTGTGTGCGTTTCCGGTTGGGGATGCTTATTTTTCGTATTGGGATTTGCGTTTCTGTTTGATCGTGTTTTTCTGTTTTGGGTTTTCGTTTTGTCTTAAGTCTTTCTGTTTTGGGTTTGTTCTCTCCTATTTTTTTTGTTGTTGTTGTTTTCTTGTGGTTTTTTGTTTCTATCAGCCACCCTATATATTTGATAGTCCTCTGCATTTAAATCCAACCACTGGAGAACACTTCAAACTCCGTCGAAAATCTCTTCACAGATATCAAATCTTTCAGGTAAGAAATAATGTCCTTTAACTTGGAATTTTTCCTCAGCAGATATTTGTGCAAGGTTCATTTTGATTTCCTGCTGTAGTATTTTTTCCTCTCTTTTTTACTTACTTTTTACTTAATAAGTTTAGACCGGTTTGCGACCGCGAAGCAGAGTATGTTTGTTCCGTGTTAAGCTAAACGTCCGACTAGAATATTGTTTTGGTCGATTTGTGTTTCTCTCCTTTCGTTGTCTCCTTTGTCCGCGTCTCTCTTCCACTTTCTTCCCCCCCCCCCCCCGCCCCTAAAAACCCTCACCCCAACCCCTCCTCACACAAGCAATGCCGGATATTCCGGATAATTTGTGGTAAATGTGGATCTCTCATGTTGTAGACGTCACAGATTTATAATAGTTTTCATTTTTATTATAATAGCTAACGAAGAAAGACCTGCTTTGTACATAAATTTGTGAAACTAAGTCTTGCATCGATCAATATTGAGGTCATGAATTTAGTTAGTCAAGGAATCTTTCCTCAAACAGCTGCCTTTAAAATTTATTCATTGTGGATTGGGACTATGTAAATTATAATGCCACAAAGTATTTCAGGAAAATTACTTTTTATAGATTAATTGGCTTGTATTTCTGCTCTATGTAAGGCAAACAATTTAAAATTTGTTGTGGTTTGCTACTTTGTGGTCTCTCTGAAATTTGCATGTAATGTTATTGTCGCCTGGCAGCGGACTCATTTTTGAGGATTAGACCCAGCCCCATTTCTCTGGACTTAACCTGTGTACAGCCACACCCTCCCCTTAGAAAATCTTTTTTTTCTGACGGGAGGACGCCTGTATACAGGCTATTTGGGCGGAAACAATTTATGTAAACTAGATGAGGAGAGTGTTGTGACTATAATAGAATCATCAATGCACGGTTGCACAGTGAGAAAGCCGTATAACCTTAGTGTTTTCCTCTTGGTGTTTTTGATACAAAGCTACACAATTTCTACTCATATAAGAATTTTATAATTTCAAAAGAGAGAACAGAAGTTAATTGGACTTAACTTTGGGCCTTTTGCGGTTTCTCCTACCATATGCATCCGTGCACGGGTATTCTCAAACTATACAATAAAGTCACAACCAATAGAAATATTTCTTTGAGCTGCATGTTCTGCTATAAAAACCTTGAGGATAGAGCTAATAATAAATGACTCTTAAATTGGCTGAAAATGTTCCAATCCACACATTAACGGTCGCAATTATTCCAAACCGTCAAAATTGACCTAAAAATCGACTTCAGAGAACTCGGCGTCAAAAGGCCGATCTATACCTCAGACCAAAACAGGGACAATCGAGCTAAAACGTTGGCATAATGCCGATGTCTCCATAGTAACTAGGTGTACCCAGTTTGACCAAACTCTACCGACACCTATTTCCACATAGTAATTTTCAAGGAGTTATAATAACTCCTCTAGTGGGTTAATTTAACCCCTTACAGTGGAGTTGTTTTTGGGGGAGTTACTTGAACTCCAAAAAGGAGTTTAAAGAACCCTTTTTCAGGAGTAAAAATGACCCCAGATATTGAGGAGTTAAAATAACCCCAAAAAAGGAGTTATCCTGTACCTAAAATTTTTACTCCACTTTCAGAATCAAATAAACTCCAAAAAGAGTAAAAACAACCCCACTTTCGGAGTTATTTTAACTCCAGACTGGGAGGAAAAAGAACTCTTTTTCAGGAGTAAAAATGACCCCAAATTTGGAGTTAAATTATAAAAGGGGTTAACCTGTGCCTAAAATTTTTACTCCATTTTTGGAGTTATAATAACTCCCTAAAAATTACTGTTCAACCCTAACACACTCTCTTAGGCAGAAGCTCTTAACTACATTTTCATTTGGTATCACAGGTTTCAAAAATGATTAGTTTTTGTACATAATGTAACCTTTCTTTGTTTTCTGAATAATTAGGTGGGGTACACAAAGATGACTTTTTGAGTATTTTAATCTTAATTTATAGAAAAAAAGTTTTAAGGGATTCTACCTGAAATATTGTGTTATAACAGACAGAATAATTCCGGAGATGCGTCAGTTAGATTAAATCTAGGGAGAAAGGAGTGGAAAGTTCTATCATGTCTTGTCTGTCAAATGGGGACATATTCTAAGACTTCAAATGTATTAGCCTGCGAAAACATACATATGTATTAATGAGAATTATTTTTGTTTTTTCTCCTCCTCCACGCTCCATTAAAGAAACCCTACTGCAAAGAAACAGTCCACTTTCAATACTTAAATCTCGAAATGGCAGAAAGAATACTACAAGATATAGCTGAACAAAAAAAGCGTCTTACAAAAGCGCAAATCAATAAAAACACGGCAGAGAAAGCAGATGCCTACTACAATCTAGGCAAGGCTTATTACTTCCTCGAGGACTTCCATGGAGCAATAGAGTACTTCAAGCAATACCTGAGCATTGCTGAGGAAGTCGGTGACAGAGAAGGTGCAGGATGTGCCTATGGCACTCTCGGCTGTGTTTACAGATCCCTCGGTGACTCCCAAACAGCACTAGAGTACCAGAAGAAAAGCCTGAGCATTGCCAAGGAAGCTGGTGACAGAGCAGGTGCAGGACGTGCCTATGGTAATCTCGGCTTTGCTTATCAATCCCTCGGTGACTCCCAACAAGCAATAGAGTACCACAACCAGCACATCAGCATTGCCAAGGAAATTGGTGACAGGGCGGCAGAAGGATGTGGCTATGGCAATCTAGGCGATGCTTATGAATCCCTCAGCGAATTTCAACGAGCAATAGAGTACCACAATCAGCACCTAAGCATTGCCAAGGAAGTTGGTAACAGGGCATGTCAAGGCAAAGCCCTTGCCAAGCTCGGCTTTGCTTATCGCAGCCTTAATGAATTCCAAAGAGCAATAGAGTACAACAATAAATACCTCATCATTGCCAAGGAAGTTGGTGACAGGGCAGGGCAAGGGCAAGGCTATGGCATTCTCGGCAATATTTATTTACTTCTCGGCGAATACCAACGAGCACTAGAGTACACCAATAAAAGCCTCATCTTTGCCAAGGAAGATGGTAACAGGGCAATGGAAGGCGAAGCCTATTCCGTTCTCGGCGCTACTTATCTCAATCTTAATGAGTTCGAACGAGCAATGGAGTGCCACAAGAAACACCTCAGCATTGCCAATGAAGTCGGTGACAGAAGAGGAAAAGGACATGCCTATTTAAACATCGGCAACGTTCATAATTCCCTCGGCGACGTGCCACGAGCAATGGAGTACTACAAGCAATCCCTGAACAATGCCGAGGAAATCGGGGACAGGGATGGACAAGGACATGCCTATTGCCACCTCGGAAGTTGTTATGCACATCTCCACGATTTCAAGGAAGCAATAGAGTGTTACAAGCAACACCTGAGGATTTCCGAGGAAATCGGGGACAGGAAGGGAGAAGCGTGTGCCCATGTCGGTCTGGGTCAATCTTTTTTGCATTCATATTCCTTGAATGAGGCTTTAGAACATTTTAGATGCAGTGTAAAAGTCTATGACACTATTAGAGCCAGTTCTATCTCGGAAGATGAATTGAAAATAAGTTTCCGTACGCAACATCAATTTGCCTATACTCATTTATGGTACGTTTTAGTAATGCTTGAAAGGAATGATGAGGCCTTATACGCTGCTGAGAGGGGACGGGCACAGGCTTTGCTCGATGCCTTAAAAGTAACTTATGGCCTTACATCACTTTCTCCCAGGTCAATTGAATCTGAAGAAGAAGTCAGAAATATTTCAAGGAAGACAACTGTTTTAACAGTTTTTCTGGCCCTTCATTTGAAAACAGTCAATATCTGGGTGTTGGGAAAAGAGGGCAACCCTATTTTTAGGCAAGCAGAGATAGAAATTGGTTGTGAACACGAAGATTCCTTTACTCTCCTTTTAGACACTGTTTTGAAAAACATTAGGGATGGCATCGGTATTAGGTGCGAAAATCGGTCAATGGATAAGCTGAGTGATGACTCAACTCCCTCAAGTACTCGAGACGACAATCAAACATCGGAGCCATCACAGGAGACCACCGACGTTTTACAGCCATTATATGATGCAGTTCTTGGTCCCATTGAAGACTTGCTTGATGGTGATGAACTAATTGTAGTCCCCGATGGTGCTTTGTGCTTAGCTCCCTGGGCAGCCTTAAGAGAATCGTTAAGAATCCGTATGGTTCCCTCACTGAGAAGTTTGGAAGTCATCACAGATTCGCCATGTGAATACCACAGTAAAAGTGGAGCCTTAATTGTCGGAGACCCATGTTTGGAGAAAGTTACAAATAAATGGGGCAACCCCATTTATGAGCAGCTGAAGTACGCAAGAATGGAAGTGGAGATGATTGGAGAAATTCTAGAGAGTCAACCTTTAACAGGTAAAGATGCAACCAAGGAAGCGGTACTTCAGAGAATCGCGCCAGTTGCTTTGGTTCACATCGCAGCCCACGGAAGGAAGGAGACTGGAGAAATTGTTTTGGCTCCAAACCCCCAATCGGGATCCAAGCCTCCTACGGAGGAGGACTATATTTTGAAAATGTCTGACATACAAGCTGTTAGGCTGAGAGCGAGGCTTGTTGTGCTTAGTTGCCCCCACAGTGGTCAAGGAAAGGTATCGCCTGAGGGTGTGGTCGGTATGGCGCGTGCTTTTTTGTTTGCTGGTGCTCGTTCCGTGCTGGCGGCGCTTTGGGCAATTGATGACGAAGCCACAATGATGTTTATGAAGTCTTTCTACCAACAACTTGGAAGTGGAGAAAGTGCAAGTGTTGCTCTTCAGAGGGCCATGAAATGTCTTCGAGACTCCCACGATTTTTCTGCCCCGAGGTACTGGGCTCCATTTGTTCTGATTGGTGATGATGTTAAGATTGAATTGAAGAAAAAACAATGAGAAAATCGTAAGTAGAGAGTTTTTATTACTTTTTTCTTGCTTTTCTTTATTAAGAGTCCTAGAAATAGAAGGCTGAAGAATGAAAGTCTGAACTGTTATTTTCAACTCGAAATGCAAGAACATTGGCCGACTTGATAATTACTGGTAAAAAGAGAAATATATACACAATAAGGATAGGTGTGGTAAGTATGTATCGTTAATGGATTCACACTATCACATGCTATTCCTACCAAGCAAATCGTTTAGAAATCATTCAATCACTAGATAACCCTTAATTTTCTCAATTCTTAATTAATTTAGGGACAATATATATGAAAGATACATTTTGCAATAAGCTGCCTTCGTTTTCTTTGAGTACTGTCTAGCTCTATATGTTGACCAATAATTAACAGCTTCATGAAAAACAAATATGTCTAATATATTATTTGCCATTTTTCACATCATCATTCACCTCAATTGCTACTTTCTTTACAGGAATGAGCTGAAAGTTTGATGTCAACACAACTGCTGAGATAGCGTGTATATATCTGGATTTCCCCAAAGAAAGGAGTTCGTTATTTAATAGAGGAATGTCTTCAATGGGGCTTTTGGTAAAAAAGCGTGTTTTCATTTCAACCATTTTTTCAGAAGGTATTGACTAGAGAGATTTAGAGCCACGCTAACGGCGAACGGCAAACGTCAGCAAATTTAAGTTAAGAATTTCTCAATATAGAAAATATGGAGATAAAATGAATACAGCTCAAAGCAATTCTTATGGATAAAACTAACTTGAAACTAACAATTTTTTGTAGGTTTAATTAACAGCAAACGAGAAGTAAAGGGAACACTCGGTCACGTGGTACAAATCCACGCTTTGCCGTAAACGTAACTCTAAATCTCTCTAATTAATACTCATCAAAAAAACGTTTTTAAATCAGTCACGGCTACACTTGTTAATTTAAAAAATATATACACAATAAGGATAGGTGTACCATAGTAACTGACGCTCACTAAAATTGCCTCAAAATGCGCGCGAGGAATAAACGAACAGCCACTGAAAACGTCAGGTGCTGATTTTTTATCGTCTAAAAAAATCTAAGAAACCTCAGAGGGGGGGAGGCACCCCCCTTGTACGTCCGAGGGTTAAGAATTCCAACGGGACGGAGACGAACCAATTAACTATTTACAAGCGTGGCCGTGGTTTCAGTAGAGTGATTCAGATTTTAATTAGATAATTTTTATAATTTTAACATGTTTAAGTATGCACTGTAAGTATTTTGGTCACAATTCAGTGGTTTAAGGTTCAAAGGGTGTGTTACGTTTTCTACTGATTGATCCCCGGTTTCTCAGAACTAGTATTATTTTATAAAAAAATGAATATGTTCATGTCTTGTTGATCCTTCATGTATAAATTGGTGGACAGTACAAAATGCAGACTGCAGACCATTGCTTTCAGGGTTAGAAAACAATGGGACTATCAGTGGCTTCATAGCTTAGTTGGTTAGAGCATCGCACCGGTATTGCGAGGTCACGGGTTCAAATCCCTTTGAAGTCCTGAATATTTTTTTTTCAGCCTTCTTACGCAATTATTGCATAAATTGCGTTCACAACTGCGAGGATCATTCTTCATTTGATTTCATTTCCGCAGTTCTCATATATGATTTATTCATATGCATTTGTCAATGGGACTGTTGTTGTCACGTTACATTTGCATGGTGAAAACAATGTTTTGCACTGAGAGCAGTCTGCATTCTGTACTGATGTTATAAATTGGGACACACATTGTGTCACTTAATTAAAACTGCTTTTAAATTCTAGTAAAATGGGATTTCAGGGGCGAGTTTTTTCGACGATACATTGAATATTCTGCGCAGAGACGAAAGCGAGTGACCGCTGGCGAATTGGACCGTCTAAGAATCATTAGAGTGACTTTTGCCTTGCTTTAATAACCCTTTTTTGGGAAAAGCGTTGCCAGATGGTCCTTCCATGCCTGGAAACAAAGGAAAAAGGGCCCGAAATCTAATTTTCAACCGAAAACAAGATTTATTTTCCTTCTCTTTTTTTCCACTACTACTTCCTTGTAGAGCTGAATCCGCCTCTGTCTCTGCACTTGTGGACTCTTTGTTCTGCCATTAAACTAGGTTTAACTCTTAATCTTGTTTCTTAATTAATTACTGCGAGTCATTTCAATCATAAAAAACGTTTTCGTGTACTATATGCGTTAGTGGTCCAACAGCTTTAAATGATGTCGACTTTAAAGTATCCAAACAGTGGACGAGAGTAAATTAAGATTTTGGACGCTCCAATAACTTAATGATGTTTTGTTATAATTGTGCTAGGTTGTAAAAGTTGGGCTTTTTATCAAGTAGATCAGTTCCAAAACACGTACACAGAAACGTTCTGAGGTTTGGCGTTAGGAAATAACAGCAATCGTTCAAGCTATCATCATTCTATCGAGAATCTGACCTATTTTTACTGCTTCTAGATCCCTTTTCTCTAGACCATTGACTTTTAGGGATGTCACCATTAGAAAAAAGGATAGGAGGTTGGGGGGAGGCAAACCCATTTAATAGTAAGAAAAATGTCTCCACACGCACCATGATCAAAAAAGCTGTTCGAGAAGGAAAAATAGATTTCCACCTCAGGGGTAAAAAGAAAACTTTCATAGACCTCCCAAGAATTCAACCCAGCCCCTTTACTTTCCTTATGGTTCATCCCTTATACCGCCCCCATGTAACGGAATCCGGAATCTGGGAAAAATTTGCATGTGGAATCCGGAATCCTGGGTTTTGGAGTCCGGAGTACAGCTCAAAGAATCCGGACTCCCACTAGCAATTGGAATTGAGAATCCAAGTTCCCCTGACAAAGACTGGAATCGAGTACCTGTAATCCGGAATCCGTGACGTGGAATCCACAATCCCAGACTATCGTGGATTTCTCTTAAATGAGGTGACTTATAGGTCGGCTTGTTGAACTGCTTCTACTTGATCCCAACACGTTGCACGATACAATGTTACTGAAGTAATCTTGTATTAAACCTGAAGAAAACGAGATGTTTACTGTGATTGTTGATCTCTTCCATGCCTTCAATCATTTTAAAACAACTTCTCTTTGAATTGGAATAGTCAATATTTGGTTAACAAACCACTCCCCCCTCAGAGGCGCTGAACATTTTCGATTATAAGACGTTTTTTGCATATTTTAAGGCAAGTTTCTGGTTCTGTCATCATCCCGCTAGGTAAATCGGTTTTCAAGCAAGAAAACCCAACTTTCAAGCAGAAGTTTGATGAAAACCATGTGACCTCGTTTCGCCATACAACGTCATAAGAAGCATAAAGGCACTAAAAACTCATTCCATTATATTTTCAAAGAATACCATGGTAGTGACCCACAACCGTGTCACGGGTCTCTTGGCAGTCAAATGACACAGGAAAACAAAAACGTGTTCAAACCAATTTTTCGACATCTCGGGATGTACCTTTAACACAGCAAAGGAAACTTTTGTCCATATTTATCAAAATTAGAATTTCATCGTTAATCCAAGCAATCTTGCCACTTTCAATTGGAGCAGCACCTATCTAGAAAGTGGATCGTCTCATATCGGATAGGTTTCTGTGCAACTCTTCGTCGCAGTGTGCACGGGTAACGGGTATTCGAACCGTGGCGTTAATAAACGAGTAGAAGGGAGGACTGAAACCCAGAAAAACGGAGGTAAATATGAAGCGGAAGTTAGGATTGGGAATTATTTCACCAATCCCTCTCGGCCAACTACTCCAGACTCGTACCCAGTCGCTATTTGTTTATCCAATCTCCAATCTTCTTTCATCCCAAAAACACATAAATAGTGAATGGTGCGATTGTAAACATTTATAGATTTTTCTCTCCAGGCATGGGCAAAGTCAAGTTTCAAAACACACCTGGTCAATCGTGAAGCACGCACTACCGTACATATTTCCAAACATGGTCATGTTCACCAGTGCCTATATTGAACACCTATTGAATGAGATTTTATGATATCCAGAATAATCAAAGGTCTAGGTGTTGCCAGCCAAGCCGAAGGCTGAGGCTGATAACACTTACCGGCCTATTCCGGGTATTACAAAAAGTTAAACTAGTCACACATTGTTTTGAAGAAAATAACAACACACCGTCGCAGGGAACATAGTTTGACATTGCTCTTGGAAATCATGCATTGTGCGCGCAAATCGCAGACAAGTCAGTTATCTGCTAGCAGATAATTAACTAATCTGTAGGTTGCGCTTATTTTCAAAATAAACTGTAGCCAATGAGAAGGCACTCACTAAGTACAACGTCTAATAATTTAGGTTATATGTATATAAATTTATTTCAAAAAAGATATCTTGCAAACAAACTTGCAAGGAAAAGAAAAATTCATGCACAGAGTTATTAGCCATTATAATAAATTAAGGATGGTTGAGGATATAAGCATGGATAGGAAAGACAAACTTGAAAAATTTAGCCAAAAAATTCAAAAGGAGGAAAACATGACGTGGCTAAGCTAGTCCTTGATTAAACCCCTCGACAGTAGAAATGGGTGTGGGGAAGTAGACTGGTCAAAACAAGGGAGCCCCAAGGTAGCACGGGATGTAACCATGACAACCCGGTGGGGGGGAACCAACACCGCCAAGGGTGATATCACGTCATGGGTGAAAGATTACTCCTTAATTTTGGCACGAAATTTCAGCGTTAATATATAATGTCACTTGTGACATTACAAAATTGCCATGGCAACGTTCCGTACGTCTCAATGCCAAGATGGCGTAGAAAATTCAAAATGTTATTAATGAAGATGTCAGGGCAGGGCATTTAAAGACGCTTGAGAAAACCTGAACACACGAAAGAGCACATCAAGAACTATTCTAACAAGTATTTTGTCGCAATAACTTAAGCCAAATTTTAAGCTCTTAACCTTTCAGCGTGTGGAGTTCTCGATAAGATAGATAAGATATGCCATATAAAATCACTCTTCCTAAGCTAACTTATTCTAAGAATTAGTCAATAAGGCTGTGGATACTTTTGACCACATCTAGTAAGGACGTCACATTTACACCAGGAAGGACAAGTAAGGATGCCACAAAGCACCATTGTCTACAAGAACAAACAATTAACAATTATTGGAGAAGGGAGAGAAAAGTTATGTGTTTCGTCAGTTACGATCATTTACGAACAAATCAATTATTGGTCTATGCCAAGGGCGGACGTAGTAAATGATCTGTGAGACAATAAGAAACCATTGTTTTTTTTTTCAAACCGAGTTCACTAATTGTTTTATCATTCAATCGGTAAGCTTTGTTTGCTTTGTAATTTACTCGATCCTCATGCCAAAAACCCAAACTACACTTTCAAAGTTAGGGCATACGCAGTCAATTTTTTCCTCCCTGGGCATTAACAGTGCTTTATTTTTAGCAGGAAGAGGTTTTCGCAAAATCCCCGAAGTTCAAGAAGTGCATTTCAAGGCATTTCAGTAGGCTTGGGAAACAAGAGTTTCATTGGAATATTTTCTAGTTAAAGTTACATTATTTGTTGCCAATTTTCTCGGTCATGTTTCACTGAACGGTGCTTACTTGGGTATGGTTTTGCAAAGATCTTGTCCCCCTGCACAAGTTAAGTGTCAAAGTTGACAATGACCATCCTCGTTCCCAGAGTTCTCTTTCTTGCTTCAAGAAAGAAAGATTCTCTCTCGGAGCAAGAGAGAGAACACTGGAAACGAGGTTGGACAATGACCGTTAAACTGATGACGTCACGAGTGGTAAAAGGGACGCGGTTTAAAGGTGTGCAGAAAGTTCGCTCAATTTCTTTTAACTTGGCTCTGTGACCTTACCAGTAGTAGGCAATACGTTTGACCCGTCAGGTCAGGACAATTATAAGTTGCTCGATATATCTAACATGACGACTCACCTTGTGTTGAGTATCTATCATCATCGCGAACTCTTTGCTACCAGGAGTTACTTTCGACTGATAATTCCAAAATGAACCAGCTCCAACAATGGCACTGGGCCAAATCTGAAATTTCATTATCTCATTAGCACATATCGGAGTGTCCCCCCACATATAAGTTCCAGGTAGTAAAACGCCATAGAAAGACCCTTTGGAACAAACCATCTCAACTAATTTTGTCACCCATTGTTGTTAAAATGAACAGAAAACGGTGCACATTGCTATTTGCAATGTGCACGGAATCAAGTCTCCACCAGATTTCTGGATTTTACCATCTAATGAAAACTAAAACAAGAATTTGAAGAGTTAGTTCCACGTATTATTATTCTGGAATACAGTTAATCGAATTTGCTAAAGAGAGCCAGCGTGGCAAACCTGGCGAGCTTGTCCCTTGGAATCATGCAGGCCCTGATACAGAGGGTCTTTAATAGTTTTTTTTGGGATGCGGGATTTCTCTTATTCGAAGGCCAGGACTCGGGATTTTACAGCAAAAAGGGTGTAAGATTCGGGAGGTGTGGGGAGTGGGGGCTTATATCTGGATGTCTTTTGTCGTGTACAGGTAAATGGGCCTGTAACTGGGGGAACTTATAAGTGGGGGGAGAGGGGGCTTATATCCGGGAAGGGGGACTTATGGCCAGATGTATCGTTTTGTTGTTGTTTTACAGGTAAATGGACCTGTAACTGGGGCAACCTATACGTGGGGGGAGGAGGGCTTATAACCGGATGTATTGTTTTGTTTACAGGGAAATGGGCCGGTAACTCAGTGGGGGCGCTTTTCAGTAGGGGGGGGGGGGAGGCTCATAAGAGGAAATTTACTGTATTTACAACCAGAGATACTTACAATTCCACTCACTGACTCAGTAAACTGTGAATCGCTCTCGGGCCCAAACATCCACCATGCGTCAGGTTTTCCTTGTTTGCACAGAAAGCATTGATCTACAAAGCAGTAATCATCAGTCCACAAGGCCATCTCACCACCCAGAACAAATGTCATCTCATATGGACTTAACTTCAAAATAATGCAAACAGACACAGCAAAAGATATTTTAAGGTTTATTTCGCGCTATTTGCTATCCTTTAAGCTTAAACGTGTCTTTGTACTAATTATATTCCAAAGATTAATGGTCTAGTCTTGTAATTAACTATATTCACTGACTATTTTTCCTTTCGCCTGTTACTACGGATGGCAAGGATAGAAATGGATTGAAACTTGAAAAAGCTGGGCCAACTTTAATACGATTCCTGCAAAAGTCACTTGTCAGTTGTTTCCATTCAAATCTCTTGTACTGCAAGGGTCAATGGATTATTTTAAAGTTTCACTCATGTTCGTCTTCCTATTTCATTACGGGGCTTAAGCAAAGGCGTTTTTGAGCGATGCAATGTCAACCGGAAGTGAACCTTTCTCTTTGTATTGCTAAGTGTCTTTACTCTTATAGAGACCATTTGTCTGAAAATTTGCGAACTCAGTTCTAGGGTCTTCTCGTTTTCAAAACCGAGGAGCCCCTGGGGACAAGATCAAACGAAAATAAAGACTTAAATATTATTATAAATGGTAGTTACCCCGGCTGTACTGTTAGTCCATAGTGCACTAAAATCCACAAGGCTACTTAGGTAAAAGTTGCCGCTCAGAGAGTTGACCCTTATAGAGATGTATGACACAAAATGGATACAAATTCCAACATTGAAGTATACATCACACTGTATACCTTGTGTACATTTATGAAGTATGCATTTTGTAGTATACATTTGGAACTAAAGTGTATACAAAAAGTACCCATTTTTGTACACTTTTTGTATAGTACATGAGTTGCCTGAGTGCGCTTTGCGATCTATACATTTTGTATACATTTATATACTTTTTGTGTACATTTATGAAGTATACATTTTGTAGTATACATTTGGAACTAAAGTGTGTAGAAAAAGTACACATTTTTGTACACTTTTTGTATAGAACATGAGGTGCCTGAGTGCCCTTTGCGATCTATACATTTTGTATACATTTATATACTTTTTGTATAGCATCAATGTCACCTAAAGTACGTTTATTTAATTTGGAACAGAATTGTATACAAAAAGTATACAAGTCAAAAATTATGTCTTATACGCCACAATTGTTTTGGATTCAATGTGATGTATACATTTTATATACAAAACATTGACTGCAATCTGCTAAATCAACATAATAATTGTATACAAAAATTATACAAAGTATATACTTAGTCTTGATCTGTACCTGATTTTGTGATTTATATATAACAGTAAATTTTAAGAAAGTTGAGTATAACTTATATAATTATTGCATTATAATGAACAAAACATATAAATGGCCATTCTCTTTTCTACTTATGCCATATACAAAAAGTGTTTTTGGATTGTCTTCACAAAAGCCTTTAAGGTCATTTTAATGCTGTTTCTATATTCCAATCCAATTGACAGTGCTCAATTATATTTATCAAACCTTATTTATGTACAATTTAATAATTTTTTATTATCGACTTGGCATCCATTATCAAACTTTGATTTATTAAACCAGCTAGTGGTCACCTTGGTGTCTCAAAATATAGTAATTAGCTAAACAAAAACAAGTAATTGAACATACCATAGAATATTATTACATATCAAGGGCTGATATCTGTGGTATATGAAAGATCCATGGACTGATAAGGTTACTGTATTACTTCAGGTCTCATATGAAACTAGACAAAATCAATCAGATCCTGATTGATGATGGTCTTCGCAAAAATGTAGAGATACTCACATCAGTAGTCTTCAAATAACCACAAACTTTTTGTCAGATGAACTGGAATGAATGCTATATACTGAGGGCTTGGTTAAGCTTGGCCATCAAGGCACAGACATTTTCACAGAAGTCTCTATTACTGTTCATAAAAAACAGTATTTAACTTCATTAGTTAAGTAATTTTCATAGTCAGGCAGGTGACAGGAAAAAAGTAGCTATATAGTACTGCAAAACTTTGAAAATTTGAAAATCTGAAAAGCTAAAAAAGAAAAGAAAAGTTACAATTAGCTAGAAAGGGGTTTAAGTTTTACATGTAATACCATGAGGGCAGCTCATGTAAGTATGCTTTTCTTAATATTACCGTATTTATTCGAATAAGCGCCCAACCTCGAATTAGCGCCCACCTCGAATAAGCGCCCATCCTAAAGGCCGAAAAAGTTAACAAGCCCCAGCCTCGAATAAGCGCCCACCCCCTTCTCCGGTATTTACCCACAATTCACTTTCTGACTACAGAACCTAAACTGAAAATCAAGCATTTCACAAACTATATTTGACAAAAACTAAGCTTCCATAAAATAAATATAATCACTCAAGCTTACCTTAATTTGCATGATCCAAATGAAAAATATTGGCCTCATTTAAATCGCATTATCACTGTCGTGCATCCAAAACCATGAATTACTTTAAGCTTATAATCGCTGACAGGATGTTGCATTTAAGTTGGTTTAAGTTACAAAACGGTCAATAATGTCGTTTCCGGGTTATATTTACACTAAAAAAATGTTAAATCTGGAACAGACTCAGCTTTATTGCATTGAACGACGCGGCTTATGGTCTTTCCGAGGAACGCTGATTTCAGTCCATGACAAGTCACGAAATCCTATCTAACATCCACCGGACGGCGCGAAACCTATCCGTGACTGGAACTCGGCTGCGGCTCCGAAAAAACCTAAATAAAATAAATCCCGCGATAGTACGAATCCCATCCCAGTTTTATTGCTGTCATTAGAGTCTCAAACAGCTGTTTTCCAGCTTTTCGTCTTCCACTTAAGAAAGTTTAAGAAGTTCATATCCACAATCACGTGCCAACATTCAACCTGACATTGGCTGAACATGGCTCGTATGCGACTGAAAATAGAAATACCCACGTCGTATCGCTTGATTCTGCTCGCGCCATTGTTCTTCACAGAGTAAGTTCTCAGTTTAGTTGGAAATTTTAAGATTTGGCGCCCGTGAAGCTGGGATGGGATTCATACTCTCGCGGGATTTATTTTATTTAGGTTTTTTCGGAGCCGCAGCCGTGTTCCGGTAACAATAGGTTTCGCGTTCCGGTCGACGTTAGAAAGCATTTCACGACGTGTTGACACTAAATAGGAGGGGAACATTGGGGGGTACCCAATACCGAAATACCGTGAGAAAAAATGGCAAATACCGAAATACCGCGTCGAAAATCGTCCAAATACCGATACTGCATATTTTAATCACATTTGTTAATTATCCCAGGGATTTATTCACCAGATGTCCATGCTTTTTTTTAAATATTTTGGTAGATCGCAAAATTTTCGCAAATTCTCACTGAAAAGTAAACTACATTCGTTCAACCTTTTGGTAGGTCGACCCAACAACTAATTAACTCCAATAAGAATAACTCTTGAAAGCGCGAAAACAAAAACAAAAAACAAACCAGCCAAAACCCTTTCCACGGCACGGGTGTTACGAAAACTAAGACCCTCGAAAACTAAGACCTAAGACCTAAGACCCGTCTTAGTTTTCGAGATTACGAAAACTAAGACCCCCTAAAATTGAATCCGTCGAAATATAAAGTCAAATTGTAACCGAAATAGGTCTTATCTGTCAAATTATATCATGTTCGATCATCTCCACCGAGTTTTAGGCCAAATTTAACGGTAAATTTAGGGGTCTTAGTTTTCACGAAAACTAAGAGGGGTCTTAGTTTTCGAAATTACGAAAAATAAGACCCCTGAATTTACCATTAAACTTGACCTAAAACTCGGTGGAAAGGATCGAACATGATATTTCGAGGGATTCGATTTCAACGGTAACGCGGAGTTCAGACCGAGCCTCGGTCGATGGCTTCAGACGGGAAAGGTTCCAGACATTTGCGACCTTTGATTCGCTCTCGGTGCAAAGGAGTCTTGAAGCAAGATAACGAAGAATGGAAAGAAGAACTATCGTGTGTTACCTAGGCGGAATTTGGAGGCGATTGGAGCAGTTGGAGCGAATTTAGGGCCGTTTTCCTTCGGTGGATCAGTAGAGCCGCTTCGTGCGCTCGAGTGCCCAACCATGGTAAACCAATTTACATAGAGAGAAAACCGTTTACATTAAAACCCATAAAACGGCCATAAATCGGCCCGTGGACCTCACAGGAGAGACGTAACACACATTTTAAGTAAGGTAAGCGGTTTTTATTGAAATCCTTTCATTTTCGTAGGTTACGGAAACGATAGGTTTTCTTCCCATACAAATCCTTATATTTTGAATGTTACGCAACATTTCGAGCTTGGGCTACCTGTGCTATGAGCAGGGAATAAGTCAACACAGAATTTGATTGTGGGCGAATTTCTAGCCTGAGTATCAGGCGTTTCTGCATACTCAGACTAGCGAATTTCTTTAATCGCCCATCGTTCTGCTAGTGAGAAGCTAGCCGTTATTCAGATCACTCGTCTTGCTTGTTTGGGGCTGAGTCTTATTCCGGTCAAAGAGAGAGAAAGAGTGTCTAGCAAGGTTTCCAATATAAATCAAAGATTTGTGAACTCGTGTCTGGCAAACCCTCCAAATGGTTATATATACACACTTAAACGCAACTTATAACCTCATCTGCGCTTAACGAGTGTCTTTTGGTCCATAACTTTCAAAACAACTGCTCCACAGATTGTCACTGCGTAACGCAAAAGAGTATCGAAGTATGACTACACTATAAATGTCACAAAATCTACCTGAGCGGTCCCTTCGGGATTTTCTGTCTTTACGTCATCCTAACCAATTCGTACTTGCGGGCGCAAACAATAGAAACGTCATCACTCGCGGCCCCTGTTCGAGCAAGTCGAGATTTTTTCTAGTATACTGACTGCATATTTTAACTGCAAGTACTGTCCTTAATATACGCGCGAGTTTCCAGGGTGCCTCCTCGGGATTTCGCCTCTGGGAGAAATCCCTGCGGGGGCAAATATACGCGCGAGTTACTAGAATGCCTCCTCGGGATTTCGCCTTCTGGGCGAAATCCCTGCGGGGGCAATTAACTTTTAGTGACCTTTATGTCCTACTGTGTTTTGTTTTGCGTATTGTATCGAAAGGAAAGCGCAAATAAACGGTACCGTAATACCGTGAACAACCATATTTCACCGAATACCGTCAGCCAAAATGATGAAAAAACGCATATCGCAGAGGTAGATGATACCGCAATACCGCACGTTAAAATTAAAATTACCGAAATACCACAAGTACAGTACCACAATACCACAATACCGTAAACCCCCATATCCCCCTCCATCGACCGAAATCAGCGTTCCTCGGAAAGACCATAAGCCGCGTCGTTCAATGCAATACACCTGAGTCTATTACAGATTTAACATTTTTTAGTAATACAAACTGGAAACGACAATATTGACCGTTTTGTAACTCAAACTAACTCAAATACAACATCCTCGCTGCGATCGATCAAGGGAGCGGAAGTCGAGAGGATCTGATTTCAGTCAACTGAAACCTGTTTTCACTCGTTAATTTGCTCAACTTGTATTGAAAGGAAGTTTTTATTTCAGCTTAAGAAAGACCATAAGCCGCGTCGTTCAATGCAATACAGCTGAGTCTATTACAGATTGAACATTTTTTAGTAATATAAACTAGAAACGACAATATTGACCGTTTTGTAGCTCAAACTAACTCAAATACAACATCCTCGCTGCGATCGATCAAGGGAGCGGAAGTCGAGGGAATCTGATCTCAGTCAACTGACACCTGTTCTCACTCGTTAATTTGCTCAACTTGTATCGAAAGGAAGTTTTTATTTCAGCTTAAGATCGCTTTAAATACGGGAGTGTAACTTCTTAACTTCTAAGAACTGCACGAACACGACGTCTAAGTGCACGGACTCTAGCGGCGGACAGCAATGGTACCAAAGGACTTCCTGACGTTTATTACAGTCTGCTCAGTAGTCGTTGCTGGTTCAGAACTCTTAGGTCATCAATCAACATGTCATTTTCAAATAATTCATTGCTCCTGCAAAGAAATGTACAGTGTAGATTTAATCGTGACTGTGGAAAAGTGTGTTTACGATATGAAAGAAGGAGATGCAAAATCTGTTTGCAGCAGCGAGACGGTCATGGAGAAATGTAGGAAAGGTGGTAAGCTTTCAAAATTTTTGTTTGTTGAAGGTGGGCTTTATTTTCCTCTAATTTGCCGTTTATACGGAAACCGAGGAGGCCATAGAATGTGTCCGTAATAACGGGTTGTCCGTGTGAAGCATATGGACAGCTAGCTCTTTGGTCAGCAGGGCTACCAAAAAGCCCAGGGATCAATTATTGGACACACTCATTTTAATTAATGATTTCATGAAGGATCTGTCTAATGCCATAGATGCAATGCTGTCAACTCGACTCCAGATTTTGAACTGTTTCTCCCGGTCTCCAGATTAGAGTCTGAAATCTCCCGGATAATCGCCCAAGTTTACCATTTCTTGTAGATTCGACTTTCCGACAATGAAATTTCGCGTTGTTTGAGCTATTTTGCTGTGAATGTCGAACGTTTCCTCACAAACTCCGGTGTATTCCATTGTAATGTAAGCAATAAAGTGATTGGTGGGAAGTAAACCAATCAGGTCAGGTTTCGCGCTTTTTTTTGCACAAATGACGTCACGTGCAGTGCATTATGACGTCATCTATCATCCCTTCCCTATCAGTTCTTAATATTTGAAGACGTGGGGGGCTGACAGCCCTATAGATGTTTGTACCTCATTTATATGTGTTATACCTGGACTTTTAAAAACAGGGTTTGAAAAAATATCAACTCATTCTACTACTTGGCAATTTAAAACAACAAAACTCATTCAAAGGCCGATAAAAAGCCTTTATATGACGCCGGGCAATACGTTAATGGTCGCTAGAAGCATTCCACCGTACAAGTCCAAATTTAAAGTGACGCAAATTTTAGAACATTTATTTAGTAAACCGACTTCGCGAAGTTTCAAACCGGTGTCATTTCAGTCTAGAAATTTTTAACTTAATGAGTGAGCTGCAGCGAAAGAGTGCCTGGTTAAGGCTTACATAACAACTTAAATAGTCAGCAAAACACTACTTTTTTCCCGGTCCGATAAACAACAGGATTCCGCATGGAATAGACAACAAACTGAATGAAACATATTACATAGTGCACAAATTATCACCTTCTTATCTGCAAAAACCGGCCTATGGTGAAATGCCATTAAAACCTCGCTGAAACTAGACCTAGATCCAATTTTCCTGAGTCGAGAGTTGCTTTTCCAAGGTACAATCAGCTAAGCTAAACACCGACGAAACAGCATTTAATAATGGCTGGCACAGAATATTTTGGCGAAACCACAGTTCAACCACGCGATCACATACTTGTCAACACCATGCGGAAATCACACAATGACACACTTTGGCGGCACTGATAAGACCATCCACAACCACGCATGATCTTCTCACGTTTAACATAAGCGAAATATCATCGAATAACTCGGAAAAACTCAGCCTATTGCCAAATAAACACCTCTGGACTTTTCTCTTACACTCGTCTTATTCATGTTCCCGGATGTAGAGTCACACGGTCGGCGGATCACCTTAGCCTTGTTTTCACACCAGAAAGAAACAAGTCTTGGCCCGGGTCAAAGTTCACTGGCAAGTTTGCTCTCATCTAATTCATTTGACTCATAAGAGCTGTTCCTGAGGCCAAAGACTTAGTGGTCCCCTTAGAAAAGCGAACAATATCGTACCTATCTGTCTCAGCCCGGATCAGGGTGATTGATCCGTTTAGCCACATGAAATTAAACGAGAATATAAGACGATATTGGACGATGCAGACTCTGCGAATCGTAATAACTTTGTCCCATCTCAGAGCTTTACATGATGCTCTCCGGGATAGTTTTCTTAAGGTGACCAATATATAAAACTAAACTGCTAGCCGGCAACGAAACCAGCTTTAGGCGCGCGCTGATTTCAAATATTAACTGTCACTTGTGTTAAAGAAACAATTGTGGATAGGGAAAAAAAAGTAGGCTTTTGTACATTATGCTTTTGCTTCCCTACTAAAATGCTCCACCTTAATGCTCCATTTTTCCCACTAAAATGCGCGGTCTCCCCCAAAAAAGTCACTAAAATGCTCGGATAATGCTCATTATACAAGCGGTTTTTTAAATTGATTTCAAAGTTTACTCTTACAAAAACGTGCAAGTGTTGCAAGTAACGACGACAACGTGTACAAGTTCATAAATACAGCCAAAAAAAACAGCTGTATTAGGTTTTTTGTGAATTTTGAATTTTACTCTTCATTTTGTTTAAAAAAGCAGGAGCTCATGGGGCATGGGCTCCTGAAAAAAGTTAATTTCTATTTTATTTTCTCGGAAAAATTAATTTTCCGGGGAAAATGCCACTAAAATGCTCGAAAAAATGCTAGCATAATGTACAAAAGCCTAAAAAAAAGTCGGGAGGTGGGGGGGGGGGGGGGCGGGGGTAAGAGAGTAATTCTGTCTACATCCACTTCTACACAGATCCCTAACCACAAAACAAGCAAAAAATCACATAAGCAAGCAACACAGTAAACATATGTCAAGCTATTAGACAAGGGAAGTTGAGAAAAATTACAAAATGTTTGCTAACCCGGTTTCATAACTCCAGGTAGATATATGTTGAGTAAATGACAATCAAAGTACTGACCAGCATGAACATTATTGTGGATGATTTTTTTGAATTTAATTGAATGAAAAGAAGTCATTCAAAATTTCAAGCAATAAAATTTTGGAAGGATTCAAAGAGAAATCCTATTGTTGACCTGTGAAAGTTCTGTTTGTCCACGTTCAAGATGAATAGGAACTCCTTCGTGTTAATCTTTATAGTAAACCTTAAAGTTTAAGAGTTAGATTCGTAAAAACTGATGCAGGTGGCTATTTTCTATCAAATGAAGAAAATGTTGCCTTTAAGATGGGGATAGAATGGGAGATTCCAGAAAATATCCATACCATACTTCGGACAGCTTCCATATTTTAACCGCCCCTTACCTTCGGAATTTCTAAAATGTGTTATCCCTTCATGCCTTCGGATTTCCAGTTCAAAGAACCCCCCTCGGCCTCGGAATTCCAAAAAGCCATCCATGGTGTGGTATGGATATTTTCTGGAATTGCCCAATGAATCACGCTTTCACTGTACCAGCCCTCAGTTATTGTTCAGAGTTGTTGCACATATCATTGAAGTCGAAAAAGTTCAAACAAAATGGAAAAAACCAATGAACGAGCCCTTTGCTTTGGGACACAATCAATCACATCTTTAACCCTTTAAGCCCTAAGAGTGATCAGCATAAAACTTCTCCTTGTAATATCAATGAATTATAAAAACAGAGTGGTCATGAGAATTAAGGACATGATCAAACTAGATGAATCTAATTGATACTTCAACAAATTCTCCGCACTACTTCAATTGAAAACGTATTGGCATAACACATGAGAATTTGCATTTTGATGTTAGGGTTTAAAGAGTTAAAGAAATGAACCAGCAGTGATATCTCCACTTAATCAAAGAATTGTTAAAAATGGTCATGACGGGTATAGTGTCCAGGGAATAACTTGCTAGATAGGTATAAAATACATTTTCACTCTCACAACCTTTAGTAATGAAAATGAATATAGGCTTTGTACTATATCCTTAATTATTATTATAAGAACAGGTACCTATGCTGGATTATGTCATTTATTCCTTAATTAATCGATTGACGTTTTCCCATATCTTCCTTTTCAGATACTTTCTCTTTTCAAAGGAGGAGACGTGCAGGCTTTTTAAATCTCTGTTGTAAGAATGGAACAATACTACCAACAGTTTGGCTGCCAACCAAAACAGGCCCTCCCAAAGTTACCATGATCAGTGGTAATTCACGAAATGTTATGAGAGATGGCTACGTTAAATTCCAGTGCAAAGTGTTTTCTAATCTTGCAGCTAATGTAACTTGGCTACTAAATGGTTTACCATTGACTGGACAGATGGACTTTAGGTATTCATATTTGGAATGCAGAACCGTTTTACTAATTGAAAATGTGTTCAGCTCAGATGCTGGGAACTATACCTGCCTTGTTCAAAATGAGAAGGGACAAGCAACGGCATCCTCTTATTTGACTGTGAGAAGTAAGTAAAATTCAAGCATCAATGGAAAATTATCATTTGAAATGTTTTGTTATTTTATTTCTAATTCTGTGTGTACTGAAGCTTACCAATAAAGTGTGCATGTGGAGCAATACCTTAATGTATAAAACAGCAAACTAGTATTTTACACAACAATAAAATGACCAAACATATTTTGTTTTGATTTTCATAGCAAAAGATAAAGGCCCAATGTACATAATGGACTTTGGACTAGAGGGAAAGACAGGAATGCAGGGTGTAGCAGTTACTGGGACTTCTGTAAATTTAACCTGCAGAACTCAAAACACTGCTGTTAACAATTACTTTTTAAAGGACGGTTCTCGTAAGATAGAGGGTGGAATACGTGTCACATGGTATCAAATGGGAGATTTTCAACACAACATCAAGGTTGCCAAACTTGAGATAAAAAATGTCACATTAGCAGACTCTGGAAATTACACTTGCGTGTCAGTCCTCCATGGTATAACAAAACGTAAAACATTTCCTCTTAGAATCGGTATGTATTTCTTTCAGGGATCTTTACAACTTTATATCTCTTGATTACTAATGTAAGTAATTACTAAACAAATTAATTCTGTTCTTATTCTCTTTAGAAAAAACAACAAATTGACAATAAATTTAGTGTCACTCACATTAAATCAACAACCTTTTTGCAGTTGAGCTCAGCACATCAATGACTTGTGTATACAGTGGAGCTCCCGTCTTACGGCCACCTCGGTAATACAGACACCTCCTTTTTACGGCCAGTTTTTTCAGCCTGGCAAAACGGCCTTACATTTCCTTATAACAAAAAAACATTAATGCAGTCATCCATTAATATGGCCAACGGCCACATTTTAAAATGCTATACAGTAGAATCTCTTATAATTTCACCCCATTAATACGGCCATCTCGTTTTAAAATGCCTGTGACAAGTCAATTTTGTTGACCTAGTAATCTGAGCTTATTCTTGTACTATTTTTAGACTACAGTACACTTGAAATGCACTTGTGGTAATTTATAGCCAAATTTTAAAAGTTTCATATACTGAAGGAAAATTTTAAGTAGTTTTTTCAATAATTACTGTACACGATATCTACATTCTGGTTGTTTATTTAATAAGTATAGTACGGTGAATGCGATGTATGGTGTATTTGTCATGAAATTTTGAGCCTGTCACCCCATTAATACGGCCAAATTTGTTTGGCCCATTATTAACAGAGTTCCACTGTATAGTAGTTAAATCTTAAATTATACCTAAATAATACGTGAAAAAATTTTTGTTGATGGTGGTGTCTTTTTAGAAATGCGTTTTTTGTTGTTTTTTCTAAATTATCTTGAAACCATCTGGCCAAAACACTTACTAGTAGTTAACTTGACACACAGACTACAGGTGCAGAAGCTAAAATCTATAGTGGTAAATGTACCTGCCGTCCTCTACTCTCCTCTGTACTCTAACACCTGATTTCGTTTCTCAAATTTTTAACTTTAGATATATTACTTACACATTCCTTATGAATAGTGAGGAAGAGAAACCTCGCTTAATTCAAAGAAACACATTGTTGAGTCAGAGAGGTTTTAGTGACCTTTGCTTAATTGTGTCAACTTTTCCCGAGTTATGTTAATTCTCAAATGAGGAAACCTTTGAGACTCTAAAGATTTTTCAATTTCGCTTGAAAACTGATACCCCTTCCGTCACCTTGTTATTCAACAGTGGATTTTGTGTTCGAGGCGGGAGCATACATGTAACCATTCCAAAGACCTGTATGCCCAGGCCTGCAAGTTTTTGGTTTGTTCACTCCACCCCTTGTAATAAATTATGCGTTGTTGGTGAGGTCAGACTAGTCATGCGTGCCGTTTTCAGGATATGTGGAAATGAAAGTCAGCCAGACCTACAAATAGTTGAAAAACTGGCTACGCCCCTGCAAGGTATTCCCTTGTCAAGTAATGACTGTTCCTCAGGCTGCGCGTCTGACTCCCACATCCTCACATATTTGACTTTTTTTATCTTTTATAGCTCCTTATCGTCCACCCTCGATCTGAAGCCTTGTCGTGGACAGAAAAGGACCGTTGCAATTTCCATGAGTAAGTCTAGGGTGATAGCAAAGAGAAAAACTAAGGGTTTCACATGACTGAAGACTAGAATGAATTTTTCTGTTCAGTTTTGGTTTTCGCTGTGAGTTGAGGGATATAAAGAAGGAAGAAACGCTTTACTCTTTTTAGCTTCTATGACTCTCACGTCCTGTAGTAAATTTGTCGAAGTTTTTTACGTTCCCTAATTTATTTTGTGCCTTGAGCTGCACTGATAAGCAGGATAAGGCCTTCACAGTCCTCACAGAACGTTCCGATCTGTTTCGGGATGAATGGCCCTTCTAAGAGTAAAAGACCTCAGCCGACATTGCGTAGGGGCTCAAGGAGATGCACAAACCATTCCCACCACGAAAAGGTGGTCATCTCATCAAAGACCATCAAAGCCATCAAAGCCATCAAAGCCATCAATATTCCTACGGTTACTTATTTTAATTTCATAACTTGTCTTACATTGTTAGTAAATTATTATATTAGTCCTAGTTGTTTAAATTGTATCATTATTATTATTGTTGTTGTTGTTTTTACTATTAAGAGGTTGCAATGGGAAGCTAGAAAATTTTCTTAATAAGCCGAAGGTTTCTTAATAGGCGGGGGTGGCTTGCAAAAATAAGGCATTTGAAACAAGAGCCCATTATCACTCCCCCTGACATGAAAATAATGTTTATAATAATGTAAGCATGCTACAATTATACACAGTTTGTTGTACAGTTTTTTGACTGTGCTATGCGCATGTCTTCCGGTGACAGGAGCCCATAACATGGCTCCTTCTTCAATTCGCTTTCTTTGATTCTCACCAAAAGTAGCCGGGCTATAGTCATCTCAACATTAAACGTTTTCTTTTAGTCTCCTTAAGTGGTAAGAAAACGAGAAAATGTGGAATAGGGGATGCCTATTAAAGAGGAAAGAACCGTCCACCCGTTTTGCCAGATTGGGGGAGGGTAAAGTTCACGCCCTCATTTCGAATCAAGAGAGAATTAACCATTTTTTCTCTTTCATCTTTTAGGAAGCACTTTCATTATGAACAGACACAGCATAAAGAGGATTACCATAAAGCAATTTATGTATTATGCCGACTTTCTTGGCTTCGTTTTTCTTTTCGCTTTTTAACTTTAAACGATTATAATATGAATTAGTAAGATTGGTAAAATTTCAAACAAAGTCTCCAAAGTTGTGTGTAACCAAAATAAACTTCTACAGGGAATCAAAATAATTATTTGTCGAATTAGTTTTGGGGGGCAAAAGTGACATAGCAGTCTCAACGTTTGCCTTTCGCTTTGTCTCTTACTCTCTGCCTCTCTATTTTTTATTTTGCTGGCAATTTACTGTGCTTCTTTAAAGGCAGAACTTGATCCAGGAGGTTGAGCCACGACTGCAGTCGGGACTTTTATAAATTTCTATAAGCAAAAAATAAAGAAAGAAAAATAATAGGTGGGTTCACCCTGGACTTTTCAAGAGCACTTGAAGAGCGTTTAAGTGAACTTGAGACTAACTTCTGTGAACAGGTCGTTTTTCACTTGAATGATCTTGACTAGTTGTACTTAGAAGAGGGGCGCAAACACGAGTCCACAAACAACAATTTTGTGTTTCACGAGTCACTAAACAAATATTTACGTTTTCACGTTTCTTAAAAATAGAGGTCGTACAAAATGCCAAGAACGTTACGTTAGTCCCATTTTGTAAAACAGCACTTCGATTATATTTTAGCAAGTTAACTATGGTTTCAGGAACCTTATAAAAGCGCTACGTGGCTATAAAATTAATTCCCTAGGAAAGCCAGCTATTGGTGGGTCTGTGCGCACTGAAGTGTGAAGCCAAGGGCGGATCTGAGGACCCCGGGCCCCACCCCCTTTTGTCCAGGATTTTTTTCTTTTGTAAACGTGTCAGATGATACTTTGAGCTTTGTTAAACAAATATATTTTCTTTAATAAACATTGTTAATAAAAAAAGAATCTACATTTTTAGTCGCAAATGACCAAAGCTCCCAGAATACATTGCAGTAAATATCCATCTCAAACAAACTGGATTTGACAATTTTTGAGGGAGACAATGTTGTTGCTTTGCCGGGAGGTTGTGCTCTCGCCGCAGTCGCTTCGGCCCCTGCAAGCATTATATAACAATTATTCACCGAAGTGGAGGTGGCTAGTCCTGGATATTTACCGAACTGCGAAGCAGTGAGGTAAATATCCATGACTAGCCACCGACACTGAGGTGAATAATTGTTTTAGTATATACTAAAACAGTGAGATAATTGAGCACAAAAATGACGATTTTTAACTCAAATACTGTTGCCAACGATTACAATTTTGGCGCGTAATGACCGGGCGGCCGCGGCCGTCGCTTTTTTTTGCCGACAATTAAAACTTTTGAAGGCATTTGTTTAGCTCTTGCGGGGAAATTTCTTCAAAAGGAGTTGTGAATTCTTTTTGTATTTAAAATCATTTTATAAAAAAAGATTATTAAATATAGTTTTAAGCTTATTTATGAACAACTCAACTAAATAAAGTAAGCAAGACTTAAACTTAATTTGCATTTGTAAACAAAAACTTTTTCACCGGTTTTATCGATAAATTCGTGCCAAAAAGACAAAGCTTTACCTGTTAAAACTTCCAATCCGAATTTCGTCACCTTCTTCGTGTATTTCGGAAACAGCTTGCTTGATTAGTTGTGAAATTTCTTTGTTTGTTTACGGCAGCAAACTGGGAAGGCATTTTGCTCGCAACTTAAGCGAGTTTGGCGTTGCTCGCTCGGAGGAACTGGAGGTGAATCAGTGAATAGTGCAGGATATTCACTGATTGAGTAGCCAATCAGAGCGCGCGAAAAACACTATCCACTGTTTTAGTATATACTAAAAAGTGTTAATTACTTCTTTGACCACAACCACACCTTTGGCTTATTACATATTTCAACATTACATGTTCAAAATGGAATCCAGGCATTTGCGAAATTTAAGCGTCCAGAATGCACTAGATTGCATCCCAGAGAAACTCAATATCAAGAATTTTCCCGGAAGAGCATGCACCCAAAACTCCCTAGAAAAGTGCGCCGTGCGCAGTCCTGATGGGCGCTATCGCGCCCAAATTGCTACTGTATACCAGAGCGGATAAAGGTTGGGCAGTGAAACGAACGCGTCCGAGAAAAAGGTCTGATTTAGTGGACTGGGATCAAATTATGAGTTGCTGATTAAAATGGCTTCTCTAGTTTCTTCCAAGACTGGCCTCCTTACCAATCAAACATCGACAGTGGCAAGTAAAAGAACGGAAGTACACGGTGGGGCCAAACCACCCCTCAAATGTTGCATTTAGACTGTTTTTGGATTTTTTGGTAAGTCTTGCACCAAACTTTACAGGTAGCCTTCGAAAAGTAAGCTCATAAATTTACGCCGTTTTTTGACGTGTGATGTCAAATTTTGACGTCATAATCTATGACGTCACAAAAATGGTTGTGATCAAATTCGGAAATGTACAAAAGTAGCTATATCATGTGAAAGGGCTTTACATGGACAGTAAAATACTGAAAACACTATCTCGCTACGACAAATAGAACAAAAGTTATGACAGTTTAAAGACTATTTAGTTCCCCCCCCGGAACCATACTTTTCTTCTAAATAAGACTGCTCCGATCTAATTTTTTCATTTTTGCCCCAAATAAAGTGATATTCTAGTAAAGTAAACCTTTCAACGCTCCAAAAAATCGTATCATTTTAGATTTTTGAATTTGGACTTTAAAACGCTGATCTAAACACAACAAAAATGGTCACGTGATTTTGGTATGACGTAAATAAACTGTTTTTGTTGTTCTAGCAGGTGTAAGCATCCTCTCACATACCCTTTTTCTTGTCTTTTAGCTTCGGGCAATAAAGAGTGTCAATGTAAAACTTCAATTTTTGTGCAAAAAGAACACTAAAGTACTTAAATTTATGATTTTTGCGAAAAGGGGGGAACTCTTTCCAGCCTGTGAATAATTACCAAATTCAAAACTTCATATCTCAGCAAGCTTTTAAGCTATATAAAAATTTTTTGCAACCTTCTTCTATGCTTGACGAGATCTTTTTAAAACGCGATAAAAAAGTGGAAGATTCAAAACTCTAAAATTTAATTATCAATGACGTCATCAATTATGACGTCACAATTTAACATGAATTGTTGTAGTGCACACCAATTTGATTGGCTCGTTCTTTTAGAATTAGCGGCCAAGTCTCGTACACAAAGAACAAATACAAACAAAGTTATTGTGGATTGACCAAAAAACCCACGTTTTTGTCGCACATTCGAGGGGTGGTTTGGCCCCACCGTGATATAAATTATTTATATATTTCCATTCTTTTACTCGCCACTGTCGATGTTCTTCCAAAAGAAACGAAAAACTGTCTAAGACACGAAGCAAAACCTCATCCACGGCAAAAGTATTAAAAGACAGCAGATGGCGCTTCATAACTACATGACGTGTATCATATAAATGCGTGCAACTCGTGCAATTTTAAATATGGTTAATTAATTGAAGTCAACATCACGCTTCCCTTTATTTTCACAAAACATCTCATACGTCTTTCTGTTTCTTCGGAACTTCAAAATTAGTTTCCCCTCAGTTTTTGCTGTTTACTTGGTTTTGTTTTCGAAAGAAAAATGGAGAAAAAGCCTTACAATTCTCTTTCAATAAACTTTGTTTACATGCAGTTACCGGATTTGCGACACATTGCGCGAATCGCCATGGCGCGTTGCACCCGAGGAGCAAAGTTTGAAGTAGTACAACGCCACCATATCAAAACATATCAAGCTAATTTTTTGTTATGTTATATAAAATTTATCACCGTTTAACATTATGTAAAAATTAAGGTTAAGAATTGTTAAGCTTTTGCTTTTTGAATGTTTTCACTATTAAAGTTTGGATTTGTTGCACAGGTGTACTTCAGTATTCTTCTCTAAACTCCTTAATATTGAGCTAGCTCCAATATTACGCACTACAGTTGGACAAGTGATAAGATAATAGAAATGTAAACAGCAGTGCAATGAAAAGATAAGGCACCTCCACGAAATCGAGTTGCGGCCCACTATTTTTCCAAGTAATTTTCTTTTACTCTCTATAAGAGTTACACTTGTCCACTAATACAGACATTTTTGTCAGTCCCAATTGCAATAGTGTTCATCTTAGACCCGGGGCGGGGGGCGGGTACTGCTATATATGGGCTATATAGGTGTGTGCCACTGTGAAGGGTATGGTTTTCAAGCAGTTTACTCTAGGATTGGATATATAAATCCGAGCGTTAGGGTAGGAGAGTATCATTTTTTAGGAAACTGGTCAGTTGGTTGAAGATTTTATCTAGACTAGGGGTGGTAGTATAATGTTTTGTTTTGGCTAGACTGTGCTAATGACCTCAGTAGTTTCTGGAAAACAGGTACTCTAGGATAGGGGGGATTTGGGGAGTTTACTCTAGTATAGCGAAGCAAAATTCAGCTGAACTAGCTCTGGTATTGGTTAAGGATTCCAGGGTCCCAGCAACAAATCCCCACCCAGAAATTCCCAAAGTAACCCCCCCCCCCCCCCTTCCCCGCGATCTAAGAGAATTGACTGTAGTTTGCGCAACACCACACTTAAGCCTCTGAAGACAAAAATACAATGCTACTCAGTCTTATTTTATTCTACTTGCAATCAAATTAAGACCTGTTCATGTTCTTCTTCATATTATCAGTATTATGAACTAGTTTATCTTGTGTGTGTGTGTTCTAGTAGTCTTTCCAGTCCGGGGACTCAATGTTGTCCCGCAGAAAATCATCATAACAAGCACATTCTATGATTTAATTTTACAGGGGAATCTTTGTGGGGATTTAAAGCAAAATTTCTCCATACTTAGGCTTCATTCTGTTTCTATGCAATACAGCCTTTAGATTTGTACCGCAGTGAAGCAGAATTTGTTGTTTTTTCTTTTAAGACTGTCACACGATATCATTCAAATGCAATTTTCTAGTAGAACTTTAAAAATAATCAGAACCTTCTTGGGTCACGGTTCTGTACCTAAAAAAATTATTTGCCATCTTAGTGTATATTGAAAAATGCAAAATCGCTAAATTGGGCAAATGAAATCTTTTATTTCACTAACAAGCTAAACGCCAACGTACACAAAAAAAACCTTGCTATCACGCCATTAAGAAGTTGTCACTTCAGAAGTTAAAAAACCTTACAAGTTTACTCTAAAAATTTGCATGCACAAAAAAAATTTATAAAATCATTACATAATCTTTTTGTAGCCGTTTATTATCATTTGGTTTTGACTGGCAAGATAAAATCAGGGGCACCCAACGATAATATAGTTCAAAACCACTTAAACATAGAATTGTTAAACGTATTTTAGTATTTAAACGGTAGATATAGGCATATTTTTATCCCCTAAAAATTTTTCATCTTTTCGGATTTCCTAGCTGCAAGTCTAGTGATCCGAAAATTATAGGGATCAAAACTTAACTTTTCGAAAATTTCAGCCAGAAAAAAGGCTCCCGAAAATTCTAGGTGACCTCTTTAGGGTAAAAATCCGTTAAAAATAGGCAATTATACCATTTTTTAGATGTTCGAAAATCCTAGGAGAGGTATGAAAGCAAGAAATTTTACAACAAATGTTCCGAAAATTCTAGATCTCAAATCCTCTTCCGAACAGATATTTTTCCGAAAATTGTCGTTGGGTGCCCCTGTAAAATGTGACCTTCAACCTGTAACACTCGATTGGCCATGTTGATACTACATAAACATAAAAGACGAAAAAACACCTTAACTTATAAGACTAACTATAAAGTATCACCTAAGTATTGTCTGTATATCGCATAGAAATACGCCAAATATCAAATCTGATTATAGATTGCAGCGATCTAAAGATATAAAGCAATAAATCTGAACCTACCTCCAGCTAGACGGCGCGATTTTTCTTGCCCCGACAGCGGATTGAAATGCGAACTAGTTCTAGTCCTACTCCGCATCACAGCTGAACTAGAGAGCGCGCGAGCGCGCATGAGCGCTGAGCCCTGACAAAAACTTTCTTTTCCTGAACTTTGATAGAGTCCTTTAAAATTCAACTCCAAAACAATTTGGAACAAGCGTGATAAAGTTTGAGGCAGCTCGAATTCACCTTTTTAGTGACGCTTTCTTAGCCGTCGCCGTCGTTGTTGCTTGAGCTTCCTTTGGATGAGCTATTTTGAAAAAATAGCCTGCGTAGCATTGCGGTTTTGGTTGGGCGCGCTAAGTAATGAAGGCGGGCGAGGGCAGAGAAACCGCGAGGAGATTGCGGCGGGTTCGCCGCTCGTGCGCCCAGCTCGACAAAACCGCCATGCTACGCAGGCTATTGAAAAAATAGCTCATATGTCAGTGGTTTGGGTGTACGTATCTTTGTGGCTTTGTGGCTTTGTATGTTCGGATGTTTGTTGCAGGGGCCAATAAGGTTGAAGGTACTATGAGTTGACGCGTACGGTAAGAACCAATGAGATTTTGGCATCTAACCGTTAATGATATTGCTTAAGGTCAAACAAGGGCACTTAGAGACCGCCATATTGATTCTTCACAATTTTTACGTCTTTTATTACACTAAAGGTTTTTAGAAGCATAACATTGAAATATCTTCATGATTCAAACGCTGAGTACAGTGATGCAGCTGTTTGAGGGGTGCATATTTTAGTTTGGATGCTGCTTCAATACATTTGACCTAATTCGGCTATCGCGAACGGTACAACGCACGTATTTCATAATTTATGAGTTCTGTTTCACCTGCTTCAAGGTAGAGTATAAAAGATCATATAATATTTTTCAAAGTTCCTCCAATGAAACAATAATTGAACTTTAGATATGGACTTTAATTCTGGAGTATGCGGCCTATAAATCGTGGTTTTAGAAGTTTGAAAGTCAAGGCGAGTATTGTCAATCCTGTAAACAAGCTTTTTTCTCTCGGTTACAAAGTTCAACAGACCTTTTTCGTACCAGGAAAAAAAAAATTAGGTGAACAACATGAAACAAGCTTGCTGCTTAAGAGTCATTACAGTTATTGAAGTGTATTTTATTTAGTAAAGATGCGTAATTTAAGTAGAAACAGTAACGTCAGGGAATTAAATTTGCCAGCGTCTCAGGCGCCCTAAACCTTCTGTATAGAGCGTCTGCGAAGTAGTGAACAATATCGGGTTCGAATCCCGCAGAGTCGCAAGAACATATGTCGGCGTTTTTGATTGGCTAGTTTCTTAAGCAGTTTGTGATTAGTCCGATTTTAATTAAGCGTTAACAGGCCAAACATGACTAATAGCTCGTGACAAGAGAGATTGAGCTCGTGATAGTGTGAAAGGTGACCTAACAGTCAGCTTGAACAACAGAGGTTTTTCTTGCTATCTTTTCGAATTGTGAGAGCACGTTTAAACTCAAATCCATGGTAGGTATGGGAAATTTCTCTGCTCAACTACTCCCCTACAGGTGATGAGGTCGAATGGTTATAAATGGGTACACTTCGGGGCGAGTCCCCTTCGAACCTCCCGGATAAGTGGAGACTCCGCCGGCATACAGGTTACATCGCTTGAAGAACACAAAAGAAGTCCGGTCGGAGTGGGTACTCTCAGAGCTTTAAGAACCCAGGGAAAGCGGTTGGAAAGAAAGATAATCCCGTTCACATTGCCTTTTTCACGTTTGGACCGAGAACGGTTAGCTTGCGAGCCAGCTCTACGGGCGCTCTGGCGGACGGGCGGGAAAAGGACGGAGAGGATTTGGGTAAAGGTTAGAGTTTCCTTCTCCCACTCCGTCGCCAGAGCGCTCCGGAGAGCTTGCTCGCAGGCTAGAGAATGGTCAATTAGAAAGCCTTCTTCGTCCTTCTGCACTCTTCACCCTTTCTTTCTTTCTCCTTTTCCGGAAACACACGCAGAAAAACAATTAAAAAATAACATGACCAACGCATCATATGAATTCCACATTTATATTTGCTATCACACAAGTGAATGATTATCATTAAGTGGTATATAGCACTAATTACAAATAAAACCATCATCGGCCTGGGTCACCCTTGATGCACGATGTTAACGACGAAAAAATTCCAAACTCACTATTATTTAACACCTTCTATTCTTTGTAATGCACCTGAGTGGCCAGTTCCACGGGTAACCGTTGAGTGATATGACCCCCCCCCCCCCCCGCCCCGGGAGCACTCCCTATAACGGCCTACACGGAGAGGCTCCGACCGAAAGGCGTCCCTTTTTCGGCTACAGGTCAATAATACGTATATTTAAAGGGTAACATTTTTTTTAACGGAAGGTTTACGAAAGGGGTACCTTTTCTGTCAAAAATGGTATACAAAAGCCGTCAGGGGTTGGACCTTAAGGCGGAGCCTCAAGGTATAACACTTTGCTTATTCCCCCCCCCCCCCCAATCCCCCCGGCAATTTCTGTTGCAATTATAAAACATAAAGACTTACACTGTATTCCCCTTTAAATGACAACAATGTCTTATCTGATATACTTTAAATAGGAAAGAAATGACGCGGCAAAGGTAACTGCCTATTCATTACCAACTGGGGAGATGTTTACATAAAGGAAAGAAGATCCTAGCACCAGGAAGACCCTGCAAGGCGGAACAACTTTTCGTTGGGTTTACATACAAAAATTTCGGTTCGTATGGAGAAGGAATTGCAGATTAAAGATCACCCTCCGAACGACTCGCCGCCATTTTTGTCCTGTGTGTCCCTAGTATTAGGGACGGAGCATCAGAAAAGTTATGGGGGGGAGGGGAATTTTCGAGCCGCAGGAATTTTTTTATTATTGTCAAATTCCTTGTATGAATTTTTTTTAGGTCATAGCATGAATATTTTTTAGGATTAATTGGCGTGCATGGCTTTTTTTTGCATTTAATTTTCCCTTGCGCGAATATTTTTTTGGTACTTCGCCTCCCCCCCCCCCCCCCTATAAGTTTTCTAATGGTCCGTCCCTTAGGATCTTCCTAGCGAAAGCAGTTTCTATGGTGCAAGGATTTTCCTAGTACTGGGATCTTCCTGCCCCTCACCTAGGAAGACCTTAGTACTAGGAAGATCCTTGCACTAGGGACAAGCACAACTTTTTGCGTGATGAGTGAGTACTGAAAACATATGGCGCTAGGATGGTCCATCTCCTAGGATCTTCCTGGTGCTAGGATCTTGCTCCCTTCACGTACATTGTAAACAGCCCATAAAAATGTTCTAGTCCCATTATTATTTGTACCTTACTTCCTGTCTATTCCTATAAAAAGCTAACTTGTAAATATACAGTCTTGCTGTTTAAATAAGTAATCCTACAATCAACGTTGTGAAAAACGTTATCAAAGAAATGAAGAGCATTCGGTAAAATTGATTTGGTTTATAAAAATGAAAAACAAGTTAACAAAATTTTTTTACCTGAGAAGTGTACCTTTTTACAACAATTAAATCTACGATATTTGCCCAAATATAATTATCCTAATTTAATACATTTTTAACTTTAAAAGTAGGTTCTGAGGCAAGGTCATTAATTTTAATAAAATAATATTTGACTTTCAACTCTGACAAATTGTAATGTTCGTTATTGAAACTATAATTATTGCTTACAGATTTTATTTGGAAAAAAAAGAGTCATTCAAATAAGCAAGAGAGGGTATCAATTTCACAGTGAAAATAAATACAAAATTAAAGGATGTTAAGGATCTTTCAAGATTGCGCTTGACCAAAGAAAGTGTTATTATTAATAATCACTAAATAGTTATTATTACTGATCAGACCTGTTTGAGATCCTGGTTAGAATGCAATGTCCAATAATTTGTTATAGTATAACCAGCTGAATGGTGGTAGTTGCTCGGTGTTTTAAGCTTGGTGCAATCACCAAATGACATGACACAAAAGATTGAAATAAACATTGACCAATCATCTATGCCACAACACACTGTCTAACCAACAGTGGCTTCTGCAACAACAAGAAACGCCCACTGGTGTAGCCTGCCTGGCTGCCGATTTTGTTGGGAAAGGAGGTTGTGAAGGACAGTATGTTTCCACCCCATTCTCTTTACGGCTTTCCACTTGCTCATACACCCCATGTTGCCTTTTGCCATCAAACCCGGCAGCTACACATGCTATACTACTACTGGTGTTTCTTGTTTACAGCGTGCGTATGCTTGGATAAAGTTCCTTGCTCATAACAAAAAAGCTACTGACACCTAGTTCAGACCAACTATACATAGATTAAGTATTTTCATCCTTTTTTGAAAAAAAAAGTTAGTAAGACTTCAGGCGCTTGCCAAAAGCCAGGACTAGCCTGCCTGTTGGACCAGCCTTTTTTAAAATAAAATTGGTTATTTTTGAAAGTTGTTGCTTGATACATTTCTACCTTTCATACAATTTAAGGAATGGGCATTCCTTTTAACTGTATGCAAGGAAGAAATAGTATGGTAAATTCTGCCTAATAGTGGAATAATTATCTTTATGACAGGATTGGTCTAGCCATCTATTTCTGACTAATGGTAAGAACCCTTACATTTACATCATCTGTGTAACTGTTGCTGCTCACTGCACACTAGCTCTTGACTGTGAGTACAGCTGGAAGTCATGCTTTCAGGTTTTTAGTTTGCTTGGAATACTTTAGCTGAAGAATATCTCCAACTTCATCAATGGCTTCAAGGGCCTAAAATGTACGAGGAAAAATGTTCAATCTAAATGAGGATATGACCACCGCAGTTTTACCATGTAGCAATTTGAGCAATATTGCAAATTTAGGCCAAAAAAGAATCAATTTCAGGTTTCAAAGGTATTCGAATCTATGGCCTCTGCATAAGTGCTTCAGCGTTCTGCTATGAAGACCCATACATGTACACGTACATACATTAGGAGAGAGGTAATTATGTTGTTTATTTCATTCAAATACATGAAAGTATGGTCCATGTAATTGACAATAGAATGAAGATGATGTGAACTGCCGCAATGTATATTAAGCAAACTTTTTAGCCTATCCCCACCAGGGTTCATACAAAAAAATTGCAACCCTTTTTTTAAGGACTTTCCAAGGACCACATTCAATTTTCAAGGACCACCAAGATTTCAAGTTGTTGGGTACAGCTGTTAGTAGGTGGAAAACTGCACAATGACCAAGTTCTTTATGTTCTACAGTATTCTCCTTTTGTTTCCTCTCAAAGTAGCCAGGGGAAATCCCAGCCTCTTGGCCCTTTGCAACAGCATTGTCACTATGGTGTAACCATTCAGAAAATAAACGCTCTCTGTTAATACATTTGCATAATAAAGTTTGAAATCTGACATTCACTTTGACAAAATAAATTCAAAACTTTTCTTGCTTTTGATTTTGGTCATTCAAGGGAGTAAGACAAGCCAACTGATGAGAGTAAATGTATAAATTAAAAGAGTTACAGTCAATTTTGTTTTTGCCAAAAACTATTGTTGTTTTCACTTGCCTTATCCAGCTGTTCACGGGTGTGCGATGCTGACATGCAGAATCGGGTACGAGACTCAATCAAAGGAGTGGCAGGAAAGCCAACAACAACAACAGCGACATTCCTCTTTAACATTTCACGGCCAAAGGCACTAAAAAACAAATTATAGAAAAGGGATATACCGTTGTGACAACAATCAGAAAAATTGAGTTCAGTGGGCTCAAATAGTTAACAATGTTAACAACTTCAGCAAAGCATGTTACACTCCAATCAATACCGTAAATGCTCAAATTAGCGCCCAGCTTCAAAGAAGTGCCCCCCTTTGAATCAGCGTCCCCCTCCTGCCTTAGAAAATGTAATAAGTGCCCCGGGCACTAATTCAAGCATTTACGGTATTCATAACATGAATCATGAATGATGTTTGATTGTACATCAGACAATATTCCTTGTTAACAAGAACATCTTGACTAATTCACTAGCTGTTGACTTTCTCAAGCAATATGCTAGATACAATTTATAAGAAGACATTTGTTTAATAAACACCACTCACATCACACTATTTCAAATCCAATATTCAGAAAATTAATATTAATGTTAAAAAATTTAATATGCTACCTTTGTAGGTTATACAGACACAGCACTACTTCAGGCAACTGTCTTAAAGTCACTTTAATGCTAAAAAGACTGAATATAATTCTCGCTGACTTATTTTCTCACACTTAGCTCAAATCACATCTGAAAAATTCTACATATTTTCGGCACTCTAGCATAATGCCTTTTATTATTTTGACCAATTCAACAAGCACTCTAGCAGAAGGCTTGCCGATAATAACAAACTACTGTCAAAATCTTAAACTAGATGTTAACACTTACGCAATTTTGGCAGGCATATAAAGAAGCAGAGGGATGACTGGCGAGGCATCATGACCATAAACAATGAATCCCATTTTCTTGAGTCTTTGTCTGAAGTATCTACAAAGGAACAACATTAGGTGTTGTGAAATCCCATGATCCCAATAATCTACATGTACACAAAGAATACTCCTTTTTACTGATACTAGGGCCGACTCATGAATAAACTAATCTCAGGGTGCAAAGAAAGTCAGTTTTACAGCCTGCCATTCGGGCAAGCTGTAGCTAGCATGTACTAGCCCACAAGTCATTTCAACTAGCTCCAAAACCCTCATTGATTAGCAGGATTGATTACAATCCTTCTGTGATTTGAATTTCCCCCAAAAACAGCACTTGCCCGTTGGGCAAGTTAAGAACAAAATCCACTAGCCTGATAGCAAAATCCACTAGCCGCGGGCTACCAGACATGACTTTCTATGCACGCTGTAATCTTAACAGACCACATTGTATTATGGGATGCAAACTGGGTAAACCAGTATGTACATTGTACAAGTATGTAGTTCCCAGCTTGTATAACCACTTGTGTTGTTATCAAAAAGTCAAGATGCAGAGGAAAGGCATTCTTTTTTGTCACATTTTATGTCAAATTTTGTACATGCATAAAGAGCATTTGAAGGCAGCAATAACTGTTGGTCTCCTGAAAAACAGGGCATTAAAGTAAAATTTAGACTTATTTTTATCTTTACTTTCCATGACTAAGGAGCCTAGACTTTGAATCCTCTTAATTATTAATTTGCACTCCCTTGCCAGTTAATCATTTTTCAATTTTACTTTGTCCAAATAAATCAACTGAACTGACAGATACCCATTTTTTAAACCCCATTTCATGGTAACTTAAAAAATGGCCATTATCCCACTGGAATCGTACATGTACACTGAACAAACTTTGTGTGAATTGTCCAAAAATGAAAGCGCTTGTGGAAATACATATACCCGTGTCCCTTGTACATCCCATGATAGTCTTTTGTTAATTATGGCTGTCAAATTGGCAAAAAGGTCTACATATATTTTCTCTTTCTTACTTGCTGTTTTCAGCCAAAGCAGTCAGTCTCTTCTTTCCTGTGAGAGAAGGAATGAAAATGTTGAGTTACCAGGCTTCTAACATTTCTCCTCATAACATCACTGGTTTATCAGACATAAAAAGTCACGAGAGAAAAGGAAATGATCAACAAGGGGATGAAAAGATCTGTAATGTTAAGCAAGGTTTCCTCATCAGCATTGCAGGCCTTTTTGTTTGGGTGTGTGAATTTGTCTTGTCACGTAACCATCAACGAGTCTGGGCAAATCAAAGGGGGCTACTTCTACACCTCCCAATTTTCCTCAGGGGGTAAAATAAAAAATCACGAGCATGGCAGTACAAGAGTAAAGCAGATTTTGCGTTCCCAAAAAGAAAAGAGAATTTACTGCTTGCTGACATTGGCTGGGATCTAGCTCATCATGGGCACTTTCCATTCAACCTAAAACTCCGGAAATTTCAGTTGTTACATTAACTGGAACGGACCATTTCGGTTTGGTCCGACCGGAATATTCGGGACCAGCTTTGAAGGTGGTCCACTTTGACCAGTCCAGTTATCTTGGTTGGTCGGACCAAAATGACCCGTTTCATTTGACAAAATTGTTGTCCCCAGTACCGCTCTTTTGTATCTTACTTACAAGAGCAATAACCAAATGCGCGGTGGCTTGGGTCGGGTCTGTGCAACTGGAATGTACTGTTCCACTGGGCACGTGGAATTTCCCAAATTTCAAACCGGAATTTTTGTTGAATTGACAGCGAGCTATAACTAACCTTTATCAGTGCCATCTTCACCCATAATCATCTTCATAGATGAAATAATTTGCATGGCAACAGGTGGTGACATGGACGAAGCATATGCAGCACTGTGGGAACAACCTCTGATATGGTCAATTATCTCCTGTAAAATGAAACCAGTGTTAACCTATTGTTAGTTAAACGGTGCAAATATAATTAATCATATAACAATATGGGAAATACAACTTGGCAGCCTTGGGAAACATCTAAGCCCCCCATACATGTACCTCTCTCATCAAGGACAGGAACTTTGAAGGTGTACTCCTAATAAAAATATATACATATACCTTGAATTTCATGTGGTAGAACACAAAAAGGCACTCATAGAATGTCAAGACCATCTAGAAGTGTTTTATGCCAAGGATGTTAAATTTGAAGAGTGACAGTACACACTCAAGCACTTTGTGGACTTCTATTCCTGATGCTAAAACATTTGGCTAAATATCAAGTTTGAGCATATGGTTTAGTTACATGTAGGTGTCAAAGTTGTCAAGGACTGTTAAAAGTGCTGATGACAAACCAGTACAATGGAGGTGGATCCACATGAGCTGAAACGCATGGCTCAGGGGTCAATGGGTTAATAACTAATGCATTCACCCCTGACGAGGTGGCCTTAAGTAGAATAATTCTACCTCTCTCTGACCTCTCTATAACAAACACCACTGCACAGTAGCGACAGCCACTTTCGTCTGTCCCAACTCCCAAAATAACCTCTCCACAATGGCCATTACAAGATCCACAATGCAAAAGCTAATGTGCAAGGCTGTGCTCTAACGGCGCCCGGTCGCCTGAGGCGACTAACATTTAGCTTCGGGCGACTGAAAAAAAGTTCCCGGTCGCCCGGCCGGGCACTCTTGCTTCTGATGCAGTGTTCAGTTAAGTAGGAAGAAAAATTTAACATACTGGTGTTGGCTTATTGAGTCAGAGTTTAGCTAAACCCTACGGAAAATGTTTTTACGAATGTTGTACGAAAGAAACGGGCGCACGTCAATGTTCAAAGGTCGTTCTGCATGATTTCACACGTAACATAATCCATCACTTTAAACGTGACAAGCAGCAAGGATTTCGATTTGTACCGCTGCTTAAAATAGTTTTAAAATGTTTTCTTTCAGATAGAATGGTTCATTAGGTACAGTTTTTAGGAGAATCTGTCAATACTTTTCTGACAGACGTAAAGCGCGGACGCGGAGTAATTTATTTTTGTTTTAAACGGAAGTTGCTGTATTGACCAGTGTGCAAATATAATGTTTTTACGGTTTTTGGCTGCTGTGTCTGCTTGGCTAAAACATAACTTATGATTATTTTCTTCCCTTTACATAAGATAATGAAATATAAAAAGAAAAGATATGATCGTTCTGATCGTTTTTATTGTTATTTTAGAAATTTTAGAAATTCGCATGCAGGATAAATTTAGCGGCCAAAAAAAATGAAATAAAAACACGGAAAGAAGAGCTGGTTTACGCTTCGACCGTATCCACGAAAAGCTCAATTATCCTAAAACATTCAGTGATAATATAGAAAAGAAAATTAAATATGACTTATTTTTTATTAAAACAATAGGTTTGGGGCCGTGGCGGTTTCACTGTTTCACGGTATTTTTCACGGGAACTTGAGTTCGATCAACTGCGTATAAAACTCCGTCACATTATATTTCATGCCGCATTGATTCTCCTTTTGAAAATTTATTTTCAAGTTTAGTATTACTGGTAAAAAGCACAGTTTTCCTATGTTTGACCCAAAGATCTTAATGAAGTTTACGTAAACCTGCTGAAATTTTTTACTTTTCTCTCTTTAAAACCTAAACAATTCGGCGGCATTGCTCGCGTTTCTGGTTTTAAATCTGAATGGCACGAAAACTTTGATGGGTTTCATAAGACAACAAGCGGGTTTTTGTCGAACCCAAAAGCTAAAATTACCGAGTTTGGTGATCAGCAGACGAGTAAGATTCGCGTGTGTTCAAAATACTTCCTCATCAGATGTACTCGGGCGACCAACTTGAGAGGCCTGGGTACCCCAGCTGGAATGCTTGGGAGCCCGAAGGGCTCCCCGAAATTTTTATTCGGGCGACCAACTTTGAGGTCTGGGCGACTTAAATAAAATGCTTGGGAGCCCAAAGGGCTCCCTGAAATTTTCCTTAGAGCACAGTCTTGAATGTGCCAATATTTTTCTATCCTACTTTGCATGTTTTGTTTTGTTGACAATTTTTTTTTTCATCAGCTGAAGATTTGGTTTCTGTTTCATTGACATTCTTTGATTGTGTTATATGTGTTTGAAAATGAAAAATTAATGTCGTACCCTTATTCTCAAAAAAGGTCTACCTCTCCATCAAGGTCACTGCTTTACAACAGCCAATTACCTCTGTCCCCCAAGTGGCCATTATAGAGAGAGTTAAACTGCACTCTTACATGTAAACTCACCTTAGTTGCAGCAATGTACCCTCCTGCTGCACCAAAACTCTTGGTAAATGTACCCATCATGATGTCGACATCATTAGGGTCCACTCCAAAGTAATCAGTCACGCCTCTTCCACGAGGACCCATGGCACCAACACTGTGGGCCTCATCCAGGAAAAGGTATGCTTTGTATTTCTTTTTAAGGGCAATGACTTCTGGGAGTCTTACAATAGAGCCCTCCATACTAGAAAAAAAGAAAACAAGAATTATCGCTTACTTTAAGGAGGTTAACCCTTACAAATTTTCCAGACCGGCATTGAAACATTTTGAATGAATAATAAAATATAAATATTATCATTTGTAATTGGATTTGGTTTTACATTTATACATACATTTAGTGATATCTATACAGATCATACAAAAGCCGAATGTAATAATAATTGCAAAATATTATTTTCTACATCAATGGCAATGTGACAGTGTTTTCCAAAAATCACAGACCAAGTTGTCTCCATTACTATCACTAAGCTTGTACACTGTAGGGTCAAAAGAGCTTGTTTGAGATTTTTCACATTTTAGTCCTTAAAAATGTGTGGTCAAAAATGCATATATATGGCTTCACCAATCTTAGCTCACCTGTATACACCCTCAACAATGATAAGTATTTTCCTCCAAGGTCTGTGGGTGCGAGGTTGCCCCTGGACAACCGACTCACGGAGAATATTCTCCAAACTCTTCATATCTAAAGATAGTTACAAAATAATTATAACTTAACAAATTATAAGAAATCTTACTGAGCAATTTACAAAAAAATCTGGTGTAAACACACATAGAGACATTATATGAATTTTATTTTCACACATTCTCGAGTAGCAGAAAGGCTAATACATATTTCCATGCAACATAAAAGAAATAAAAAATAAAACTTGTTTAAATTACAAGTAAATTTATACCTAATATGATTCTTGAAAGGAGACTGTCTTCACATGACATTTAAAACTACATGAACAGCTGTAGTTACGGAACATTTGCTTCTAATGTTATCTGAAGTGACAGAGAGAAGAAGTGTGACATCATGTTGCCCACATTGCAAACCTTCTGGATCTCAATAATCTTTCTTGACAGAGACGGCCATTTGCATTGTTGAACAATGGAAGAAAAGTATGGGATACCATTTTGTTTCTGAGTGCAATCATTCACAGGAAAGTCACTGATGTCAATTTTTTGTTTTTTTCTGTCATATTTGCAGGACCACGCTTTGTTGAGATCCAGAAATTTCGCTACCATGGACATGTGATGTAATGACGTCTCCTCTCTACACCGTGGGTACCAACTACTAATGAAAGATAACTGGAAGAATTCTTACCATTATGTTTGAAGACCTTAATTTTTGCTCCTGACAATCTAGCTCCCAACACGAGTGATGCATGGTTCAGCTCATCACTGACTATCAGGTCTCCTTTACCTACCAGGGTGGGTATGTTAGTTGAGTTGGTAGCGAAGCCCATACCAAACGTCATAGCAGCTGGTTTGCCGATAAACCTTGCAACAAGATGTTCTAACTCATCATGCAGGTTTTCCAGAGTACCTGCAGGGGAGAGAAACAGACCATAATTTGACCTGTAACATCTACATTAAAGGCATCCAGGGAAACACTAAATGAACAAACAGTGTCCAAACAGTGCACCAAGCTCAATTTTTTTCAAAGTCTACCTAAAAGTATAAAATGGTCACCTGACATAAAATATTGGTCGCCATTAAAAAAAAAGCCTGTTGTAATTTCACATGAAGGGTTATACCACTGACCACATTGATTACCAGTACTTCATTTTTTGCGTGTTTTGCGTGAAGCTGTTCAAAGTATATTGATCCTCACGTAAGCTTATGAAGTACATTTCTGAAACAGTTTCCTTCCGTATTAATTGATTCATATTTTGGCCAAGTTTCAGTAGCTTTTTCTGCAGCAAATAGATTTCCAGCAGCAAAAATAGCCTTCAAATTTCTCAAAATGTCGTCTACCTTGCACATCATTGTAAACTCCATTGAATGATGAAATAAAAGAAAGGTTGTACTTTTCTTTTTGTGGAGCAGCTATTAATTTTAAACACATGCAAACCCATTTAGTGTAGTACCCTGTCTGGTACGAAATTTTTGTCTGATCTCAATGGCGGCTACTAAAACAAGTCATATCTACAATAATACAGTTTCCAGCGTTGCTTTAATTAATACTGGAGTATTGCACACTTAGAATGAAAGCATGAAACTCTGATTATTTTTAAGAAGAGACACATTTTTCCAACTTTATTTTTCACCAGAGAACGTGCAATGAATACTTTTCTCATGGGAAATCTGTTTTCGCATCATACATATTTGTCAAACAAATTTTTAACCATGTGATTTGATTATAGCCCTTGATGCTCATTATTTTGTAAACTTGCTTACATCTAAAGAGTCATTGCAACATGATACCCCCATTTTTGTTGTCATCTGACCCAGTTCCCACTCGTCTTATCAAAATGGATGCCAAACTACCATGCCTACATCGCAATGGAATTTAGATGCCCCGCGGTTCACACTGGAACAACTAGGGTGAAAAGACAGATATTGTCTTCAATATGGAGCATAAACAATATTTCTTGCAAATGTTCATCTAAATTTAACTTTAGATGAAAAAGAGAACGTTGTACACCTTGGCCAAATTGGAGACTTTCACTGCAAGTTTAGTTGCCAATATCTTTTTTCACTTGCCATGGCAACTAAAATGGTTGCAACATGGGGCGCTAGCAAAGAAAGCTGTGTCTAGTAGCCCAGGAATAGTGGATTTTGCAATCAGACTGGTCAATTCTGTTGTTAAAACCTTTGGAAAGCTGTTTATGATTTAGTCTATCCAATCAACGAAAAAGCACAAGTGTTCAAAATCATAAAGAAGATTAATTACCCAGAAACCACATTCCCAGAAATTAACAGTTGATCAGTATGGCAACTAGACTCTGAAACTAAGTTGCCCCAACAAAATTTTTAGTCGCCCTGGGAATGTGGGCAACCCTTTGATGTCAAGCTCTGCATAATCTGGTGATGACAATCTGCAAACCACAAATTTAATTCTTATCATAGATAACTGAACCTTTTCACCTTCATAGGGACCATAATAGCTTTATAGGAAAAGTGTACAAGTTTGAATACTGTATGAGTCTTTACCATACTCATGTCGTGGGCTACATCCTCCCACACCATATTGTTTTACTGCCTCCTCTGCAGCCTCCGCACATGACCCAACATTCTCCGCAAACCCAAGGTAGTTGTATGAACCAAGGTTGAGAGCCTTTGTACTTTGTCCAGTTTGCCTTGAAAAGGAGGCAAACATATGTAAGTGATATAATGATCATTATTTTTTCAAAGCATGAAAGCCAGTAAAAGAACAACTCAACAAAGAGTTGCCTGCTATACCTGACTAGGTTTATTTGTGTCAAAACATGGAAGCTAACAGGATCACAATGGCAAGCAAGAAACAATAGCTGATCTAAATTGAAGCTTAGACCATCCAGTGCATATTTTACAGGTCAAAATTACATTCACATTGAAATTTTTAACCTAGGTTGACTCTCAATTTCCTTTGTCTCCTAGCCCTAATGCACCAGTCAATTCCACCTGCGGCCAGCCCCCCTAACCCCCCCAACCCCCCACCCCCGCCCCTGGTTGACCCCTGGGCACTGGCATTTTTTTTGCCTTGGATGGCAAATTACCGGGGGTGGAGACAAAAAAAGACGGCAAATGCCCCGCCCTCCGTCAACACTGCAACATTTTTCATTGATCACAGAGTCGAATAGCACCATTTTAAGCATCTTAATGTTCGATTTTTTCGTTTCATTTAACGTCTTCCTTTGTAATAGTGCTAGGATTCTAGCGACGTGTAGGATTCTAACAATGACATGCACCAGTTTATGGTTTTAGTACTGATATAAAATTATTGACATTAAAATTAATAAAGTGCTGTAAAGTTATAATTATGTTATGAACAGTTTTATAAATATGAAAGGATGTTCTGGCTGGACGCAGGTGGAATTGACTAATGCATAATTATTCATGAATTGGGACTAGGAGACAAACAAAATCGAGAATCAACCTACAGCTGTAGGTTAAAAAATTTTAACCTGAATAATAATTTTGACTTGGAAAAAATATTCCCTAGAGCAGGATAATTAATGCATACAGACTAGTACATCATGCTTTGTCTACAGCTTTACAGCTTCTTTGGAATACAGCTGTACATTGTATATTGTGGTTGAGTTTATACTCATTATCATAAAGAAACAAGCATACACAAAAACAAAGTCTGAACCAAATGACAGTGTAAATCAGATCAAACCAAGGATAAAATTCACACCCAAATATTTATTGAACAAAAAGGCTGCAAAATAATAAAGGAACTGTGCAGTACATCAGCTCAAACTTATGGAACAAGAAAAAAGGCAAAAATTAGTATTCAAATTCTTCAAGTAACCAAGTAACTACAATATCCCTACATCAAAACAGCTACCGCTTTCATTAGAATAACAAAAGACATTAATACTACAACTCTGATCAAAGCTCTTGGGACACTAATGCAATAGCTCGTCAAATTGAGGCATCTTCCCTCCCCCATTTCCCCTGGTGCAGTATTGACGTCATGTTTCAAGTTTTAAATAAATTTAACACAATCAATACTGCTTGGGGGAGAGGGGGACAGCAGAAATAGCTCCTTATGAGAACATCCCCAAGCATTCTTAAGAGGTAGAATATGAGTTAACTTAGCAAAGTACATCTTTGTACCTAATTTCCTCAAGTGTCCCAAGATGTTTTGACCAAGGCTGTAGTTTGACTTGTTCCTACAGGACAACAAGTCAAAAAAAATTTTATCCAGTTAAATTCTGTTACCTGAATGACCATCCATAATCATCTGAAGCTCTATCAAGAATCTTGATAGTGTCACCTGGAACACTACAAATTGGCCTGTTCCAACAGTCTCGTATTCTAGTATACAGATTTCTGGTGTAGAAGCTTTCAAAATCTGCATACAGGGGGACAAAGCCCTGAAAATTATAATAATAAAAAATCCATGTTACATAATATCATTATAATTTATATAATGTTACATAACATCATTATAATAATGTTACATAATATCTTTGCAAATGAGTCTCCAGTGGCTAATACACAGTTAATGCCTTAGGGCAGCTTAAACTTTTAACAGCATCTTCTCCACTGTGGTTCTTTTATAAAAAGGATTTTTCACTAGTAACAGAGTCAGACTCAAGCCAAAATTCAACTGTTCTTCAAGCTCTGAATTCTGCTGCCTAAATAAAGTGTGAATTTATTGTAGATGGGTTTTCATGTAATATATCAAACATGAGATGCAGTGTTTCATCACCAGATGAAACACCGAGAAGAGAGTTGAAAATACAACGCGCAGCGGAGTATTTTTGACGAACTTCGAGGTGTTTCATCTGGTGATGAACCACTGTGTCGAATGTTTGATATTTCTTCTCAAACAAAATCATTTTTGAAGGAGAAATTAAGGATGCAAATACTAAGCAGTGTTTCATCCGATTTCCAAACACTCATTGAACATTAATTTCCTTTGTATTTTCTTAATGAATTATTAATGAGTTTGAGAACTCATTATACAAGATTCTCAAGCCGTTGACAATAAAAAGAAATGAGACTAAAAATTAAAATGCATGGATTCTTCTGAGTGACCCCCACTGCCACCCCCCGCCCCCCGAAAAAAAAAATCGTAAGCTTGCGTCTTTGGTGTCACATTCTTCCTGGATGCATCCCTGTACTGGTGTAGGAAAACAAGACCGCAAACAAAAATAGCAATTAGTTTGTGGCTCTAAGGTTTGCTCACGTTCTCTGAACTTTATTGTCAATTGAACTACCAAAGCACACACATCTTCTGTTAATCCCACTATAAGTATCCAAAATTTGCTTCGTTTTGTACAAAACTGTACAGTACTTTCTTCAGCTAGGCCATCACATATAACTGATTATTTTACATAGAATTCGGATTCCTAAAGATTAAATCTGTGTTGTTTTCTCATCGGTGTATCTGCAAGTATTTTGTAAGCTCAACTTAACCTCATGTATGTTTCAGCACTGTATCCAAAAGTTTTGCCCATCAGAGAAAAGTATCTGAACATTGGAAGTCCATATTTTTTGAAAAACTGATATACTCTACAAAGTTCTGAGAGGGTTCCCCTTATCCTCCATATCCAAGGTACACATAATAATGATTTACACTACTATGAAATAAAACAATCTTTTTTTTAAATAAAACTTCTTGTATTGGAGTTATGTAATTGTATAAACTTCACAGGGTGACTTAGATGTGACAGTGTATGCCAAAAATTCATATAAGAGAGTATTTTCACTTGAATAGTGTAAGGATAAAAAACGTCGTTTTATATATCCTTCAAGATGATAGCTAAAAGCGAACATTGCCAAAAATTAAAATGAAGTCAAATAGTAAACAGCACACAACAAATGAAACATTGCATTCTTTGTCGATGACGACACACTCGGGTACACACTCGTCCCCGACAGTGCTTAAATGCATCAAAACATTACGAAACTGCTTGTACAGTGTACGTGATGCGTGCCTCGTGTTTGTGGAAAACTAATGCAAATCCTAATTACACAAACAAATTTGTCCGGTGTGCACTCTCAATATAAAGGTCTTTAGTTCAAGTATAGTAAAGAAAGCTTCAAACTTTAACAATAGCTTTTGGTTGACGCCTACAATCGATCGAGTCGTATCACATCAATTTTGCGCTAGCGGACAGCTGACTGCAAAGAACTCGTGCGATCTTGCAGAATTTCACTTCATCTGGAAATTCGATTAAAAAAAAGAACTCAAAAAACCCGTAACGTACCTTATTTCCGTGTTCCTTGGGCGCTTTTGATTTCTCAAGCCCGTATTTTCGCAGAAAGTCACGCAGGTAACCGAAGAGGATCAAGAAGAAGTACGACAGATAGGTCAACACTGCCACTTGGAACGGAGTATCTTCAAATTCCTCCACAAAAGAATCTTTGAATTCCTTTAGTTTTTCCTTTTCGTGCGCTGCAAACCCGTTCTTTTTGGCAGAAAAGCCATTTTTGTAGGATTTTTGCCCTACAGGGCTTGTCTTGTACGCTCCAGCGACCATCTTGAATGTGTCGAATGGTTTTGGTTCCTTGCAAATCGTTCCCAGCGTTCTCTCCTCCCCTTCCCCCGGAGGGCCCTGGGATATCAAGCCGCGGGATCAAGTGTTGAGGGTAACAGCTAACAGTTCAACACTTTTCGGCCATTTCTCATTAACCTGCGATCAGGCGATCTTTTTTTTCTTTTTTTCTTTTATTTTCGGAAGGGAAAAGGTTGAGAGTGAATGAAAATACATGCATGCCACACCAAGAGCCATAATGGCCACATGTATTATCTTGCGGGCTCTCACAAAAAAGGTCACGATCATATGCAGTTTGTTGTTTTGTTGATATAAATTTTTATAAAAATAAAGCAGGCATAGAGAAGAAGTGCGCGAACAATAACTGCTGCGGACTGAGCCAAGGAAGTGAAACTTGTGTTGTAGGAGGCAGAAAACGTAACTGGAGGGCTACTATGCCAGGGTCAAAAAGGGGAAGAAAGACAAAAGAGATCAAAAAACATCAAATACGCTATTTTGCCATTGTTTTTTTTTTTTTAAACAATAACCAATAAAAATCTGTCATTTTTAAAAAGAGTACAATGTCTATTGTACAAAGGACAACAGACAGTGCGGGCAGATAGTCCGTTGTCCATATGAACCGGTGTCGGCCGCGCGTTAATCAGTCAGAAAAATATGAGCTTTTCGTCGGGACAAACGAAACTGTCCGTTATGCGCGGGTGTCCGAATCAATTGGGTCCGTCGAGCGGGGTTACACTGAAAAGAGTTTCTATGGGAAATAAAGCTTACATTAAATAAATGAACTAAAATGGGTAAAAGTTATCAAAAATGTAAAGATATTGTTCCCAGGCGTCTTTCTCTTTCACTCTACGAAGTTTCAGGGTGATTTACGCCCCGATCGACCTTCAAGGCTGCTTCACTACTGCTCCAAATTTCGCGCTCAAAATGCACGCAATTTTTAGGCTATGTTCACAATAGGAAGCTCAAGCAGCGACGTTTTTGAGCGACGCTCGTCAACCAGAAGTGAGCCTTTTTCTCCCTTAATATGCTTTGACGCTACCAAATTTGTATGGCTAAGTGTCCTTACTCTAAAAGAGACGATTTGCCCAAGGATTTATAAAAACTCAAGACCGAAAAGTGAAAAAAGTCCACTTCCGGTTGACGTGCGTCGCCCAAAAACGGTCGTTGCTTAAACTCCCTAGTATAGGATAGCTTCTGTTCACAAATAAACAATCAGTGATTGCGGCACGATTTCTGTAGCCGAACAAACCTGCGCCGCGTCGATCTCTAAAGTGGAGTGTCACATATATGTTGTAGTTATTTTTTTCTCTCAGGTAACTTTTGTTTTTCTTTTGTTTTTGGGTATGTTAATGTATGCTAATGAAGTTGAAACAAAAGGAAAATTAAAAATTACCTGAGATAAACAATTAACTACAACATATATTTTACATCGGATAAGTGTTCAAACTATACCGCATAGATTTCCGTGCCTTACATTTTGCACCGCCAAAGTCACAAAGTAATTCCTTAAGACTCCTGCAATTCAGGTCGTAGCGTTCAACCTGGCCTCTTGACCGCACAACTCTAAGAAGAACTAACAAGAGTTTAAAAAATTAAACCGGCGCCATTCATGCGTTGCCCTCAAAACTCTCATATTTACACTCATGGCCACCTGTACTGAACGTTAAAGATTTTTGGCCTATTCTCAGCTTTTCTGCGCAGCAAGCGGTTTCGCACGAGTTCGTCAAGAAATTCGGGATGATTGCAAGAAAGAGAAAAAAATTCACGCAATATTAAACTCGATCGGAAACGCTTCCTCCGCAGGCTAATTCTCAGCTATCAGTGAACCCCATATACATTAAGCCAGAACTCCTGAGAATAAACGAAATTATTGCAAACATTTTCAGGGTTGAATTTTAATCTTACCTATTTATAATTCACCAACCAGAAGAAATGACTGAGACTTTCATTAGGCCTCTCGTAGACTCGTACTGTTCTTTTAAATCTCATAGCGCAACGTGCCAACAAATACGCGGGCTCACAAACAATCGCGCGATCTAAATTTGAATCTTAGCCTCGTTTGCACCTGGACCAATCAAATTAGCGAAACACCCGTGCGTCACTAGATGACGTCAGTATAGAGTATATAAGCACACGCCATCAGCCGAAAACCGCCAGTTTGCACTGACTTTCACTGTGTACTAGACTTACGCTACTGTTGTCTAGAGAAAAGTTGCTAAAACTCTCCCGAAATGGGTTGTAATCAAAGCAAAGTGAAATTTCAACAAGTGTTTAAGAGAAAGAGGGTAAGCGCAAGTTAGCCCTTGATGATTTATTTGTAATAAACCACAAAAAGTGATGTTTTAAGCGTATTTTAGCTGTGCGCTAGGACCTCGAGCGATATCCGTTGAACAATTATGGCGTCACCATTGCCATATAAGGGAAAAAATTAAATAAATTCTGACCAATCACAGGACACCGTCTTCGGCGCCAGTTTAATCATATAAGGAAACAAAATGAGATAATTCTGACCAATCACAAAACATCGTTTTCAGGCCACTGTGTCATAGCATATGCATAACCAGAAAGGGAAATAAATATAATTGAATGATTCAAAGGGAACAATTGTTGCTCCTGTAAATATCTAACTGTAGTAATCGTTCACCATTATCATAGAATGCCTAAAATGGGCGCAATTCCGCAATAGCTTTAGGCTGTCCATAAATGTAGCAGCGTGTTTTGTCGACGTCTCAAGTGTGTGCATTTAAAATAGAGGGATTAAGAGTCACGTTTGCCACGAACGGAAAACGTTCAAGTTAGAACATTTCTCAGAGGAGAAAATAAGCAGATAAGAACTGTCCAGAACAATTCTTATGGTTAAAACTGTTGTAAAAGTACTTATTTTTAAGTAGAAGTAATAAACAGTAAACGACAATTCAGGGAAAGCTTGGTCTCGTGGTACAAATTCAACCGTCGATCACTTAACTCTCAGCGCACGCACGTTTAGTAACTAAATAGTCTCGCACAGAAATACTGTTTTAGCCGGGTTTCTACCAGTTTTTAGCCTAAAGGCCGTCAGATTAGACCTGATAATCAAATTCCCAAATCATCGGCAAAATGTCGGCATACATGGGCGAGGATCAAAAAATGCTTCAAATGCCAACAAGCATCGAGTTGACTTTTAACCGCCTCCGCTCTTGTTTAATTGTATTACAATTAGTGAATTTAGAAATATAATGAATTCAATAATCAAAGTGCTCATTCGTTAAAAACTAGAATAACGTAAAACATTATCATTCGGAAAGAAAAAAGGGGTTCAAATTCATTGTGAGATAAGTTCAAATTTTGCAAGCTCCATAGGTGTAACACATCAACTGAACTTTTGTCTTGGTAAAAAAAAGTTGAAAGTAATGTAGAACCGAAGACTAAAATAGGCCATTTCAGAGTTGCCCCAACCATATGTTTCAAAGCGAGGCTAAGTGCAAAGCATTTATATGCAAATGACTGTAATTTATTCTCATGCAAATTAAAGTCATTTCCACAAAAGTCTTTGCCCTTGGCCTTGTTTTGGAATTAAGGGGTTTTGAGACGCTGAAATAGCCTCATTGCTCCAGCCAAAATCTTCAAATACGAACAATTCCACAATTGATTTCGGCTCCATTTAAGTCCTTAAAGAACTCAGTAAATGCAGAATAGCATACTTATGACAAGAGAAAACTGAAAAGCTTAAGCTAATGAATAGCAACTTTTTTTGGTTCTCTTAGGCGACCAAGAGAACAAGTACTTGGTATGTGGAGTTTGAAACTGAAGCTCAATGCAGTTATGAATTCAGTTCGCCTATCAATCAAACAACTCCACAGAAAACAGCCCCAAAATTCACCACCCACCACGAGAACAACGCCTCTCCTTTAACTTTCATGATGAGGAAAGATAGCGAGTGGGTGGAGTTATACGATCAAGAAGAATTGATAACATGTTTGAAAACATGTTTGAACTATGAAGGTGTCCTTGAAAATGGAACACACGTTTTTATGCTTACCCCAAGGCAGCTGCTAGAGATGAAAACCTATGAAAATCAATGTATTTATGAACTACCCTGGAAGGGCTGTATGGCCTTGGAGTACTTTATTAGGTAAGTGAAGGGTATGCTATAATACAAAATGAAAGTCCGGCGTTTTTGCGTAGTAAAATTTGACCTTACTTAAAGGGATATTTTTCTTGAAAAGCAAAACATCTTATCGAGACTGCGTTGGCATGCTAAGAAGCGGTGAGATCACTGCCTCGATTAGCTATGGTTTACGCAAACGTTCTGTGAATCACGACAGAAAATGTGCAAGCGCTGACCGCAATTTGATGCTAAAGGGTTCTTATGCGTGTCAAATCATCACTCTTAAGGAAAAGTAGATCTTAGCGAGAGATTGCACCGGAAAAGAAAATTGAGTTATATCCACATAGTTACTTAGGCTATCCTTAAAAAGTGTATAGCTACCCCCAACAATTTTGTTCCTCTTGCTAAGAATTCTTTGCCAAGTCATCAGGATATCGTTCGTGAAAAATAACTTAAGTTTGTATCGAGAGGCAATGTTCTGGTTAGCAAATCTAATGGTGCGCAAAAGGCATTCGCGTAAGAATTTCACATTTAGATTGGTGTAAACAGAGACAGATTCTAACTCCTAATCTTTCCATGTTTTAATTCCACAGCTATATTCAAAAAGCAATTGAAACAAAGGTTGAGAATGATCCCTTTGTTATTGTCTTCGAAGACATTGACAATGAACCAGGTTGCAGCAAAATGTGCACCAATCTGATTAAAAAGACCTGCCAAAGACTGCAGATGAGGTATGCTAAAAGATCATAATAAACGTCGTTTAGTCTGCTTTTGAAACACTGTAGTGCAAGCTGTGTTTCTCGATTCCTACCCCAGTTTCTTGGACTTCTGATTTTTCCGTTCCCGGCCATCCCCTTTCTCTACCCATATGTTCTTTTTCTTTTTGCTCATCTTCCTTTTTTCTTTCAACGTCCTCTTTAATTTCGTGTGCAAAAGATGCTGTAGATAATTAAAATCAGCTTTACATTCCCTGCCGGTAATTGTTTCAAGTATACTCATAACGTAAAAACTAACTTTTAGTACTTTTCATGCTATAATTACCGGTTTTGAACAGAAAGGAAAAGAAAAAAAAATATGTAGTAGTCTAGCTTTATATAATATAAGCGAAGGACAGCCAGGCCCAAGTAAACCAAGGCAACACTACCCTTTTTGAAGTACATACGATATGTCCCGATATCAAACTCACCGATCATAGGCGGAGTTTTATCATTTGCTGTTATTCTCTAATTGTTACAAATGAAAAGCACAGCCTTAGCCATGAATAATGTTAGGTTAACTTTTGTTTTATACAGATTTAAAGGGGGGTTGGAGAAAGTATATGTCTACAGGCCATCAGGTCTGCTCGCACGTGAGCTCTCCGTGCGAAAGCTCTTCAACCTCCCCTTTGTCAGGTAAGAATCACTGCAAATAATATAAAATTGTGTTACAAAAGGATCGCTTAACCTTCCTAATGCAAGATTGGAATTATATATCAGAAAAAAAAGTCGACACTTTCTGTGTTTTAGCTTCGTCAGCTCATTTATACGATGTATTTTTCTGTTGCAGCTATGAAATTGAGAACAAGCTTGTTATAGCTAATAATGAATTCTCTATGGCACAGCTGACAAAAACCTCAGGTAAGTACAAGTGCTTTCAGCTAAGTTTCTATATGTAACGAACAGCGCCTTGGTTTGCACAAAAGAGAACAATGGACAAAGAGGCTAAGAAATACTCAAGACTGAGGTCGTCTTTTTCATCATCATCAAATATGTTCTGATCTCTTGCCGAGCAGGAGTCGAAATTCGGGTTTCTTCATATATAAAAGAACACAGTCCCTCCTCGGTCAGCCATGCATGCAATGATATTTGCGTATGTGATAAAGGCGTTACTCGGTTGCAATCAACTATCGAACGTGAGTGCCATCTAGTAAATTTTCTTTCACGAACCATTGATAACATAAGCAGCCTTTTGGGTAAATGAGCCCAGTAAGGAAAAAAATAGATAAGTCTTAGGTTAGAAGGTTTCCATTTAAATCAATTTTGACGACGAATGGGGAAGGAGGTTTGCCTCTCTGTAATTGCAAATAATTCTACGACGGAACTCATCGCTTGACTTAACTCATAGTTGTTACTCATTTTCTTTTGTAGGCTTACGTAGCAGTCTCCAGGTCATGCACCAAGAAGCAGTTTTCGTGCAAAATGACGAAATTCAGTCACCTTATATGGTGGTCTGCGGAATTTATAGCTTATATTTCTAAAGAGACTGATTAGTTAAGTAAAGTTACTTAGTACACGAAAAGCTATTGTATAAACTGATTCTTAGATTACGTAACTAAAAAAAGAGTTTTAAATAGCTTCCTCCCTCTCTTTGACACATGATAATAATCTTTTTGCTGAATCTTTTAAATATAATCTTAACGTGACCTAATATTATAACAATCACATCATACAATCTGAGATTTTAGTTATATTTTGATTACTCAACATTTCAACTCATACATTCACTAAGAGGAAAACTCATTATAAGCAACACTTTGCACGCCAATTCAACGAAAATAAATACATTTTCTAAAAAAAACTGAATTTCATTAATATATCATCGAGCGTCATTCACTAGTGTTTAGGTTTAATTTTTCTATAAATATTTTGCGGGTCGGGATTATTATTGGAGTCTAATGATGTCCTATCAATTATGAACCGGCAGCTGGCTAAACGAATCAGATTGGCTATTTTATAGTAATGGCCATTTTAAAACACGAATACAGTATACTGAACAAAGTTCGTTTGTTGTATTCGTTGTGTAATTTGAACTTACTAGTTCTTTTTAGGTGAATGTTAATATTCAGGGGCGGATCTAGGGGGAGGGTGCAGAGGGTGCGCACCCCCCCCCCCTCCCCCTGAGATGACCTGCGGTTTTCCAATACAACTGGTATTCTGCAAAAAAAAAATTATGTGGTTTATTGGTGTTGAGGTAGAGCAAGAGACGAGTGCACCCCCTCCTAAAAAAATTCCTGGATCCGCCCCTGATATTTCATGTTTTTAGGTCTCGTAACTTCACTCTCCTAATTGTCACTGGTTAAACTGTGTTTGATTTTGTCAGATAAAATAACTGAGATACAAGCAATTTTTTTGGACGAAAAACCCATTTTTTTATTTCATAAGTACAATCCTATGACACCTATTTATTATTTATATGTTTTATTAGCCAGATAGTTATATAGTTATATTTAGTAGGCCAAACCTTTTAATGGCTTTTTTTATTACTAGTGCAATAATCCCCCTGACTGGGATGTTGGGAAAACGCTCAAAGCTTGCAAATCTCAGATTTGTAAATCTCTCCCATGCTTTTCGAGAGTTTTTCCAACATCCCATCACATGCGTGTGCTTATTGCGGTAGCAAGCCAATAATAAGGATTAAGGCGTGGTAATACTGTAGTTAATGTAGCTGGTATAGACTTATTTAGTAATAACAATAAACAATGCAACTTTGCTGTGTCTGTCGTGCAGTTGTAACTCCGTTGTAATGATGATAATAATAATAATACAGTTATATTGGGCTTATTCCTAAAAAGTCCGCAAGCGCTTCACATCAATGTCACTTTAAATGAATGAACTTTGAAAATAAATACAATCAAATATGAAATATTTTTTAAATCTTAAAAATTACTTTAAAAGTTGAAATATAACTTAATTGAATAAAACCTAAAAAAACTAATCTATTCTAAACTCAAAAGTTAATTTCCAATATACCGGCTTTACGGTTGTGAGGGCATGCTGGGTAATCAGGACAAGATGCTGAAGATGGTGGAATAATCAAAAGTTTGTAGGGGAATACAAAGTCATTTAATTCTTGCTAATTGAAAATATGCACTGTATGTCACTCTCCCTTTGAAAAATGTAACTAATGAGCTTATAGAAACTACACACTAAATCTGGAGTGCATAGCAGTCCTTTGTTACTTTTTAGGAAACCTGAGTTCTTCCGTTCAACTTCTGTAATCCGACAGCACAAAAATTTCAGAAAATGTATGGAAGACGTCAGATTTTCTAAAAAGCGACAAAGGACTGCTGTGCACTCCACATTTAGTGTATAGTTTCTTTAATTTCACTAGTTAAAGTCTGCAAAGAGAAACTGACGAATATATTCAATTAGGAAGAATTAGTTGACTTTGAATTTCCATACAAACTTTTGAATTTCCCACCATCTTGTCCTGACTACCCAGCATGCCCTCACAACCTTAAAGGGGTCTATGTTAAAAAATGTCTAAATTTATGTCGCAGCAATATGCTTTTTTTGAAAAGGAAGGTTTTCAGCGTTCCTTTAAAACAACCTAAGGAGTTGTCTCCCCCACCCTTTCCACACAATCGAAGATCACCGCCAGAAGAAAACCCGCTTTGCGCGCTTAAATGTCAGCTGATTTAGCAACAGAACGGGAACGTCTGTTGACGACGGAAAAGCGCGCGGAAAGGACTAAACGCGACTTCCGGTACCCAATTTGTCGCTCTGCCATTGGTCAAGCCAGTTGTTTGATTAGCGCGCCGTCGTCAACAGACGTTCCGTCTGTTGCTAAAACGAAGGCCTGATTTCCATCTGTCTGAAAGCGGCGATTTCAAAGTATATGGCGACAGCTAAACTCGCCTTTGCCTGAGACTGAACAGTTGACATCTCGCGACGCCACCACTGACTTCCCTACGAAATGACGTCTGAGAAACGAGCGCAGAAATTCCATACTGATATCGTAAGCACTTCCCAGATCTGGATAGTGCTTCTCATTGGTTGAAGCAAATTTTCAGCCAATCAGAAACACAACCCAGATCTGGGTAGTGATACGTCATCAGTATGGAATTTCTGAGCTCGCTCCTCACATGTTATTTCGCAGGAAAATCGCTGGTAGCTGTTTTCTTACGGGCTTGTGGTGCCTAAATGTGCACACAAAAAAAACGCCTGTGTAGAAGGGACCTCTAGATACCATAATTTGTTGCCACATCGTTTATTAAGACCCCTTTTCTTGTCTCGTTTCCTGTGCGCCTTTTCTCTTTCAGGGAGGCACGATCATTTAAATCGGCTCTTGTTTAGCGTCTTTAAAGAAAGGTTTTATTCTTATAAACTCGATGATGTTGACCTACTATGTAACCATTATACACTGAAAATAATTGTCGCAAGCGCGTGCAACGATTATGGCTATCATGAATAAGGTCTATAGAGAGAAGAAGTCGTTACGTCACGTTGCCATAGAAGCAAAATTTCTGGATGACAACAAATCAAAACGTCAGCTAAAAAGTGGATTCGCACTCTTTCAAACTTCATCGATCTCATTTAAGTTCATTTAATTTGTCAAATGTTGGCGAAATTTTCTGGGTTGAATCCGAAAGGACCGTATCTAAGTTCAGAAAAAGAAAAAGAAAATTTTGTGCTGTGGTCACCTACTCGATAAAGCGGAAGAGTGAAATTAGGACGTTTCATGTCGCAGTCGCTCAACAACGGCTAAGAAACGTAAAAAAAGGGTGATGCATGTGCAAAGTTGTTCTTTCGCCAATCTAAACCTATTGATTTTTTGCTGTTGCAAAACCTCTCTGTTGTTGAGATCCAGAAAGTTTTGCTACCATAGTAACATGACGTCACACTTCTCCTCTCTATTGTATAAAGAGTTCGTGATAGTTTAGATGATGTCAGCAGAGCCAATGCTGTTCACTGGTTAAGGGCGTTCAATCGCGAACGCACGTGATACCTGCGTACTTAAAAGCAATCAATTGATTAAGATAGTCATCTGCAACCTCCGCAAAGATCCAGTGCTCCTTGTCAAGTTGGTTTTGGATTCCCTTGCGACGTTTCAAATACACCTTCTCTCTCTCACCGTTTTTCTCTTTCATTCAATAAGGTGTACGGTAAAAAGCCGCGAGCAAGAACCTACATTTTCCCAAGTTAGCCTAAACAGGTTCTTGCATAAATGGTATTAAATTAGAACAAATTTAGGCTATTTAGGTTGTCAAATATGTTCTTATTTTCTGAAGAAAAAACTCATTGTTGCTAAAAGCATATGCATTTAGTGGTATTCAGGTTATTCCTCATTGTTGGTTTTCACATGACGTCACTAAAATTCAAACTAAAAAACTATCGATCCTACCGAGATTGTACTTTTACGATGCATTAGAGCAACTGAAAACTAATTTTCATACAAATTTACGCTTCAAAATGGTTCTTGGTTTTGTGATAGAGTACGCTTGAATTTCTAAGCTTTTGCGTGACGCGGCATTTACATGACGGCCAAACTGTCATGTAGGTTAAAAAAATGACTTATTTCAGGAAATTTTGCTATCTAAACAGTTCATGTATTAGAAAAAGTATTACTTTAATGTTTATGAGTTTCTCGAAGAACAAGTTCACGCTTTTGTAGCAAAACTCGGTAACAGATGTTTTTGTTGGTTTCCGTCCGCCATGTTGGAGCTCATCCAGGTGAGCACCAGCACGTCTCCTTACAAATCTCTATAAGTTTGGGTAAAACATTTATTCGGATATCTCGTATACGAAATATTCCTCTGACCTGAATCTTGGCGAGGGTCTTTGTATATGTAACTCCATTCTTTTTCCAGATTCTGGACTTTACCTATTGAACGGTTTTGATTTCTATTTTGAGCTATTTTGAATGGCGTGACACTGAAAACCAGCAATATAAAATCTGCATACCATTACATTGAAGTTAGAGTGATAAGGCACGTTTGTTTCCAAAGAGGATTCTGAATATTGACTCATCCTATTTACCTAATTGTACAAAATTTTTTTAGATTTTAGAAAATAAGAACCCGCCTCAAATTTTAGGTTTAACCGAGTTCTTGTATAGAGGGGGCTAACTGGAAAAATTTTATGCTAACAGATTCCTAAAAACCAGTACTTAGTCGCGGGATTTTACTGTATAGAATCATCAACAAACAGAGCCGGTTAGTTGTCGGTTGGAAATAGCAGTTTCGCATTCTAGAGATTCTGATTGGCTTATTCGAGCCAGCTTCTTAGCCAATCAGAACCAGTCACGACTTGTCACATGCTTTCTCCAGCTTTTGGTGTCCACCTCATAGATTTGTTCCGAAATGTAATTAGCTTTTCGAATAAGGGCTGTTGTGATTTTGTGAGCCGGGACACTATCTACTGAAAAAAGCCCACCCTTGTATGCAGCCTGGGTTTGAGATAATCATTAAATTATTAACATCTTAACCTTCTCACGTCCACTGCCTAATTTTAAACGGGCACTGAGCGAGATTCCATTTATTATAGGATTATCGACAAAACCCATTTTGTACGAAAGAGCGCACCAAGTTCTACAAAATCCTCAAGTCCGGTGCAATTGGGCCGTTATTGAACGAAACCATCTAAACTCCAAATTTTATTACGAAATATAGAGAAGCCCGATTCCGTACTTAATTTTTTTATTTTCCTGAGTTTTTAAATTGCTGTATCTTATTGGCCTGATTGTATATTGGCACAGTTAACACCGAACTTGAGGATTTTGTAAAGCTTGGTGTGCTTTTTTTTGTACTAAATGGGTCTAATGTCGATAATCCCATAATAAATGGCTCATGCTCAGTCCCCCTCGGTTTGAAATTTGGCAATGCAACAACCATGATGCACAGCGCGTGTGACGTCATCATACAAATGGGCTATTATGCTTGAACTTTCGTATAATACTTCAAGTATATAACAAAGAGTCCATTGTCAGGCTCTCGTTGAAATCCATTAATTCATTGAACATCTTGGATTTCTTTGGCTCCTTCTTTCATTGTGTCTGACACCACTCCATACACTGTAGTCCAGGCCTCTCTCGCTTCCAATGTGAAGTTCTCTCCCAGGCCCTTTTCGAGCGTGCTCAGTAAGGCAGCTCCTACCGGCTGGGAAAAAAAGCATAAAGAATACAATATTGCAAGTAAGGCCTTCGGCTAACACTTTCCATAAACGGTGGTTGGTTTTCTGCGGAACTGTGGTAGAGGCAAATAGGCTACCAAAAAACATTTCGAAACTGAAGGAATGTCAAAAATGTATACCTACGGTTGGGATCAATTCGTCTTTTGTTTCAGTAAATGTTTATGCTTTAGTTAGATTAAAACAACAACAACAACAAAAAAAAGAAACATAATAAAACAAAAAACTTAAGACCCCGTCAGACGAATTTTTTTTACTGACACCCAAATAGAGCGCTCCGTGTTAATTAGAGCCGTAACTTATGGGGTCGTAATTTCTAGTCGTATCTCTGCTGTCTGGGCCTGATGAAAAGTAGCATTTGCAAGAAAGAGCCCATAACCCGGAGCGAGCAACGTCCATGTGCTCGTGTCACGACGTTTTCACGGACCAGTTTATTTTTAGAACGGTTTTGGTGCGAATCGGAATGTCTTTTAAATTCCACAAACCAGTCAGCAAAACCTACAAACCTAAAAATGATATTTTTTTGCCTTTTAATAACCTTAAATTTTCCTTTTTGATATCTTATACTTCGAATGTGCTCATAGACATGGTAGAGATTCTATTTTTCACGGGAAAAAGTGCCCTAAAATGTATCCAACAATAAACTGGTCAGTAAAAGAAACCGTGACATAGGCTGCATAGGCCTAGTATGAGAGTTGCTCGCTTCGGGTTATGTGCTCCTGTTGCAAGTCGAAATATCGCAACTACTGTCTCTTATGACAGGTCCATGCAATAGGCTTTTTGGACAATTGTTGTTTGTACGAAACTGCCTGAACTTTGTTCCACTAGTGTTGTCAGTCTTGAGAGGAGGAAATAGAAGCGAAATCCCTGGGGGAGTACTCCCTGGAATTCTTTGTAGGGATGTGCCGCCCGGTTCTCCAAATCCTGACCCTATATCAGACCAAACAATGTCATTTTTCACACCCGTTTATAGACCTGGCTGAAAAGAAATTATGTCATAATACAAATGGGCTATTAAAAAAAAGATTTCTTAAAATCCATTTCGAATTCGCATATTTCTCTTTCCTTCTTACTCGTTTGGAATTGAAACGTTAATACCTTCATAAAGTCGCGTAGTTGCCTCAAAAACTATATCAGATTCCATGCCAAAAAGGGCAAGTCTATATCCATTTACACACCGAAACGGCGCAAAACCCTACCCTTTTGGGTGGCACAAGGGAGAACCCCCGAGGCGAAATGCTAAAGAGGCCGGGTCAAAACTTTTACTGACGTTATAATCAACTTCAAATCAATAATACCCCGTAGTGGTGTTCTTCAACTTTGTACATGCTATGCCTCGCTCCCAGATCCTTAAGAGCTGGAACGACGGAGCTCAGATCGTTGAGTGATGTCACGGCCAAATCAACATGTTGCATAGTTACCAGTGATTGCTTCTTGAAGCGCGCATCGCTTCTTAAGACGTCTTCAGATAATTCGATGTCTCTAAATGAAAACAGCTGCAGTAGTTCTGGCGAATCGGTGAATAACCTGGGCGAAGACCAAAAAGTAGGGTTTGTTTCAGTACTTTCCATACTGACGAATATTTAGGGGGTAAAAGTATATTCCTCATCAGTAAAATCCAACTAGTGGTCTATTATCAATGCTGCGTGCTGATTGGTTGAGCCACTACTAGGCTATATGTTATAGCCCAGTACAGAGCTACTCTGAGCTACTCTGAGCCCAGTAATAGCGAAAAGCGCCGGCTTTTTGGCGGCTAAAAAGGGGATTAAAGTCGGGCTTTAACTAGCTAAAAATGTCTCGTCTCGATATTTTTGACCAACTAGTTGGATTTTCAGCACTAATTAAAAACAATTATTCCTCTCGCCCTCATGGCCTCTCAGTCAACGCCCATTCGGGCTCGAGGAATAATTGTTAAATAAACTTTCCAGAATCTATAATCTTAACCCTACAAGAACTGTTGTGGTGGATGACTAGGCGGTAACGAAGGGGAACTTGACTGCAAAGACCAGTTTATAGGTATTCTGTTTCAGACCTACTGACTTTTTTGACCTTAATTCCGCCTCTGTGTAATGAATTTGTACGAAATATGTAAAACACGTACCCTAGAAGAATAAATGCTAGAATTTGGCATCGTTGATTCTTCTAATGACAAAAACAGTTTGTATGTGTTTTTATTGTTGACTCTTTTTTTGGACACAGATCAATTAGAAGATGCAACGTCAGTGCTGAATGGCATAGTTTGTGAAAATGGGTGATGGCTTAGAAAACTGCATATTACTCCGCCAGACAGTATCTTTCATTCACCTTTCTTCCTTTTGTTTATAAGATTAATTTTGTCATTGTCAAACCTGAGTCACTTTTACCTACCCTGACCTGAAACAAGCGAAGGCAGTGGTGTTGTCATGCAGAGCGCTAGTCCAAGAAAAAATACTTGTTTTTGACACCTAGTCTCTGTGAGATCAAGAAACCCCTATCAGCTTCCCTAAGGAGAGCATTGACATTGATCCCAATAAAACCTATTCCATTCCTTTCTTTCATTTAGAAAAATTAATAACTTTACAATTTCAGAATAACAGATTTTAGTATGAAAATACCTGACGTAGAACTCGATGCCTATTTGTTGTAAATCCGAAGATCCCTTTACTATTCCCCATGTGTTTTGCACGATTAAAATCTGTTTAGGAGTAAGAGGTCCATGTTTTTCTGGTTTGCTGTCTGTAGTCTGCTTGTCTTTACCAGATGACTCTGTGCCTGATTCTGGCTGCTCACTAATCTTTCCTTCCTTTTCTTGTTCAGCTGCTACCGGCTTTGTTTGTTTAATAACTGGAAAAGGCGCGTTTTCCACTCTTGTTGATTTACTGTTCCCGCATCCCATGTTTACTAACTAAAACATGCAATTAAGACGAGTTATTCCTCTAATTATCTCGGCCTTTGGTGATGACATATGTGGGCCTGTATAACGGAAATACTTGTCTAGCAATGACAAGGGGAAATGATTTTTAGTTAAGGCATATCACCTGTCGCGTTGAGTGTTTGTCGCATTTACCTTTTGTTTCCAACTTGACAGTAATCCCTCCTTTTTATTGTTTGTCTTTTTAGTATTAATTAAGGTAAATCCTCTATTAAGCCCCCCTCCTCCTCCCCCTCCCCCCTGATTATTCTACTGATCCGGGATGTTTTGTTTACCAACTGGAAGTTCGGATTTGATTCCGATCCTCGGCTGCATGACATCCAACCTCCTTGTTATTGAGCTTTTCTACTTTTTATTCCAGTTCTTTATGGAGAACTGACACCATCTTCTTTTCTGAATTAGTTAAGCCCCCTGTCTCTATTGAGCCCCCTCCCCCCCCCCCCTTCCCCCCTCAAATGGACCTGAAACCTAACTAAGTCCCCCCGGGGGCTTAAAAGACGGTTTACAGTATCGTATATTCATTTTCACCAACGGAATTACAAGATTGTACATAACACAAAGCCGGTACAAAGCGTAGCCGCTGTCGCAACAGCAGCGCTCAAGATAGCTTTATAACTTGAAGGATTGTGTACGAGTGCTAGTTTTTAAACCAAATTCGTGTGCCTCATATAATTACTTATCTACCAAGATTATCCCTAACGTAATTTTTGTAGTAGTCAGTGACAGAGTTACCTTATTCCGGCCTTTATTTTCGCAGGACTTAAATTTCGCGAAAATTTTCTCGGCACATTTCGCGAGTCTTAAATTTCGCGATCGCGCAGAAAAATTGTGTTTGCAGGGAATTTAATTTCGCGAAATTGACGATTAAGTGACTTTCTTTTTTACAAAAAATTGTACGTTAATCAACAATTGAAACAAAACCAATATGCTGTCCCTTAGCGGCAGCTGTATTCCTCTAAAAGTCAGCCTTACAGTAATAAAAAAAGTCTTCTTGTTCTTCCGAGTCATTACCGAGTATCGAGAGTATCGTTACATGTCCTTTCTAGGAGATCTCAATGGAACCTTCACTCTCTTCAAATGGATCCTCAGAGGGAAGACTAAACGATTCATCTAATAGTTGGGCGATGCCAGCCTTTTCCCACCCTTTAGCGATGTGACGCCTACCAATATCACTGCTGAGATGGTTGTCAGGTCCACCAACCATGAAGCGTGGAGAGGTTTCAGGGCTGTAAGTTTCAAATCGACGTTGACCTCACCATTAGCATCACCGTTTCCTGGGTTTATCTGTTTCTGTACCTCTTCGGAGTACCATGTGGTAATTCTGTCTTTCATAAAGCGCTTCGCCTCACCGTTAACAGTCAGAAACACAAATGCATGATTTTCTATGTCCATTAAATTTAACGAGATCAAAGTTCGCGGTCGTTATTTTTCGCGGGTCTTTAAGTTCGCGAGTTTTTTAAAATCGCGAAAATCGCGAATTTAAGAACCCGCGAAAATTAAGGAGAATTGTAGTTTGCTTCGGGGGATGTATAATCTGAGCGCAAAATTCCAAATCATATTCGTAAAGTAACTCCATTTCGTAATCGTAAGTTAAATATGAAGGTCGCTGTTCAATCGTTTCCTCTCGAGATGGACAGTGTGTGTGCAGACTTTCTTCAGAGATTCGAATCTCAAGCAACATTGCGTAATAGAATGGTCACGTGACGACAGATCACGGTTGAACAATAAACCTAATAGACTCCGCAGGCACTTGTCACTGGAAATCGATCCCTGTATCGACGCTAGTCTGAGGTCGAACATCGCAATGAACTGGTACACTTATAATCTCAAACAGAGAATAAATCTTTTCACCAAAAAATATACAGTTAGTTCAGACTTGCAAAGTATTCTCAGTTTTCTTGCCTTTTTTGTTGTTTTCATGTATAAATACCATGGTTGGTTGCCCTGTCTGTTCCAACATTAACGATTTACCTCTTTCAGGATTTGGAGAGAACCCTTGGGAAGAAATTTGTTATTCATTCCTCGGTTGTTAAGGACAACACTAAAGAGTCTAGCTCACTGAAATCAGGGGAGCCCAACGAGAATATAGTTCAAAACCACTTAAACATAGCATTGTTAAACGTATTTTAGTATTTAAACGGTATTATAGGCATATTTTTATCCCCTCAAAATTTTTCGTCTGTTCGGATTTCCTGGCTGGAAGTCTAGTGATCCGAAAATTATAGGGATCAAAACTTGCCTTTCCGAAAATTCCAGCCAGAGAAAAGGCTCCCGAAAATTCTAGGTGACCTTTTTAGGGTAAAAATCTGTTGAAAATAGGCAATTATACCATTTTTTAGATGTTCGAAAATCCTAGGAGAGGCAGGCAAGCAAGAAATTTTACAACAAATGCTCCGAAAATTCTAGATCTCAAATCGTCTTCCGAACAGATATTTTCCGAAAATTGTCGTTGGGTGCCCCTGTGAAATGAAGAGTTTTAATTTCAGTTCGCTTTGTTTTAGTTGTTCTTTTTTGAAGAGAAAATCCATTTTCCGCTTCAACGACTCAAGATAAAAAGGGTAATATATCAAAGATATTTGATTCGCAATAAAGAATACGCGCTTTTGTTTTCTCCGCTTGTTTTCTCAAATTCTGGTCGAGGTTCATAAGTATTTTAACGAATCTAAGTGGTAAAAACGGGACAGTAACAAACACATGCAGAAATACACCAGTTTATGGCACATTTTCTAAGATTGGTGTTTAACTTTAATCGTTTACGAGGTGCTCATTGTCAAGGATACAACAAAAATATACTTTCTTGTAAAGAATATAAACAGTGATAGCGAGAGTAAGTAAACTTGTCAATCTAAGAAATACCAATATAACGAGGCTCGATATGGTTGATACCGTTGTAGTCAGTATCATAAACCGCATCTTTTTGCACTCTGTGTATTACCCTTAAGCCTACAGAACTAAAAGACCAGAAAAAAACTGTCGGGAGCAGACATTTCGGAGCCATGTATTAGATTCCTGTGATTTAGCTATAACTGATAGAGACGCGTAGATTTGGAAAGTGAGACATTGAGCTAACAGCTGTTTTGGGACAGTTCAAGGTAACTACATCACAGCGAGATTTATGACGACAGACTGGTTATTCGAGTTAATTAACAGAAAGGAACTATAAGTTAAGGGAGTAACATACCTCAGTCCACAGTATTTGCTGTCTGCAACTCAGGCGACAAGTCAACTTTTGATCCCTTTTTATGTCTCACTCAACCCCTGAAATACGCCGTTCTTGACTAAGTTGAGTGACTGGTAATACTTGCGTGAAAAATAACAGTGAGAAAAAGTCGTAAATAAAACCGGAACTCAGTTAAGTGAAAGATAATGTTTAGAAACAAATACCTGATTGCAGAAGGACTTAACTGATTTGAATGCTTGCATCTCAATAACCTATTTCGGTAACTTGAGGCCATTTGCATAATGAGTAGGTTAATCAAACTATTGTGGCTTGTTATGAAATCGCCACAGCTTTTTCAGCTTAGTTTTTCATAATCATTTATGTTTTTTTTGTACTAGTTTAAATCTTTACACTTCTCTCTACACACTTCGCATGGTTCGTAAAAGAAAAATGTCTTTAAAAATCAGGCATTTAATCCTTAAATAATCATTTTCTGTTTTCTCACTGTCCTCTATGTTTGCATAGGCATTGTTGTGTTAAGAGAAATTTTATGCTGATCACGGCTGAAAACCTTAAAAGATCGAGGGTTCTATATAGCCGCAATGTCAACAACTGATGTTTGATCTAGTCAAGACTCCGAAGAAAAATGAAGCGAAACCAAAGTCGAACCCCCCGCACGTTACCAAAGTGGAGTGGTCGCTTACGAGAATCGCAGTCCAGTCCCCAGATGTTCCCTTTTGTCCCGCTATCCGCGCGAAGTCTGGAAAAGGGTGGGTAAGGGGTAAGGAGTTGGAGTCGGTAAGGTGTTCTTTGTGAGTTTCTCTCGATGATGTCACGGCTCACGGTAGAGTCCAGGTTTGACCGAGCAGAAAACGCCGTGGGACTAAGCTGCAAGAATTGAACCCCAGGAATTCTCCTCTCAGAAAAGGTGGGGACAAATCAGCCTAGTTTTACGAAAAGTGTAGTTCAGTGTTTGAGTTCAATGTTGTCACGAAATGTTCAATATTGTCATTCTTTGAGTAGCATCCTGGGAACATATAAGGAACATAGAGATCAAACGATCAATCAAGTGGCCTCTCACAAGAGGCTAAAAACGGTGGAAAATAAAACTGTCCACGATTAATGAATAGAAAATTTTGGTGTTTTGAATCGTTTGTCGCTTACGAGAGGTGATCGCACATGGAAGAATGAATGGCAGGAATATAATGCAACTAATTGAATTGGATTATGAACTAAACCAGTCAGAGGAGGTCAATTTCAATGAAATTCTATCATAAAATTTCTGAGTTATCGGCATTTTTTAAATTGGACCTTTTTAATCCTTTAGATCCGTAAAGGCCAACATCGAGTCATCTCGACCAAACAAGGTTGGACAAATGAGAGGAAAAGAATCGTTTTTCTTGCCGAACAAGAAGGGAAATGCCCCTCAGTAGACCCCGCAATGTAATAATATCCCATATCATTGCACGATGTTTGGTATCAGTAACGTCCGTTTGACCCTGAAAAGACATATTTTTATTGATTTGGAATAAATTAATTTTATTGAAAATACAGCCACTTTATCATCTTCAATTTGTGGTTTTGCTGCTGCGAGGATTAAAGTATTCATAGAGAAGCTGCTCTGCCGGTTTAAACACTGTTTTCTTGAAGTGCACTGCATCATACTTGTCTAAACTGCCATCTGTTCCCTCGGGATACGAGGCACTCATCGGAAAAACATCGAGAATCTCAATTCCTGCTTTGCACATGGCCCAGATGGCGTACGCGTTGTACAACTGTATGCGCTAAATAAAAAGGAAAAAGGAAATATTTTAAAACTAAAACCTTTTAAGACAATGACGAAAGGACTATACAGACAGGTAGACAGACAAACAGACAGACAGTCTGCTTATTGTCTGAGTAACGGGCTGACTGGCCAACTGTCGGACTAACTGGGCGACTGACTTCATTACCAACTAACTGACTGGCGGACAAACTAAATGACTGACAGACAGTCTGGTAGATAGCCAAGAGATTGAATGACTAAAGGGAAAACTCACTTTCTGTAAGACTGGATTACTGAGTGACTAAATGAATAATTACCTGATGAACTGACTGATTGTTTCACAGACTGATTGACTGGGTGATATTCGGCTGACTGACAGACTGACTCACTGCCTAATCTAGCCGCCAGTCAGTTATTCAATCAAAAAAAGTAATAATAATAAAAATAATAATAATGAATAGTGCTTTATAATAATTCACTCAGTTAAAAATCCCGAGCCGTAGCTAGCGGGGAGGCAGGGGGGCAGCTACCACTCCCACCCCCCCCCCCCCCCCTTGGACCTGTTGAGCCAGACAAATCAAGTCTGTGGATGGATTTGTTTTCTTTAGACTCAGTTATTTTTAGCTTATTTTGATTGTAGTGAATTATCTGCCATTGTCATGGCCGAGAAATTGGTTGGTCCACGGTGTGTGCAAATAGTAAGCAAAAGGAAGCAAAACTCCTTATTGAAATTGGCGTGCATATAAACTATTTGCAAGGTTCACTCTAATTTAGAGAGCGTGTCTGTAATGAAGCAGCCTGGAACTAGTCTAGTAGCGAGTAGATACATCTTTTTATGGGTTAGTTAGCCAAACACCATGCAGTATTGTTAAATTGTTAGTGTACAAAAAAAGACCTTTTTCTCGGCGGGTGAAACTAGAAACTTGAGCCGAAAAACCGGATGCTCTCGCAGGCTAATTAAAGAGACTTTATCCCGGTTTTCTGGGACGTCGACCAGGATGTTGAAATAATCGCCCGCTTTCAAGAGTGGTTCAGATGAGATAACTATCGATTCCAGACAACTTGCGAACTCATGTGGAATTACTGGACAGTTACTTGAATACTGTGGACGGTAAATAACAATGGTTCGCAGAAAGAAACAACGGTAAACTGTTCCTCACGGCTGGAAGAAGGAAACAAACAGGATAAAATTCAAAAATTATATTTTTGGCTTTATATTATAAATTTTACTTTGACTTTGTTTTTTCTTCTTTCTGTTGTGAGGAACAGTTTGCCTTTGTTGTTGTTGTTTTTTTTTTTTTTACCGGTCAAATCATTTTTAACAGATCCTGCTACCAAAATCATATCGGTTTATAGTTTTTATGCTTTGTTAGAAGGCCATTAGACACTGACTGACTGGCTGACTAAATGAAGGAATGGACGGATGCATACTTTAGGGGATTTATACCTAAACCGCTGAAAACGTTACCTGAAGAGTTAGGAATCGCGGACTCGGATGATCATGATACAGGAACCTCTCCCTGTGAATGGCTGTTGTAGTTTTCCAAATCAATTTTCCCCGAAACTTGAGCTGCACTTTACCGTACATATTCACCCAGGTTTCTTTAAACATAGCGATAATGTCATCAATCAGCTTCCGATAAACTGCAAATTTTAAAGAAGAAACGTAATGCAATCCACAGTTTAGGACGATAACACTTTTTTCGTCCATTTGAGGAAGATATATTACATCCCTGATTTCATTTAACACTCGCCAAGGATCAAAGTCACGATAGTTTCTCTTATATTTCTCAATTTCTACCGGTTCGTTCATGTTGTAGACCCAGTTGTAGGTAATGTTACAGGCTTTGAATATTTCTTTGCATAAAGGCGTGTAATAAATGGAGTCGTAGAATCTGAGAGCAAGTGAATCGCCGTAAATCCACAGTATTCCTTCTCTTCTGCGTGGGGAAGGCGCGAACAAGTTATCTAAAAGAAACAATAATGTATCAGTTTGAAAGTGGGACAAACAATATAAAAATCTCCTTCTTAGAGAGGCCTGATGGATTTGTGAGGTGTTACCCGACGCAAACTATTCAACAGCAAACTCAGTCATATATCTGCTATTTCCTCTTACATTTCCTCGGCCTAGTCCCTAGGCGTTCTCTCTTGCTCAGCTGTCTGCGCGCGGTCTGGGAAAGAGCGGGCGAGAGAACGCGTTCTCAGCAAGTCTCTCTCGGTGACGTCACAGCTCAGGGTAGAGTCCAGGATTGACCGCGCCAAGAACGCCAGGGGACTAGGCTGATATTTCCTATTTTCTAAAACCAAACGTAGCCGTGTCGCTAATTCTCAATCAGCGGGATGAACTTCAAATCTCCTGAGAAGATTTAAATTATCGAAAAGTAAAGAAATCAGGGTTCTACATTGTGAATGTAGTAACGACGTGACAAAGCAAAGCATTTGTCCATTTAGGTGAAGTATGAAACACCGAACCCCTACTAATTACAGTATGCGCGGGAAAACAACGCTTCGGGTGGTGCAAGGCTTGAAGATTGCTATATTAGTTAGGATTGGCAGGTGGTGAGAAATGCTGTATAACTTAAAGTGCATTTTCCCTAAATCTTGGAGCATAAAACAACATTTACAGACAGCAAATTAAACGTACTCTTGCTTCCAAAAATACTGAGTGAAAAATAAAACTCAGTTATAGAGGGTAAAGGGCCTTACCAGGAGCATGCGCTATCCACGAACCATTCATCCAATAGCCAAATCCATCTGTTAAAAACTTACAGTCAGTACCACAGTGGGACGGATGTCCATATCCATAACTTAAAAATTCTTCTGAAAAAAAGGTACATTGAATAAAATATATGTGTAAATTACAGTCAAGCCCAGCAAAGGAAGTTAAGAGGCCGTAAGGACCCTCATTTCAGTGTCTCCAAGACTATTCGTAACCTAGTGTTTGTCCGCGTGATTGTGGAAGTTTATTGTCGAGTCCGAAGGGTCGCTGGACTTGGTTTTTATATAGTAAGCGAAAGCTGAGGGAAGTACAATTTGTCCTTGTGGGTAGGGCTGGGAGGCCAGATATGTCTCCAGTCCCCGACCCTTTGGGCAATATGCATTCTCTAGCTCACTGTCACCATCGTTCACCAGATTAAATCAAGAGGGCGCCCTTTCGTTCTGTCTTTCCCGAAAATAACAGGGAAAATAAGGGACTGTAAAAATATCTGACTATTCCCATGGTCTCCTATTTTAGTATTTACAACTTTCAAGCAACGTTTTAGGTCATTCTCTTTTGAGTCAAGTCAATAGGAATTAATGTACTGGCAAGGAAGAATAGTTCGTACCATCTCTTCTCATTGGCCCGCTGCTCGCGGGCACTTCAAAGCACAGCGGTTCTCCGCCCGCTAAGGGATGCATCAAATACACTTGCTTTCCACCCAGAATGCCCTGAGGCTGGTTGCTTCCATGGGTATTTCCTGCAAACATAAAGGACCATGTTTGGAGTACGCTTGAGAATTGAGGGTAGACTTTTATGTATACATCAGCGTTGCTCTACAGTTTACAAGTATCTGTTCTCAATAGTTGCAGTTGGTACCTTAGTACTTGAGTATGCTTGGCTACAGTTTACCGTAAATGACCTAATTGAAGCTCCCTATCAAACGAATGTCTGTTGTCTAATAAACGACACCTAAAATTAAATAAACGCTCCGGACGTCTATTAGATCATTTACGGTAAAATTGTTTTGATAATAAATTCGTCCCTTGCTGAACCCTTTCACAATAAAGACAAGGGCGCAATGCAGTTTGAGTGACCATGGCCTTTTAAAGGCGCTCTTTGTAAGTTGGTTACCATGACACTGTTTTCTTACCCGAGATAAACCAGTAGTCTGGAGGGTCCTTCATGCCTTCACATATAGAATGATCCAGAACAGCCGATACGCAAAAATTTCCAGGGCGAAGAATCAGAAACAAGATCTCATAGGAGCCATTTCCGTGATCAAACACCGTTGGCGCAAATCCAGTAGGGCCTGAAATGAACACTCGCCAATAGTCTCCGCCAACTGATTTAATAAGCCCATAGGCGGTCTGGGTACGAATCATAAGCCTACTAAATTCACCAGCGGGGCGGATGTCCATGAAATCAAGAAAGCTGAAGCGCCCATTCGTTCTATTTTCCTTGCTCCATCCGGGCAAGCTGTATTCGTAGACTGTGTTTTGTTCACAGGGTTCTCTTATTCGTTTCCAGTCTATTCTCGCGTTGCGCATTCGGCACCAGTCCCTACCAAAGTCTCGTAGAGTGTTCCGATTGACGTTGCTTGTCAGATACAGAGGATAGTTCCATTTAAGGTAAATAAATAGTAAAATTATGAGGCCCCAGTAGAAACAGAAAGCTCTTCGGAAGAGAAAAAGGCGGGGGAGACCTTTCAGCGTACCCAGCCTGTGAACACGAGATTCGAGTCTGAGCTTGAGTTTTGGAATCAGTGTTTTTCTGCGCATGCTTTCGATACTGAACTGCTCGTGCGAAGGTAAAGTGAAATCTTCAGCATCATGCGAGATCCCGCTCATAAGACAACCTTGGCAGAAAGTAGCAAAAATATAAAACCCAGTGGTTAATTAGGAGCGTTTTACTTCAGTCAACTCTCTTGTATGCGACCACCCTTGGTGTACGACAAAGTGGTCGCTTACAGGAGGTGGTCGTCTGCGGGAAAAATCAAGAAAATAAGCTCAATCTGAATGATTACACTAGGTTATTACCTAACAAGCTAAAAAAAACCCGGACGGACCAACACCCAGGGTCTTTTGATATCTGAGAAGAAAGTACTGCCTTTGAAATTACATCTGCAAACGGTTAGACTTTCTAGTCTTCTCGGATAAGGACGAAAACTGCAGGTCCCGTCTCACAGTACTCACGTATCTGGTTCTTGTGGGACGTAAAAGAACCCACACCACTGTTCGAAAAGAGCAAAAGACGTAGACCCCGGTGGTGTGGTCAACCTTTCCTGATTTGGGTGGGGTATCTGTAAGGAGAGATCTTAATATAGGGATAACCTCATGATCCTCCGTCAGGTGTTGTAAAGACTACCTGTAAACAGTATGGTATGTGGATGGTATGTGTATGTGGTCGCTGGCGATGGCTTTTCTTTACAAAGTTTAAGTCATAACTCAAATGGGGTATCACAATGTTGCTCGATTACGATTGTGGTCGCAAGAAGAACTTCGACTGTAGATCCTTGAACAGAAACCTAGTGTTGGTCCATGCAATTTTTCCGACATTTTATTTCACTCTCGTACTATCTCCCCAAATGCGTTTCGATCCATCTTCTGTCCAGTTATAAAGGTCGTTTACTGTTAGTCAAACTGTTGGCCATCCAGTCACTCGATGGTTGTAAATTTTGCCTACGCCCGTCAGTAAGTCGTTTGTTAGGTGCCGGTAACTGTTGGCTACGATTAGGTGGCGTTTGTTCTTAACACTCTGCTCTATACTTTCCTTAACGCGAAGAACTCTGTACGATGCACAATTGTCTGATTCCAATGTGTTCTTTCGGAAGTGGGGATTAAGGATAATTGAAATAAACGCTAGTCAGAAAAAGTCTCTATTCTTTTTTTTTTTTTTTTCCGACGTTAAGTTTCCATTTTCTTTAAATCTGGAGGTTTTCAACGAGTTACAAATTACATTTACTTGACCTAAACAATCGCCACATACTGCAACCTGCAAGGACTGGGACCCGTTAATTTTACAAGTGTTCTTTCATTGCTCTCGCATCAAGCTCTTCCATGTCGTAAACAGTAAACGCCGTCAGTTTCAAGATTTTACTTCCGCAAAGTTCAAAAAGCTCTCAGCAGAATCCAGTTCGCAAATGTCAGCAAAATGGAGTCAGTGCATGTTATAAAAGTGTCATCCATCTTAGGTCTGGGCAGTTTCAAATTCAAGTTTGATTAAAATATTTATCACTGTCTGTCAAATCTCTTTTCAAAGCAATTTCCCCTACCTTATCTCAGACAATGAGAATCAGTTATCTGCGACGTACATCTAACTCTTCTTTTAAGACATTGAAGCTTCCCATTATCGCTTTAGAGAGTCTTTTAACCAGCCATTTCACGGTTATTCACCACAATAACCCCGTAATCTTCCGTTTGACTGTTGAATACCCTTTGTTCTCCCGCCACTTGCTCACGTGGTATATGATTTGTGACGTCACCTCATGCAACCTGCTCGATCTTGTAAACAACTCTCAAACCCTCAAACTGAATTTATTTTCAAATCTTTAATTAGCCCGCGGTAAAAGCGGATGGTCGGATTTTAACTTCACTTCAGTGAAGGAGGGTTACAAATAACGTAAAATAAGTTAATAAAAAACGAATTGATGGTTGCAAGAACAAGTAGAGTCTTTATTTGAACAGCCTTCAATCTGTGCGTGTTATAAAGTTATGCAGTTAATTCTAACTGGGCGGAAACCCTGTTTTGTGAAAAAAATTCCCTTTGTTAAGTACAATTTCCCGAGTATGTAAGTAAGTAATGCACTTGAGGCAAGAGGGAGAGTATTGTTACTCCGTAACTGAACTCTTGATAAGGTAGAAGAACCATTGTCCCCAAAGGCGTGCAGTTTAGTTTATTTCTCTAGGTTTTAAGAGTCTTTTAACATCTTATATCTAGTGAAGTTTTAATTTTACAAACATAGAACAACGGAGAGAGGAGTCACCAGTCCAGGTGCTGCTGCAAGTTTATTTTTTCTTTTATTTACAGCTGTCATTATTGATATTATTTGAAGTCTTTTAGTAAAATTCTACCGGAGCTCCTAACCATATCTCGCGTTGTGTTCGCTCGCGCTTGCGTTGTTGGCATGCACACTCCCCTGTGTAAATCTGCTTTCTACGATTACTTGGTGGCGCAAGGTAATTTACAATGTCATTGCTGCAGTAAATAAACAAGCATCTCCCTCTAAATGTATATACAGGCCATCAGTTTTTGATTCAACAAAAACTTCACAGAATTTTGAAGTGTGTAAGAGTAATCCATCGCTGATAATGTGTCGTGTTGCTACTTTGTTTATTTAAATAGATCAAGCACATCCCAAGGCTTACTTTTCGTAAAAATCTACGACGATTCTTGAGATGAACTTGCGGCCGTTTGGACAATGTTCAAGCAGGGGTTTATCATCCTTTTTATCGTTGTTCTAATTTGAGCATCGCGAAACGCGAACACAAACGGATTCAATGCACTGTTAGCGTATTGCATACACTTGACGAAGGCACCCACGCGGCCGATATCCAGCGGGGAAAGATTACAAGGAAAACAGAATGTGAACACGAACGCTGCTACCAGGTGAGGAAGCCACGTGACAAAAAACGCCCCGCACGTAATCATGATTGTTGCAGCCGTTCTTCTCTCGCGGCGAAGTTTCCTTCTTAAGGAATCGTTGCTTCTGGTTGTATGCACCACGGGCTCAACAGTGTTGCGAATCAGCGTACGAGAAATCTTAAAAATGAGTATGTCTAAAGGGACAATCGTCACAAGCGCGAGAAAAAACAAGGTAACGAGGATATAGAAGGGGTATTTACTGCTGACTTTGGGTGTAAGCATGAAGTCGAGGCAGGAGAGAATTAAAGATAGGGCCCAGACAAGGGCTAATGCTTTATAATAAGAGTCGAGTAGGAGAGTGCGATGTAGAAAAGGTCTTGTGATGGCGATATAACGCTCCACAGTGACTGACACTAGATGGAAAACGGATGCTGTTCCACTAAAAATGTCCAGTGTGATGTAAGACCTTTCTAAAAGCGTGCCAGGCAGTTCTTGTTTGAGATTCGCCACATATAGAGGAATGGCTATTGCTCCCACAAGCCAATCAGAAGCAGCTAAACCGACAATGAAAACGTGCGATCCTGTTCGAAGCAAGCGGTTTTTTATGAACGCTGCTATAATCAGGGCGTTTCCAACCAAAATAAAAAACATCAAGATGAAGACGAAAAAATCCCTCGCAAATTCTTCTCCCTCAGTTGGCTTGAACATTGCTGTAGCAAACCACTATGGACTGAACAGATTCTCCGAGTTTCTTTCTTTTTTTCGGATGCAGAGTCGCTATAAACAAGACATCGATTGAACTGAACGTGTGTTCAGCTTTTTATGCTAAACTTGTCACAGATCAAGTTTACTATTTTAATTTGTAATGTACGTGCGGAAATGTTACGGTCTTATCGAGTTTCAATGAAAAAGAGATAATTTTGTTTGTAAACCGTCAGTTCTTTCTAAATTTTCAAATTCTTTTGTTTTCGGGGGGTCGCCAAACGGGAACTTTTGTCGGTCTTAACATCAAATATTTATCGTCGTTAGGTGTTCTTTTTTTTTTGTTTTTTGTTTTCGGGGGGTCGCCAAACGGGAACTTTTGTCGGTCTTAACATCACATACTTATCATCATTAGGTGTTCTTTTTTTAGTTACTTAACAGAAAGACTCTTCCAAAAATAACAATCTCGATCGCGTCAAGACAAGAATAAAAGGGGACTCCCGAAATTTGTACTAGCAAAAATCATGAGTCGACCTTTGTAATATGTATGCCGATATGAAAAGAGTTGATGCGATCGACTCAAAGCACAGTTTGACTGAGGTTAAGTCAGGTTCCCATAAGGTTAGGGTCACTCACGAGAAAACATGTCATTAAAAAAGATTTAATTTGACCGTGTATTTGGCACAATTGTTTTGTAATAACAACTTTTCATTAGAGCGGTTAGGGTAAAGATATTGTGCATTTTTAGAAAATGATTTTTAAATCACTTTAAAAAGTGATACTAATGAGAATCTTTTCGGCGTACCAAAAAAACATCAACAAAAACATTTAATGAATAGACCACCAGCTTAGCTTTTGACTTTAAGCTTTGGCGAGGAAGTGTTTAAAAATTAAAGCTGAGGGAAGCACATGTATATTAGGAAAGCACAGGAAAGTTTTGAACGTAATTTCTTGCCGAAGTCGGAAGCGTTTGTCTGATTGAGATACTCGAGCCTCGCAAACCGAGTATACAGGAAATAACTGTCGGCAAAAGTCAAAAAGGGGAAAGTGGCCTTGAAATTCACTAATCTGATATCTTTCTCTCCCAAACAGAATGCCAGAACATTCCAATTTACTATCGCTTGGTCAGTTTCCTATTTTAATCACCCTTTGCAACCATGGTCAAATAATAGTAATATAATAATAATTAAGAATTTATATTGGGCAGTTTTCATGGCGAGATGATCAACTGCGCTTAACAACAATACATAGAACAAAAATAACTAAATGAAAAATAATAATTACATCATGTGTTGTGTATAATATCAAAAAAAGCCTAACTAAGAATAAAAAGCGTTACTAAAAGGTACGTCCTAAAAGCTTTGCTAAAATAAATAAAAAATACATAGTCGTGTATAGGTATTAAGTAAACCTAGCTAAGGATGAAAAGCTTTACCAGAAAGATGCGTCTTTAAAGTGTCAACAGATTTGGCCATTCGCATTCCAGAGGTAAATCGTTCCAGAGTTTAGGCGCCGCTGCAACAAAAGCACGGTCGCCCAGCGTTGTTAAAGTTTTAAAATTCGGGTGAGACAGAAGCCTTGCATCGTTAGATCGCAGTCTATACCTTGAGTTTAAAGGTTTAATTTTAACAAGATCATTGATATAGGACGGTGCACGCTAATTCATGAATGGCTTTGAAAGTTAAAACTGAGTAAAATCTTAAAATTAATACGAAATGAAACAGGAAGCCAAAGCAGCTGATGGAGCACTGGGGTTATACGGCAAAATTTGGTCGATTAAAATTCAGGTAAAACTAAGTTTCATTTTGTCAAATACATACTAAAAATAAGTATTACCAGGATTTGATCGATAGCCAGACTACATTAACTAAGAAGAGCTAAGTTTCATGCTGTATTATTTACATAATCAAGAGTTTTCATTAGCATGTATGCTTGGTCTGTAGTGGGCGATAGTTCTTGTCTATAAATTGCTACCGCGGTATTTTATCTAATAAGAAGCAAGTGCTGGACTAAATTTCTAAATCAGTAATATAATTTAGTGTCTGAAGTCTAGTGATAGTGTCTGGGTCAAAATTCAGGGAAACGTTTTCTTAAAAAAAGTCGTCCTTTTATATCAGTGGTGTCTAGAATATACTATTTCAATTGACCATGACAAAGACACCTAATTTACAGTCGGTGCCAGTAGGTAAAAAATTGACAAATATTAGAATTTCCCTTACACATCTCCGACTTGATTAAATAGCGACAGTTGTCAGATGGAACGTCATTATTCTAGAGCAGAACTGAAGTAATTAAGTAAAAAAATCATCAATTTCCTTTCCTTATTTCAGTTTTAGACACTTTTCAGATGAACGACATTTTGAACTAAGGTTTTGCTGAATGTTAAGTGTGCTATCAAGAGCCAATCAGAGAGAAGTAGGGGAAGTATTACGCCTTGGTAGCTTTCACGGTTTACGGGTGGTTAATTTCTTCCAGTTTTGACGGTTTACGATTAAATCATAGAGCTTTTGACGGTTGACAGTTATTAAGTAGAAATTTAGTCCAAGAGTTTAAATAAAAATGAACTTCGGTATAGATTAATATTAATTGTTGTGTTTTGGAAGTTGTCTTTACCTTTCTCTTTGAAAATTTCGAAATACTTCCAGATCATTGTAAGGTCTTGTAATGGCTAGAGAGAGTGTTTTTAAAAACATTTTTTAATATGCGAACTGGTTTTTCCAGCTTAGAGATTCTTCAGGAGCCAGAAGTCGGCGAGAATCACCTGAAATCGTGAGATTTGAAATATCTTGAAATTCTTTGACTCACGGTTAATATCAGAATCTGTATTTTGACGGTTGCTGTAAAAAAATTACCTTCTTTGTTGGCTATATAACGGTAAAATTTTAGGCCGTTTGACGACTGAAAGCCAGCCAGACCAGTCCAGTCGTAAAGAGAATCCAACTATTGATTAGGACCGTATCCAGCTAAAAATAAATAAATAGTGCATGTGCACGACAGTGATTGGTTTTAGAGAAAATCTCTAGGAACATGCATCCAGTTCTGACTTTTGGCAAGCGCACTTAACATTTGAAGTAGTCTACAGCAACTCTTAGGGAGCTTAACTAAAGAGAAATTCAGGCGACACAAAGACTTATACGAAGCCCACTCTCTAAGTAACCCTGCTTTTTAGTTTCAATACGTTCGTCTTTTCTTCGGCTTTATTGTGGGACTGGCACCTCGGGAAAGAGGTAAGTGACGTTGCGGAGAAGTGGCTGATATGAATAGGTAGGAAAGGGGTGTGGAAAAAGGTAGGGCAACGACTTCTACAGAACATGACTTAAGTCCTGAAGTAAGATTTTTGTGCAGAATCTTTTCCATTAGTGGCAAGAGCTCTCGCGCGCGTTCTACCATTTGACTTACAAAAAGTCGCGATCGTAGGTTTCTGCCTTAAGCCCATAGAGGTTGATACGTGCCACGTTTAAGGTGGCTCGATACAGTTTTTCAGGGTCAATACCTCCCAAGTTTGAACATAAACTACGTCGCCATAAACAAAGATTTGGAAAAATTGCCACCACAGTTGTATTTATTTAGATAAAGATGAAAATTTGTTATGATCAGGGTTGCAACGACATCGCGACATCGAAGCTGTCATAGCGAGAAAATGACGCTATTACCTATTTTACTTGCTGCAGTATATCTCGGCACTGGGAACTGTTCTTCCAAAATTGTTCACGGGAGCTTTTTCCTCCAATAGCCGCCTCGATGTTCGTGAAGTTTAAGCGAAATCTGTAAGAGCGTTATCGAGATATTTTGGGATGAAGTTTTTATGGTTAGAAATACGGTAAAAAATGGACAATCTTGATGTTCGGCTGTTATCTGTAGAAAACGAAGCGCTTTTGACATGCAAATTCACCTCATAATAGTTTTAATATTTTTAAAAACGTGTGAGAAAGATCATGGAGATAGTTCCAGCCGATTGCTAGAAAGAAGGATTTGATTAGTATGTATCGAAGAGCTCTTGTTAGAGGTTTGTAAACAATTTGGTCTACTTTAACAAATTAGCGAATAATTTTTAAACCGCTCGATAGATTTTTTAAAAAGTTTAAGAGATTCTTGAGATTAACCTTCCTTCTATATTCAAGATTATTGAATTCCGCTAACAAGAGCCCTTCGAAACATACTAATCAAACCCTTCGTTCTAGCAATCGGCTCGAGCTATCTCCATGATCTTTCACACACGTTTTTAAAAAGATTGAGACTACTATGAGGTGAATTTGCATGTCAAAAGCGCTTCTTTTTCTACAGACAACGGCCAAACATCAAGACTGTCCATTTTTTACTGTGTTTCTGACCATAAAAACTTCATCCCAAAATATCTCGATAACGCTCTTACAGATTTCGCTTAAACTTCACGACATCGAGGCAGCTATTGGAGCAAAAAGCTTCCGTGAACGATTCAGGAAAAACGGTTGCCAGTGCCGAGAAATACTGCCGCAAGTAAAATAGGTAAAAGCTTCATTTCGTTGCTATGACAACACCGATATCGTTGCAACCCTGATCATAACAAATTTTCATCTTTATCTAATACAACTGTGGCGGCAGTTTTTCCAAATCTTTGTTTATGGCGACGTAGTTTATGCTCAAACTTGGGAGGTATTGACGCTGAAAAACTATATCGAGCCAACTAAAGTTTTTACTAATTAAAAGCGAAGCTTGTTGGCCACTTTTTTGTGGGTAAGCTAACGACTGTTATCTCAGTAAATTGTGATATTTGATGATAAGAAAAGTTCATCTTGAAAGCTATATTAAATTGATATCCGGCCTTTTCAAATCTACTTCAAACTGGCAAATATTTAATCAACTTCAGCTCAAAGTAAAATTAAAACAACCTAAAACTCAAACGTTTCGAGGATTATGAACAAACACACTGTCAAGTCAGATGATGTTATAATGCTCAAATCGTGCTGAAACGTCGTAGAACGGAAACACAACGGCACCAGGTAACAATATTAATTTTATACTTTACTGATAACTTTGACCCATTTTACTTGATGCATTTGTAGCCTAGAGCCGTTATTTTTTCGCGTTTTTCAGGCGAGCACAAAGCAGACTCGGAGCGCGAGACACCCACGACGGGGAAAGACACGATATTTCCGTGCCTTCCCCATTCCCGCGTTTCTCGTCCACCACGTCCCGCTTCGTGCTCTCCTGAACAACGCGCGAAAAAATAGTCCCCGTTCTGCATGCACGCTAATTTATTTGAGGTGAGTTTTATTTGCCATACAAACTCTTAATTTCGCTTGGGCCACCTGTGATAACGTGTACTTCCAGCAGAAGACTGTCTGTAAGTTCGCCGGCACCTTGGACCATATTTTTTTCTGGAGTACTTTGCGATAAAAATCATACATTAGGATTTTGCTGTAAACAGAAATCGGTTTAAAATTTTAGAAAGCTTCAACGTACGCAAACATTACATTTCGTGGGTCAGACCAAACGAGTTTTAGTACTTGGCCAGTTCGGTCCACTTTGTAGAAATATAGGTAGATTTATTTATTTATATATATTGATTTCTGGGTTTTATTTAATACTGTCCTCGCAAAGATGAAATGTGACCAATGGTGTGTTTACACTCTCCTGGTTAATGCTAGAAGAAAATGATAGAACTTAAAATTATTGTTATTTTGATCATCAACAGTATCACCATCACAATCATCATCATCATCATATTTATTAGTATAAAAGTGACTTGTAAAGAAGAAGTACAAGTGTGGATTTCTGGAAGCTATGGTTAATTATTAATCTCTTTAATGCCCTCGAAAAGGGTTTCCTCAAAAAGATGAAAATCCACCTTGATCTTAACTTTTTATTGATGATAATTTACCTGTAATTTAGGGACACTAACAAGCAATGATCCAGCCATGTGTCCAATGAAAAGCGTTTAACAAACCTCTTTTTCACAATTTCTTGCATATGAAACATTTACAAGTGGCAACGTTTAAATTGCACCTGGTCAAAAAGAAGGATAATTGTAAGCCTTTGGGGTTTTGTTAAGCAGGTGGTACTTCCCTTAATTCTTGATACTAACTAAAACTCGCTGAAATCGCCTCAAATCAGCAAAGCGAGAGCACAGACAACAAGAAATGCTCCATGGGAACAAGGTGAGGCAGTTTATAGAGAATTTTCGAGCATTCCTCTTTCCTAATTCACTGCATATAGTAATGACTCCAAACAAACTCTACAATACTGTCGCGGCCTTGACGGTTATTTCGCAATATGATCTTCTCCGAATAGAAGCTTAAACTTGGGCGATCCGTGCGCGCGTTTTTTAGCCTCAGGAATCATTGTACGTGATGCCTAATTTTCATTATTTCAATTCCGTACATTACATGTACAGCATAATTATAGTGTTAATATGTATAGCTAGTCACCGTTTCATTAATTGAATCAAAGACGCTGGTTTTTGAGAAACAAAGAAGTTAGAAAATCATCCTGGGAGAGGATTGCAAGAAGTAAAGGAAAAAAATTGGTATCTGTTCAACTGTAGTTGGTGCTTTGGTTCATGATGATAAATAGTCCCCCAAAAAATTACTTTTTCGGCCCTGGATTGTCTTTGTGTGATAACGAAACGCCGAACAGTCTGGTGAATGGCGAAAGTTATGACAATTGCCGTCTCTTTAACAGCTTTTATTTCTAAGGCGACCCAAATCGTTTGTCTATTTTTCTTTTGGTGCAAAACAATAACCTCCGCGGCAAAACACACACTTTTTGGTACATTGTTTGCCTTCACTGCACGAAAAATTCATAATTTCGCTTTTTATGGACGAAGCAAACAAAAGAAGACTAAAGATGGTAGTTTTGTTTGGTTGAGTTTCTTTTTTTATTTTTCCTTTGTAAACCTGAGTGGATAATGACCTTAAGAATTCAACTCCGGTAAAATTCCCTTACATTTTACAAATTGATGGAAATGGAATTATTGCAAGGAAGCTTGTGCGAATTCACTTTTAACGTGAAATTTTCGCTGACGTTTGTCTTAGTTACGTAAGAACCATTATGACTTGAATTTCCCTAAGCAACACACGTCTATAGAAAAACGTGGGCTCGTAACGTCAAATTTTCCTTTCTCTCTTTGAACTTGGATGAAGTCTCCAACAACTTGATTCAACTCCAGTAAAATTCGTCACTGGCCGGTGAGCGAGATAGAATAATCGCGATGAAGATTTCAAGGACCCAAAGCTGAAGAAGGGTTTACATGAGAAAACTCGCACCGGCGCGAGTTTCATACCGGGATGACTTTTTGATTTCGTATCGCATTTTACCGCATTTACATTACTGACTGGGTCATTTTATATATCGCGTTTATATGAAGATATACTTCGTGTTGATAAAATACACGTGTGATTCAAATCGCAAACATTTCGCATGCGCTACCCGTTCCAGTCTACCGGCAGACCAATTTCACACCGAAACGAGAAGTCTTTTCGTGTTAACATGATATCGCGAAATTTCGTACCGGAAAATTCTCACTCCGGTAAAAAAAACCGGGGTGAAGTCACCTCGGTGTGACTCGCGCCGGCATGACATTCTGTGGTGGTATCATGTAAACAAATACAGAGCCACGAGAGGCAAATGGATTTCTAAAATGAAAAGGAGAGGTATTGAACAACAAATCAATATTAAGGTTATCTGCTACGAGTTGGCTGAGTCTTCCCTTGGTCCTTAGCTTTCCCTGTCAATCTCTTCCGGGGTTCATTGCCGGATTGGATTTCAGGTCACAAAGGACTGGATAAGAGTGACATTATCAACACAAGATAACAATGAAAAGAGCCTTACAAAATCCTCAAGTTTGCTGTTTATCAGGCCGTTATTGAAAGAGATTTGCGTCATCCAAACATTCAAAACCTTCAAAATTTACTAAGAAATATATAGACATAACAACCATCTCCCGGCGTTTCAAAATGCAATCATCTGCGCTGCCTTACCTGTCCCTTTTTATAGCAAGGCCAATCCGACTACACCTTCACCTCTACCAAAGAGAAACAACATATACATGATTAAACTCTAAATCCAAAAACTTTATTGAATGTAAAAAATGCGGCAAACAATACATTGGGGAAACCAAGCGCCATCTCCACAAACGTTTTGGGGAGAACAGCCGTTCCATCTTCGACTATAGCCACTTTTCCAATTCTACTCATGTCTTTGAACATTTTAATCAAGCCGATCACTCTATCAACGACGTCCTTCTTATTCTCCTAGAACTAATCCGCAGCAACTGTGACTCTGTCAGAAAGGCACGCGAGGCTCACCTCATCGAGAAAGCTATGACATTAGAACCCTGTGGTATAAATAGGCATTAGTGGCGTGATTTATCTTTTTAGTAGCCTATCATTTTCTGTTTGCTATGTGTTCAAATCTCGGACATGTAACTTTCATCTTGTATCTATTCTCATTTTGCTTTTATAACCACCGTTGAAGGTTTTTGTTGCAAACCGAAATATCGGGCAAATTGAATTCACCATTTTATTTTAGTTTTCTTTCTTTATTTTTCCTATCACACTTCCTGCCGTAAGGATCAGTTTACAGTTCTAATTTTAAAATTTTGGTACTCAAGATTTTACTGATCCAGGTCTAGTAAAGATCCGCCTGACCCTCACTGGTTTGTCGTTGTGGTTTTTCCTTCACAAGTGTAAGAACAAGTGTCCGCCAATCCTTACATTTCTTAAATGGGTGTGGATTTTGTTCAATATTGGCCAAACTGACAGCAAAGTAAAAGACTTTGTAAAGCTTGGTGTGCTCTTTTTGAGTATATGATTCTCGGCTTGTGATGATAGCGGTGCCCTACAGCTAAGAAAATTTGGCTATCTATCCATACAATAAGTTTTGGCAGTCACGTAACCGTATGCGCGTATGTCCATCCGCCGCGCCCATTCTGTCCGTCCGCAGCACAGGGCAACCAATTTGAAAATGTCACACTTTCTAGGTAGTGTAGGAGCGTGCAACCTGATATTTCACATCCATGGTCAATTGACAGCTGTCAAAACATGGTATCCACTGACCAGTATCACATGATCGTATTACGGGGTCAGCTGTCCACCTATCGAGATTGCGTGGTTTTTTCTTTTCACTGAGTTCTCCACTGACAAGTTTACACTTTTCGTCTGATCGCAGGCTCAACTCGAAATAGATTTCGTTGCAATCTTGACAAGTTTATTGTTTGAAGTAGATTATAAATTTATTAGCGGGAGCTTTGCCGTTATTTAGCCTTAGCTAAAGTTATATATTAACAAGAGCCTATTACCCAGGCTCCTGATATTAATATAATCCTAAAAAACATGGGCTAGTACCCAGTCCCTCATGATATGTAATTTGTCAATGGCGGCTGTTTTGGCCCTTAACAAAAACATCCAAAATCCAAATAAGCGTCACCTAAACTGCCAAGCAGCGTTTTGATTTTCTACCGTTTGCTTTAAAAGAGAAAATCATCGCGTCCTCGAATGAAAATGCGTTTTCATGAAGTCTTGTCAACCTGCGTAATTTTTGTACGAAAACAAAGCAAGCTTATTGAGTCAGCTGCAGTTCTTAAATTCACATTTACATCTTGTTTTAACGCATCTTTTTCATTTCTATAACAAATAGAGAACCAGCTTATCCAAACATTTACCATCAATTTCTTTCCGGCTAAATTTAAAAAGGCTTTCTGTATTTTGACGATAAAAACCTTAAACCTCTATACTATTGACAATCAAAGCACGCCAAAATGTCACATAAAATTGAAAAAGCCTACTTTATTTTAGCTGTAGGGCAAATTAACCCGTAATCTTATTTAAACAAAGTACTCCGTTTTAATATTACGTACAGCCGCCATGTTTGTTTAGTCTTGCTAAAACCACTGACATCATAGCATCGCGACTCTCGAGGAAATAATTTTTGAATAATTGATTTTATCTTAAACGAGTTAAACTGTACTCTGTCGCACCATTTCAGTGATGTGTCCTTGAATCCAAATTATTGTCGGTTTTTGGAAAAATCTTTTTGTTCAATTGGACTAGAAGATTGGAATTACCATAAGGCGGTACCAAGAACTCCCTTGGCGGTATACTGATGAGAAATTAAATTATCTTTTTCTAAAGCGGGTAGAAGGCCATCAAAGCTATCACCAAGTTATCAACCAGACTAGAAAAAGAGGCACATTTAGTTCCCCCTATCGCCAGCACTTTGAAAGGTAAGTCTCGTCGTTTTCAGTTTTTTCAATAATTTTAAGATCAAATAGCTAGCAATCGAATACTGAATACGCGGCTTTATCTTCTAATGTGGAAACAGACACTCGTTGACAACCATCAAAAAATGCAATAAATCTCGCTGACTGTGAGCAGATAGATTAAACAAGTACTTATAGAATTGCTTACTTAAAAGAGTGGCTTTCTTTGAAGCTTAAAACGACTTTTAAAGTTCGATTTTGGCCAAAAAGTATTTTGTTTCACTCCCGCTCTACGGGAAGTACTCGCAAGATATAAGCATCCCCAAAGTTAATTTCCCAAAGCGGGTGATTTCATTCACAGAACAAGACTCAATTAATTTTAATGTTAAGTCCACCTTGCAGATTAAGTACCACAAAAAAGTACTCAGTGTTTAATATGATTTGCATGGTCATACTTTAGGATTATATCCACAACTCAAAAGTTATAACTACCTTGTACTTAAGTGTAATAAACGGCACTACAGGAAAAAAAATTTTCAGAAACTTTCGCTTGAACGGCCGTTCTTGATATTTCGAGCAGCGGCAAAATTAGCCTGTGGATACATCCGCCCGCTCCCATTCCCCGCCCGCTCTCATTCTCCGCCCGTTCTCGTTTCCCCGGGCGCTAGAGATGTTTCGAGAGAGAGACGCCATAGGTTGCTTTATTCGCAGGCTACGGACAAAAAGGAAACTGTCAGTGTTTATTATAAAAATGGCTTTTAAGTCGATCATGTAAACAGAATTAAGGGTGGGGATTTCATTTGTTAAAGTGAATGAAAGGGTAAGAAAATCTTTCATTTCGGTCTGTAAAGCGGCCCAAAAGGGCTAACAGATAGACTTTATGGCTGTGAAAAATTTAAGAAAACGTTGTGGTTTTAAAGTATTCATATTTAAAATACAGTGCAGTTAAAGAGCAGTTAAAATGAATGCAAAGTTGTAAACTACAATAGGTATGTGAAAGGAGTACCAATCATCAATAGAAGGTATACCAAACGGGTACCTTTTCTGTTAAAAATGGTGTATAAAAGAGTGAGCCGTTGGACCTTGGCGCAGAGCCTCTCCGTATAAAACTTTTTTTCGGCGGAGTTTGTACTTGCCTCTATTTTCTAAGAAATTTATAGTGATTTATTGTACGACAATCTGTAAGCAGACGCGACGCGGTTCACTTACTGTTGAAGAACTTTTTCTTTTATTTTTTTATTGTTTAACATTACGCGACAAAAAAAGCAAGACTCAAAATTCTTGAATATATAGTACACAATAAAACAAGATCAAACAACGCATGTCTAATCTCATACCCAGATCTCCCACTGCAAGACAGAGTGAGATCTGTTTACGAGAGTAATGTGTGTCCAGCATAAGGTAAACTGTGTACTAGGCCAAAATGTGTATTGTAGGGTCTAGGATTGCTATATGACTACAGCTAGACTGCAAAAGAATCGATTTCTTAACGTGAGCTTTCAAAAACGGGAATAAAGTTATTCAGTTATTGTGCGTCTGAGAAATATTGTATGGCGTTCAACGGCGTAAAAATCGCCCAAAATAAATTAAGCAAATGGTATTTCTAGAGTGTTTGATCTAACTTGAATATTAGGGCCATTTATACGAGGAAAAATAAGACGCGTCTTAAATAAGATGCGAACTGTACCATTTACACGAGCATGTCTTATCTAATAAGACGAGTCTTAGCTAGCCCGCGTCTTATTCTAGACGAAAAGTGCCGTTTATACGGAAAGTTCGCGTCTTATGTAAGATGCGTCTTATTTTTCCTCGTATAAATGGCCCTATAGTCTACATTACCAAATAAAATTAAATGGCTCGGGGAAAGAATTGGGAACGGGAAGAAGGAAGACGAGCATTGGTTAGGGAAAATCTCAGCTGAGTCCTCAACGGAATTTAGAACCCAAGACTTCCCCAAAAATGAACATAAAAAGCTCATCATCAATTTCTATCGAAAATCCATTATATTAATCGAAGTCACAACTTTTTTCTTTATCGAATTCTATCGAGCGATATCGGAAATCGATATTCATCGATGACATGGATATCGATTATTAACGATTAAGATCGATTATCGGTTTATCGATTAACTACGTCTGGAGAATACTCAGGTGCAAACGGGGTTCTGCCAAGGAAGTTTCACTTGATGCAATTAAAACGTCAAACTTTTCTCCTCTGTTCTTTTTGGCGACTGGCTTGTGGGAACTTATTCGATAGTCAAAATTCGTGGCGCAAAATTGACTGCAACCGATAAAACCTGTCAGTCAAAATTTCCCTGCAGTAAGCAAGAAAAAAAGAATGTTTCCATCGATAACATATATCATAGCGAGCCTTATACAAGACATCAAACCAGTGACGCCGACAGAACTTATCAGTGAGGGGTTGGCTCGTAGTCTCCTCCGCAGAGGCCTCTTTGTATCATGGGGGGGGAGGTCTGTCCCCCTGCGCTTTATATTTTTCGATTATTGCTATTTTTATTGGGATACCCAGCGGGAGCTTGTGGGGAGGAGAGAGGCTTGTGGCAGAAGACAGCTGTTCAGTGTTTTCTTATTTCGGATGTTTCTTGACGCTGTGGTTGTGGTGTGAGTATTGTTCCTTGCCCTCTCCCTCTCCCCTCTTTCATTTTTTGGCTCTCGTTCCATTTTTCGCGCGGCCAAAACCGAAAATCCCGCCAGTTACTCGGTCTTTTGCTCTGAAACCGATCGGAAACGCTTGCTACGCAGGCTAAGGAAGCATCTTTGGTACAAAATAGAGGCGTTGTTTACCACATCCCGGCCTTCATAGACTACGACCAGTCCGCCTTTTCTCTTAAGATCCGTCGAGTTCTCAGACAGGGTGCGTTTGGCACTGAAAACGCTCATTCGTGCGTCCTACCCCAGCGACTTTGAAGAAAATAAGAGACTGCTGGCAGTCTACGGCCTTTATCTTTCGACAAACATCTTCATAACGGTTCTTAGCTACACCATTAGTCGTTGTGGGTGGGATGATAAGTTGATAGATTGTCATCACGAACATTAACGGGCGATAAAGCCGTGTCCCTCGTATCAGTTAGGAATAAACTCTTTGCTGTAACCAAGGTCAAGTTTCTAATTACAGGCCACAAGTCCACCACGCAGTCGATTGTACAAGTTTGATATCATTTCATTTGTGGAATGGTGTGTCCAAGCGTGCGTGCAGAATTGCTTGTGGTGAACTGTTGTTTTGTAGTTGATGACAATTTGGACTTTTACCATTTTTGATAGATAACGTCTTTGTATGATATCTAAGCTATGATTGGTTGCAACTCTAGACTAACCCAAATACGCGGAAAGAGAAGTCCGTTTCCATTATGTTAAGGTAATGAGTTAAAACCGTTTAAGGTAACTGATCTATTGTGACAGCTGTTATCACAAACGCCACTCGCGGATTAACATTGTTTAGATGCAGATTCTATTATCCAAAATAAACAATGACTCCAAAGGTTCCGTACTCAAAACAATAAAAACTAACTTCTTTAATGAAGCAACTTGTAAAAAAAACGTCACTTTGCATAAATGTTAAGCAGAACAACCGAACAACATGAACTTAACCGTCTATGTTTGGCACGGTTTGTCGTGATCTGGGAGAATCTGGTGTTGAACCTGAAGAAACTTCAGTTCAAAGCCCTGTATGAGGAAACGTCTGTTAATAATTTGGATCCCTGCAGTTTTAATCGCGAGTTGAACTAGTGCTGGTGAGGTATTTTGATAACATTGTTGAGTTTACCTTTTCCTTCAGCGCTTGAACTTTTTTGGTATATAGGTACTGTATATTGTAAGTGACTCTTTTATAAAAAAAAAAGGGCAAGGGAAATTTGATTTTTGCAAGGACTTTTTGTTTGCTTTGTTAACAATGTGCTACTTTTGTCGCTAGATTTCACACCAGAGTGAATTCAGTTAATCAGGTGCTAACTTTTAAACGCGTCAAGTCTTAATGCAATCACTTTTGAATTTTATATTTGCTCGCTTGGAACAGGGGGAACTGTTTATGTTTTTCATTGTTCTAAAGATGGCTAAAAACGACTTTTCTCTATTGTCATGTTTTAAATTCATGCACTATCGGAAAGTGATTGAGAAAAAAGCAGAAGTAGAAAGGTTTTTCGAAGATGTTGGCAGGTTTATTCTCGCTGTTACATGTAAATAGTTAGTACAGGATTGAAGGAATAGGATAGATTTTACGTTAATGAGTTGCATTAAGCCTTCCATCCAACGGGAGCTACGAAGAACGGAGTAATAGTGGGCAAGCAGTGAGCAGAGAAAAACATTCGTTCTTCCAGAATTGTCTGAATTCATGTCTAAGTCAACAAGCTGGCTCTGTGTTCGAGAATTTGATGTTTTTAAACATTAATTGAAACACTTAAAAGTGTTTCAGTTTACAGAACAGAAAAAGGCAAAGAACGGCGGTGCCGTGTTGCTGAAAGCCAACTCAGCTTATTTGACTGATAGTGGAAAAAAATTTGTGAATAGTAGTCTGTCTGTGTGTTTACTAAGCGAAAAGGTCGAAAATTCTATAGGTCCTTTTAGGGTATTTACATTGGTTAATTTACATATAGTGAAAGCATAGTAAATCTATCGGCAAAAATACACCAAGCTTCAGAAAATAGTTTGAGATTTTAATTTGTTTTGACACATCAGTATCCACTTTGATCCAACAACAAGCAAATGCCGGAAATTTCTTTTGTCAAGATATGACTAAATTTCTAAATCAAAAAACAGTGCAGTGGATCTGGCTGCAATCCTAAAATGGCTCTCAAAACAAGTTCATCAAAACGGCCTTTTTTTTTTTTTTTTTTTTTTTTTTTTTTTTTTTTTTTTTTTTGGGGGGGGGGGTGTCTCGTCAATACCCTTAGCCCTTAGCTTATTTTTCGTCAAAAGCCATGATGGGACATTATGGCACTTCTTTTCGCTTATTTCTGCCCTCTCACTTCATTCCAAAGCTGCTTTGAAACTGAAAAAATGACTCCATAAGGTAGTAGTCATTGCTTCAACAAATGTGTGAGAATTTTTTGGGTAATTTTTCGAAAGTTTTTAAAGAGTAAAAATTTGGGGGATGTTAAAAGGTCTTAAAAACGTGAGAAATTGAAAAATTTGGGGTTTGGGAGTGGTCAAAATTTTAAATATAAAGGGGGATGATAAGGAGACAAATACCACATAGTCCATCACCAAAACTTCTGAGCTCATTAGGTTACTAACTGGTGTATATGTGAATATTTCCTACCCTATTTTAATTTTTTCTTCGCAAGTCAAAATCATTTCTCTTCTCTTATAAGGGAGTGCCCCCTCCCAGGCGTTGACGTCCCCCAGGGGCATACCTTTACCGGAAAATTGTGCAATGTATCTCCAGGAAAAATAGAAAGCATCAAAGGACCAAGTACGGGTTATAGGGGAGAAAGAGAGAGAAAGCGTAAGGGTAACTTAATCATAGGGAAACATGAGAAAATAAGGTTAGAGAAAATATTCCTTTGCTTTGTGATCCTTAAAGTCACATGCTGCTCGGTTTAAACAAACCAATCAGACCCTGGTTTCTCAAATTTTGAGCAGCGCTGTGCAACGGATAAATCTCTATCCAGTGGATAAGCATTAAGCAAATGCAATCCGGTGGATAGCGTTATCCATCTTAGTTTTGAACAGCTGGGGCCAGGCTTGGTTTCCTCGTGTTTTCCTACTAGAGGAGTGCTAGTCATTAGAATTTGTCCTCTTTCCTTGCTTTCTAATAGTAACTTGAGACTTGTGCTTTATTTCACTCTTAGATCAAGTACTAGGTATTGACAGGAGTAGTGACCAAAATCAGTTTAGGAAACACTCACCCGTAAGCGGAGCGCAACAGTTAATATGGAGGGACAGAACAGTACCGGAAGTACAAACTCAACTCCAGAAGCTTTCGCTAAAATGAAACTTCCAGAACTCACCATCATTACGGTGCTGTACTGCTTATTGATAATAACTATTATAACCGGAAACGGACTTGTACTCACTTCTTTTTGGGTTAACCGGAAGTTAAGGACTGTCACTAATACGTTGATCATTAATCTATCCGTGAGTGATACTCTGGTGGGATTGGTGTCTATTCCTTGCTGGATGTACATCTTTCTGAGCCTCTTTATAGAGCGTCCTTACACTAAAGCAGGTTACCAGTTCTATATCACCATTGATATCTTCATTGGGAGCGCGTCTATTCTGCAGCTTACGTCCATAAGTATTGAGAGATGCTACGCGATTGTCAGGCCGTTACGTCACAGAACGCTGGCAACGCGAGTTTTCTACACCATGATCGCGATTCCGTGGACTTACGCCACAATGATAGCGAGTTTACAACCAGTTCAATTTCAACGCTGGACGGAAGTTTACACGATTCTTATGACGACCACGTGTTTTTTCATACCTTTCGTTATCATCCTGGTGGCTTACATCACTATATACGTGTACGCTCGCTCGGGGCCCATGCGCAAACTTAAACATCACCGAGTCCACAAGAAAGCGTACAAAAACGAGATAAGATTATCAGCGACGGTGGCAATGATCACTGGGTTGTTTGTTATCGCCTGGTTACCTCTCTTTGTGGTCAGCGTCATAGCGACATACTACCCGCAGGACCTCCCCTCCCCCTTGTGGACCGATCGTCTGCTCAAGTTTGTCAAGTTTTGTCACTATAGCCACAGCGCTATTAACCCCTTCGTGTATGCCTATAGAAATAAGGAGATGATTAAAACGTTTCGTTACATTGGCTACAAGATAATATGTAAGGAATACAGTCTACAACAACCAGTATCCACCGCCATGTCCTTGGTCAGGTCATATCATAGAAGCACCTTTCAATCCTCGAGCGGAAAAGAACAGCCTTCGCCGGAAAATAACAACCAGGCATCTGATCAAACAGCACTTGTCCGGACATCAACTGTATGAATTTTACAGGGTTGAAACTTAATGGTGCAGGGCTACTCTTAAGAGGAACAATATCGCGGCGTTTTAAGAAAATGTAAAATTACAAGATTCTGACCTAACTAAGTATATTCAACAACTGCTTCATGAAAACTAGTGGCGTCACAATAACCTTTCTTCTAGGGAATGTCAGCGGCCCGAGGTACTTTTGCGAACAGTGCTGTTGTAACCCCCATTGCCTTTGAAAATGGAATAAGAAACTTCTCTTACACTGAAAAAAAACTTCTTTACTTCAACTAATTCATCTTGTCAAATAAGTTTGTTTGTGTGTTTGCTTTTTATTTGCAATAGAAAGTATGAAAGAATCGCAGAACACTGCAGAAGCTGTAACGGTTCTTCTCTAAAAAACATTCTGTTTGATATTGCAGAGGCTATTTCAATGTATGCGTAATATGTTTGTGTTTGCATTTTGATTAAATGATAAATAAGTTCATGGTGATTTCAGATGAACTGTGGTGTTGCGCATGTGTCACTTCTTAACCAATCAGTGATCAATTAAAATTAGCTGTAACGTTTATGAAATCATTTCCCGCAATCTCGTTGCCAGGGTCCGCGCGCGAACCCATTCTTATAAAGCGCATGACAGAGGGGATCCCGGGGGAAGATGTTGATCATTCCCTCTCAAATCCTCGGTAGCTATTTGTTTCGATTTCTCATCTGATTGGCTCCTTGTTCCGTCTACGTCACGGGTGATACGTTAGGGCAGTTGCCTTATTTTCGGTTGTAAGTTAAAGTTTTTTCGCGTGTTTTCAAAAAAAAGACACCCCAGAAAGCGTCACTTTACTTTTTTCACCAAAAAAGCTAATACGGTTATTTATACAGAAGAAGGTTAAGCCCTCTCCCAGTAGCAAAATGATAAAACTTCACACATCTGATAACTTGTTCCTGCCACTACGACATTCTTGCGCTAAAACTCTTAGTAGAATGACGACGGCTATCACGTTTTTACCCCAAAATCACGCTGATTCACGCGTGAGCAATACTCAGTATCGAGAAAATCTCGTAGTCGTAGTCGTCACAAAATCTGAATCTCTCGATTATCTAGTTTTATATGTTGACGTTTACTGTCGGCAACATCTGAATACAGGTTTCCATGATTGTAATCTGCGGCGGTCTGCGACACGATCGAAAACTGTGTTTGTAGGACGATCATTGAGGCCATCCCAGGTAGTCCAATGTTGTTCACATTTATTTTAGCGATCGGAAACATGCAACGTTCTTTTAACACGATTTTGACACTATTCGCGCCAAACAAATGTCTGCGACGTGATGTAGACCGATCGGCTATCGTGGTTTACACAATATCGCCGAACTGGAGTTAAAAGGTATTTTTTGCCTGTTACAGGTTTTATTTGTAGAAGTGTGAACGATGAACGAAATGATATTAATGAAAAAGGAACTAGTATAGTTACGTTTTAAAAGCTTTAAGATGCTTCGACCTTGAGCAAAAGCGGTTTAAATGAAAAACGTCAACTGGCGCGACATTTTCCGTTTAAACACTTTTGTCAAAAAAATATGGTATTAAAATCAGTAGTATATTGGTAAAGAGTAAAATTTTATAGTCGGAGAAATTAATGGTAACCCTAGTTTTTAATTTCTTTTCTGAGTTTGCAAATTTCTCTCGTTTGACTGGAGCTAAAAAGGAAACAACGAGTCTGTAAACGTGTGGACAAAACAGCTCAAAATACAATGGTTTTTAAATGATCATTAGTAATGGCGGATATGGCGTTAATGAAAGTTTGATTGAATAGATTCTCATAAGTCGATTGGCTGATAAAAGAATAAAAGAAATCTAGTACTGAATGGCTTAACTGACCTTAATTTCATACGTAATTTTTCTGAATGTATTCTCTGCTCTTCCTTTGATTCTAAATTATAATGTCCCTATCACAAGAAAAACCCCTTCATAGAATGAGTCGACCATCTTTAAAATCGCGTTTTGTGATAATTTGCTTCTGCACATATAGCTGCCCCGTCTGTTTGCAGGTTACACTTAATCCAACAAATATTTTCTGTTAAGTTTCGGCAGAAAGATGTTTATTCCCTATAAAATTACGTTTCGTACTGAAAATTAAAAGGCACTTGCATAATGCGTGCGAGCAAAAGGGAAAACCATTCAACTACTGGCGTTAGTATTGATTACTGGTGTCTTTCTTAACGACGTCCGGGTTGAAATAAAAAGAAATTGTTCCAATCATTTAGGCTTTTCTTCACCCGCTCGATTCTAAAGATAATTTCCACAACGCAGTAAATAAACTGAGCCAAAACTTAAAAAATATTTACATTGCAGTTTTATCAAAAGTCGCGCTAGACTCAGTTGTTATGGGAGGCTAATGCCTGCCAAACGCCGCGAAAAATAAACCGCAAGTTAAGTCTCTTCAGACGGTAGTTAACAAAGGTTCAGTGTTTTAGCCAAATGAACTGTAATGTTTTTTTCTGTTGCGTTTGAGGATTTCCTTGCATAATTTAAAAGTGGCAATTGCGAAACAAAGCGAGCGACATAAGTTGCCGAATCAAAGAAGATTATCATACATAAAACATAATGGTAAAGTCCACTCAATGTAAGCATTTCCTATGGTGATGCAAAAAAAGCCATTAAATCTCAGAGGCAGTTTTTACTGGCTTGTTAAATTTTTAGACAATCCTACTTGACGCTTAAGATTGTTCATTTCCTAAGGAAAATCTACTTCGTGTCTTGCAATGATTGATCTAATGCACATCAATTTACATAATGTTTGGCGATACGAGGGTACTTATCGGCTGTTGTTATGAAAATCACAACAGCGATGTTTACTTTACTTGAATCTCATTAGTTTTGAATCCTTTTGAGGAAAAATATTCAATTGACTTCAAAACGATAAAGCGTCACAATCAACTGGAGCCGGCAGGGCTGTCACGGTCAACAATATATTCCAAACTAAGGTAAGTAGGTATGTTGAAGGAAAAGCCTGGTGCAAAATGCAATTTTTCGAAACCATTCACTACATGAAAAGGCAAACTAAGTTAAACTACTAATACTGAGAGTAGATTTGTTTGAATTTGAAATATAAAGCAAGCGAGGTCTTCCGATTCCGCCCTTTACAAAAAGCAAAAAAGAACAAACTGTTAATAAAGCCTTCTCTCAGAGGGATTATTGGAAACTGTCACGGTTTGCGATTTTTGGCAAGCAAGTTAAAAGTACTTGTTTTGAAAGTGTGGTCATTTTTTCTTGTAGAAGTAAGGCAGTAGATAATCCCCTAATTTACAGTATAACAAATACTATCCATCAATAGATTATCTTTGACAAAATAAGGTCCTTTAAAGTAAGAAATAGGAAAACATAAAGTCACATTTTTAATGAGACACATAACATAGCTCCCAAGCTTTAGCTTGCATATGGCAAGAGAAGATACCCTCTCGTGTTGTGGTCAAATGTTTTGTAATAATGAACTTTAGTTTTATGTAGTGATTCAGAGTGTTCCTGTTTAAAAAGTATGTAAGTAATTCTTCGTTTTTTCCATTTTGTTCCTGACACATCTCTTGAGAATTTCCGTCAGATGATTTTTGACAAGCTTTTTCAGTCCATTATGGCTACTGACAAGAGATAAGCTATTGAAGAGTTGCTCTTTTAGAAACTCTGCAAAAAGGCGCATTTACTTAACAAAAAGTACCTTTAAAATAGAAAAAATTAATAAAAAAATTAAGGACTTTCTGGAGTCTTCCTGTATAGTGATTAGATTCCGGCGAAAAGACTTTGTCACCGGCTTTACTTTTGTAGGTATTTACGTTCTAACAACTAAACACTTAATGGAAAATCACAGGTCTTAAAATCGATAAATTGCAGACAGCGATAACGGGTATTTGTTACAGTTATTAACATATTTCAAAAATATTTTTATGCAAAAGAAAAACAATATATTAGATGCGATTCTTTAAATAGCTAAGAAATCCTATTTATTATATTTTCAAATGAACGAGCTCGAAAACCTTTAATAATAATAATAATAATCATAATAGCAACACTGCCAATAACATTATTATAATAGGCATATTTAAAGAAAAACCAATTATTATTATTATTATTATTATTATTATTATTATTATTATTTGCATATTGAAAGAAATCTCATCATAACTGCCTAAAAAACGTAATTGTAACAGGAGCCCAAGTCCCATGGGTCGTGGGCGATTCTGGGTACTGGCGCATGTTTTTTGAGGTTGAGGTTCACAGAGAGCTTAATGAACCACAGATACTAGCGGACGACAAACATGTACTTGTAACCGCTTCGTGGTTGTAACCTGAGGTGAAAATAAGAAATGTCTGGCGCTAAGATTGTCTGAAATGACTTTTATGGGTCGGCCGTTGGATTACGCCTTGCAATACGAGTGAGTTATATGATAAAAATTAACAGTAGTCAAAAGTGACTGAACAATAGTGTTCGGTCGATGTCACTATAGCTGAAATTTAAACTATTTCACTGTTAGATGAAATAAAAACTAACGACAATCCGTGAGGTGAAATTTTAGTGTTTGATTTTAACTTTCAAGGTAAAGTTCATAGGATTTTGTTTATCTAGCTTTGTGTTCTTTACAGTTAGGAGCTTTTGTTGAAGACGACAGTTTTAAATTGTTACACCTGTCAATGGACCTTTTTAACTATTAGCTCAAATGTACAATTCTCCTTATTAGATTCCAGTCACAGTTGTTTCGATGGGCTAAGAGCTCAAAAAATTGAATAAAAAAATAATCCTGGAATGGGACAAACCAAGGCAAAGAGATTTTGCATTTTTAACACCTGTCAGCTTGACGGGTTAACCCGGGGGGGGGGGGTATTCCTAGGAATTCTTGGTGGAGGAGTACCACCGGATTCCCCAAATCCTGACCCTATTTCAGACCCAAAAATGTCATTTCCACACCCGTTTTCTCCCTGGGCTCAAACATTCATACCCTTTTTCAGACCTACCTAAGCAGAAATTATGTCATCATTCGTACTTAGATCAGAACGCCAACAAAAAAATTCTTAAATCCATTTCGAATTCGCATATTTCTCTCTGTTTCTGTTTCATTTGGATTTGAAACAACAAATAGGTTCATACACTCCTGTAGTTCCCTCGAAAGCCATACCCGGTTCCAGACCAAAATGGGCAAAATCTTTACCCGTTTTCAGACCGTAACGGCACAAAAAACATAAATTTTGGTGCGGCACAAACCTATATGGCTTATTTAAGGACGTCCCCCCCCGGGGTTGTTATCACAATCGAAGTCAATCAACGACATACAATGAAGCCCAGTACTGAAAGGAGAAAATGCTTTTCGAGCAACTTTGACACCAAGACGGTGAAAATTGAATTCAAATATCCAGTTTATAATTTTCCAATAAATACAGAAAAAAAGAAAGATGGGTTCCCCAAGCTGCCACACAGTTTTCACACACGCGTTTTGTGATCAGTCCAAATAAAATCCATTAAAGCTATTATGTGCGGCGGCTTTTAAACTGTTAATACAAATCACTTAAGTTTTAAATGTATCAATACAATTTATGCGAAAATTCAATATGGGTTCAACAATCTACATTTGCAGAAACACAAACCGCTGGTGGGCTTCGATCATGGAATGATAATTAATTATCGAGAATGAGAATTTTCTAGCAATTTGCCATGCAGTAACAACTGAAATGTCGTGCTCATTAATATTTTATTACTGGTAAACTAATTGGTTAGGTTCCCACCGATCTTTTAAATAATATATATTATCATCCAAGATGTTTTACCACGAACTTTGAGCAACTTAAAGCTGAAAACTAAACTGGCGGCTGCGTCGAAAACTGTGAGTACCTGCTCAGACCAACAAAGCGGGAATTTTTCTAATGGCACTAGTTTTGCTTTCTTATTTTCTAGTGAGTGAGTTCCACATCTTTTAACAGTTTCTTATGGTGTTTACTACTTGGAAAAACAAGAAAATTGGTGAACAAATGTAGGGTGCCGCACGCTGTTGAATTAGGTCAGAGTTGTTGTCCGTGACTTGTTGATACTACAGAAACAGTAAATTATTGAGGTTTTTAGATAAATTTGCCGGAGTCTAAGGACCTGATAACCATCCAAAAGGATTTTTCCGACAGCGGATAGAGCACGGCCGATTTTATCAAGAATATCCGACTGAAATCATTACCTAACGCCTGCGCTGGCTTCGTACTCCGTGCTTAGGTTCACAGTTTGATCTGTTAATGTCTGTTTTAAATTGAATTGTGTCACAGTTTGATTATTTATTTTTCATTCAAGGCGTTCCAGCCACTCCAACTGTAACAGCAAAAACAACAACAACAACAAAAACATTTAAAGGAAATGGCACAACTGAAATGATTTATTTTACGTGGAGTATTTTGCAGTTCACACCAGAGTCTTGCCGACAATGACAATCAGAATTAAGCTTACTTTGAGAAACAAAGGATTCGTCTTTTATTGAACAGGTAAGGGACCATTGTTTGCTCTCGTATCCCTGAATGAATTCGCAAAGCCTGTTTTGTGAGTTCATTGCTTGGCACAGCACGACAATCAATGATCAACATATTCACCTCCTTAGTCGATCTTGACCTTTCGTAACGAATAACATTTGCATTTCCACCGGAACGAAAATCTAACAAAATGCTTCAATTTTAAAGGATAAAAATCGCAACATGTCCAGTCTATTTTCGAATGCTCTGATACTGATAAAATGCTCGATAACTGTTACATAATCGAGCAATCGCTGGGTGCCGTCCTATATCATTATTTCGCTTCAGGCACAATAAATGTTTAACAAGAATTGCAAAAAAATAAGATTTTTTGCAATAGTACAGTAAAAGTGGAATCATTTTTTAGCGGAGATACTTTTAAACTTCGTACAATTTTAGTAATCTTTCGAGGATATATGTTATGAACGTTTTGTTTTTCATCCATTTATTCCTTTATTTGTTTATTTATAGTTATTCACTTATTTTTTCATTTACTTGATCTTGGGGCGAGAAAACTGCGAAACAAAACACGATTTGCATGTTCATTAAACTGAGTGCATGAAACTAAAATATCAGAGGCAGCGACGTATCATGTTTGAAAAACGATTCTTGGATATTTTTTCCCCATTTTTGACGACACTCATTTGTGCTTTTTTGGCGTCCACCGTAAATTAAAGAAAGCTGTAAAAAAGTAAAATCTTGAAAGCTTGAACAATACATGCTGCCTGATTTGCTTTGCAGTTGGTTGCGTCATATAGGTACATTGCTTGAGACGGTCGGTCAGATATTTCCGATTATATATCAATAAAATCAAATCAACATTCGATTTAAATAATCTTAAATGCACTATTTCCTGAATATAAGGCAGTTCTTTTTTTAGTCTGCCACGTTCTAATACTGACTTGCGTTTACCAGGTAGCTCGTTATTTCAAATGATGAAAAGTAGTATTTTATATCCTTGTACCCCCTGTACCACGCGCAAAGTTATTAGAAAATTTATAAAATAATTTTCTTGGTTTTTAACTAGTAATAAACTCCAAACGTTTTGATGATTAACTTTTCAGCTGTCGTAAAGATGATTTAAAAATTTTAATGATCATTACTTTTCTTTATCGTATTAATAATGACAGTTTTTAAATAGATGTTACAAGAAAATCTTTGACCAATGTTGACTAGATGGGTAAAGAGTGCAACGAAATGATATGAATTAAAGCCAACACCTCAGAAAACGATGAGCATTAAGCTTACGAGTTTACAGACAACACTGATTTAAACGCATATACTGATACAATATTTGGTTTTAAACTGCTTAATTTAATCATGTGCCGAGTCTACATTTTATGTTTGTTTGTTTTCAGTCTTAGTAGAAGCTCGGTTCTTTTTTCGATTATCTTATTGTGAACGTCTGATGAAAATAAGTTTTGTTTCATCGAAATATTAGCTTGTTATAATTCATTTCTAGCCATCTTAATAATCTTGCAGTTCGTTTAATTTTCCGTTGTTTCAAGCATAATGATAGCTTAATCAAGGTTTCAATTAACTTTTTATTTTTATCTATTTTATCGAGTGTGTTTGCATAGGAAATTTGATTTTTATATCACCATAACAGCGATTGTTGAAATAACCTGTGTGTGCGATTATGAAATTTTCTTTTTAAAAGACAGCAAGACATTATTTTGCAGCAATGTTTGTTCGCCTTGCACAAAAGAACTTCACATCCCGGATTCTTATTCAAATATAACTATCACCAAGAGCCATAATATGGCTCTTGCCATCACTTGATATTGTGAGGCCTGACAAACTACCTCATCTTCTCAGCCTTATGCCCCATCCTCTATACCCAGTAGGAGGCCGCTAAAAGCTGCAGAAAAGAGTTCCTGCTCTTTTCGAAGGTGAATCGTACTCCACGCTTCTCTCGCGTTTCGAGCTTGCCTGTAAAACGTTTAAAAAAAATTAAAACCATCTGTCTCCGGTTGTTCAAACGCTGGATAGCGCTATCCGCCGGATAAATAACTGTCCGTCGGATAATATAAATATTAGGGAAACCAATTGCCCTATCCACTGGATAGAGAATCAGATCCACTGGATAGCGTTAAACTGCGCTCTGTTCTGTCTTGGTTTGAGAAAGAAGAAAAACCCTGGGAACTAGGGAAATATCGCCACTTAAAAAATCAGAAGGAGACTGGGCCGAGTTAGCTTTCACAAAGACCTCTGGGATGGTTACTGGTGAAGGGCTATTAAACTATTGGTCAATTTGTTTTTCCTGTCTCCAGTAACAGCCCCAGAAGTCTTTGCGAAAGTTAATTCGTTCAGTTTCCTTCTCGAGGAGGTTTCTAAAGTGGAGATTTGAACACAGCCATGTCTCCCTCGCTGGGTAAAAAATATCCTCACTAATACTGGGAGAATAAAAGTATCGGATTAAATGCCCCACTGCTGTTTGTCTAACAATGCAACCTTCATATACACAGAATACTTTATTCTTGTCTCAGATTTTCACGCCAAAAGTTTGTATCCAACACGGTGTCTTTTCCTCTGTAGATAGGGACCGACAATACATCGTGGACCGATTGAGGTTTTAGCACCAAACAGTGGCTTTTTCAATCGGAGATTTAGAATCGATCACGATTACGGCCACCGGCGGACGTCAGTTTGTACCTCGTGACCAAGTTCTTTCTTTAAATGTCATTTAGTGTTTATTTCTAGCTACCAATAACCAAAGGTTAGGGAGTACGAGTACAGGCGACAACGATCGAAAGTCCAAACGCTTTTGTTCCATTGTTCCAACACTGTGCTTTGCGTAAGTTTCGCGTGACAGATAGTCAAAACAAGCGTGATCAGATTACGAGGGGTAGAAGACCGAAACGCGCATGATCAAATTGCGTTTTGTGCATTCCATTCATTCTTAGCGCAAGTTCCAAACGAATGTTGGCTACATACATGCAACGCATGCATAATAGCAGCCTGGAGATAAGGATTACGGGCTCCTCTTGTCGCCCGCAGCAATTAGTACATTCACACCAGTTTCATCCATAAGAATTAGCTAAATATACAGTTTTTATTTGCTTATTTCCTATTTTGAAAAATTGTAAACTTAAATCCGTCGTTCGACGTTTGCAGTAAACGTTATTATTCTAAACGTCTCTTATACCCGCGCTCGTTAAAAGGTGAAGGTATGTCTGGAAGCACCTGAAACATTTTAGAAGAATTACCTGCCTACAAATTGTCCGACTATTTACTTTCTGCCGTCAATTTAAATTGTTTGTAATTTATCGTCAAGCAAGATGTTCTAGATGGTCGTCATTTTCTCTTCAAAACCTCATTAATAATTCATGAGCTCAACAACCTATCACGTTCGCTAGAATGCGTCACGTGCTCGTGTTTTAAACCACGGTAAAAGACTGTCAAACTTCAAACTTCATCCTCATTAGTATTCTTTATATAAAAAATAATAATAAGGATGACATTATATTTCATGGCACGTGACCTATGAATATTAATTATTAGTAAAATCCAATTAGTGGTCTATTATCAATGCTGCATTCTGATTGGTTGAGCTACTACTAGGCTATATGTTAAAGCCCATTAGTAGCGAGAAGCACCGGCTTTGAAAACCAAAACAATGGCAGCTGAATCGCCTTTTTCTAGCTAAAGTTGTTTTGTCTCAATACTTTTGACCAACTAGTTGGATTTTACTAAAACAATTATTCCTCTCGCCCTCATGGTCTCAGAGGCCATTTGGGCTCGAGGAATAATTGTTAATTAGCACGGTAACTGACACAACAAATGGTGGGTGTTCAAAATAACACAAACAGTAAATTTACTATTGCAAAAAATTAAACTTTTTTCTTTCGCCAATTTAATCAGCCAAAAGTTCAGTGACACAGCGGTAACACTGGTTATAGCGGTGTCCAAGCGTTGCACTCAAGAATTGCCAGTGGTGGATACGCAAGGCTCGAGTACTGGATTTTTGTTTACCTACCATTCGGCCATTCCAGAAAAATTTTTTCAAAGGATGCTTTTTGAATGGAATAGTTGATTTTGGGGTACCATTTTCAATTAACTTCCTCTCTTCCTCGGCATTTTTAGGCTGGAACAAGACGCTATGTCCTCTTCGGTTAGCGTCGTTCGAAGACTGGAAAATTGCTAAACACGTTGAGATTTGATTTTCTTACATAATAATTTCATCCGTAATGCTTTTTTCGTATGCTAATTTCCAACGTTCACAAAAGCGTCATTGTTATCAACTCCATTGAGACACACTTTTCCAGGAATGTTTTTCAGAAGTCGTTCAATAACCTATATATAAAGACACTCGGCTTCGCCTCGTGAAGCCTCGTGGCTTTATACCCCGATAAGACCTTCCCGCTCTTTTATTAAACATTACATAACGTTTTCATGGTCTTCTAAGTAATCTCTAGTAAAGCTCCGCCCACACAAAACATTCATTTGGTAAAAGCTGAGCGCAACTTGGTTATAACGTTAACGTTCGTTTCGCCCATCAGTTGAAAAAAGCGGGGTTACTTTCCGGTGGCACTGCTTATGATGGTGTACAAGGTGGTGACCAATGAAAGCTACTGAGTAGATAAGTACTCTCCTGTGGTAGTGTTCTTTGTCTGATGTTGTATAGTGTACATGGCGGGTACTAATTTTTGAGTCTGCAGATGAAATCATAAAGTGGGCCGACCATTCAATAAAAGCTACAGTCTCACTAGCTTTAAAAATATCGACTATACGGACAAAATACCGTCAGAGCAACGATAAAATATCGTTAAGCTGTTTTGTAGCTTTTTATGAAAATAGATTTTGAATACATTCACGGTAATCTCTCTACACCCTTTCATAGGCTAACTATTCGAAACTAGATGCCACCTTTGAAAATTAGTTACCAATGTTAATTTAGGAATAAGGTAAAACGCGATGGTTCCTACAGCAAGAACTCACATACACGGAGTATCCTAATTAAGATAAATTTTTGTTTTACATATAGTAAGTGACTGTTTCACAAATAAAGGAGACGTTAAATTGATGGTAACACGAAGAATTGGCTCACTGGCCAAATGTACTTAAACAAGAACATTTATTGCGATAATGCGGGCAACTACAGTACTTTTTTGCAGAAATAAAGCGATATTTTCAACCTTAACAATGAACAGGAAGGTTGATTAAATTAAAATTTGGTTGCAATGAAAAAATGGTCGTTAACCGAATGTCTGCTGAAACGTTTCGATTTCGAAATTAAAATGGATTACCTAAAAGGAAAGCTATGCGTATATACTTCAGTTTATGAACTTAGGTTAACTTTATCGGTAGTTTGCACGAGTTATCACTAAGAGTTTAACTAGTGACTACTTCTGGGACGTGACTCACTTCAAATAATTCTTTTTCATAAATTGCTCACCTGACAACTGATAGTATATACATTTGCTAAAACTTATTCTTACTTTGACCTGTTTCTACATGATTATCTCTTGAAAGACATTGTCATTCACGAGACATTATACATGAATAGAACAGGCCTTTTTTTTAACACACTCATAATCTAGAGGTCGCGAACTTTACTTCTTTTCAGAGATTGAAAATAATTAGTTGTCCTCAAGCGATGCCCATTTGTCAGAAACTCCTCTGACACAATGAATGTAATTGCATAACAAAACTGCAAAGTCTTAGACGCGTTTAGCACCGCGAGATTATTTAGCAAAAGCGGTCATTTTCAGTGTTCATGTCAGGGAATCTCCCATACTTAACGTAAAATGGCGGACTTGCTGGGAACTATTCATCTCTAATACTTCCAAAAAAGATTTAACAAATATTTAACTTTACGCCTTGGAACCGTTTTGTTAGTTTATGTGGCTGATGTGTTTAATATTAGGATGTGTCAAATGGCGGTCTTTCTTTCAACTCGAAGTTGTCCACCTACACTACCGTAATTAAGGCAATATCGCTAGAATTTAAAATCCGGCCATAAAATCCCGGATGCCGGATACTACTATTTACTGAAAAGATAAACAAGAAATAAAGTGCAATGAAACTGTCGAAATCCTTGCGATATTTCCAGGGAACAGCATCTTTCAGCAACAAGCTCCGCTGTCGCAAGAGCAGAGGTAGGGCTTATTGAACAACTCATGCCGCTTTCACGGCAAGCTTCGTGAGAGAAAATCAAGAACCTAAATTTGCTTGAGCCCCTAACGTTTTTGAATGGATGCTATAAAAAATTTCTCCAAAATACTAAATAAGGAGCTCTGCTTTTATTTTTCACCTTCGTCATTGTGAGTGGCTTTATCTTACCCAAGCAGGATAAATTATTTATATTTATCTATGAACCAGTTAATGCATCAAAACTAAAAATCAAAGGTCTTTATGCAAAACGAGAATATTCGAGTGAGTTCTACAGTTAATAAACGATAACTCTGAAATAGCTCGATTGAACGCAGGAAAAAATAGCGTCGGCTATAATGCTTTACAGCGAGGCAAGAGATGACAGTTAAATTAACAAGAGCTGATCTGTTATCCATTCTCTGCTGAACATTATAAAATTACGATTTTCTCGGTTGTCTATTCTACAAAAATTAATAGGTTGCTGTTCTTCAAGCACTTCAAGCTGAATGTCACGTGTTAAAGTTCACATTTGACATTCCTGACAATAAGCCCACGAATAGTAAGAAACATATTTCCTTTATCGCTGCCAGGTTGGTGTTTCATTAGGATTTGATGAACATCTCTCAAATGCGTCGGTAGCAGATAGAGCTTCACGGTCCAGACATTAAAAAAACATTGCGCGCTCAGTCTAAATTTTATATTTTGGTTAAAGGAAATAAAAAGCCTAGCACGATTTTAAAAAGCCTCTTACATGTTTGTACAAGCGATACAAACAAAACAAACCACTAAATGTAGAAATTTGCAGGTGTGAATTGAAAAACAAACCCAGTTGCTGTGAACGTAAATCTTCCTCGACTTTTCATCTTCTTAGTGATTGTTGTAAAACGGTATTTGTATTCTTTTTTCGTTGTCATTTTCCTGTTTGAATCTAACTCAAGGGTTTTTTTTTTCAACAATATCTTCAACATCATTTTACAAACCGCTCAAAGAGTCGGTCTCATGGTAAGTAAGCTATGGTAAGCCGCTGTGATTATTCAAACAAACTTCAATCTCCCCAAACGATACTTTATAATTTATAGATCTCTGTCAAAAGCATGCGATAATATAGGATATTTTTGCACAGGAGGATGAAATCACCTTGAAATAAATTTTATATCACAAGAATGCTTATTAAAATTAAATAAGTTTATTGCTACAGTTTCATATAAATATCCATATAACTGCTATATCTATCTTTATAGAATTGCATTTTTTTTAATAATCATGTCATAAAATAGGTAAGAGGTGCAAAGTTCATTATGTAGGTAAGCAGAAATGTAAGGACCTCGTCTTAGCTGATACCTTAACAACAACATCTTTATTTTATCGATCGATCGATAGATGGCTAGATAGATAGAGAGATAGGTAGATAGATGGATGGATGGATGGATGGATGGATGGATGGATGGATGGATGGATGGATGGATGGATGGATGGATGGATGGATGGATGGATGGATAGATAGTGGTATTTCAGGTTACCCGAAACAACCTCAGAGGAGGCCGGACCACAGTTGGCTCTCTGGGGCTGAGAATGGCTAAGTTGAACAGAAAAACTTAAATTCAATAGTGTATTGAACATGTTTATTATGTGTGCGTTCTTAGAATAATGTAAGATAATCGAGATCCCAGAATTCACCATTTTCACATAGACCATAATGCACCTTGTTTACCCCCAAAAATTTTACATATTCCATCGTCTTAGTTTTCTCTTGGGATGACTATAAAACCCAGGAGAAATTGGGAACAACGGTTATGAAAAATTTGGGGGGGTGAACAAGGTGCATTATGGTCTATGTGAAAATGGTGAGTTCTGGGAAATTTTGCTCGTGGAATCCGGGACATTGCGCAAGTCTCTACAATTTGAAAGAAAAAAATTGTTACAAAAGGCAGTAGGATTCGAACCCACGACCCAAATGGTCCAGTATTGTAGGTTTTCAAATGACGTCACTATAATTCAAAATAAAAAACAATTCTTCTCCTCAAACGAGGTCAGAAAAGGCTCATTTCATACAAATGAGAGAAAAAATAAATAGGCCGCCATTGTGAAAGAGGTCTATAATGGGAACTGACGAACATTTAATCGAAAACGGAAGCACTTTTCTAAGTGAATACTCGCTGAAATCCCAGTTATGCTGAACCAAATTAGAGCTAAATCGGTCAGACACAAGGCAAAAACGATATGACAGCCTTGAACTTGACTTTTCCGTCTTAAAAGAAGTCTGAAAACAGCATGACAGAAAATTGGGCGGAAAAAGCCGCTACCTAGCCGTCACTTAGGGTAACTGTTACGTAAACACGCAGTTGAGCGTGAGCTGTAGGAAAATCCTGCAATTAAGACGATCATCTAGGGGACATCATTTGGTCCGTTCCCTGTTGAAGTTCCCTGCGCCATTCCAGTTCCCTCTTTAACGCCTCCGAGCATTTTACAGCCAAGGCAAAAAAGAGATCTCTCTTATTTCCGTTCTTTAGAAAGCAGAATGGAAATTTAGAGCCGAGAATTTGAGGAAATTACCCTTCCTGAGACCAAAATCTTCGCCACACGCTTGGAACTTGCAAATTAAAGGTTTCTATTTGCTATTGTCATCGCATATTTCCGCCCGTTTTTGAATGTTGAATACAGTTGTTCTCTTGGCTGTTGGAGTATTAGTTAAATATAGTTTGGTTGAAGATTTGTTGAACATGTTCCACCTTTCCGTTGTTTTTCGTCAGGCAGGAAATTGAACAAATAATTGTGGGCGGGTTCCCTAAAGTGAGGAAGGAATTGAAACTTACCAGGAAAAAAATATGCTTACCTAAGCCCAACTAGCAGATAGAAAAGGAGAAGAACTGTTCTGTAAACTGCATATAAATAGAGAAGAGTTAACTAAAAGGCTAAGTAAACAGATTCACCACACAATGTGTGGCGAGAGTGACAGGGCTGGATGGGATAAAAAAAAGCGTAGGCGAAGACCTACAACTGAAAAATAACTCGCGTGCTGTTACCTAGAGAATGGCGAAGGTTCTTGCATCGATTACTCGTAATTTTCAGAGTGCATGTTATTTCGTAGACAATGAATAAGGTTTTGCGGCAATCAAGCATCAGAAGCTAGTTTGGAACCGAATAAATATACAATAGTTGTTTCCCAAAACGGAACCTTGGTGCCTTGTGACAGAATTGCTAAATACTCAAATAACTTTTTTTGTTGTCAAACAGCCGAGCAGGACTGCGTATACTTTCAGCGTTGAAAATGACAAAACTAAAACATACCGCTATAATAAATGCTTCACTGTTTTGATTTAGAATAACAAATGAAGGTTTGTCGAAAAAAACGCTCTGAACGGTGAATAAGCTAAAATGGGGAAATTCGGAAGCTGCAAAGTTGTTCGGTTCGTTTTCAAGACAGAACTGAACTCGATCAACAGCTGCCAAAGTACGTACTCGTTTTTACGGCTTTCCATACATTAGTCAAACTGCCAGAAACACGATGTCTATCCTTTGCCAGAACTGCAAGCGCAAAAAGACTGAAAGGCACGTTCAATTAACGTTGAGATTTTCCTGAAATATATCGCATAACGTTAAGACAATTTTGGCTCTAACATGAAATAAAAAAGTTTCTAAAAAAAGTGAATTAAAATATCTGGGGACAAAACGCCTGTTGCATGGCACTAGAAGTACACACTCAACTGTTAATAACGGAAAACAAATATTACAACGAATTTAGATTTCAAGTCCGGTTTGATTTCGATCCGCACAGGCATATATTTTAAAAGCTTCTTTTTATTGTAAGTATACCCAACACACGGAAACAGACGGTACAATGAATGATTGAATGATCTTTAGATTGACATCCGTTTAATTGTTTTTTACCTCTTAAGTATGGCCTCAAGAAGGAAGAATATCAATCTGAGGCCGATTTCAACCCGCACTTGTCAATAACAGTACAAGCGCGCTCGTGAATATTCTCTTTGGCAATATGAAATGTCTTTTAAGCACATCTTTATAGCAGAATAATGCTTGCTTGCTGAAGGAACATAGAATAATTAGAGGTAAGAATTGGAGATATCGCTTTTTGAACAGTCGGGTGATTTACTCAACCAACATAGCTCCTTAGTAACTTCACCCGTAATATTTTTCGAAAGCACGAGTATTTTATAGTTGGTTACAGTGGAAACCTCTCATATATTATAAAATAATAAACTACAAAGAAGAAACAGAGGTTGAAATTTGTAACGAATTGAGACGTTTTATTTAACATTGTCATCATCCATTTTTTCTTTGTTTATTTGAAATTGTTGGGACTTCTTAACTTGATTTATCTCCAGGTTCTCTAACACTGGTTTAGTAGCGAGCCTTGTATCTTCTCACCGACTATTTTTTAGTGAGGCCAAATTTGAAGAAGAAAGTATGGTAAAAAAAATCGCTAGGATTTCATCGAGTATCCACTTAGAAAAGTGCTTTGAGATGATTATAGCCAACTCGGGGCTAGGCGCCTCGTTGGATATCTACCTTCTCATATCCAACGCGCACTCCTGGAATAATTGTTGATTACATTTATGATAATTAGCCTTTATGATCTCGTTAGCATGTACAAAATGCAAAAGAATTCTTCTCCTCAAACGAGACCAGAAAAGGCTCATTTCATTCAAATGAGAGAAAAAATAAATGGGCCCCCATTGTGAAAGAGGTCTATAATGGGAACTGACGAATATTTAATCGAAAACGGAAGCACTTTTCTAAGTGCTGAACCAAATTAGAGCTAAATTAGTCAGACACGAGGCAAAAACGCTATGACAGCCTTGAACTTGACTTTTCCGTCTTAAAATAAGTCTGAAAACAGCATGACAGCAAATTGGAAGGAAAAAGACGCTACACAGCCGTCACTTAGCGTAACTCTTACGTAAACATGTAGTTGAGCGCGAGCTGTAGGAAAATCCTGCAAGACGATCATCTACGTAGGGGACATCATCCGGTCCGTTCCCTGTTGAAGTTCCCTACGCCATTCAAGTTCCCTCTTTAAAGCCTCCAAGCATATTACAACCAAGGCAAAAAAGAGGTCTCTCTTTTGTCCGTTCTTTAGAAAGCAGAATAGAAATTTAGAGCCAAGACTTTGAGGAAATTACCCTTCCTCAGAGACCAAAATCTTCGCCACACGCTTGAAACTTGCAAATTAAAGGCTTCTATTTGCTATTGTCATCGCATATTTCCGCCCGTTTTTGAATGTTGAATACAGTTGTCCTCTTGGCTGTTGGAGTATTAGTTAAATATAGTTTGGTTGAAGATTTGTTGAACATGTTCCACCTTTCCGTTGTTTTTCGTCAGGCAGGAAATTGAGTCAAATAATTGTGGGCGGGTTCCCTAAAGTGAGGAAGGAATTGAAACTTACCAGGAAAAAAAACATGCTTACCTAAGCCCAACTAGTAGACAGAAAAGGAGAAGAACTGTTCTGTAAACTGCATATAAATAGAGAAGAGTTAACTAAATGGCTAAGTTAACAGATTCACCACACAATGTGTGGCGAGAGTAACAGGGCTGGGTGGGATTTTAAAAAAAAGGGTAGGCGAAGACTTACAACTGAAAAATAACTCGCGTGCTGTCACATAGAGAATGGCGAAGGTTCTTGCATCGATTACTCGTAATTTTTAGAGTGCATGTCATTTCGTAGACAATGAATAAGGTTTTGCAGGCAATCAAGGTTCAGAAGCAAGTTTCGAACCCAATAAATATACAGTAGTTGTTTCCCAAAACGGAACCTTGGTGCCTTGTTGACAGAATTGCTAAATACTCAAATAACTTTTTTTTTTCTTGTCAAATAGCCGTGCTGGACTGCATATACTTTCAGCGTTGAAAATGACAAAACTGAAACATACCGCTATAATAAATGCTTCACGATTTTGATTTAGAATAACAAATGAAGGTTTGTCAAAAAGACGCGCTGAACGGAGATTAAGCTAAAATGGCGAAATTCGGAAGCTGCAAAGTTGTTCGGTTCGTTTTCAAGACAGAACTGAACTCGATCAACACCTGCCAAAGTACGTACTCGTTTTTACGGCTTTGCCATACATTAGTCAAACTGCCAGAAACACGATGTCTATCCTTTGCCAGAACTGCAAGCGCAAAAAGACTGAAAGGCACGTTCAATTAACGTTGAGATTTTCCTGAAATACATCGCATAAAGTTAAGACAATTTTGGCTCTAACATGAAATAAAAAAGTTTTAAAAAAAAGTTAAAATATTTGGGGACAAAACGCTTGTTGCATGGCACTAGAAGTACACACTCAACTGACTGTTAATAACGGGAAACAAATATTTCAACGAATTTAGATTTCAAGTCCGGTTTGATTTTGATCAGGACAGGCAATATTTTAAAAGCTTCTTTTTATTGTAAGTATTCCCAACCCACGGAAACAGACTGTACAATGAATGATTGAATGATCTTTAGATTGACATCCGTTCAATTGTTTTTTTCCTCTTAAGCATGTTCTGAAGAAGGAAGAATATCAATCTGAGGCCGATTTCAACCCGCACGTGTCAATAACAGCACAAGCGCGCTCGTGGATATATTCTCTTTGGCAATATGAAAAGTCTTTTAAGCACATCTTTATAGCAGAATAATGCCTGCTTGCTGAAGGAACATAGAGGAAGAGGTAAGAATTGGAAATATCGCTTTTTGAACATTCAGGTGTTATACTCAACCAACCTAGCTCCTTAGTAGTTTCACACGCAATATTTTTCGAAAGTACGAGTATTTTATAGTTAGTAAGAGTGGAAACCTCTCATATATCATAATTAGAGGTTGAAAATTTGTAAGGAATTGCGACGTTTTTTTTTAAGATCGTTATTATTCATTTTTCTTTGTTTATTTGAAATTGTGGAGACTTTTTAGCTTGATTTAACTCCAGGTTCTCTAACACTGGTTTAGTAGCGAGCCTCGTATCTTCTCACCGACTTTTTTTTAGTGCGGCAAAAACCGAAAAAGAAAGTATGTTAAAAAAAAAACAATCGGCTTATGGTTATTTATTTAAAAGCAACTAAAACACAAACAAAGAACTTTATCTGACTAAAAGCAGCGTGGTATGAGCGGAGAGGCAAAATAAAACTACATCTTAGTAATATTGGTCGCAATAACAAGGGAAACATGTATTTATAATACAACAGAGCTATTCCAGGCCAGAATATTCGAGACCTGCATTTTGCAACGTAACCCTAAAAGGCATTCTCAAAAGTGTTTACCCGTAATGGATTTCATGCTTTTTTTTTGTCTTGTTTTGTTTTGTTTTGCTTTGCTCTTCTCTGAATCAAAGTGCTTTCGTTTATGGGAATAATTGCATGCGATTTTAGGAAACCTCGAACCACAATGTGATTTCGGCTTGAGAAGTGGTGAACGTGGTTTGTTACAAGCCTCGACGAATCAAACAGAAATTGAAGCCAAAAAAGTTAAAATTTATTTGAACAAAACATTCTGGAATAAATAGATTTCCTTCTTATTAAAACAAATAATAAAGTCGGTGACATAATATGCATACATCTGACCTTCACGAGAGTTTTAAGTTCAAAATTAAGTTTTCAAAAGTATTCTGAGGTACTAGGTTACGTCAGTGAATCGCGCAAGTTCGAGAGGGGGGTCAAGGAGGAGCCCGTGTAGCATTTTTACGAATGTGTCTTTATGAGGCCACATCCGTCGCTTGTCGAATCTTCCTGATTAAGTATCTTTTATTTACATCTCTGCATTCTGCTGGATAAATTATTACAATTTATCGTACAGATGTGCATTCAGCTTCCTGTCTTTAAAAAAAAAAGCCTCACATGCTATACGAAACCTTACATTTTCATCAGTCTATCGGTGAAAGTACTACATGTATCAGCCGATACAAGGCTTAGCACTTTTCATCAGTGTGCCGAGCAAACGTTCAGTCGATTACTTTGATTTTCGTTCCTGACAGCTGCAAAAATATTTTTGTATTGCACAACTGTGCATCCAGCACTTTGCCCTAATATAATAACTATAAAAAACGTACCAACGTTATGAAACCTCGAGCACTTTAAACAGTTTTTTTGGGGGGGGGGCTTAAACGGCATCTTGAAATCTACGAAAAGTCTCACTCGTTTTGAAAGTATTTGTTTTTTGGGACTGAGGCTAATCCTTAACTGGTTAAAATCTCCTCAAAATCGGGGTGTATAAGAACAAAAACCAGATATGGTATCATTTGAGCTTCAGTTTGGTAGAGTTAGTTGGATAAGTAAATTACAAGAACATTCTAAAAAATGCCAAGAAAATGAAACCAGTTTTATCAGTAAAGAATGCATGGACAACTGTGGAAAAAGTTACAGGACATGAAATATATATAAATATATATTTCAAAAAAATTAATTTCGGGCTTTCCTCGGGTAGAAAATTTGACAATTTTATTTTCAAAAATTTTATCTGGTTTGATTTCAATTATCTCTTAGTAACTTCTTTCTTTGACCCTGTCTCCTATTTAGCGGGCCGGACACTGTGTCCCCGGCATCATTGATGATCTCGGAAGAAAATCAAGTTTCTTTTTCTTTTCCTTTTAATAACAGTTAGTACCATTACTTCACGTGAAAAGATGAATATCAATTGAAAGTAACATACCGTAAAATTCCGAAAATAAGCCCTGGGGCTTATATTTTTCAAAGGCCCTTTTTGAGGGGCCTATTTTTGGAGGGGCTTATCTAGGGAGGGAAATTTGCGTTTCAAAATCGACTGGGCTAGCCTTACAGTTGGAAGGAAATTTACCGTTTTTGCTTTGTTTTACTTTGTATTTGAGAGCAATTTCCAAGTACAAGCCCCCGGGGGGGCTCATATTTGGAGGGGTGATTTAATGGAGGGTTTTTTGAGTTACGAGTTTGGGGGGCTTATATTTGGAAGGCTTATATTTGGAGGGGATTATTTTCGGAATTTTACGGTAAATTGTTAACCGGCTAGTTATTTTAACTACAAAGCCATACGTTCGTAATGAAGACATTCAGATAACTTTTAATGATAGTAATTTTTCAACTGATTCTTCCGCATTTGAACATCTTATCCATACTTCTCAGTCAAAGGCAAAGATAGCCAGTACTTCCATTACTTTTTTATAAACTAGATGGTCAAGGTCTCCACAACTGTACACATTTCTTTTAATTCATGGGAAAATCAAAATTATTTCTGGTAGTATATTTCCATCCTCGCAGGTATCTTCAAAACAAGACTGATTTTGCATTGTTGTGCATTAGCAAAGAAAGCATACGTTCACAGATTTTCCCATAGGTCTTGGAGTCTGATGGAATCTGGATATATTTTACATTTTATTGTCGATTCTTGCACAAGAAGACACGTTTCTACCCTCCTATTACTGTGGTTGTCTTTACAACATTGAAATTTTAGACGTTTTAACTTTTTACATTTAATAATCAATATGGCTATGAGCCACAAAACTCGGGAAAAAAATAATAATTCAAATGATCTTTTGAGATCATGCCACCATAGTCGTCTGTTGTTTTCTACGAAATAATTTTTTGACTCATAGATGATCTTTTACATCTTAGAGATCATGCCTGTTGAATAAAAGGAAATTGTTTAAAATTAACACGTGTGAATCGAATACATACATGTGATTTATATCAGAATCAAGGAAAATTTGAACAATACTGTAGTAAAATTGTTCTTTAGCATGAAAACTTCGGTTGACAAGTACGCTTATTTATACTGATTTTGAAAAACTGCCTTGAAAAATGGGCATGACGTCTTGACGATATGTTGTCATTAACAAATGCATTGTTTCTTCGCCTCCATATATGGAAAATGGTTCTCTTCTAACTTTTTCTCCTTTGCGCACACCTTCAAAATCTCACGCTACACCCCTGAAATCTATATGAATCTCGAAAGCTAACTTTTCAAAACACTTTCAGGAGGCCATTTCTCAAGTGAGACATATCACTGAACCATAAAGTTGCACGTCGATATAAACAGATACAAGGAGGGAACGTCTAGAAGCGCAGCTTACTATTTTGAAAATGCATGCTCAAGAACGTTCCATAGCCTCTGTGTCACCCACAATAAAATTTCCTAATGCAAATGGCATTGGTTTATTCAGTGAAACTGTAACAGTTTTAGTGAAACTGTAACAGTTATATTAGTTATGCCTTGCACAAATGTTTGAGTGAAAGGTCTTACAGTGCCTTAAGAAGAATCAAGAATCACCTTAGGTCTACCATGACGCAAAAATAGATGACCAGCGGGGGCTGGCAACGGCCTTTGATCTTGCCGCTTTTCGGCTTTCTATGATCGCCCCAGTTAAGAAATCTGTCAATCATTCGAGAACTGTAGCGAGCATGCGCGAAACGGGCTGAGAACAACAAATCAAGAAGTTCGTCTTCGCAGCGATTCGATAGTGTGAAGTGAATTCGCTTTTGGTCCTGTTGGTCATAGCTTTCTTTGCTGTAACCGAATTTTTCCGCGGTAATGTGGGGCTAACGTTTTCCTTTCTTCTGGTCTTGCGTTCGTCATGACATGCGGTTTACTACGCTAAGAACGAGACCAGTGAACAGTCATTGTACATGTACATGTTCCTTGATGCCCGACCTTTTCGCTCACTACAGGCTTTCAAGCTGTGTTTCTGTTTAGAAGACCCACAAGACTAGAAAAAGGGCCAACCCTCCAATGCGTATGTAGAAGACTTTATATTTTCAAGGGAAAGGCCGAAAATTAATCCTTCGTGACACTAAAAAAAGCGCGGTGGCCGTGGTCAAATAGAAGAGTTGTCAGAGTTGTTTACGGTTTTAGTACACCTTTAAGACGAAAAGAAATGATGATTGAGATTCTTAATTCTTCATCCTTGATTGTGAACTTATCCTTGCAGAGTTGCGTTGGATGATTGAGTGGCATGGTCAAATCTCGTAGTTCATGTATTTTGTTATGTAACAGAAGCTAAATAAATTGCGCCTAGAGATCATTCACTCTTGATATGCTTAAGTTCTTATCTTCGTGTGGTTTAATTTAAACTTTACCGTAGTTTCTAAGAAATGAATGTAGGCAAAGGAAAGGGTAATTATTTTGTGTGTTTGGAATTCTCTTTTCATGACAGCAGTTACTACACTGCCTTCACTTCGATTCCTCATGCAATTGTGTTTTGTTTTGTTGCAAACAATGAGGGAGAAATTAGAAGTATTTTATTCCAACAACTACACCACCCACTGGAACAAGAGTATGGTTTAAGAAGGATTAGCTAAGGTCAGAAAATAAATGCTGAAGGGAATTTATGAAATTAAAAAAATGATGACATTTCTATTTTTGCCTTTCCTTTGGCCACTGTGATCAGTTTTAGCCATATAGTTGCATGTAATGTTTTACACCTTTGGACATCAACCTACCAGGTTAGTTTATGTCTGTGTAAAAATGTAGTTTACTGTTAATGAAATCAAAGTAAACCCTCTCAACTTAAAAATTGCCTGGTACTAGTGGATATTGAAAACACCATACGATGCCTTCAAAAAAAATGTACTGAAATGATTATTAAGATAATATTAGTTGCAGTCAACAATAACAGTTAGAAACTTGTGTTGAGGTTGGCAAAAATATTTTTCAGAGACCATAAGCCTTCACTGACTTTGCTGTTACAATAAGTGGTAAAATGGAATTAAAATGTGAGATCACCTCCCTGGGCTTACACTGAAAGACAGTATGGGTAGTAGGACACATTGTGCATTTCCCTACCCTTTTTAAGCCAAGAGACATTATTTTATAATCCTGATTCATTTCCTTTAGCATACAGAATTAAGGTAGCTTTTAAACTTAGAAACATGGCAAAACTTGGGGGAGGGGGGGGGGAATGGTGGTACCAATAGACTGTACTCTATAGACCACTTCTTCTTCAACCTTCACAACTCAAACAGACACCTTGTTCAAAACTCTAAAGGGTGAAATGGTCACCACCCTAAATCAGCAGCACATACCCATCTAGGCCAAATAAGCCAAGGGTAGTATAGTAGGAAGAACTGCTGAGAGGATAAGGCTCAAGCCCGACAATAACTTTTTTTGATGGTTGATAAAAAATCAATTTTACCTTGTACACAAACAATAAACTTAAGTTGTATATTTTTCAAGCCTCTTCTGATTCTCTTTATAAACTTTGCAAAACATTCACTTGTCTTTTTTCTGTTTCTTGTACTTCAGTCCTTTGAGGGATTTTCTCAACGCATACCCTTTCCTGATGTACTCACTCTTATTAGCAACTGAATTGGCCTCTTGTTCTTACACTAAACCACTATAATCATTCAAGTATAATTCATAACCAAAGGGTAATTTTTGTACCAACAATTTCAAGGAAATACTTGAAACCGAAGTCACTATCTAAAACAAAACTACTAAACACGGTATTGCTGTTGGAAATTTATTGATTATCACTCCAATGACATTCCAGTAAAGGTTTTGAAGGTTCAGTAAACCCATCCCTGCAGCCTTTTGATATTAAAAATAGCTTATACTGACAGACCCAGTATATGTGAAGCAAGTGATTGAAACATTTACCCTGGTTTTTGCTAAATTGGCCCTGTATTCTGTATTTACGCCCATAAATATTTATTGCGCCTCCCGGTGTACAGAAACAAACTTACGAACAGCGAAGTAGAAAATCAGTGGTTTGATGAACATTCACATATGACTGTTACAAGACTCATGCCAATACATTGTGCTCGTAGCATATGTTTAAGATAAGGAAGAGAGTCTTAATACCACTATAAGTGGAAAAGACAAGAAATGGAGCAAGATGGACGTTCGAAAATTCACGAAGCTTAAAAATAACTGAACTTGCCAAGATCCCGAATCACGATGAGCGAAGTCACCCATGAACTTTTCATACATCACGCCTCCTGATGTCCAAAAGGTCCATTTAAAAAGTTCATAGAAACCTTCTCTCGATATTTGTACGCGGGAAAACTTAAAACCAAGCAAAAACTCATCGTCCTTCCATGTCTGCATTCTCCACCATATTTGTTTTCAAGGAAAATTTGTACTCAGTCTCACTCGGCCGAATTTCTTAACTGGGGCGATCATGTAAACTCGGTTCCAGACCTCGCTGCCAGCCCCCCCTGACTGTGGTCATACTGGTTTGTATAAATTCCATAGCCTCTACTGTCACAATAATGTGGTACTTTAGAGTCGGCGGACACCGGTACCTTTTTTTATCGTCTTTATAGCCTGTCTATAACATCTGTATTATACTCGGCTAATATTAATTGTCGTCATTTCAGACTAGGTATTCAAATGTTACGTAGCAGTTCATATGTTTTTTTACTACAATACAGGTTAAACATTGCTTGAAGATAGCCTGAAAGTGGAAATAAACTATATCTTAAAGTGCTTAATAAATGGCCCAGTCTGCATTAGAGCGAAACTGGTCAGCTTTACGGACAACCACTTTATATGGACACCCCGTTATTACGGACAGTTTGCTGTGTCTCTGAAACTCTAGACTGATCAACCAGGTTATAAATACGGACACTTTGTATACCCCCCTCAGTGTCCGTATTAACGGGGTTTGACTGTTTAAAATTTCAAGATTTGGCGGGGGGGGTGGGAAGGAGTATCGGCCCACAACAGTCGTGTCCTCTCACTTTCAGATTCGTTTCTACGGGCCTGTAGAGGATTACACTCTAGTCACATCCCATAGATAAAGCTTATCAAGGCTGTGTAAAGATTGGCCCGGATATTAGTGAGCTCGCGCTTTGGGTCTATTCAAAATATTGAACAACTAATCCTATTGGTGGAACTAATGGTTTTACGTATTCCATTGTTTGAGCTAATAATACAACGAATTTTATTGGTTATACTAATGGTACCATGTATCCTATTGGTGGAACTACTGGTACAACGTATCCTACTGGTAGAGCCAATGGTAAAACGTATCCTATTGGTGGAATTAATGGTATACAACGTGTTTAAAAAAATAGGAAATGAAAGCGATGAAAAATGTTCGTAGTGCGAATGTTTTGACTTAAAATTTTTAGGGAATTTTGTTTGGTGTTTGGGATTTATTACAAGATTTTTCAGTTTGAAAAATAAGGAAAATATCTTTAAAACAATTGACTCATTTTGCTTTGTGTTCAATTTCTTCGTATCGATACCTCATCAAATGACATCCTCTCCCGAAATTATGAAAAAAATGATTTCTAATTAATTTATTGACCTCCTTGCACTTCCGTTTAAAGGAAATGTTGATCAAAGAGTTACGTTAACCACTTCTTGTATCTGCTGTGATACATGTTTGTAGTAAAGTTGTTTTAAGCGTTCTTGTCGATTATTGTAGCAAGTGTGGGGGTGTGTTCAAGCAACTCGCTCGCTCGCTCGCTCGCTCCGCGACGAGGTACTAGGAATCTGATTTACATGTTGGCCTTTATTCTTCTTATTCTTCTTACAACTTCTGCTTACTCTACAACTTTCCCAGTTCTACCAACTTCTCTACTTCTCCTCTACTTTTCTCTACTCTACCTCAAATTACAGTAGCGGTTTTAATAGCCAAAGCTGGACAAGTTTGGGTTAGCTGACCGGAAGAGTTTCTATTGTATTACTTATCGCTGACGTTGCTACAGGTTTGCTGTTGTTAGGCATAGATTAGCTTACGCACAGTCGCAACTGACAAGTACCAAAGAACGAAGGTCAGCTCTAACACCACAAACACGACCACCTGTAACATTCCTAATATGGCAATAAGTAAGTTCGCGAGCTAAGTATAACTTCAAGTATACGTAAAAACAAAAGATCAAAACAGGAAAACAGTACGTGGACAAAAACAAGATTTAATGAAACAAAAACTAAACTTAAAAGTTAAGATAGATCCGTCTTAAAAATAACTTTCAAAATACTTCACAACACAAGTTATTTCACTACTCGCAGTTCATAGGTTATACTACGTATAACTGATGATCTATAGAAAGTTTCTCCTAACATTAATTCTGTGCAAAGCAGATGTCCCATTTTCGTGCATCTCCGCAGTAACACTTCTTGCTGCTCGGGCACTTTTTAGTTAAATGATGAATACAAGAATTTCAAACATTTGAACCACGGAAAAAAGGAATCAGTCAGAATAACTAGCGTTTCCGGGCCTGATATTTCGAACCAATCTAATGACAAGCTCTTAGTTGTCTTGCTAGCTCAATTGTTTAGAGCGCTGTACTAGCATCGCAGATGTCAGGGCTCGAATCCTGGCAAGCCTGAATTTTTTTAGCCTTTCTTTTCGCAACTGCGTAAGTTTTCTTTAAGTGCGATGATCTTCTTTGCATTTATATTTTGAGCTAAATTAGTACAAGAGTACCACTACTATTCATACAACAGTGTTTAATTAAGGTTTCCGACAGATCACAAAGCCTTTATCGTACTTAGAATATCGCCCAGTTTAACAATTTTACCTCGGTTTGGCCCTTCATCGGTATTTTCCGGGAAATGACTACCTTACTCATTTTTTACCGTTTTTGTTGTTTTCTTGGATCAATTCAGGTTTCGTGTTTTCTTGCTTTTTTACCGAATTCATGGTAGTGAATAGCTCTTAATTAGACGGCAATGATCCTATAGGTGTTTTTAGAAGTGAACACCTTTTATTCTAAATTCTGCTTTGAATTGTGTGCTACATTTTTAATTTGCCTAATGGGTTTTTCGATATCACTTATTTATATTACTGAGTAGTTTATTTATGGAAAAGTTTTAGCAAATCATTTTGCGACAAGATGCTTCACAGCTCTGCGAAATCGACAACAAGCCAGAATTTTCAAACTGTAATTTAAGTACTTTTTTTCTGTTCTTTTGGAAAGTTTGTATATAAGAAGATAGCTTGTTGTTTTTAGATTGCTCTCCTTGTTTTGAGTTGGCCAGATGACCTAAGCTTAACAGTGAGAACTCAGACAGAAAGATCCTCTTTGACAAAGTATTTATCTCGAAGGTTACATGCTAATCAGGGTATTTCAACCAATCAGAGAAGACTTATGTCAGAATTAGTTTGCACTAAGCAGATGATTTCCTGGCTGATATAAAAGTAGGTGTTGCAGTGAATTAGCGAGACATGTAATAACACAAGAGACTGAAAAGGAGTGTATGCTCCAGGCAAATCAGTAAGGATCCGCAAGTGAGTTAAGTACAATTCTGGTCAAAACGTTTGGGACACTTGGTCTTTCATGTAAGGAAAATGCAATTCAAATTAACCCCTGCCCCCAGGACAGTGTTAGGTGTTACAAGTCAAACGCCTTTTATATACCTTGCACAGGTTATTGACCTTAACTTTATCCAGGGGGGTGGGGGAGAAACCTTGTTAGGGCCGGTTTACGAGTGTGTATTGCCAGTAGCTGCAAATTCCATACAAAAACGCGTGAAAAGGGGGAAGTACTGATCCTAAAACCTTTTGACCAGGATTGTAGTTTCTTTAAAAAGCTCATTCCAACGCAACAAACTTATTCTATTGGGGAACGGTAACACGTATTCTAAGAGACACTGACTTATGGTTCGTCACACCAGTATTAATATGGTAGTATTGTACAGAGTGACTATCAGTTAGCAATTTTTCTTACTCCCGTTGAATACCATTTTTCGCAAGTTAAGAATTGTAGTCGGCATTTATTGGTAAGGCCTGTTTCAAACGTCGTGCTTCTGTCGTGTCGAACTCAGTTCATTAATAATAGATACATTAGAATACATTTTAAAAGTTCACTAAATTGCTTTTTTATTATTTTCAAGTTTTGTTTTGTGTAACAGCCATTTTTATCGACTGAGTTATGTTCGACGTCTTAGACCAAGTTGTGCTACAGTCGTGTCAGCGACACAGAACAGAAGTAGCAGGACGTTTGAAACAGGTCTAAGGATTTCAAATGTCTAATCAAAACACCAAGTTCAATAGCTTTACGTGCATCAAAATAATGTTTCGTCTCACAAATAACAAGTTTTGAGGAAAATAATTGACATTTTTCTCAGTCGATAATTTCGACGTTTACGAGGCAGAACCAAGCGAAGCTGTGAGTGAAGGTTTTACTGTAATAACACTGAGCTATGGCAGCCAAAGGCACCATATCATAATTTTGTGTTAATTAGCACAAAACCGGCGGGAAAAGAGTGGTTTTCATACGGCTATGTTCTAGCTAACGGAAAAATAATGAACAGCCAGCTATCGTTGTGGTCACATGGAAAACATCATTCAGGTACTGTTGAAGTCTATCTACGCTATAGCAACAATCACTGGCGAACGAGGCCGGGGAAAAAGTCGACAATAAGGGTAAGAAACAAGTCGAGAAAACATTGAACAGCTGTTTCTATGTACAAATTTCCTGCGATCACGGACCAGAAGCTCAGACACTCAGTAATAGAGGCAGATTCAATTTTAAATGTCTTATCATCTAGCAGTAGCCAATAAGAGCACGCATTGCAAAGAAAAAGTTCCAGCTACTTTAAAGCCATTTGAGTGCTTGACGAAACACTTGTTCGAGTGTTTGAATAATACAGTTCAAAATTCCGGAAAAATTCAACGTAACGTGAATTGGGATCAGGCCAGTGATCCAAACTACTGCATCACCCAGAGGAGACTTCCTTTGTTTGTTTCATACAATGAACAGAAATGAACAGCAAAACACCTTTTTCAACACTTAAAGATCGGTACGGAGTTTTCAATAACTTTCCTATGGGTTTGAAAGAAAAATTGTCGGCGTTTTCTTTTTGTTTTATATATATTATATATATTATGTCTGAATTCTTGCAAACGGAAGTGTTTCTTCCGCAAGCAGTTTAGGTTAAAAGATAATAACAAAATAAAGAAAAAGGCAAACAGGATCTTGGAAATGTAAGCCAGAATGTATTTATTGGCAAGATAAAAAGCAGGAGCCGATTACAAGTCTTTTTTTGAACGGTTTCTTCTACATACAGATCGAAACAAAAACTGATTTCTTTTAAAAGTGCAATCTCGGTGTGCCGGCCGGCATCATTATAGTTTTCTTTTTTTTTTTGGTTTCTTGTTTTCTTATTTTTTTTTTCTTGCTGTTGTTGTCGTTTTGTTTTTCAAACTAATCACTTGATCTATTAGTTCGTGATCAATGGTCACTAGATAATTGATGCTGAGTAAGCTTATCAATTAAAACAGATTGCAAACAAGACGAAATATATTCATTGACTTCATTGTTAAACACAATTCTTCGATCTGAAGTCACGCTACAAAGAAGTGCCGTAAGGTTAGTGCTCACTGTGATATTCCTTATATCATTACCACTTGAGCATTTTCTTTTCACTTTTTTTCCTCACTGGCTGTGTTTCTGTGCCGGTCCATTTTCTGTTTGCCCATTAATTAGGAGATCGAGTATTCAAGGTGTCCAACGGTGAAACACACATCGAAACGAAACAATTCTCTTCCGCTCGCGTGGTAGCATTGTTTCCTTTATACAGAAAGTAATTTTTCCACGAAGCCTTTGACAATTGGGCGCGAATCAGGGTGAAAAACAGAATGGCGAATGGCGAGAGAATGGCGGAGAAGAAAGATTAAGATCAGAAAGAAGAAAGAAGAAAGATTAAGATCGGTCCATGAAAAACCAACTGTTTCTTGGCATCGGTTGTTTCTCCCGGCAACCAACGACTGTTTTTTCGCGGACAGTTATCAGCCATGCTATCTATTTGAGCTCGAAATTTAAAAGGAGCGCGCTACATTTCATTTGCTTAGAGGATCTGTTCACAAGAGTTAGTTGTCTTTACATCTTTTGTGATTATTTAGAATTATCGTTTTTCTTCCAAAGAGAGCAATGTAGTTTTAACATTAAGTAGATGAGATCCTATAGTGTTTGCATTCAAAGGAACCTTTCCATGGAAGGAGGGGCACTGCCTATAAGACTACTTGAGTTTTTGGTTGTGTTTATCACGGTAAAGGCTCTTGATTCGAAAGGTAGAAAGGTGTTCAACACAAATTCAATTTTCTAAATTGATTACTTGTTTGTACGTCGATTTGTGCTGCTGAGCGGCGGATCAACTGATATTTAGTGTGTAAATTATCTGGTTTGCCTGCCACTCATTTGCCGATTTTTGCAACAGTCATCTAGTGACAGTAATCACTAGCTCTTCAAGGCGTTTTCGAGCTTAAATAAGGATATAGCTACGTTGACGTAAGGGATGTCCTTTTAAGTGTGGCTACCCAAAATAATTCAGTCTTTCCAGGTCAAGGTTTTACAAAGGACAAAAAGTTAACGCTTGAGCGATAACAGGCAATTGCTCAGTTCACAACTCAAAAATACAACGGAGACAGAAGAAATAGAAGTGACCGACAGAATGTTCTTTATCAACAATGCGGTTAATCCTAATCCCCTGTTTAAATTAAACACCTGAACTAGAGATCTGTTACCTGGGCAGTTGTTTAGTGTTTTGGTTCAGCAAATTTCAAAAATTTACCCCCAAAGTCATATCTTATTATCAGCATTGTTTCCTCCATTTCTCAACAAAATTCGCTCAAATACGTCTAGAATTACGAAGAAATAAAGTAACAAGAATTCACATTGTATACGATTTCTTGTTTGAAGCCCGTTTGGGGATGTATAGCGGGGAACGGGGAGCGGGCAGCGGAGAGCAGGCAGCGCAGAGCGGGGAACGAGGAGCGGGGAGCGGGGAGCGGGGAGCGGGGAGCGGGGAGCGGGGAGCGGGGAGCGGGGAACGGGAAAATAAAAAATTGGAACAAAGCGGAGAATAAGTAGAAATGGAGTTACTGATAGGGCTTAAGTGTTCAGGTTAGGTTTTGTTCCCATTTTTCATTTTCCTGTCCCCCGTGATCGTTTCCCTCTCCACATTCCCCGTGTTAGCAACATCATTATAGATGGTTTTACAACTCCTCACCGTTATATCTATCTGTTATTTTTTTAACAGGATTAAACACAGTCTTGATTGACAACTGAATTGCCCGGCTGCCGAAAGAATAATGAGTCAACCAAACCAGACAAAAATGGACGACGTCACTATGTATTTGGATAAAATTTCGTGGAACGAGCTGGCAGTAGTGATTACTCTATATGTCATTCTACTTACCTCCATCATATCAGGAAATGGCCTGGTGCTGACTGCGTTTACTGTAAACAAGAGGCTTCGAACGGCCACTAACAAGTTGGTAATGGGGTTGGCTGCAAGCGATATCCTCGTGGGTTTTGTATCGATACCTTGTTGGCTGAATATCACCATATCTCTCCACAATCACCTTCCCATTAGCTTCACCGTCTATCAGTTTTACATAACGTTTGATATCTTTATCGGCACTGCTTCAATACTTCAACTCACCTCTCTTAGCATCGAGAGATGTCACGCAATCGCCAGACCATTACGCCACAGAACACTGTCAATCAAAGTATTCTACGTCTTGATAATAATTCCGTGGACTTTTGCGGCTATTGTGGCGACTCTGCAGCCACTTCAGTATAACCGTTGGAGAGAGGAATATACGCTTCTTATGACCACGGCCTGCTTTTTTGTCCCCTTTAGCATAATTTGTGTTGCCTATTTATCAATATACTGCTTTGCGCGCTGCAAACCAATCGCTAAGCATAGATCGGAAAGGAAGGCTTTCAAGAAGGATCTCCGCTTGTCGGTAACTCTTGCTGTTATCACCGGATTATTTATGGTTGCCTGGTTACCGCTGTTTGTCGTTACGGTGATTGGCACATACTATCCGCAATATCTCCCTCCCTCACTGGGAACCGACCGCGTCCTTCAGTTTGTCAAGTTCTGTCACTATAGCAACAGCGCGCTCAATCCGCTCGTGTATGCCTGTCGGAATAACGAAATGATCCGAACCATCCGCCATATTGGGCATCGACTGCTCTGCAAGGTGCGGCAACCGCCGATCTGGAGCAGATTATCCTCATACAGATCCAGTAGTAGGAGGAGCACTTCTGGAAGAACCGTTACTGGGGACAACAGCCTCAAGAAAACTTCTTCAGTTAGAACCTGTTCCATCAAAAGCGGAAACGGAAGTAGAAGGCAAGCCGAGGACGTAAATGAAAACAAATCCAAACAGCAGAAAAACGTGGTTGTGGTTCACTCTACGGTTTAAATCTTAAAACACCAGCGTTTTAAGCGAAAAGCGAAAGGGGAAATCTCGATTTTACTGGCCTAAAAAGTGGTAAAAATATTGCGCATCTCAAGTGTTAGACATCTTGGGTTACGCGATGTCGCTAATCTGTACGAGCTATTATTAATATTTTGTTGATCAGATTGATATTTTGAGCATGAATTTCCTAAGAATTCAGCAAGAAGGCAAAACGTCTCTCTCTTGGTCTAACGTACGTCTTTTTGAATGGTAAGCCAGCTTGATGTGTCAGAGCTGTGTTTGATGGAGAGAAGTTTTGATTCACTTAACTTATTTACCTTGGAGTGGCCAAGTCTACAAGCTTCCTACGACATTTAGCCAAAGTCCGAGAACAAGACAATCGCTAATGAGTTTACACCATATGCCGATGAGTGACCGCAAGATCCTAGACTCGAATGGAATATGGAATATGGAATACGGTTACGCGGTACAAAAAACACCTTGCTATATGGCTAACGATACAATCGAACCTTGAAAGTAAAGGATAATAGCTTTTTTAATGAAGCAATCTCTTAGTTTTTCTTGTCCCTCTGCGTCGTTTGTTATCCAGAAAGGTTTTTTTGTACCATGTGACCGTATTCTGCAAAGGGCCCATACCGAGCTTTGCTGAGCATGTTAAGTGACGAACGCCGAGTGTGTTTTAACCTACAAACGGTTAGATTAGAAAGCTTGCTCACAGCTTATGCACATTTTAAGTGCCAAGGCCATTAAGGCCAATATATTTTCCTTGAACTAAATGAAGGAGGGCTCAAAGCACATACCAAAGCCCAAGTATACGCTTTGAAGGCGTCTTGTCTACACTAGGCGTTTCTACATCAACTTAACTACGGTCAACTATGGTTTGCTATGGAAATTCTGTAAAGATATAAGTTTTGCGCATGTACTGTTCATTCCTATATGCGAATTTTTCACGCATAAAAATCAGTGGTTCCCTCTGATGCTGTCGAGGTCGCCTCGTGTCAATAGCGGCTTTGGGGGTGTTCTTCCGCTTTTCACGTCGATTTCAAAGAATAATCGCTAGATTTTTCAGATGTATAAAGAGTAAAGGTGAATCTTTGTTGACCATTTTGCTTCATTAGCATAGGTTGAGAACCCAACATACCATATACTATCTTTCCGTGATATTGATTTGAAAACTTGAAAATTTACAGAGAGAAAACAGCTGACATTTGACTGCGCCACCACTGGTTTGCCCGCGAAATGACGTCAGAGGAACGCGCGGAGAAATTCCATACTGATGACGTGTTACTACCCAGATCTGGGTAATGCTTCTGATTGGGTGAAGCAAATTATTAGCCAATCAGAGCATTTCCCAGATCTGGGTAGAGACGCGTCATCAGTATGGAATTTCTCCGTACGTACCTTTGACGTCATTTCGCGGGAAAACCGGCGGTGGCCTCGCTAAATGTCGGCTGCTTTGTCAGGCGTGTCACCTGTTCTTACAACTTTTAAATTCGTATAAACCGGTGATAGTTTATTAACGTATAGGCATACCAAAAAAGTATCTAATCGCGTCAGCAAATGTGCGCTTTTAAGAATTCCATGTTTGAAAGAACTGATTGTGATTTTCCTTTACAAATGTAGGATTTATTTTTTTAGCCTAAAAATCAATTTTGTAATGCATGCATTTAATTCTTGAAAACTGTGTAAGATAATTTGGAAGTTATTCCACATTGCTTATAACCTTCATCATTGCTGTTTCTGGCAAGAAGTCAACAGAAACTTCAACAAAAATGAATTGCCTTATACAGGCCTTATATATTGTGAATCGAGAACGATTTTTGATGAACTGCGATGAGATCAGACTAAAAGGCGTTTCAAGATGCAAGCTTTTCCTTAGAGGTTTAACTTATGACTGTACCTTCCCATGTAAAACAACACCAACAAATACAACAACAAATCTATGTGAATTTCCATCGCCAAACCCACCCTTTATTGTCGTTGTTCATTATTTTAGTCAATTTTGCACAGAACGTGTCGTTCGCTGACTTACAGTCGAACCTTCACCAACGGCCACTTTTTTTGTCCCGGCGGACAGTCCATACATTGACTCTTCTTTAGACCTCTATACAACGTCTTTGATCCGTATGGCGTGTCCTTGATTTACCGCAGGACTGCGTCTTTCAATTAATTTAAGATTGATCTAACATTAAATGTAATTATAGTACTTTTTTCTTAGAATAAGCCTCAGGCCAAGAGTAAGAAAGTTTAGGTTTTTTGGTAAATTTTATTTTTAATTGTTTCTACGCTACAAAAGGAGTAGTCGCTAGATTTGGCGATTCTGGCGAATACAAGCGCGCGCGTGAAAGTCACCTTCCGCAAGGAAACGCGCCGAGAAATAAATAAAAGTGGGCAAAATTATCGACTGAAGCCGCAGTCTTACTTGTTTGTTGTTATTTTTTTTTCTTTCGTGTTTTTATTTTCGACTTGGTTGAAGAGACATCTGAAGCACGGCATCAGTGCAAGTCGCACAAAAATTTGACGAGCAGCTTGATACTTCATCAAGTTTCATTGTGTCTCCTATCTGTATTATTATAAACTGAATCATTGGATAATGCAATTCTAGAGCCCTGATTGGCTCAGCCATCATGGTATGTGAGCCATTATACCATGCTCTCCAAATATGGTAACTGTACGCGTCTGCTCAAAATTAAAAACAGGCTGAAAAAGGCTGTTTTTACAAATAAGAATTTCCGATATTTTGTGAGCGTTTTTAATAAAACAATCATTCCTCTCGCGCTTGTTGGATATGAGATGCGTTGGATATGACGCGCCTCGTTGGCTCTTCACCATCTCATATCCAACGCGTACTCGTGGAATAATTGTTAAATATATCATTTATGATTGGATTGCCATTGTAGGCTACAGTAAGCATGAACCTGGAAAAATAAACATGTTGTACTCCACCCACCCCCGCCCCCCTACCAAAAAAGAGCACATCAGGTGTCAAAACATAAAATCACGTGAAGCACGCAATGAGAGAGGAGACTGAAACCATGGTAACGCGCGAGGTAAGTAATTGTTTCGTCACACGGTCTTCCTCAGTAGTGAGGATGTTTGCTAAGCTTCGTATTGTGTAATTCCGGCATAAACAAACTGCTATAGAAGATTTACCCGATGACCATAATAGTTCTAACAGCAAGGAGACTTATCTTATCTTTGCATCTGAAGATTCTTGATAACTTCAATACCAAGTAATTTTCGAACGGTAAGTTTAATTTTTGGATATTACCGCGGAGACTTTCCCATTGAAAGCAATAATAACGAACGCATTTTTTGTTAAAAAACGCTTTTTTTGAGCAAGGCTGTATTTTCAACGCAGGGTTCTTAACCTGCGTGGTAGGGCTGTGACCGAACTATTGTAGCTATTGGTGATTCTTTGCTGGAATGATTAGACCAGAGCCTGCTGAAAGAGAGCACTGGGGAAGACAAATTGAATTCGTTTTTGCTTGTGTTGGATTTGCGGTCGGTTATGGCAACTTCTGGCGCTTTCCTTATATGTGTTTCAAAAACGGTGGAGGTAAGTTAATATAGTTGGAAAAACGTTAAGGCAATTTTCACAGTTAGGTATCTTTCAAAACGGAAACTATGTGAGAGTTGCTTAGTGCAAGAGAAGATGAAACCAGTTCTTAGAAATCGGAAACATGCAACTATTGCCAAGCGCGGGGAAATTTTATTATTTCCAAGCCCAGGGAAAAATTAACTGGTTCGAATTGAGACCACAACCGGTTCACCTTGTACATCAAGAAGGGAAACGCCCTTCAGCCTGGAGAGATAAGCTAGAGCTTTGGAACTGACGCACGAAAAAAGAACTGAACACAACAGCAAATTTTAGAGAAGAGGTATTATTGTTTGGTTATTGTGTTTCTTCGACTGTTGCAAAGGTTGCTCTTTTTTTAGTAAGGCTTTAATGGAGGATGAAGAAAGTTTGGAACACAAGTTGGATTTAACTTGGTTGACTGTTTTGTTTTTTTGTTGCTGTTAAAGCTGGGGCACCCAACGAGAATATAGTTCAAAACCACTTAAACATAGCATTGTTGAATGTATTTTAGTATAAACGGTAGATTTTGGCATATTTTTATCCCCTAAAAGTTTTTCATCTGTTCGGATTTCCTAGCTGAAAGTCTAGTGATCCGAAAATTATAGGGATCAAAACTTACCTTTTCGAAAATTTTAGCCAGAAAATAGGCTCCCGAAAATTCTAGGTGAACTTTTTAGGGTAAAAATGAGTTAAAAATGGGCAAGTATACCATCTTTTATATGTTCGAAAATCCTAGGAGAGGCATGCAAGCAAGAAATTTTACTACAAATTTTCCGAAAATCCTAGATCTCAAATCGTCTTCCGAACAGATATTTTTCCGAAAATTGTCGTTGGGTGCCCCCGTTAAAGTTCCTTTCACACAAACCAATTTTCTCAGCCATGTAAATAGCTAACGATTTTTCCTCGACAAGTGCTTGAATGGGGAGACTTGCCAAGGAAACGTTGCCAAGTTTTCCAATTTGTAACTGAGAGCAAATTTCTTACTCTTGTATATTGACCGTGCTTGTGTAAATGGGGGTTAACACACGATCTAACTTTCTGTTTCTATTCAGGCGCATTCCTTATCCCATATATATCATTTCTTCTCTTGGGTGGTATTCCATTGTTCTTTATGGAGCTCAGTATTGGTCAGATTCTTCAGGCAGGCCCAGTTAAGGTGTGGAGAAAGCTAAGCCCGCTTTTTTCAGGTGCGTCTTATTCTCACCAAATAACTCATTACGATGTGGAAACTTTTTCATCCTCTATATAACATAATAACACCACTAAAGGAGAATGAACGGAAAAAACACATAATGATATGTCACGACAGCTTAAATGTATCCTAGGACACCCTTTTTAGCTTAAGTCATGCTTGCAAAAATTGTTACTTTGTCCCTCGGTGTAACTTTCGATTCGTCGCATCCATTTCTTATGTTCAAGAGTTTTCTTTTCATTGTGATTGAAATTTGTCCTATCGCTATGAATTGGCTTGTGATTAGTCCACTATGGTCACGTGGGCTAAATAATACACTCTAAGGCTATGTTCACACACACTATGCCGGATACCTCGATCTTTAGACTTTCTCAAAGTCCTTCGCTTCTCATTTCCGGTTCCGGTAGTCTCTCGCTCACTTTGTCACCAAAAACAAAAATTTTCTTACCTGCGCTTTGCGCTCGAGCAAAAATTTGAGCTCGACTTGTGGGCAAGTCTACTCGATCTTGCGCCGACGCGAAAACCATATCGGATAGTACTTGTATTTACACTTAAGACGGTGATCTTGAAAGTCGATCGTGACATATCGGATAGGTTTCTGTCACTCTTCGTCGCAGTGTGAACAGGTAGCGGAAGTAAATGAGTAGGAGCGAGGACTGAAACCCAATGAGACAGAATTAAATATTCAAAAGTGAGGATTGGGATTTAGTTGAAATTAGTGTAGCAGGCCCTCTCGGTCAAACGCTCCGGTCCAATGTTCGGTGTCAGTATAAAGTTTGAACGACTTGTTCCTGTTCTTTGGCAACATCCTCTACCCTTTCATCTTGTTTATCTTGCAGGTATTGGCTTTGCAATGATCACGGTATCGTTCATGGTCTCGGTTTATTACAATGTTATCCTGGCTTGGAGCATTTATTACCTTTATAACTCGTTCACCTCCGATTTACCATGGGTTGGCTGCCATCACGCTTGGAATACAGAGAGATGTTACCAGCTTAAGGCAGGCAGCAACATAAGTAACTATGGTAACACAACAAAAGTGTCTGCCAGTAAAGAGTTCTTCATGTAAGTTCCGTGTATTACCTATCTGTCAAGTTGCTCTCAGAAGAAATCCTTTCTTAAAGAAAATAGACTCGTTTTGACATTATTAAGGCGCCCTAAAGATTGCGCAAGTCCCAAAATAGCATTGAACCAATGAGAAATCGAAACTAAATATAATCAATTCTTCGGTGCTATGCAATGGAGAGACCGGGACCAATAGCCCTCTGGCTAAATTCGTTGGTTGATTCGTTTGTCCCTCGGGATAATTGAGCGGGTGATCGCGCAAGTACGAGGGTGGCTTCTCTCCTTTCCCACGTTAAAAACTGCCATGAATTATTATCACGGCGTTTTAGGGCAATTCTTCCGGCCATCCTTACAACCCGGTCTGCAAAAATTATAATACAAACTAGATAAGGGTGACTTTAACGAAAAAAGAACACTTTGCTCAAATTTTGGTATTATTTTCCTCATAACATACTACTGATGCCCACACATACGGACCGTGGCTTCGGAGAATAATCTAAAACTTTTTAAAGCGCCATGATAAAGGCTAACCATGGGTGTTAAACTGTCCTTAATACTTAATTAAGTCACTGGTTACTGAATCTGTGTATTACGGATTGAATCGACGCAAATTGCATCACTTTATTGAATCTTTCTACAGTGATCATCTTTCCATGCTCAGACTTCCGGACAACCATTGCTAATTTTTTGGCTCTTTTATTTCTGTGACAGTCACAATGTTCTGGAAATGATGGATGGAATTGAACAGCCTGGTCACTTGAATTACAAGCTTACAGCGTGCCTGTTTGTGGCTTGGGTTCTTGTTTATTTCTGTATCTGGAAAGGCATTCGCACAACCGGGAAAGTCGTTTACGTCACAGCCACACTACCTTACGCGTTCTTGGTTATCCTGTTCATACGAGCTATCACCTTACCTGGATCACTTGACGGGATCATGTATTATATTACACCAGAGTGGACTAAACTTGCAGACCCTTCGGTACATTTAATTACTGGCATTACAAAGCATGGCGTTAGCTTACCCCCTTAGCTGTCTATTGCATGAAGGAATGTGCATTGAAAATATGACACTAAAAAGGGGTTTGTTCCGTTCTTATCAACTACAGTCGACTCTCGATAACTTGAACCTTCAAGGGAAATCGAAAACAGTTCGAGTTATCGGGAGTTCGAAACAAATAACCAGAAGTAAGGAAATGGGATGGGGAAGAATGTAAGTATCATGCACACTTGACTTCAAGGGCAGCAAGAGATGAACTGATAGTTTGAAAATGAAATTAAGCAACAAAGCCTGATTAATCAGTACAGTGCTAAACATTGTATTTGAATTGGACTGACAAAAAAAGTAAAGAAGCTTAAAACAAAGTCGAGAAAAATTCAATGTTTTGGACTGCAGTTCACTGCACGTTTTTCAACTTTGGCAACTAAAAGGAGCAACGAAAGGCGGGGATCAACTCTAGGTGTCCGTCTTATAGAGGTGTCCGTCGAATGCGAGTTGACTGTACCCTTTCTCTTGACAATTCTTAATACGTCAGTAACTTTGCCTAATTATTGTTTACCAGGTCTGGATCGATGCAGCGTCGCAAATTCTCTACTCTCTCGCAATCGGTTTTGGAGTATTGATAGGATTTGCAAGCTACAATAGACGAACAAATGACATTTATAAGTAAGTGCCATGGTTTGTTGAACCTCTTACATCCTCATGAATAATCTCCCTGGGTTAAAACCCCAAGCCTCTGTCGGTTAATGGAGTGGTAGCCAATCAGTGACCAGTATTGAGATCACGTAGCCTGAGGTGGTTTGTTCAATCTACGATGCGTCGAGCCCAGGTGCCACTCTTTTTCCTCCTACCGAGCGTGGCACTGATCGACATTTTGAATAGAAAGTGAAGTAAGCGTTAAAGAAATTGGGTAAAGTGAAATTGGAACATTGTTTAAGCCTTCCTCTGTACTGTTGCCTGCCTGTATAATTTTGCGCGACGTAGTTGGAGCATGGTTCAAATGGAACTTCTTCGGCTGTTTTGTTCCTTTGACACTGGAGCAATTTCACTCGCCGTACCTCCCAACTAAAGAAGGTTCAGTTATACACTGTTTCCTAAAAACAATCGAACGGAAACTGTAGATGGCCCGTTTGACAATAGTGCGAAAAACTGCGCGTCTTTTTTTTTTTGTTGTCTTTATAGAAACCTTCTGAGTTCAGGTTTGTTTCTCCTTGTTATAATGTTCTGGTTTGTTGTATTTTTAGGGACGGGTTGGTAATTTCGCTCGTAAACTGCGGTACCAGCGTGTTCGCAGGCTTTGTGGTGTTTGCTGTTGTGGGACATATGGCTCATATACAGGATACCAGCCCAGCACAAGTAGCTTCTCAAGGTATAGTTAGAGTAGCATTGTCTCGAGTCGTAGTTCCTGTGCAAAGAGGTGATGACCTCCGCACAGACTGTGGAAACTTCAGTCACTTTGAATAGCAGTCATATGCACTCACACGGACGATCATCTGGATCAAATTTAACTTACTTACTTTTCAGAAAAATAATTTTATTGTTTATTGAGAGTTTTAGTTAACGGAGGGGGAGAAATCCCAGTGGTATGGTGGAGTTATAATTAGGGTTGAGCAACGATAAATATTCTGATTTTTAGGAACGTGAAAAAATCCAGGAACAGAAAAATAGATTAATTAATGCACTACACGACAATAGTTCATTTTCGTTAAGTACTGTGGCATTCCCCCTTGGAACCTAATTCTGCACTTAAAAGAGAATTAAAACAAAAGAATTTTTATCTTGTAGTGACCACTTCTCCAATCAGAATACAATATCTACGTCATGTAAATGTTCCGTCACGCCCTTTAGCCAAAACACTTTAATCACGTGCTGATGCTTGATACATCGTCATTCGTTCCTTTCTTTTTAAGGTCCCGGATTGGTGTTCATCGTGTATCCAGCAACTCTTGGCCAACTTCCCGCGCCACAGTTCTGGTCTGTTATCTTTTTTCTCATGCTTATAACCTTGGGTCTTGACAGCCAGGTTAGTGAACGGAATTACGAGCAAAGTTAAAAGAAATTACAATCAACTCGCATTTAACGGACACCTCAATAAGACGGACACCTCTGTAAAACGGACAGCTGGAGTTGGTCCCTGCCTTTCTTTATCCCTTTAGTTGACCCTCTATGGGACGGACATCTCTCAGCCTGCCTAACAGGTTTAGAGAGATTTGGAATTAGTTTTTCGTATTACCTTTCCCGGATAGTTTCCTACCATGGCGTCTGTTTGGGAGACGAGGCCAAAAAGGAAGTGTCATGCATTATGTCAATGGCCTTATTTAACATGGCTTTCTTTTCGTGATATAGTTTGGGCAAGTCGAAGTAGTTGCAGCTGCCATCATAGACCAATATGAATTACAGAGATACAGAGAAGCAATTGTGCTGGCCGTTTGCTTTGTTATGTTTGGTTTGGGGCTGACATGCGTCACTCAGGTGAGATACTCAGTCGTCTAGAATTTTTGACAGGAAGAAACTTTCAATTTAGTGTCACCTTAAAAGATTTGATCCAGAGAATTTTCAGACTTTGGACGCATTGAACGGTACAGAGTTACAAACAACATTACAGGAAAGCAATGTTCACAGGTTTCATTTGAAAGCAAATTTATTCTTCAGTATCAAGTTTGATGTTGGCTTAATGGATATACCAAAAGCTTTTGGGTGGAGCTTGAATAATTTGATACCCAGATCTCTTGCCAAGCTTGAATTAATAATAATAATATTATTATTATTATTATTTTAATTACAGGGCGGCATATACGTTTTCAACTTGTTTGACTCTTTCTCTGCGGGAATATCATTGTTGTTTCTGGTAACATTTGAGTTGCTGGTCGTTGGCTGGATCTACGGTAGGCAACATTTATAATCGTCTCTAATTCCCCACTACTTTCAGAACGGTCGTTCTTTTGGCTGCGTCTCAGTCTCTGTTCACAGTATGTCGGATAGGACTACTGTTCACACATAAAAAGCTCATTTCGGTGCGACGTCTATAACGAAGCGAAGCTGTACCGCACCAACGTCATATATCGGCCAGGTTTCTGCCACTTTTCGTGGTAGTATATAAACTGGCATTCGGACCGTAGCGGAAGTGAATGAGTAGGAGCGAGGACTGGAACCCACTGAGACGGAAGTAAATATTCAAGAGTGAGGACTAGGATTTAGTGCACCAGACCTTCTCGGGCAATCGCTCCAGGACGATGATCGATATGTGTAAACGACTTGTTTCAGTCCTGTGCCGTTGCTGTTTATATTGTAGTGTAGATGTTACAGGTCAAAATTGTATACAGGTTGAAACTATTTTAACCTAGGTTGATTCTCAATTTCCTTTGTCTCCTAGCTCTAATTATTTAATTTTAACCTGAAAAGAACCTTGACCTGTAACATAGACATAGCCTCAGAAGTATAGGAGGCATGTACTGCTCCCCATTTTTGAAGTTGAATCTCATTAATTAGTACAAAGTGGAATAAATTAACGTCATTGATCCGGAGGCACCTTCAATAAGAGACGGCGATGTCATACCGCCAAAACATACAAACAGCAAATAACATCATACATCAATCAGACGCATCAAAAACATTCCTCGGCAAAAAACGGAGTTAATCGTTCCTACTATACTACTAACCTCCTAGTGATAAACAATCACCTTTCTTGCAAGGTGTTGACAACCTTTTTTATTTATCAGGGGCTACAAAATTAGCGGAAGATATCGAAGCAACTACAGGCCGTCGAGTTTCGAGGTGGTGGATAATGTGCTGGAAAGTTATCACGCCTTCAATGGTTGTTGTAAGTACAAGTTTTTGTCTTAATATTCAAATAGCGACCAAAACTGTTAAGTGCACAAGTTTACCAGTCATTAGCAAGTGCAATAAAATGTGAGACTATAGTCCACTTTCTCTTAACGGGCACCTCTATAAGACGAACACCTCCCTAAGACGGACACCTGGTGTTGGTCCCTGCCGTTTTTCAGTCATATTACTGTAACTGAATCACAGGTATCACATTTCTTCGACTCTCTATAAGCCAGACGGACACCTCTCTAAGACGGACAGTCAGGACCGGTCCCGAAGGTGTCCGTAACTTTACTGTCATTTGCGGAAAAATTATCAAAGAAGTTCCAAGGAAAATACGGAACAGTAACAGAATCTTGAAAAATACATGTATGCAACCAATGCCAGGCGTGGTAAACAATACAACAAATTCTTCTTGATGAAGAGAACTCTCTGAGTGATTTTCAGTTTAACTTGAAAGTCATGATATATCAATTGCTTTGATTTACAGGGAATATTCTTGTTTAGCATCATCAAGTATAAGTCCGTAGCGTACGAGGGCAGAATATATCCCAGTTGGGCTGAGGGCCTGGGCTGGAGCATCGCCTGTTGTTCTATGCTTTGTATTCCCATTACTGCCGTCCGTGTTTTAATGAGAGCAGAGGGCTCGTTTTTTGAGGTAAGCGTTGCGACCGTTTGCACTCTTTAGATTTGACTTTTTAAAGTTAACTCCCCCGAGGTCGGGTTTGGCTCATAATATTGTTTACGATGAAACAATGAATATACGAAAATCATATTTGAATTGATCGATGAAAATTTACATGCAACGAAGGTCAAAGAAGACACATGATTTTCATATATTCATTGATTCGTCTTGATCATTTGAAGGGTTATAACAAACCATCTAAATGACCTGCTGCCACTTGGCTTGTTCGTTCAATTGTTAGAGTGCTGCACCAGTATCGCAGAGGCAGTAGTCCCTTTCGTAAACGGTCGCTGCCATTACAAAATTTTTTGACCTGTTATTGAGTGTTCCTCTTAAAAAGAAACAAAATCGTAACCCAGGGTCGAACCTTGACCTCGAACCCGGACCTTTCGTATTCGAATCTCTCTCCCTTACCACTACATTACCACACCCCGCCCGCCAAAATTTGAAAAACTTAAGTACGCAAATTAGCAAACTGTCTTTCTTACCAGATACATCGATAACAGGTGACCCTAGCCCTTTCCATAACCTTTGATGTTTACTAAATTCAACTTGGGCTTCAATGTCGTTCTTTCAAAGACTATTCAAAAGCGTGTTATTTACCTTTTTTACTTTAATCCAGGGAATATATTACATCTATCGTGACTAAAGGCTTGGTTACCAATTGTGGCAACGACCGTTAAAAATAGCAACGACCGTTTACGAAAGAGAGAAGGCATCGCAGAGGTCTGGGTTCGAATCCCATGTATTTTGTTCAGGCATTCTTTGCGCAACTGTTAAAGGTGCTTCTTAAATTGCGATGATCTTCTTTATATGTACATGTAATACTTTTTGTATTGTAACTGTTCAGCTGACTTCTAATGATAACGCAAAAGTGTCAAGATAGCATGGCCCATTAGATTTGCGATAAAACACTATTCTTACATTGGTGAAACCGGCAGAAACCTAAGCACGCGACTGACCGAACACAAACGAATGACGAGGAATGGTGACGTCAACAATTACATTGCTGAGCACTATTTACAGACGAAACATCGAATTGACTGGGACTCTGCGACATGTATAACGTATTCTTCTGACTACTATCAACGTCTTACTTTAGAAAGCTGATTTACTACCTTAGAACAAACGCCACTGAATCGTAGCCAACAGTTACCAGCGCCGTACAAACGACTTATTGACGAGATCAAGCAAAACTAACTACGAGAGACCGACTGGTGAACTGACAATTTGACTAACAATAGACGACTGTTTAACTGTGACAATAGACGGATCGAAAGGCACCAATTACTGATTACGACAGGGGCACCCAACGACCGTTTTCGGGGAAATATCTGTTCGGAGCCCTCTAGAATGGCTAGAATTTTCAGGAGCCCAAGGACAGCTAAAAATTTCGAAAATGTTTCGTGGTGACTGTTCGTTGGGCTCAGAGTTTCGGGATTTGTGTGGTTTGTTCACCTAAGAATTTCGGATTTTGTAGTAATCTCTAGATCACCTAGAAATTTCGTAGCTTTCGTAGTAATCTCTAGATTCTGATTTCGGCACCTAGAAATTTCGTAGCTTTCGTAAACTAAGAATAGAGCAAAATTTTTAAACCCGGCAGTCTCATTAGCGAAAATTTCACACAACTGATTTAAAACCCAACGACCCTTTTCTGGAGGGTACCAGGCTTTCCGGTTACGCGTACGCTATATCAGCGCGCGCATCGCGTGAATAGCGCCTGTCAGTCCTGTGTATCGGTCGATGGACACTCAGGACAGTATCGCAATGGGACTACGGATGGAGGGATCGGTGGGATAACCCAGACAACGCTATTGTAGCACTGTTCTCGGCATCGCATGTATCTGATCTACCGAATTTTAATAAAGTCACATTTCTTACATTTGCAGTTACAGTTAACTGTGTAGAAAATAGGCAACTTTCAGCGTTTCAGTGAACTTTAGCCCGCGAAAACAGACGTTTTTTCACTGTTTTTTTTCTTTGCTCGCTCATCGCCACCTGGGGGGTGTGTGGGGAGGGGGATGGGGGCGAGGAGCGAGGACAAACTACTGCGTTACATACAGGCTTTCTTAATCTTACGTTTTCGGAAAGCTTTCACTGTAGGCTGTTATTTTCGGGAAAGGCGAAAAACAGCCCTAAAAAATTCGAGAGGTTCAAACCACTCCTAGGACGACCGAACAGATCAAATTTTTTTAGCGATGCGAATTATTCATTTATATTGCTTTTAAAGCACCACAGGATGCATAACGAGCCATTTCAGATCATTTCCCAGAAAACGGTCGTTGGGTGCCCCTGATTAAGAGTCTTCATAGCCAATGACATCACGGCTTAACTGACAGACGACCAATAACATCGCAACGTAATTGACTAATCAGACCAATAACCAGAGTATAATACCATCAACTGACGTGATACAACTCACTTTGACTCTGAAGATGACTACAGCACAGGTTGTCGAAACGTCAGTCACTGTCAACAACAACAGTCCTATTCAGGACTACGTTCACCCGGACGATCAAACTCAACCTACTTTTGAAATGACTCCTGGGTTCAAACCTTTCACAAAACACTATGAATAACAGAGTTGGCCTTTCAAAGTTACTTGCGCCTCCTATGTAATGTTAGGACCCGAAATCCATTGGAGAGACGTTTTTAGAGCAGACATTATACACTCCCTCTCCATTTTCCTAGACAAAGCAAACAACACATAGCGAAGAAAGAAACAAATGAGCGTAGGTAACGTTTGAATGCTACAAACATGTATTGAAGTACATCAATATCTTAATTTGGTTGCCCTGTATACGATTGTTAAGCCAAAAACCTGGACTTGTTTCAACTCACTCCTCTTTCTTCCCTGCAATGAAAGGGGCTGTTTTGATGCTGTAGGATATTAGAAGACCTTGAGCTACAAACGTGGCCAGCACGAGAGAAATTCGTTAAGTGTGTGAGTATCGTGGAACAGAGACGCAAATTAGCGTGACACCCAACGCGCGACAGAAGCCGGCGGTTCGAAGCGCTCTGTTGTTCAAAAACTCAGACTTACTTGGGGCAAGTTCAGAAAAAATATGTTACCAGTAAAGTTAATTTGGTTTCCCGCTATATCAACTAAGTTATATTCTTGCGATTTTTACGTTTACAGCGACTACGATATACTTCCTCTGAGGAATGCAAAGAGAACAAAACTAGTTTCAGCAAATCTTACCACACAGACAATGAATAAAAAGCCATATAAAAACATTGTGTCTTCTTATTCATGTCGTTTCTTTTATTTTTTAAGAGAGAAAAAACTTAATTTATTCTCTCAGCTCTAAGCATAATTAAACATTAAATTCTTTATCAAGACTATATATATCTAGACATTGAGAAAATGGAAGGGCGAGAGTGCTACAGGATTTTTGCCGAATTCGCGCTAATAATAATAATTTACATTTATATAGCGCAAACCTCTATATGGGTATATTCAGTTGCGCCAATAATATTATTGCCCACATAAATGAATAGAATGGACTGGCTCTAACGTAATAAACTCGAGTTACTCTTAAAACTTTACAAACTGCTTAGTGATCGTCTAAAAAGGGCTGCCTTAAGACCAACAAGTATTTTAATACTTGTTGGTCATAGTTATTTAAAAATAACTATGACCCCCCCCCCCCCCCCCCCCCACATTTGCACTTGCGCGTTTTGAGTGCACACCCAAATATTCCAAACCTTGACACCACAGATCGGTTTCTAATCGGCTTTTTTCTTTTAAAATCTAGCGTCCAGCCCAGGCATAAGGAAAAAATGTACTTAAAGAAGCTAAAAAAGCTTTAAATATGAGATGATAAAATTTTAGTTGAATTCATTACAAACTGTTTCAATGAGGACGGCAAACAAAGTAACAACATTTTTAGTCATGAATAAGATATTTGATAATATACACATTATCATTCCATATGCGTTAGTGCTTCGTTTCACTGAAAGCACAACCTTCCTGCAAGTACAGAGTGTTTTCTCTCACGTGGCCAACATCTATGCAAATTTAATGGAACAACAAAAAAGGGGTTTACCTAAGAAAAGAGTTCAACTCCCTCAGGATTAGTTTGGAACACCAACATGGCCGCCGTCATGTGAAAACGCTCTATTCTATTTTAATAAAAAGAAAACACTTTTCTCCAGTACTGATTTTCACTTGAATGATTCTTAGAAGCATTCTGAACTGCCAGCCACGAATGTACTTCAACTTTCTTTAATACCTGCTTCAAAAGTCAATGAAGCCACTGTTTGTGTGTTCATTGACGGCACTTCCCTTGCTGTTTTTCGATCCTCTTCAGTTCTAAACGTACTTTCTTGTGGACGATTTGCATTTGAGTTTCTTAGGAATTTGGAATTACAATTTGAAATTTACCTGTAAGATCAAAGGGAAAAGTAGGAGTCACTTAGAGTGCTTTCAAAAAGTCTGAACTGAACTATCCTGCAATCAGATGGTTGCACTTCCCTTTTTGTTTGGGAAGTGAGGGCAAAAGGACACCTCTTTTTATCCCTTCCCTCGTCAGCCGACTTTCGCACTATCTCTATATCGCAGGTTACAGCCAGACCGGTCGTTTTGAAAATGAAATTTTAGACCTTCCTCAAAATCTTTACTGAAGCGCATCACTGCCATGCACACCATTTAGGAATAGTAAACTGATCTGGCTGAATAGTCCTGATTAATAGTGGAATTTCCCTTACCATTGGGCTGGTCGGTCTCTTACAAATGGTATGCACCCTTTGTAGGTTACTGTTTACAAAAAAGAGGTACGTTGCAGATAGAGAGTAAGCGTAGCTACAACTTTTGCTTGAACAGGATCATAATGTACTGGAAGAGAGACTGTGTGAAAAGAGTTGGAGCAGTGTCAAACTATGCCGGGGGATCGGTCCCCTTTTCTTTTTTGCTGTGCGTTTACTAAACTTCATTTGGTGAGAAAAGTTTCTGGATTACTTTCAGGATCATCGGATTAGATGGAATGAAGTGCAGGTGGTTAGGGGGAAAAGATTTTCATTGAAATTTTTGGGTCAACTTTGCGTAGTCTTTTGTATTCTTTGGGAAAGGGTTCAAAGATCTTCTCCCACAGCATCAGTTAGACATCAAAGTTGTTGGTGACCAGGCTTATGCATGCATGGTGCTATAATAATACTCTCCTTCTTGTCCTACTGTTGGTCTTTGTGACTTTGAATTCAAAGTCAACTTGCTACAATTTGACCCCTTATAAGTTCTTAAAAGTGAGCAAGGTGGGCTTCAATGCATGAGGTCATGCAGCGAGCGAGCGAGCGATGAAGTCTCAAGGTCAACTCGTTTGCCTGAATAGATTTAAATCATATTATAAATTCACGCGGGGAAAAAATGATTGACATATGCTGTGCCAGGAGCGGCATGAAATATCACTCACTGTCCTATTGGCCAATTGTCATGACCTCACTGGTAGAATTTTCAGGCAGTGGATTTCGTGCCAAACAGGTATGAAAAGTCCTTTAAAATGGCATAACCAACCATGAAAAAAAAATAATAAAGGACTTTTAGAAAGTCTAAATTCAAAGCAACTACTCTGAAGTTCTGAAAATTCAAAATTCAACTAAATATGTAGATTAACATGTCGCAATCATACATACATTTAGGCATAGAGAGAACGTCAGCACTGACTGAGCAAGTAAGGCCAAAGTTTGATAGCGCTCCTCGAATAAGACCACATGGGAAGGCCAAGAACTGAAATGGAACAGACACACTGGGTTCTTCCTCTCTTCTTTGAAAATCATGACACATGAAATACTCTTGTTTTTCAGGGGTAGATGAGTCTACATATCACGATATGTGACAATCTTATAACATAACATTAAAAATTGCAATGTTGTCACTTAAAGACAAAAAGGCGTCACAAAGGAGATAACAGAAAGCCCTTAACTGTTCATACATCAACAATTAACTGAAAGAAAAGTTCTAGAAAATTAAATTAAGCTACTCAGCACTGAGAGAAAAGCTTTTAGGCACATGTGCCAATAACGTTATCCCATTATACTTATAATTCTCTTCAACATGAAGAAATAGTTGTTTTTTTCCAAGTTGAACCATTGCAGGAACTTTGAATCAGTGCAGTCTGCAATCTTTGTAGTTTGTCTTAAGCATTTTTTTTTTCCACTTTAAATCACACTACCGGTATATAAATTAAAAATTTAAGAAGGGTAAAATATCCACAAACCTTACGAGCCTCCTCAGTGTACTGTTTCCCATCTGACATTTGAGTTAACAACTGGAAGTTATTATCCTGAAGTACATATGTACCCTTCACAAAAAGACAAGAGAAGTTAAAACAAAATCTTCGCTGTTCAATCTAGTCTAAGTTTCAATGGCTGTTAAGACTGGCTATCAAACAAGATGAAAGAGTGTATAAAGTGTAAAGCATCATTCGCAGATAGAGCCTTTTTTTGTACTAGGACTTTATCTATTCAGTTGAGAGACTGAAAAAAGATGAGACATATAATATCATTTGTTGATAATGTAGATTGTTCATGTGATTTGACAACCATCTAAGTAGAACATAATCAACTCATTACAAGTAAAAGGCTAAAATTATGCACTGCTTATGCCTAAAAAAAATGGCCAGACAATTTGGAATTTAATAACTTCTTTAAATGGGACATGATGATACTGTTTAATGATGTAAAGTGAAACCTAGAAAAAAGGCTAAGGGCAAGACAGTAAAATTCGGTGGCCACCCCCAAGTCTGTGGGGCTGTATGCCTGGGGGGGGGGGGGGGGGAAGGGGGCACTCCCACAGAAAAGTGACGAGGATGTGGGTGTGGCTCAAGCCTAAACCGACCCCTAGGGGAGATTTCTGTGTGGTCAGTGTCAGGGCAAGTGAATAGAGCTTCACTAATCCTTTAAGCTCTTCAACCACATGACATTTAAAACAATGGCAAATAAGCTTTATATACCTTTTTCATTGATATGTTTTGCTATCACAATGTAGGACAGGTGGCAATACTCAAGGGGGCATATTCATCGATTCATGCACTCTTTGGGCACCTTTTATTCAGACCAAAATTCTGGAAATTTTGGTCAGAAATCAAATGGAATGGACCATTCCGGTTCGGTTCGACCAAAATAAAAGTGACGGGGATTGAGATCACCTTTCAAAGTGGTCCACATTGACCAGTCTGGTCATTTCAGTCAGTCGAACCGACATGTCTGTAATTCCATTTGACAAAATTGTAGTCCCAAGTACCGCTCTTTTGTATCCTGGAAACAAGTACAATAACCAAATGTGCGGTACCTTGGCTCGGGTCTGTGGAACCAGAATATACTGTTCCATTGGGTACATGGAATTTCCGAAATTTCAAACCCAAATTTTTTGTTAATGGAAAGCACCCTTTCTTCCCAACAAGACAAAGGATCCAATGTCTTGAGAATTTCACCTTAGTTCCACTGAAGCAACAAAACAAACAAGTGATATGGTCTTTTAATCAGATACATACCTGATGGTTGGTTCTTAAATTATCAATTTGCTTTTTATAAACCGCTGTCCAGAAATCTTTACAGATGTATTTCATAATCTCTAACTCGTCCTTAAAGCGGGGAGAATCTTTAGTAAACCTAACGAGAAAATGTACGTACGTATCCTGTTAAAAGTGGTCTTATGAAATAAGCGGACGACTGCTTTCAAAGCTGAGTTAAATATGTTAGATGTCACTTTATAGCAAATCTGCCATATGTCTAACATGTACAGCAAACTTAAACAACAAGTGGTCGTTCCTCTCTCTTACCTTTCAACTAGTCTTTGTCCAACGCTGAAACCAAGTCTTTCAAGGTTTTGAATAACATCATTCTACAAGAACAAGCCACACTCACTGAAGCTCAAGCTAATGTCAATATGAGTTTTCATACCTTTGCAAAGCAAATTTCTCGAATACACATATGATTAACGTATATTTTTTATAAGGAGCTATTCAAGGACCAATTTTGAAGCTGTAAATACACTTACGTCGATATTTTTTCCCGGTTTATTGAGGAAATAAGCTACGATTTCCATGTGAATAAAATCGAATAGTGATTCAACATCCGCCATTTTGGAGAACCTAAAAAAAGTCGGGGGCTTGGGCCCTAGTCTTCTCCAGTCTGTGCTCCATGCTTGATTTGATTTGGCTCAAAAATGGAGTCTCCGTTGCCCAAAAGGAAACGTTTCTCACAAACAAGCGATAATATTAGAAGATCCACTGCAGATAAATTGAAACTATTTGAATCAATACGCGGTAAAGAGGTTGCCAACACTCCGTTTTGGGACATAATTGTCATCACTGCTTTGGACGAAAGCCAGAGAGATGCTTATGACATTCAACTGCAATCCAAACTTTCCAGAGGTGAATTACCTTTAGGTGTAAAGTATCACGTGTTTTATGATCCACCTGGGCCTAAGATAGGTAATGGCGGCTCTGTACTTGTCACGATTGGTGATTTGTTAAAGATTTATAACGAAGAGGAGTTGATGAAGTACAAGATTTTAATGCTTCCGGCTGGAGGATACAGCCAAAGATTGCCAAACGCTAGCGTTCTTGGGAAGGCATTCACTGCTCTTCCAACTGGTACGTATGTTAACCCTTTGGGACCAGCCGGCCCTAAGTGTCTGTCGTAAGGCCGATTTAGACGATACGATTTTTGCTTATGATGATAATGATGATAAGCATGAGTCCGGGAGGGGGGTTGGGGTGGGGGGGATTGCTTCCCTATAAAAGTGATGGGGTTGCTTGTCGTACCTTCAAGGGGTTTAAATTTCTGGATTGGTACGGCTTAGGGTGCTAAAACCTAAAATGACTGCTGCCAGAGTTGATAAGCTTTATTAGCATTTCAAGGACTTTCAAAAAGTCCTTAAGAAAAAAGTGTTAAAAAATTACCTTTATTACTATTAAAACTTGCAGTGCCAGTTAAATAATTTGTTGTTGTTGTATTGGTACCTCTTAGGGGTGGAAATGAATGTGGGACACACCCATAAAACAAGATTCTGGTATCTTTTAGGGGTGTTCTCAAAATTTTCTGACGATCACCCCTTTCACTTTTAAACGGGAGTGTCCCCCGGGGCATACGTCATGACTTTATGACAGATTGTGTCCTGTAAATTAGACCCATGACATTCGTACAACACATTGTGGATGTCGTAAGTGAAAATTGTGCACATGTGGATAGTCGAAAGTCATGACATATACTAGTTGCGCACGATAGTCGTAGGCTAAGATCTTACCATTTAAATTGGCCGTTAGAGAGATTTCCATCCTATAGAGAGTCGAATAAAAGGAGTAAAGAAAGACAGGGACCAACTCTAGGTGTCTGGGCTAGATTGCAGAATACCTGACCCACTAAACATCTAACTTAAAAAACTGCTCCCACAGTCACCTGATTTGCATGATAAATTCTGACTTTAACTGGGGGAGTGTGGGAGAACTAGTATGCCTCATTCTGTAAGCACACGAGTTACTTGACATTGACTGTGGAAGTGCAGGACTGCGGGATCACTAGGTGTAAACCCACTCAATATTCACTTTTCAGCGACTGCGGGAGCACTTGTTTTAGTCACTTAGATTTAAGTGCTCATCAACTACTGGGCTGTGGGACTGTGGGCCCAGCATGATAGAACACAAGTGCAGGACTGTAGGAGTATATGCTGAAGACATGTTAAGAGATGATAAATAACATGCAATTTTGCAATAATAACTTAACATTACAATATAATAACTTACAATATAATCGTGAGCTTGGAAATCTACTGTACATGCGATCATATACAAGGATAAGAGAAAGACTAAGTATACTTAAATTATGCTTTTTTGGACAAGTAGGAGCAAATCCTTAGAACAAGGTTGCTTGCTCAATTGTTGAATGAGTATATCAAAGTCAAAGATTAAAATTGATTATCCCAATGAGATCAAATCAAACAAGATATAGTCCTCTTGAGCATAAAGCAGTTCATGGGGATATAAAAATTCCATCACAGCATTGCCTATATGTACCCAGTTGTTTCAAAGGTTACAGCCACACACATTCCTTCATGCTCATAAATTTCAAAGTGAAGTACATAGAATGCAATTTTGTTCTCTCAGGTGATCCTCCATATCAAGTGATTGAACTTCAGATAGCTATGTTTATGGATCTTCCATCACGGATGAACCCTGGTCTTTTTGTGGTTGCTTCAGATTGTATTGAGCTGTTTAATAGTGAGGGAGATTGGTCTCTTACAAAGCCAGGCTTCACAGCATTAGCTCATCCTTCTCCTGTTATCATTGGTACAACTCATGGTGTATTTGTACTTGCTGATCATGAGGTGAAAACTCATATTGCATTTACTTGAAGAAGCACTATTTGTGGTGTTTATGATATGAAACAGCAAATTTTTAGTGATATTGGTGCTAATTTGGGTCTGTGAAACTTTTTCAGGGATGGGAGTTAATGTACAGTGTAGCTAATTTTATGTGGAAAGAAACTATTCTGTTTTAAAATAAAAAAATGATAAGCCATTTCTACGTTGCAACAAGCCTGTATTTCAAAGCAAGGTTAAGTACAAAGGTGTTTTTTTATTCTCATAAAAAAAATAAATTCATTTTCACAAAAGAAGAGTTGCACTTAGCCTTGTTTTGAAAGTGAGAATTCTTGGAACTCGGAATTAATGGCTTATTTATTACAGCACAAGTAAGGAGTGAGGAAGGGGGGCAAGAGTGGCAAGTCCCAGACTACTTGGACAGTGGTGGGGCCTAATTATCCTGCATTGTGTTCACACACAGGAATTGTTATTGAGCTGGTTTTTGTCTCATGGTTCTTTTCAAATAGTGTTTTTCTTTGGGCTCCCAGGTCCAATTCAGCCTGAGATTTGACGCAGGGTTTGGGGGAGGGGGCAGCACTGTTAGGTAGAGCTTCCCTGTAGTGGCCATTATAGCTAGTACCCCCTCCACCTGTGTGGGATTCAATGGTCATGGGTTTGCCAGTCTACAAAGACTTGAGTGCCAGTCTTATAATAATAATAATAAAGTTGATTGATTTTTTAGAAAAAACATTTTTATACAGTTACATTTTTCTACAGTTAAATATTTAACCTATATTTCCTAAGAGTGATATTTAGTATGAAATTTCTCCTTTAAATGTCAATGCTTTATAAAATAGAGTGGTCATGAGAATTGTGGACATGATCACAGAGGATAAATCTTACTTTATGAACAAATTCCCCTCAACTACTTCTATTAAAAATGCACAGGGACAACAAATAATGAGAATTAAAATTTTGATATCAGGGTTTAAAGGGTTGTCCAGTGATGTACAAGCAAACTCCTACATTCACTACTGCCAAGAGGAGGGGTGGTGATGGTTGAGGCTTAGTTTTATTCAACTCCTGATGGATGTCTCATTCCTTATCTATACTGGCTACTCATGTCTGTCTCTTTGGTGTCAAAAATCTGTCCATTGTTGTGTGTACATAGCCTAAAACCTTGTACCTTGTTTTATTGCATCAGATTGAACCTCCTGTAGCTGAAACATCATGTAGGAAATTCCTCCACAAGCCATCAATAGATATTATGAGAAACCATGGCATCATATTTACTCGTGATGGCGAGGAACATGTTTACACTGACAGTACATATTTTGTCGACTGGAACACAGCCAAGAGACTCTATGATTTTGCTGATGAAATTAAACCAATTGATTGTGAAATTGATGCCTACGGTGATTTTCTTCAAGCACTTGGGCCGGAGGCATCGGCTGATTACACTAAAAATGTTGCTAATGTGACAAAAGAGACATCTTCATTGGTTGAAAAGAGGAAAAAGATTTTTGAGTTCTTGAAAGGAACACCTCTTAATGTACTGCTACTTAACGAATCCAAGTTCTACCATATTGGTACTACCAAAGAATACATCCAACATTTTTGTAAAGATCCTGTTTTCAGGTGAGATACAACATTAAATATGGCTGGCATAATGAAAAACAGGCTCCCTTTGTCTTGCTACAGCCCTGATGTTATATCAACATGGCATGACTTGGCAATGCATTAATTTATTTGTCATACATGTTAATTTCAATGGCAAGGTCCTTTGATTGTTGTTTTTTAAATTACTATTCATTTCAGGCATGAAAGCCATTTTCTGCCAGAAGTCATGGTCAAACGAACAGGAATCAGTGAAGAGAAAATCTCTGATCAGAGTTGTCTGATCCTCTGTAACCTAACACTGCCATCCACTGTGGGGCAGCACACAGTGCTAGAGTACTGCGAAGTCAATGCCGGATCGTCTGTTGGCAACAACTGTATTATCAGCAATGTGCTGATTCCTGCCGGGGCACACATTCCTGATGACACTTTCATGACAACTGTCTGTGTTTCAGTTGGTGATGTGACAGGGCTGTATGTGACAGTTGTGTTTGGTGTTGAAGACAATGTGAAGAAGATGGCAAAACCAAATGATCTTGGGAAACTGCAGTATTTTGGCTTGCCACTTGACAAGGCAATGGCACTGTTAGATATAAAACAGGTGTGGATTTAAGTTTATAATGAGAGTTTTTATTAACTTGTCCATTTTTTTGCCCCTTTAATTCTAATTAATGTTGATACACCTTTTTCCTCACTGTTCTCCATGTTTTGCATACAATGTACATGTTACAGGTTAAATTTAATTTCAGGTTTAAGATTTTTAACCCAAGTCAATTCTCAATTTCATTTGTCTCTTAAGGCTGGGAGACAAAGGAAATTGAGAATCAACTTAGGTTAAATCAAATTTGACCTGTAACATACATACAAACTTTAAGTCATCCCTATCATCTTTTCATTTCAACTAATTATAATTTTTCTGTTTCTGATCGGCTTATATATCCTGGCTAATTCTTCATAAGCCACTTGCTAGCCAGCGTAGCTGGTGGAATTTTTCCTTGCGAGTGTTATAGCGGCAAAGCCTCATAAAGCAAGTGCTGAACATGCAAGGATTTCAAAGTGTCTCTTCCCCGTTCTCCATGTCGAAGCACACTTCTGCCAAAATTCTCACCGATGTAACGATCCTGCCAGCTACGAGCTCTAGGTAAAAGGTAATTTGGACGGAGATTCCAGCATTTTCTTCGAAGTCACAGAGGGCTTTACTCCAGGCACCCCTTTAATTACCAGTATTGAATTTGGCTTTCATTTTATATGAATAATATTATGCAGATCTGCGAGGGTGTTAACAGGCTTGATCTGGCTATAAATATTATATATTTTTCATAACATACTCAGCCTGATTCAATAATTCCATATTTCCTTGATTAAATGCCGGCCTTGGAAAAATACTGGGTTAAAACTGCTGATTTTTGAATAAACGCGGCAGGTATTTAATCAAGAAAATACAGTAAATTATTTGTTATTGATACTTAACATATACAAAAACTAATCAAGAGGGTTTAATCTTTGGCAATCATTTTCTTCATCTGACCTCCCATAGTTTTTTACTGAGCAGTTAAGTGATAGCAAGGCATGTTGTGAGTAAACAAGTAGGTACAGTCTGTATATTCCAACACTGAACATTTACTATGTGACTTAATTTCTACAGGAATCAGAGCAAGAGTTTGTGAGCTTGTGGCAGATGAAACTATTCCCAGCATTTTACACCTGTGAAGATTCTGTTTCCCATGCAATAAACATGATAAATTCCTTAAAGAGTGGAAATCAAGTTGACAAAGGAAAAACCACAAGCATAGGAAAGTATCTTTCCATGGAGGATGTTTTAGCATTTAAGGATATTAAAGGAACTTTAGACATTAGAGAAAATTTAAGGAAGAAGATTTTAGGGACATAGACAAAACAATGGACAAACCTCGAATGTGTAAATAAATATTGGTACTTGCGTGGTAACATGGATTAGGGTTTTGAAAATCAAGGAACTGTATTTTTAAATTTTTGGGTTTATACATAATTTAGTATCAGTATCAGATAAGGTAAAGAAAGATAGAATATGAACTTCTTCTCATTTCTTGCCTCAGAATAGCGTCATCCTTCTCCTAATATTATAACATGGATAAATTATTTTAAAAGGGATAGGAGAGGGAAAAGCATCACATACTTGACACCTAGTTGTTTCACTTTTATATATAACAGCACCAAATACAAGCCAGGTATTCCTACATTGTCAATTTTGATACTTTCAGTAATTGTGGAAATAAATATGTTGGGCTTGACGTGGATATCTTGTTTACTTCATTTGTAATCTGTATTGTTGGAACAGTGAAATTACCTACTCAGTATCTTTGAGTGTCTCTGAAACCTAGAGGTTTTGAGGCAAATCAGTATTTCAGTCTCCAACTTATGAAAAAATTCAACCACAGAGGACGTTTTTCTTTAGTGAGACTGTAAATATTGATGGCCAATTCATGTACTTTTTTTGTCAAGTTTTTGCCCTCAAACTCCCTTGGATCATTGTTGTTTGTATTCAAACAAGCAGCAAAAAAGTCTCTGTGAAAAGACTTGCATTGTTTACAACGTTCTTGGCGTATTTTCCTTTATGGCCATAGTTTTTTGGTTACACTTGTCTGACTATCACAAGTCGTTCAAAGTGCTTTTTGTCTAATAGTTATAATAATCTACTTTTCAATCACACATTCAGGAAGTTTCTTCTGTAGTGTTGCAATGGCTTCTTCTCTCTGTTTTATTCCTGGTGTGTTGACAAGGTGGAGTTTTGTCAGCTTTCTGAAAAACAAAATATAAATGTAAAGATAGTTGTACATTTGTTGGAAGTTCACATCTAGTTGGTGGGTTATTGAGACCAACATTTTTCAGGGACTCTGTGAGATTTATCTCTCAATAAATTGGTGATGGCCATGATAGTAATTTTACCATTTTGGGAACTGGAACATTGGTTCATCGAGGTGCAAAGTTGCCCTTCAGGAAACAAACTGTGGCTAGCATGTACTGGTCTGCATGAGAGTCATTATAACAAACCCAAACAATTAATTAATTTTATGTGCAGGATCAATACACCATAAGTTATTAATTACTTGCTTTATTGTTAAATCCATCATCATAACAAGTGAAATTATTTTGCTTCGTCAGATCAGCTTGAAAAGCAGCTTTCAATCCACACAAATTAAATTTTATTAGGAATTTAAACAATTTGTCTTGAATGAATGAACTTTATTAATTTTATTGAACTAAATTTGTTTTAAAAAGTTATTTGTTAGAAAAAAACATCACCTGCTCATCAGGCAAGTTAAGTATAGAATTTCCTAGCTCCAACGCAAAACACACCAGCCCCGTGCTATCAGACACGACTTCCTTGCTCTGAAGAGTATTCAGGAGGCAAATTTTTCATTATATCAAATTAAAGGATGTGATGTCCCTATTTCTCTACGGATAATGGAGCATGTATGATTTCTTATGGTCAGTGAATGAATTAGCCCAAAAGTACACAGGGTCAGAAAGTTTAAGAATGATAGAAACTAACGTTAACTCATGCAGTGGTGTTAGATCTGATATCCCTCCACAGTTTCCAATATCCAGTTGTTCCAAGGTTTCTTTAACAGGTAGAAGTTTCTTCATGTCAGTTACATATCTGCAGCTGTTCATGTTGAGTTGTTTAAGATGCTGCAGTCCAACTAAAAGCAGAAAAAGGAGGAAAAAACCTGTGTTGATTGAACACTGTACCAGACATCCTCTGAGACGAAAAGTTAAGATATTTTATTATGTAGGGATACATAAAAGGAAACGTCCGAGGTTATCCCTATTGAGGACACTCCCTACATAAAATGGAAAATAAATTAATATACTTAATTTTACATCGTTACAGTAATATATCTTCTGCGCTCATTTCTCAGGAATCATTTGGCAGGGACACCAGTGGTAGTGTCACCAAATGTTGGCTGTTTTCTCGGGCTAACTTAATACAGGTTTCATTGCATTCTTCTACTTCACTCAACATAAACTCCAAATAACTTTGAAAGAATACCAAGATGCTGAAGGCCTCCTGTTGTTATATTGACTCCTTTAGCATTGATCCCTTCCAAAGCGAGCTTTCCAACAGGCCCGTCTGGTATGGCATTATAGTCCCACATCCATTTCTCAAGGTGCTTGAATTTCACTCCACCTCCACATCGCAACACCCACTCAGCTGCCACCCTGAAGGATCACGCAACAGATTGTGTGGTTTGGGTACCCTGTGTCACAAGCCCCACCCTCCTCCAGTTAATAAGTAAGAATGCATGGTGATTAATACAAGCTATCAATATTTGCTATTTATACAAGGGAAACGTCGGGAGTTTGTCTCACAAAGACACATTTGAAAATTATAAGAAGTAAACAGAAATAAATGGGATTAAACAACAAATCAGTAAAACTTGTATATGTGAGACTTTCACCATATTCCGACAACAGATTAACAACAGGGAATGGAAAATATTGAGTCTTTTGGCATGAAAACCATTAATCAATTTTGTTAATACAATTTACCTGTCTGGGCCAAATTCTTCTATTCGCCCTTCATCTACCCTATAAAATAGTCATATATAACATTAATTTTAAAATAACTATTTTCTTAGATTGTGTAAAAATAGTTAGTCGAGATGTGAATGATTGACCAAGCTTGTTAATTCAAGATTGCTGGATGTTGGACAAGTTGTTTTGATGGGCCTTGAGTCCACCTTAGATTTGAAAAATGGCTATAATATCCAGCAGTCTTACAAACTTGTTCATTGACAGATTTGTTGTATATGGTTGTAAGAATCTCTTCTTGTGGGAACACAGCAGACAATTCTGGTGGCAACCTCAACCTGCTTGCTGAGGTCAAGATATTAAAATTTGATATCTTGACCTTTATTTAATAAAGACACACACAAGCCAATGAGGCCCACACCTAATTTCTGTGGCACTTAATGGTATTGGTCTTCTCCCTAAATATGGCTTGCTAGTAGTCCACCCCAAGGTTACCCGAGGAGCAGTTGTCTCTCTTCTGCAGAAACTTCCCCTAGGTATATCTTCAATAAAAATAGCAAATAATTAAAAAATAGTAAGCACGCAGTGGACAATGGGAACAGAAAATATCTTCCCATTTTTGCTTTTTTTTTTCTCTCACAGCCTCCCTATAACTAAAAGAGCCTTCTGCCCACGGAGGAGACAGCCCAGCAGTATGTTACCAATTGCTCATTTATACATGTGAGTGAAGAGAGACATACACTGAAGCAACGTTTCTTGATCCCACCTGTGCCAGTGTGGAGCTACCCATATAATAAAATAATGTAATCATATTATTGCCTTCTCTCCCAGCAAATAATTTGTTGATAGTACAGCCACTTACCTGTTAAAGACAAAGTTTAGCCACATGTAAAATGATCTCTTTCCAAGGCCTTGAATTATGCCTTTATCCCATAGTTTCCTGTTTGTTACTGTTGCAAACTGGGTGGGTAGAAATTCAAGCAGAGGTGCATTTAAAAAATTTTAAATAATAACAGGGAACATATTCCATGATGCATCAGAAGTCATTATTAAGTGTTAGAGTGAACCTTACAAACTTTGCTAGCTTTCCCAACAATGATTTTAAGATCCCTATTAAAAGAAAAAAAGACCCTGACCATCCCTCAAGATAATACTGATTAAATTTATGGCCCTGTCCTCTACCTTCTTTCCTTCTTTCGTTACAGTGGGACACCAGCAGGAGGGACTGAAAGGTCTAGACCCCCGCCCCCACCCCACAACTCACTCATAGGTCCCAAGAAGTTTTTCGTAAAATAATGACAGTACTTTAAAATTTTTTTACCAGCAAAGTTTCACATACAAGGATCTACGTTGTTGACATTTTCGAATGATATAAATCTTTAACGGCCAGGACTGGTGAAAAAGATTAGCGGTAGCTGTATAAAAATTTTAGCTTGAGCTTAATCAGTGATGTGCTTGGACCCCTCCAATAAAAAAAAATCCCTGAATCCGCCCCTTCCACTACCACAGGTTCAAATGTCCCCTCAAAATAAACTTGATCAAAGGGCCAGTCAAAATCCAGTTCTCTTCAAAGATAATTACGAAAACAGTGTACTTACATTCATAACTTAATTCCAATCATTTGCGAATAATAATACGTTTTCCGTCAGGCGCCAGGCCGCTTTTCCCAAAATAGCCGAGAGAGACTGAAACTAGTAGTTGCTGACCGTAAGGTAACGCTGGCTCAGTCAGACACGTGACAGAAAAGAAGAAGTCAAGATGGCGTCTATAGCAGCACTTCAACGTGACTTGGAAATAGCGAGGGAAGGGCTAAAATCCGTGGATGAGAACATCAAGAAACTAACTGGTAGAGATCCTTCGGAGTTCAGGTAATTAACTGTAGCAGTTTTATGCGGTTATCCTTTTTATCTCCTGATGTTTACATCAGGAAATGCCCTTGTTAAACTGATATCTTGATCGGGAATGATCGCTCTGCAGAATTTAAATTAAACCAAATCATGTAGTTGTTCTGTATTAGAGTGGCGAATGCATATTTGCTTGTATTTTATTTTACTTTTTTCTAGAAGAAGCAGCTTCATCTTTGACTATTTCAGTGTTGTGAGAAAACTTGAATGTTCTGTAAAGACCGCCGGTCTCGAGTCCCATTGGAATGGTCATTCATATTTATCGAACCGTCAACCCGATCGGTTGATCAGATATTTGTTGCTTGTAATCTCTTTAATATTCACGAACTATTTCACATCCTGAGCTTAATGAATCCTATTTCCAACTTAAGAAGGCAAGTCACAATCTGTCAAAAGAGTGCATGTAGGCTAGATTGTTGAATTCTGCATGACAGCATTCTCCACATCATAGATCTTCCCACTTAACTTTGTTGACCTTTTCTTTACCAGACTGGTTCCTCACAGGTGTTACAAATGTCTTTTTCTGCATAGTGAGAGGCAACTTGGTTCGCAGTGCCTTACTTAATGAAAAAGTGAAAAAAACACTTGTAAACAAAGTTGATCTAACAGTTACAGTATTTTAATAGACCAGCAGCAGGACGGCATGTGACATTAAAGAGGGACTTCTCAGAGAGGACCATGGGACAAGGACCAGCGGCAAAAAGACGTGATTCAACTGGTGCACAAGGAAGGTTAGTGGCATTGTCAATTGCTCTCAATGCTCTCAATTGCTCTCTCTGGGTCTCTTGGCTTTAGGCTACTAACTTCTGGCATTTAACAACAAGGAAGACTTTCTTGTTGTTCAAAACACTTACTGTTGAGCACACTCAATTTTCTAGTTATGAGACCAGTACCGTATTTTCTAGTCAATAAGTCAACCTTAAAAGTCTTTAAAATCAGAGCAAAAAAACAGGCTCATTAACAAAAATAAACACCGGCCAAAAGATGGGGAGTAAAAAATGCCTGATGTTCCATGAACTAGTTGAGAAGCTTGACAAGCAAACTGACAATACTGTTCAGTTTTGACACAGCAGAGAATGGTTTCAGTTTGTGGCAATTTATTTTGTCTTCCTTGTCCTGAAAACAATCATAGTCAAGAAGATTGCAGTTTGGAGCTCTTATTGATGTTTTCATGTTTTTCTATAGACTCTGGAGCCGCGTGGTGACTACAAGAACATCACAAGACAAAGCACGCCCTTCCTCCCGACTGGATAGTGAAGGTGAAGAAGAGGAGGAGGACACAGACAAGGTACGAAATAAATATTTAGTGCAATTAGGCTGAAGACTTCTAAACTCATTGAATTCATCTAACATAGAATCTTAAGCAGCTTTTGATCATTGTCTAGATTCTCCTTTTAATTTGCCTCATTCTTTCCTCATGCACCTCCACTTATTAAAATGTTTATATGACACATATAAAGTGTTTGAATAATAATAATAATAATAATAATAATAACGATAATAATAATAATAAAACACTTCTATAGCACTCTCCACATCCACTAGTTGTTCGTGGCGTTTTACAACAAAATTAAAAATAATAATTTATATGGGTAAATACATAAAAGTAGAAATGCAAAGATATAAAACATTCAACTCTAGTGATATATTAAGCCATCATTAATAAATTTCCTAAAAAGAAGGGGTCTTGAAGTTTTTTTTTTAAAGAACAAACACTGTTTGAGTTCTGAATGTCTAAGGGAATACTGTTCCACAGTCTTGGGCCACATGTGGAAAATACCCTTTCACCATATGATTTAGTTTTGGACTCTGGTTGCAAAAGAAGCTCTAAAGAATTTGAACGAAGTGTCTTGGAATGATTCTGGTACTGAAGTAATTCGACCAAATACCAAGGGCCAAGAAGTGGACTTATATGATCAACTTCTGAGCACCAGTTTCAAAACAAGCTGCCACGTTCTGTAGCAGTTGAAGTTTTCTTGGATGATATTTGGGTAATCCATAAGAAAGAGAGTTACAGTGATCCAATTTAGAAGTTTTTATAAAATTATGTACAACTGTGGCAGATGTTTCTTTGTTAAGATACTTTCTGATCTTGAAAAGACTGGAGTCTATTGTGTTCTTGTAATAGAAAGTTAGAAAAGAAAGTGAATGTCAAGAATGAACAACTTTGATCTAAACAACTTCTCCCACATGTACATTGTATCTGTCCAAATGTAACATGTTTTGTTGTTGTTTTTCCTTAGCCTGCTATCCAGTCCTCAGTTGTTGCTACACCTACACCATCTCGCCTCAAACGAGACATCATCACCAAAACTGACGATAAAACAAAATCAAGGTTTGCTGATCATTATTTTTTCCTTATGAGAATTCAGTCAAACCTGCTATAAGTGGACACCACTAGGACCAGAAAAAGTGTCTGCAGTTTGACTGTGTATAAGCTACCGTAAAATTCCAAAAATAAGCCCCAGGGCTTATATTTTTCAGAGGCCCTTTTTTAGAAGCTTATGTACGGAGGGAAATTTCTGTTTCAAAATCGATTGGGCTAGCTTGTACTGGGAAGGAAATTTACCATTTTTGCTTTGTTTTACTTTGTATTTGAGGGCAAATTCCAAGTACAAGCCCTCCGGGGGGCTTATATTCGGAGGGGCGATTTAACGGGGGGTTTTTTGCGTTACAATTTTGGGGGGCTTATATTTGGAGGAGCTTATACATGGAGGGGCTTATTTTCGGAATTTTATGGTATCTTTGGGTCATTTCAATAGTCAACTTTATGTTTCAGATAGTGTAACCAAGTGAAACCTCTTTAGCATTATTTTCACACGATGATAAATTATTAATTTTTCTAATTTCAGTGTATACGAGATTGTTGCCTGGTTTGTTGCTCTTGCGATTAAAAGAGACTCTTGGAATTCGTTGAGTTATGCTTTACGTGAATTGTCATTGAAACCTTCACATCTTTGGGCAAAAATTGTTCATTAATTTTTTATCTTTGGTGGAACACCAGTTGATTACAGCTGGTTATTTTCATTGGGTGATTGTTTTTTAGGGTGAATTTTATAAAGATATTGTCTGTTTGTTTGTTTTGGATGTTCAGGTGTCTCCATCATAAAAACATTGTTTGTAACATTGTGTTGTTATTTTTCAGAAATAAGAGAATGTTTGGCATGTTGCTGGGCACACTACAGAAGTTTAAAGATGACAGCTCTCAAAAGACAGAAAAGGTTTGTACTTACAAACTGTATTTTAATGGTATTTTTCTTTTTTTGCCCTACATGGACAGTGCTTGCCTCTTTGCATTGTATGCATGAAGCTTACTCAGCCCTTAAAGTTGTAAGATCAAACTGAAAATTCTTCACATTGTCTGTAATACATTTCTCATGTTATTGGTGAGGAGAATTTGGTTATAAATCAATACATTGTATCTTTGTATTTCTGTACCTATAATTCTCTTCATGTTCCAGTGAAATCTTAAGGATAATTTTCTCATAAATTGATCACATCTATAACTCTTAAAAACAATGTCTCTTGATGATCAGGAAATACGAAGAGAAGAAATCAACAAAAAGCTTGAAGAGGCAGAACAGAAAGAAAAAGAGGAGTTGTCCACTCAAAGAAAAGAATTGTTTACAGAAAGGAGAGCAAAGCAGGCAGAGCTGAGACTTTTACAAAGAAAAGTTGATATGGCTGAGCTGGTAATGAAGATAATTTTCTTTATGAAAGCAGCAATAGAGTAACAGCATAAAGTATATGGTGATAATAACTTATTATTAATTCTTCATGCCACAGTTCTAATACTAATATTATATGACTTTCATATATTCATGATTTCAAAAGTTGTCAAGAGATCACACCAGATGTGGATACAACTTTTGCAGTTTTAAAAAGAAAGTTGGCAAAAATTGAGGCTTTTATGGGATTCAGAACCCTTGATCTCTGCAATACTGGTGCAGGACTCTAACCAATCAAGCCAACAAGCCAACTGGGACCTGGTCATTAATTTTAGTCCATTTAAGCCTGTGAAGGGTGAAGATGAAGTAATAATTATTATATGCTGTATTGAATATGTTAATCTATGTTATTGAATGAGTACTGTTGTATTGAATATACAAATACAAAATGTACCGTGCAGTGTATATTAGGGCTTTAGATAGAGATAGATGCTATTATTCATAAATACAGAAATGTGGAAAGGCTTGTGTCCAGAAATTTAAGCCCCACTGTAGAAGACCAACAAAAATTATGAGGATTTATTTACCTTTTTTGTCATAGATTTGCAATTTGAACCCTTGTCTCTTCATGCACCTTTGAGTTGTTTGTTTATTATCTCTCTTTTCCCAGCTTCAAAACTTTGTGATGGAAAATAAATTTAAGGGATAACCTTGCAATAGTGACTCCATCTGAAGGAGGAAGTATCACTGTCAGTCATGCTGGGTGTAACTTCAGCAGGGACCCTGGACCCTACTTTTGAAACATTTACCTCAATAGAAGGAATTGGAGAACTTAAGCTACGTCCACATGGCGCTGAACCAATTTTCAGCTAGTTGTAAATTTGTTATTTTAGTTGCTCTGTTCACAAGAAACCACCTTAGCTGTTCGAAAATTCAAAGTCCTATGTGAACAGGGCAAAAATATTGAACGGTTCCATGCAAACGAAGTGTGTGGTCAAATTTTTCTGCCATTTAAAAAGTATTTTTCATTGCCATGTGAACATAGCCTTAGATCATTATTATTTCTTATGCATCTCTTATTTTGTCCATTTTCTAGCAAGAAGAGTGGGATAAGCATGGTGAAAAACTGAGTCACTTCATAATGACAAAAGCCAATCCACCCATCTTCTACATGCCAGCCAAACATAATGACAAGACACAGAAATTATTGGAGGAATCCACAAGATCTGTGAAAAGTAACTGAATAATAGTTGCCATAAAAATTTGTTATTACCCATGTACTATTTGCCTATGGGTGAATGTTGATGAAAGCTAGGGCATTCTCAAAGCAATTTCGGCTGTTTAATGTGAACCGCAACATTGTTCTCTGGGTATTCTTCCCCCCCTTCCCCCTACCACCCCACAAAAACCAACACCTCCTTGAATTATTTGAAGTTTGATCTGGAACACAGAAACATGATTGTATTGTACGATCTCCTTAGAGTTCCAATTGCAAACTTCATTGCCAAAGAAATTACATTTAAGTTAATCCTCATTTTGCTACTCTGAAATTTCAGTTGTGTGCTCTGTGACAAATCCCGCTACTGAGGACACTATTTATAACAAGAATATTGTTGTTTTCTAGGAGCAATGGCCAAACGCAGAGCAGAAATTGAAGAGGAGCAAGAGCAAGAAGAAGAAAGAATGAGGAATGCCAGGTTGTCTGTTGCTATCGAGGGTGAGAGTGTGAGTAAAGGGAGGGTAGATAGTGTTGAAGGTGATGCAGATGGTGACGTGGAGATGGTAGAAGAAGAAAGCCATGGAGAGGTAAGAGAGAAAAGGAGGAAGAGAAGTGAGAGCAAAGATGCAGAGAATGGAGTCAGAGAGGAGAGGGGTGTTAGAGAAGAACGAGAGGGAGAAAGGATAGAAAACATGGAAGAGGAAGAGGGTGAGATAGATTAGGTACCAGGAACACAAAAAGTAGGGTCTCAAGTTACCTTCTTGGGGTTATTTCAGTGCTTGCCGATGAGTAATCTCACCAAACCCTCCCCTCCTCAGTTAGCACATCCCTACCCTAATGCCTCCCAAACACACCCTACTTCACATATCTCATCCAGACATGTAGGTCTGACAGCACTTGGATTGGTTACGTCTGTTAAAGCTCAAGAGACTTTAAATGACTCTGATCATTTAAGTGCCCAAAATATTGAAATAAATTTGTTCAATTCAATGGATTTAGAACGTTTTCGCAAACTGATGCAATTTGTATCTGTGTAACACATCCCTTAGCCAAAGTAAGTTAGTTTATATTCCACATTTTTCCGTTCCTGGAGTGGCTTATCTAAGTGGTAGGGTGATGAAAAGTTAGGCTTTTTGTGCTTTTGTTTTAATGGGTTGAGTTCTTATTAGTTTGTTCGTGAGAGTGACAAGTGTAACTAGGCAGATGAGACTGACTTTCTTACCAAGCAACTAAGTGATACTGTGGCCAGTTAACTATTTGACTGACTGGCTGACTGTATGGCTGACCAATGAACTAGCTCTCTAACAGATTAATAATTGACTGAGTGACTGACTGACAGACAGACAACTGGCTCGCTGACTGTCTGACTAGCTACATGTAGCTAACTGACTGACTGACTGGCTGGCTAGCCAACTGACTGACCAACTAAAGCCTGTTGTGTATGGAAGGAATGCACTTTAATAGTAAACAAACATCGAAAGGGAAGTCTATCTTCTGTTTCCAAAGTTGCATTGTGTTGATTTTCCTTTGTGAGTTGAGGAAGACAAATTATTTTAATATGAGGAAAAGACTTTTAAGTTTTTCTGTTTCACCCTTATCTGAAAACATTTCTTTCAGTAACTGTTGTAACCCCTTAATAACAATAAATTTGTGGAAAACAAATTAATAAAGAGAGAATCCACCATCCATGTAATCTCTGTGGTATATAAATTTAATAAAATTAATGTTTTATTGAAAATCTATTATCTGCCTGTCAATTCTATTGCACAAAATTTTGTTCTCACACAGGTTTCAACTGTCAGAGTTAAAAGGGAAATGTTTATGATTTATGGGGTGGGTATTTTGCTTTTTTATTTATGATGCAACATGAAACAAATGAGAACAATTACCTATACAAAGTTCAGAACTGCGTTGTTTGAAAGACGATTAATGGAAATCTCCGCCCAGGATTTACCCCTTCCCCTACACCCCATAACTTTGAACCCCCTCTCTCACTATTAACTACGCAGAGTTGAATGTCTCTGTACATAGTCTGACAAGAATGCAAGCTCCAAGATGTATCTAACATCAACGTTGTAGGCCTGGGGGGGGGGGGGTACTCCCTTACATGGCCTATATGGGAGGACAAGGTATTGTTTTCCTCCTCTCTGTCCTAAACAGGGTATACAATTTTGTCCAAGTATGTTATAAGCAAATCTTTGCTGACGTCATTTATTGTTTACATTTTCCTCATTAGCATACGACTTAACTCATAGAAGCGGTGGCTATGTACATGAACTAAATGCAAAACTTGAAAGAGCTGATTAAGTTGAGTAATTTGTGGAATTTTCAGCTCTTTGCAAGCAATATTGAAAGAAATATCAGCCATCAAAAACTGCGAAATTTCTGTGTGGCAAAAAAGTTTATGAGCCATACATTCTCTGTAAAATTTCGAGTTTTCAGAGGAGAATTTCTCCGAAACCATTCGGTGTATTGGGCTCAGATCAACTTTTCAGAGATGACTGAAATTGTTATGCCCTTTCAGTATTCGGAGTTTTTATTTTATTAATGTCATCAGATAGTGACAAGGATATGTTAATGAGGAAAAAGTGTAAACAAAGATTCACCTATAAATCAGTGTACATCTCCTTTCTCCTAAACAGGGTAATAAATTCGAGGGTTTTTCCTTGTTAGGAATTTTTTGTCAGGGTCTCAAACCCCCAACAGCTCATCAATTGACCACTCCAGGAAAAAACCATAACATACCATAATGTTCTTTGTTCGTCACCCAAAAATTTTGCATAAGCATTGTTTTCAGTTTCTCTTGGAAGTTAAAATTGGCCCCAAGAGAAACCGAAAACAATGCTTATGCAAAGTTTTTGGTATTTTCTGGAGGACCCTGGAGTAATATTGGCCAATATTGGTCGAGTACTCCCCGGTGCTTATTGGTCACAGGGTCCCCAGATTTTAGTAGTCGGCATACCTGTGCTCGCTTGTGCACGGAAGGAGTTTGTACTGGTTCATCAAAATGGCGCGTAAGCGAGAACGGAGAAAGGCAAGATGCCATGTAACAACGACATAAAGCATGTCGTTAAAAAACTCAGAATTGAAATTTCAAATCGAAACATAGATGAATTGCGCGAGCGCGCTTGTTAGAGATGTTAGCAGACAGTGCCGCGAAATAATTGCGCTGGCGGGAAGGTCAGAGAATTCTACAGATCAGAAATTATGGCTGCTTTGTCACCGAGAAGTGTCGCCAAAACTGCAGGGGAGACGGCCCAGGTAAGAAACCTTGGATGGGATCTGCGGATTCCATAGTGTAATGTAAATCTTGCAGAAGATCTTCGATAACTGGGCGTAAACGAAAACGGAGTTAATATCAAAGCCCGTTGAGGAGAAGTTCTTCGCTCAAGTTTGGTCAGTTTGTTCGTGCGGGAGATTGGAACTCGAGGAAAAGCCGGCAATATGTACACAGTGTGTTATAATATTCGTGAAATTTTCATACCCTACAACTTGGAAATACTGGGATCATAAATCCGAAGGCGGTTGGTGGAGGAGGTGAACAGGCATACCGTATTTATTCGATTAACCGCCCTGGGCACTTATTAAATTTTTGGACCTTGAGAGTGGGCGCTTATTAAATTTTCACCATTTTAAGCAAGTGAAGTATGTTTATTTTGCAACAAAACAATAAATGCTAATAACAAAACGCAAAGAAGTAACAAAGCAATTCTGTAAAATACTCTGAAGAAAACTCCGTCCTCAGGGAAGTCTCTTATTAGAATTTATTCACTCAAGTGGGTGGGGTCGGGGTGAGCGCTTATTTGAGTTTGATTTGGAGGAGAAGGGGGTGGGCGCTTATTCGAGGCTGGGCGCTTATTAACTTTTTCGGCCTTTAAGATGGGCGCTTATTCGAATAAATACGGTAACCCAGTGCAGATCTGAAAGAGAGCTCAGAGGGCCACCTATTTTTTTGCCAGAACAGGTGCGGCAGAAAATTTTTCCAAGTGTGGGTCTGACTAGTGACTTGAAGTGTGGAGGTTCCTCCACCCCTACAAAACTATCTAAGGCCTGTGGGGGTATTAAACATGTCAAACTGCTATATTTTGTGCTCGAGAGGAGGGCTGCCACTTAGTTCTCACCCAAGGGCCTTGATCCGCCAACATCTGCCTTGTTTCCAACCTCATGATCCACAGGGAATGGAACATCACTCTGGGAATGAGGTTGCCTTGGTCGTTAACCGGTCAAGTCGCCCAAAGTTATGTTGCCCAAAATCAGAGTTCACTTTGTACTTTACCCCAGTACATGTCACTCAATTCATTGACCTGTTATGATTTGGAATTGTTATGTCTTAGAGTTGAAAGTGAACATGAGCCATTTCCGAGGCCCTGTTCGGCCCTGTTAGGGTAAAATTCTAACAAGCAACATGGCCTTGAAACCATGGCCTAGTTGTTCAAAGGCTGATTAGTGCTTATCTGGGGTTAAATTCAACCCGGGTTTCTTTTTCTTGTGTTCAAAAGCATTTTCTCTGAAAATTTTCTCTGTTATTTTTAAAGATTCCAATAATTAACCTGTAGACAAAAAGAATTAAAACTGGAATGATTTTTAAGCTTTCACGTCTGAATTCAAATCTTGCACTTAAAACCCTGGGTTATCTTAACCCAGCTTCAAACAACTCGGCCCATAAAGCTAGATGAAATTGTGACAAATGACGTAAAGAGGGGTTAAATACCAATAGGGTCATGGCCTACTCCTCAAAACACAGGCTAGGGACATACATCCCCCTCCCTCCCCCCTAGGAGGGCCTCATTTCCCCGGGAAAATCTGTTATATCTTTGTGAAATGGAAGCTTTATGCTTGAGTTATCATTTTTAGATGTGGATTATCTGCCCTGAGCATGGCAGCAGAGTTGTTACAAAAACAAGATAACGATGGAGCAATATGTCCAATGGAGGAAACGCAAGAACTGGACAACTTGCTGAAAATGGCACAGGCAAGAGGGTTTTCTTATCAGGGTGAAATGTATTCAGCAGAAAATCTTGCCAAACTTGCCAAGGAGTTTTATGGATATGACTATTTAGTAACAAGAACTGCATTTGAAGATACCAGTGACAATTTTGTCATCTCTGAAGTGGTGAAGGGAAATGCTGTACTCATACCTTATGATGCAGATAAAAACCATGAACCTTGCTTGGAAAATGGCCACAGAGCACACTGGGCACTTATGACAGGTTAGTTCAAAAAATGGTTCAAAGTTACCCTTTCATTCCTCTGGATTTGTACTCCTTTAAGCTATTCAAATTCCATGACTTGCCATAACATTTCCCATGACCTTTTGAAGTTTTCCATGAAGTTCAACAAACAGTTCAACAGACACATACTCAATTGTCCACCAAAATATGTGCCATTCGCACTGCTGTTTAATTACTCGTCTCCATTCTACATTGTCCTTGCTTTGACATCTGCAGTGACAATCTACTGAACATACAGTAACTTAAATTTTCCATCACCTTCCAGCAACAATCAAATTTCCTGACTTTTCAGGTTTCCCATGCAGATGAGAGATGTATTTGTTGCATTTTTCCTATCAACTTCAAAGAGAACAGTTCGTCGATTTTCTAAGGCCATCACACTTGATATGATACAGAAGAAAACTCTCTGGCAGCGTTATTTATTAATCAAGAAGACATATTATTATGTGGTCAAATTGTTTGGTTAAATCCATAAAAAATAATGACAAGTATCAACTTTTTGGACAAACAACTACACTTAATGCCCTTGGAGCATGTTTACTTAGTAATTCCCGTAAGCAGTGATGCCTGTTTTGTATTTTGTTTTAAGTCATTTTATCCCTTACACTGTAAAAATGGACATATAATAATATTATTTTCCTTTACCTTCAGATCTGTGTATGAGATCCTGTTTCAAAATGGAAGAGCATATAGTTATATAGTAATAAAAAACTAATTATTTAAATACCCAGATCCCTTGTTGAAGAAGCTGAAGGGGAGATCTTGTCAAATCCATTTTATGCATGTGATTGCCTGTCAGGAATGTGACTGGCAATGAAGGAGCGCATGCTCGAAATAAATCCTCAAAATAGCAGTGGTTTTTCAACTTGTTAAACAAGGAATTTGATAGAGTTGTTAAGTTTTCTCCACATCTAAAGCAAGAAACAACTATTTTGTTGTTGTTCTTTGCAAACTACGTCACATTCAATGCAACAGTGTGTTTAAATTTAATTATCATAGCTTTAATTATCAACTCCTATGCAAGCATTTTTTTTTTACCATTTTCAAAAGTCTTAAAATATTGATACCAAGAGAGAGTTTTAAAAGGGCTTTAAAGAAGAGACAAAAATGGTTTTACAGGTTATATTGAGATGGAAAACTACTAATTCAGTGAAAATATTTATTTGAACATATATGTAACAGATGACTTTGCAAGAAATGAATATTGCACATGCCATAGTGCATGCAGAAGACAACACTAATGTCATTCGCTCTCAACCTAGCCAATCCAAAAATTGAATTTTCTTACTTGAGCAGATCTCGCCTTCGGCTTCATCAACTAGAGATCTGGGTACGAGATCATGTTGAAATAATTATAACAGTGACTTTTAATTATTATTATTATATAGTTTATATATTTCTACTTACAGGTATCCTTTGTGAACTAGATGGCAACAGTTTTGACTGGACAATGTGCAAGCAAGATGACAATATGCCCATGTTATTTCATGCAAGTCCATCCTCTAAGTTTATCTTACCACAAAATGGCAAGTTCCAAAATACTTACTTATGTGTAAAGCATGGCAAATCAAGGCACACAGCAGTATGGACACTAGAAAGTTTAAGACATAGCAATGCAAACCTGTTTGGATTAGATCCATCTAAAGAAAGGCAAACAGGACAGTATCTTATTCCTGAAGGGGGATTGTCTAAAGAACTTTGTGGGAAGGTAGTGGTTTTGTTTTCTAAAGCATAGAAAACCACCAATAAAGAATTTATTCAAGAAACACTGATACAGTTGCTGCTACAGGGACCAATTCAAATAATCAAGTATGATTACTTGGCTATATAAGGAAATGGCAACAGAAATGAATGTTATGTTTCCCCCTTGGAAGAAAAAAGTTCTATTCTTGAGAATGTTTTACCAACAATTTTATTAACCTGCAGTAAATGAAAAGTTCTTCCAGATTGTGCAACTAGAAGTTACTTACATGGTGTTCTTGATCTATCAATAAATTATTATAAAACTATTCAGGAAATCTTCATATGCTGCACAGTCTACACTGAAGTGAACAAGTCAGTAAAAAGTAGTGACAACATAACACTTTGCCTATATGAGTTTGATTATCTTGTCATAACTAAACATTAAAAGGTAACCAAATGGACATAATAACACTTATTGGATTAATAATATTCCATTCTTTAACAAAGAAAATTTTAAACAAAATATGGCAGTTGGATCCTAATAATAAAATCCAACTGTAAGCAGAATGTAAATGGTAAGTAAAACTGTAAAAATTGTCAGTTCTAGCTAAAACAATATTATTTCAAATGGGTCATTAGGGAATGACAAAATTTAATTAGGACTGTGTTAGTGAGATTCAATTGTTGACAGAAACGTGAAAAAATGACTTGATTTAATTTTAATGTCTTTGAAATAGACCAGCTATTTCTTTGTAATAAATTTTTATCCCACTTTTATATCGTTAATATTTGAAATTTAACATTGCTTTGAATCATAACTTATCAATAAATTCCATGTGCTGGATAACATACACATTTTCTCATGGTACTTTAGGCCTTTTTGAGGGCATTATGTCTTTGAATGAGGCTTCATATCAGCATTGAATCGAATGTGATAGTTTACCAATTTTTTAAGCACATGCTATGTTGGGTTCAGTCTTTGTTTACATGGTACACTTTTGCCTACAAAATGTACCATTTTACCATGAGAAAAAAGATTTTTGACAAAATTCATTCAAGTAATGCTGCCCAGGGTATATGAATATGTAACATACCTAAACAAGTAACAATGCTTTTTTTGCTGTTTCTTATAAAGCAGAGAATTAACCCTTGAGAAAGTAAGTGCTCACAAGTGCATTCCACAATCATGGAAACAAGACCAACAATCTTTATACAACACAATTTAGTTTAATTTTTTTAAAAAGAAGCTTTTCTAAGGGTGCCTTCTGTTCATCAGAACTAGACTGCAAAACAGTGGGTTTTTTTTCAGCCTTGCTCCAGACCTTTTGTTTAACTGTTTGCATGTACTTGAATATGCAAAAAAATGGACTGTCTTGCAGTCTATGTCCGAACTGACCAGTCAGACCATTCCTGTTGTAATGAGAATCTCTCTTTTAATCAAAACTATCAAGCCAGATCAGTCAAATGCTAAATAGTATGCAAGAAGGAAATGCTTTTTATCAAAAACTCTTGAGAAAAGCCTAATTCCTTTTGAAAATGACTGGTCCAGCCGGCCAGTTCTAACTTTGGGAAAGCACCCTAAGATGGCAAGAGAAGACAATAATTCACTTTCCTTAATTATAACCTGTGCTAAGTTTTTTGTTCAGCTGATCAATACCACAGCCCTGTTTTTCCAAACAAATTTTAATCCAGGACAGATGCTCAATAAATTACATTTGTGGATGATCTTTGAAAAACTGCTAAATAGACTTCGATGTAGACACCACTCTTGGTTTGGCTAACGACATGGCAAAAAAGACCAGGGTGCAAGTTGATGTAATGGGGGAGCTAGAAAAAGTCAGCTTTCTTACAAATTTTCTGGGGTTGCCTATTTAGATGAAGATAAAAGATTTTGCAACATATCAAAAAGCAATATTGCAGTGCAGCATTGTGCACCCCTTGGCAAAAACAAAAACAAAATGAAAAACAGGATTCTGAGAGCTGCTGATGTTAGGTGCCAAACTATTAAAGGCTTATGTCAACTTGCAAGTGACTTTCAGTGTGATTGGTGTAAAAAGAAGACATGCAAGAAGACCGCCTTAAAGACCTTCACACCAAAAAGATTAAAAGGCCAGGGAAAAACCAGTTTGGTGAATTTTGCCAGTGACAAGAAAAGGTAGGTTTTAGTGTGATCTTGGACAACTACAACCTTATTGTTACAAAGACACGGTGGAGTGGAAGTGAGAGGTTTTAGAATCCTTGTGTTTTGGTGTGGCTACAGACCCATCTGTGAGCCACATTACAATAATTATTCTTCAAGACCATTGTAGATGGGATATTCTCTTTGTTGATCAATCCAGACACCATATTGATGATGCCACGCCCCTTTTCACAAGCTCCAGTACTGGTAGCAATTTTGACAAGTATTTTCGTTGTTTTCTCTATTCTCTTGTGCCGTTCCACCAACATCTGTTCCTTTTCAGCCTTGCCTCTTATTAAAAGTTGTTCCCTCACCTTTTGCTTTCTGCGGAATTCTCTGCTACATTGCTTGTTTCTCTCTCTTCGTTTCCTCTTCTTTTCCTCTTGTTTTCGCTAATCACAAAAGAAGTAAAAATGACTTCAAACGGTAATTAATTTTGATTATCTTCAGTATCAAAAGAAAAAATAACGATGTGATTGTCTCTTTAGTCCTCTTGCAGAACTTTTCGTTTCATATTGTAGCATAAGGTTTGCTTCTTCTATTTCATATAGAACTGCTTTAATTTATAGGTCTTGGTTTTTACCTCTTTCAGTTAACAGTTTAACAAAGTTGACCTCGAGCTTGAAAAATAATATACTTACTATTTCATCGTTTAAGTCATTTAACTCTTGACTTGTGTTTTCCACTGAAAATGCTTCTCCTGCTTGTAAACACTCCACCGTCAACCCTCGTCCTGTTTCTACAACACTCTGTCCTGTCCAAACTGTGGAAACTCCAGGTTGTACAAGATTGCAACAACTGGCAGGTAATGGAGGCATAACGAAGGATGACGGCTCCATGAAGGACCTAAAATGTTGGCATTCATCGGTGCTACCCACAGTCGAGTAGTTATACGTGCCCTGAGGGGTAAATTCACTGCTCCCTGCTTCTTGCCAATAGTGGGTACCCAAACCCGATCCAATTTCGTCTGAAGTAAGAACGGTTTATACCAAAAAAACGAAATTAAAAACTAACTATACCGAAAAAAAGCCCACTAAGGTTAAGGCCGTGTATTAAAACTGTAATATATATTTTTTACTAAAATGATAACGATAACAAGTGTACCCAAATAAATGTAAGCATAAGCTTAATTTTCATCTATTTGCACCATGCTTACGTTAATTATCCGTCTTATGTCTCCAAAAAATCTTACCGAGGAGTTGCAATATGTCCTTATTTTTGTTCAGGCGACTTGCTTCTAGTATTTCGTGGATTGAAGGATTGTGAGGGTCCAAATGATCCACATTGACCGAACTCACAGCTTCAGATAATGCTTGGCTTTCAAACCAATGGTCAAGTCCTGAGCCTTTTGGAAGACTGAAAAAGAAATAAACAAGATGGCTTTCAACGAAGTGAACCTTCAAAGACACGTTTTTAACGCCCTAAACGCTTCACCCCTAAAGAACCTGCAAGTACAAATAGTTTCTTACCACTCATCTTCTTTATTCACTTCCTGTTTGATCTGTAGGTTCATTGGCCAGTGTATGGAATTATCATTTGTCATTTCGTCGACAATTTCGGCTGACGCTTCATCTCGCATCATGCAAACCTCAGGCTTCTTTGGCGAAGGTTTTGCATTGACTGCGTCCTGTGCCGTGTAGTTGACGAGTGGCTGCATTGAAGAAGGCAATGCTTCCTCGTTTTCCATGGAAGAACGATAACAAAAGCCCTATTATTTAGGCTTACAAAATTTCAAAAAGGATCTTGAAGATTCTCTAAAGTTTGCAGCTCTTCCACGCGGTCTCCGACGGTTGACTGACGTTGTTCATTTCAAATCAAAATCCCCGCCTTCCGTTACGTCACGGATGGCGCGACAGCTGCCCAGTTTGGCGGGAAAGTAAAAGGTGACTGCTTGTTTACACCACAAACCAACATCGTAAACAACGGGACAAACAACACGAATCCTTTCAAAAATAATGGCGGCAGAAAAACACGGTTTAGCGAACATTCCCAGTGAGGATCAAAAAGTTGAAGACGACTACATAGATGAACTCATTCGTAAGTACCTCTACGAAGAAGAAGTGAACAGGTAAAGGCTCTCTAAAAACTTCTGCTTGGTTTCTCGCAAAATTTGACCTTGAGAGGTCACGTAGAGAAAAACACCTCGGTGACAATTTTTGGTCCGTTGTGTACAGAGAAATTATTTTTTTTTGCGGCTGTCTTTGGTGACTTATTTTTGACATTTTTTAAACCACACTGAGACGTTTTCTTTCAGTCTGTACGAAGATTACCATTTACCTCTGCTGGCTTCTCCTGAGGTTGACAAATTTCCAGAAGCAACTTTACCAGATTTCAGTTGCGGCCAAGATTTTTTGGTGCCAGAACTCCTTCAAATGGAAAACCTGTCTGACGATGTAGAGCCACAGGAAGAGTTGCTTTCCCTTTTGGAAGAAGTCATTACAGAGGATGAGAAGAAAAATAAAGGTAGGCAGTATTCGCCATCAAAGTGCGCGTGATCATTCTCGCTATTTTCCCGCGAACGCTGCCAGTCTTTGTACAATGGTGCGTAAAACCGAAATACGTTATTCCTAACCTAGATGAACTGGATGTTAATGAATTTCTTTAATACATTACGCGCTTTCTATTATTTCAGGAATTTGTGAAACCGCCACGGGTAAAGATTCATCTGAAGAGATCGCTGTGAAACCAGATAAAATCGTTATCAACAGTGGCCCGAAACCAATAATTGATGAAACACAGTCCAAGAAAAAAAGGCCGGTCAGTAAATCTGTACACTTCCATAAAGTAAACTTCACCTACAATTAACCAATAGCCGAGGGACGGGTGTTGACGTCTCTAAAACCCACTTAGGGATGCATTCATTCAATAGACTCACAATACGCCGGAGAGAAGAGGCCAGTGTTTGAGTGTTTGTCATTTTGCAGGATATGCAAATTCATTGTTTAAAAAAACACAACCAGTTTAATCAAAGAGCTCAGCCTGTTCGGCAGAAATTCATGCTATGTGCTGCCATGTATTCCAAATAAGAAATGGCATTCAACATACTGTAAAATCCCACGTTAAAGCCCCCCCCCCCCCCCCGGTCTTAAGTCCCCCGGATATAAGCCCATCCATTTGCTAACAGACTGACAGTCTGATTTGCTAACAAAGAACCGGGGCCAGGGCTTTAACGTGGGATTTTAGGGTACATTTAAAGCTAAAATTGATAATTGTGTTTTCCATACTAGTCTCAGTAATCCATAATCAGAGTTTTCCATACCAGTCTCATACTATGCCTAGTATGCCAGTCATGTGTGTCAGTTGTTTGAGCTTCAGTCTCTATGGTGACAGTATCATTAGACAAGAAACTTTTCTGGTGCATCACGGTTCCTCTCCACCCAACTATATCATTGGGTACTGTTAAACAGATTATGCTGGGGTAGCTGATGGACCAGCATCCCAGAAACTTCATGTTACCGTTGGTATTAATTAAGGAGTCTCTACTATTGTGGGGAACCTGTGGCTCCTGAGCAAATTTCTCCTGATTTTGTTTTTCCTTCAGACTTTAAAATGAGGAAGGGATGGGGGGAAATGTTTGAGACAGGAAATGGGCAAGGGAAGTCCAAAATTTCACATTTTTTATATAAGAATAGACCTCCGCATGTATGTTTTGTTTTCCCAATGCGGGGTATGTGGTAGTACTCTAGAGAACTGTTTCTTTCAAATTTCGTTGTATTTAAATGTATATATGCCAAAGGGGAAAATTATGTCTTATTTATATATATGTCAAAAAGGAAAAATTCCCCTGAGACTTTCACAGGGTAAACAAAACATACATACACCTTTATTGGGAAAACAAAACATACAAGCTAAAGAGGTGTATGGGAATTGAGAAGGCAGCCCACTCCATTCAGGTGTTTATCAATGTATTTTTCATACTTTACAGAGGAAAACTCCAGTGGACAAGAAAGCTAAGCGCCCCTGTAGATCACAGCCAATAATCATGAAAAGAAGAGCCAAACATCGGTTCATTGAGGAGTAATAAGGCTGAACATTTTTGAGAACAGTTTGAGAAATAAGAGTGTCCACAATCTTCAAGACAGTGCCTCAATAAAAAAAATACATGTCTCTCAACCTCGTTCTGAGGGTTCTTGATCTCCTACCAATCCCTGCTGAGGGATGGAGGGACAGATAGGAGAACCCTGGGAATGAGGTTGCGTCTCTCTGCCATAGCTTTCAATCACATTGTTGCATTCAGAGATGGTGATATAATTATTTATTTATTTATTTATTATAAGCATAATGTAAAGTATGTTATTTTCAAAACAGTATCAGGATATGAGTTATTAGCTACTCTTAATGTAATCCAGCTATATCAAGATTTTTTCATTGTTGGACTTAAATCATACTTTAATATTAATTAGCTCTTCGTGTTTCAAAATAAACAGGCTATTTTTCTAATGACTCTGTAGTCATCATTAGGCAATTTTTTGTTGTTACTTCTATCAATGTTATTCAACGGATCTCTCCCCATCTCTCCTGAAAGTAGGAAAAAAATTGTTGAATAATAGAAAGCCACTTTTTACAGCACCAACTTAAGGTGACTGAAAATTAATGATGATGATACCAAACTTTAATGTCTTTTCATAAGCAGCAGCGTCCTGAAGCAACACAATCACCCTGCTCTTTCCACTGTCTAAAAGTACATTGGGGCAGAAGCTTATGATATTAATAATTCTTAACTGGGCTGCCTCAAGGCACGCCCAGTTCATAAAATGGGTTTTTCCTTCACAGAAAAATGAACACTTTTGATTTATTATTAACCCAGTAACCCAGAGGGCATTGCTTGACCATAAGCAAAATTGTTTGTCCATCTTTGCAGAGTCTGTTTAAAGATTGATTTCTTTTTCAACTTTTTGTTTAATGCAACACATGCCTTTTTGGAGGTCTAAATTTCAGATAATAGGATAAAGAAGACTCGTCCGACAAAACCAGGAACTTTGAGAATTTCGCACACAAGTTCATCTCATAGCCTCTTGCCGAGAGGGCAAATAAGCAGCAAAGCTTCGAGAACGCAAACATCATCGGGAGCTTCAAATACCAACTTGAGAGTAATAGAGTACTAAGGCAACTTACTTACTAGTACAAGGTTTGGTGACTTAGCATCCTGGGGCTTACAGTTGTTCTCAAAGTGGCCCACAGTTTTTGCCTTTTGTTTGTATCTCTATCATTTAATTTGTGCATGATCAAGTGCCATGCTTCTCCTAATTTCTGTGTCTCCACCTATTCAACAAGCACAATAATTATTGATGTTAGCATTAGTGAGTTTCAATAAACTTTGAAAGTTCACAGCTCGCTTTAAACAAGTATACCTTTATTGAGGGGTAAACTAAAAGCCATTGAAAATGGGAATATTAAAAAAACTATACGTTAAATTGATTTAACTCACACATGACACTGATATGTACCTAACCCGTATTTTACTTAAAGTGTTCTGAATAAATACACTGAAAATATGAGGAGGTAATTTAGCCCCAGGGGAGTGTGGCCAGGCAAGGTCAAAAATACAAACAAACTAATTCCTTTTTTTAAAAAAAAAAATTTGAAATGTGTAAATATTTCACTCAACCTAAGCAATAATATTACATAATAATAAAATCATAATTCTTAAGAAAGTGTTGCAAAAGGGTACAATGAGTTTATGTTTCACTCTCACATGAGATTCTATGTTATGCAGTGGTTGGCAACAACGTTTCATGGCAGCCCAGTTAAAGTTGCTTTTCGGCGAGTCTAGTTTTTAGAGTGTTCTCAAGGCAAGAAGAAGATAACAGAGGACTGAAGGGTGAAAGTCCAACCCAATGAAAATCAGTTTTAAGTTTCAACAATTTGAAACAAAATTCAAACACAACATACAAAACAGTTTAAAAAACAAGTTTTCTTGTTTACATAGGTTTGATATAATTTTGTTTAACAGAGGGACTGTTACAAATCAGATAGTTTCCATACTTTTTTATTTCCATGAGTTTTATATATTATCCTATTTTTTCGGCAGCATAAATTGAAGCCAAAGACCACGGTTTCTATGGGTTTACTGGCGTGATAATTACCCACGCGAGATGTTGGGAGAACATGAGAAAAGCTTGTAAATAATTAGCCCCAGGGGAGTGTGGCCAGGCAAGGTCAAAAATACAAACAAACTAATTCCTTTTTTAAAAGGTTTAAGAAAGATAACAAATTAAAAGGAAAGAAATTTGAAATGTATAAATATTTCACTCAACCTCAGCAATAATATTACATAATAATTATGAAAATCTTGCAAAAGGGTACAATGAGTTTATGTTTCACTCTCAGATGAGATTCTATGTTACGCAGTTGTTGGCAACAAGGTTTCATGGTAGCCCAGTTAAAGTTGCCTTTCAGCGAGTCTAGTTTTTAGAGAGTTGTCAAGGCAAGAAGAAGATAACAGAGGACTGAAGGGTGAAAGTCCAACTCAATGAATGAATCAGTTTTAAGTTTCAACAATTTGAAACAAAATTCAAACGCAACATACAAAAACAGTTTAAGAAACAAGTTTTCTTTTTTACATGGGTTTGATATAATTTTGTTTAACATAGTGAGTACTCCAAATCAGATAGTTTCCATATTTTTTTATTTATATATTGAGTTTTATATAATACCCCATTTTTTTTAGGTTACATTATAATTATATTGTTTTTGACAAAATGAGGTTACATATTTTTGACAAAATGTTCATTTCTTTAAATAAATCTCTGAAGTTTAACAAGAACAGTTTGTTCATTAACTTACTAATGCCTTCAAGTAAAAGGCAAAAATTTGCAACACAACAGTATTATAACAGACAGTTCTGCTCTCTTTTTCCTCCATTTGTGTCATTGTCCACTACAGAGACCACTTGAAGTCCCAAATAAAAAAAAATCTCAAGCCACCTGCTGGTTTCAACAAAGATTGACGTAACATCTCACCAAAACAACATAGTGTTATTTTTAGCTGTTAAGCCTGGTTCTCATATGCTGCCGAGCTACCTGTGAGGTTGCCGCCAGTACTGCCTGCGGTACCATTATCTGATATGAGAACTGAAGTCGCCAGCAACAGAGGCCATGTCAGTCTTTACTTTAACTTCACAGGCAGTCAAACTAGACACACTAAAGTGAATAATGTTCCTAAGGATCTCAGGCTGACAATGCGTCTCTGTCGTCTGTAGTACATCTTCCATGAAAGAGGAACTCGTGCCTGAGAGATCAAGTATACTCCAGTACAACCCAATAAAAAGAATAATACCGTACTAAATGACAACCTCCTTGTATCCTGAAAGAGAGACAGAATTAACAGTTTGGTTCAGTCTGAGGTTGGAGTATTAGTATTATTAAGGGAGATGAAAGGAGTGTATGGAGTATGAGGGTTTTCCTACCCCTCCTCAGTTTTATATAAAAAAAAACAAGGGGAGGAAAGAGGGCATTTTCACTGATGTGGCTAGCATCTATGCAAATTTACTGGAACAAACAAAAGTGTTTACATAACAAAAGAGTTCAACACCCATAAGATTGGTTTGCAACACCAACACGCTCATTGTTTCATTGTTTTGGAATACCAATATGGCTGTGGTGACATCATGTGAAAAAGCTCTATGATGTTAGAAATGGGGGTTTGCCTCAGAAACAAAGCTGGTAAATGAGGTGAAGATAGGGTATCAGAAGTAAGAAGGGGATGTAGAGGCATCTAATGCCCCCCCTTCACCCCCATTCCCCTGAATCTGTTACTGCACTAGTGATAAAATTAAGACATTATAAAACTATGAAAGTGATTTAATCAAAAGGAGGTCTTAAAATCATTTCAAGATTTTAAAGTATACTTTACCTCAATTTTTGCCAGTTGTTCTGCTGTTTTGTATAGCTGCATTTCTTTCCAATAATGTAAATAATTAAAGAGAGTTGAATACAATGGATGGACAGCTTCTAATTTGGCCTGAAAGTCAATGAAAAAATAAATAAGTCAAAAAAATAAAATTTTAGGACATGCAACTTGAACACCATTTTTATCGCTGATAAAATTTTGGGACATATTATTTAAATTAAAATTTCTAATGGAAAAAGAAAAAAAATCAACAGCATTCATTCACCAGCCACATAAACAATATTACAATGAAAAATTTTAGAAGTCATTAATAATATTTATATTTTGTCACACATCTTAGCACATTCACAACAACTTTCCATAAATGCCCAAGTGGATCCACATTGGTTGTACTGCTTTGACCAAACCAAAATTAAACATTCCCTATTATAGACAACTTTTAACCATTCACTTCTGCAGGGGGCTAGATCCTCTACACCATACTCAAAGTAAAGCAATTCAGTCAAACAGTCCAGAGAAAAATGCAAAAAATCATGTGTAAAGTTGACTAGAAAATCCACTACCCACTTATACTTCTATCAAAATAATTTCATGATCCTCCATGTTTTGGGAGACACTTTTTTTGCCAAAATAGTAAATGCCCAGCAAAAAAAGGGGGCGGGGTGTGGGAAAGGGGGGTAGGAGAAAAGTAAAAGAAGTGAGAGGGAGAGAAAATGAACGGTAAATGTCATGGGGCAGTGTGTGGGCTCCGGTTAAAATCATCAGCTAATCATAAATGGATGCTTGTACTCAAATAACCTGAGATCAGGCGGTCCTTCTTCCCTTATAAAGAAAAAACACCTGATCGCAGGTAAGCACTCAAAAAAACAGTTTGAGGAGAGAAACACTATTGACTAGTCCAGAAGTTCAGGCTGCAGTGACATCAAAGGCTAGATGTGATCCACGTAGAGCCTCCTTTTATCCCTCTCAAGTAAGGGAGGGGGAGAAGACGATCTGCTAGCAGGGACCAGTGGGTTAAAAATAGTTGTTTCTTACCTCCAAGTTAGCACTCTGAGGATTGTAGGTACTAAAACAGTCTTTTCCTATAACCTCTGATGGCTTCTGCTCATTTTCCCACAGGAATATTTTGTATGTAAATGAAATCTAACAAAAAAGACCAAAATTTATGAAAACATGCCCTGCTCTTCAAGAGGATGTAAGTTCAACAGGCTAGCAGATAAATATGCTGCTATTTTGTGCCACCATGACCACAGAAATATCAAACTATGAACTGATCACGGCCATCATATAAAGAAATTAATTTTTGCATATGCAGTTTCTAGAGGTCAAATCCGTTATCCTGATGATTAATAGATACTTAATAGTACTGTGATATTAAATACCTTTTTCTCTAAAGCCACATAGGCAAAGATACTCCTGCCACCATCAGTAATTTTAGAAGGAACAAGAGTATATCGTGATGTCATAGAGGATGAAATTAAGGATGCCAAGTAATACACATTGCTGCTTTCAGAACCTTTAGCACTTGTTCCTGCATATCAAAACTTCACGTTAGTTGGGTACACTACAATCGCTTACAAAAGTATTTATTTGGAAAAGTTGTACAGCTTAAAGCATAATCGCTTCTTTTAATATGATGCAGTTAAATATTTTTATGTTTAAAAAAGATGGTTTTCCCTTTTACTAACCCTCTTACATCGCCCCCTCCCCCCAACCCGGTCCCCCAATGCAATGTTTTGTACAACACTGGGCCAAGAGGTGGGTCGAAAAAGAAGAAAAAAAAGAGGTAAAGGAAAGAGGAAAAGTAGTAGGCTTTCCAGCACTTTAGACTATGATGGCAGAATGGTTTCTAATGATATTACAAAATAATAATTATAAGCTGAATATCATTACAGCTGGTATAATTCAGTCTATACAATGACAGGTATGTTAACACAGCTGTCATAAGAAAAAACTATTCATTATATCATTATATTTAATAAGCCCTTAAACAGGGTAACAGTTTTGTAAAAAAAAAACAGAAGGACTAAACTTTTTTAACTAAAAGACACTCTATAAAACTATAGAATGAACTTTCATGACTTTAAGGCATAATAAAACGCACTAAGATAGTTCAATCTATACGATTTTGTATAATAACTTATGAAAATAGTTTAAACATTAAAATGAATTTCATGTAAGTTGTGAAGTATACCATTTGGAAAAAGTATTTTCCTTTGTCCTGAATGAAATGAAATAAAGGCATCAAAATGATTTCTAGAAGTTAAATCCCTTATAACTTTACATTCTGGTTCTGAAACGGAAAGGAAAAACTCATTAAAATTAACATTAACATTAGTAAGGAAGAACAATGAACTAAATTTAAGGTAAATGTACATAAAGGAGTAGATTTATTGAACACCAATATTTGTAGACTCAGTGCCGGATTAAGGCTTAGCAATGACCTGAGGCTGTTGCATAACCCCTCCCCCTTCCCAATTTGTGGCTCAGGCTTCGGTTGTTCAAACATTGGATAGCGCTATCCACTGGATAAATCGCCATACAGTGGATAAGTATTAGAGAAATCTATTGCGTTACCCACTGGCTAGATATTTATCCAGTGGATAGCGGTATCCACCTTCCGAACAACTGGGCCCAGATCTTTGCATTTACAGTTACATCCTTTTGATGATCTCAACACAAAAGCTTCAGCTCATTGTTTCCCAATTCCCTGGATCCCCCTGCATAAGTGACACTTGGTATGATTAGGGATGACGATGATGATGATGATGATGACAATAAAAATCAAATCTCCATGAGTGACCACGTCCAATAAGGGACAACCTATCTCAAACACTAAAATTTGCCAATCAAATGCCTATACAGTGTACTTGGAACCTGTCAAAAGCAACCGTGACAACTTTCTGCAACAAATTCTCTTCTAATAAGTACACTTGTCCAGACCTATTGCAAGAGGAGATCCAATGTGGATTAACTCTCACAAGAAACTACTGGTATCCACTAAAATCTAAGCATTTTGGTTGATCATTTATGGGACATCCAATAATTATTATTGCATTGTAATTGTCACTGGTGTCATCAATACTAATTTAGGAGAGAAAACACTACACCTAACTATACTTAATTTTGCACTCCAGTCATTTATGTCCAGTCACTGAAAAACTGTACAAAACTCTGTTACATAATGACTTATGTAAGGTATAGATAAATTAACCAAAAAAAAAATTAGACAAAACAGAAAAATACATTAAAGGATTGAATTACTTCGAGTCGTTTCCTCCTCTCAGCAACTGATAACTGAGGGAGTAAAAATGACTTTAAGTAATCGTCTGAAATTCAGGCTAGGATTAATTCTGAGAAAAGGAAATCTATAATTTATTATTGATTGACACTGTTTAGTCAAGATGGTGGCATCTTGTCCGTGGCCCTTTTTTATCATGCCTTATCTGCTTCAAAGGAAAGAAAAAGAGCAAACGCAGAAACTTGATCACATTACCACTGACCAAACCACAGATTTGGTCATGATGATAAAATAAAATATGCATAATGCTGCATGAAAGTTGAAATGTTTTATTTTTATTTTTTTAAAAAATCATGGCATCAGCTTGGATTTCACTGATATTCACATTAATTTTTTAAAAAGGTCCTGTTGTGTTTGTAACAGTCCAGACAAACAATGTTTGGTTCAGTTCTAATCCAGTGATTTAAAGGATTTCAATAATAAATATTTTAGAGCACAAATAGATCAATAAATAACTTGGCACTATTAAAAACTTCTGAAAAAAAAATCCTGACTTGGCTTCTAAAGAACTGCATCGATGTTCTTCTACCAACCATAACCACTATTATGAACTTGCCTCTTGAGAAAGGCTTTTTTCCTTCTGATTTCAAGAAGTCAATTGTCCGTCCTCTTATCAAGAAAGAAACCCTTGACTCCAACGAGCTTAGTAACTACAGGCCTATTTCAAATCTTTCATTCCCGTCAAACACACTTGAAAGAATTGTCACCTCATAAATTGACGAATATCTCCATGACAACAGTTTTTATGCCAAGATGCAATCAGCCTACAAGAAGTATCATAGCACCGAGACTGCACTGATTTGTCTTGTTAACGACATACAGCGTGCTATTGATGATCAGTTGAATAGTTTTTTTTTTCTTTCATTGAATAGTTTTTTTGCCATAAAAGGTGCATTATAATATGTAGCCATAGCAGTGACCTTTTCAAGTGTGAAGACAACATGTTATTTTCACATGTGAAGATATAACATTTTCTTCTGAAAGCAGACTTGGTATTTAGTTGATAGTTATATAATAATTAACAATTATCATTGGACAAGGTTGAGTTGTCAGTGGCGAGCAGGCAAATAATTATTGATCTACGAGACACTGACAATAAACAAATATTAGATGAGGTTTTTGTGATATCCGGAATAATCAAGGTTTAGGTAAGTAATATCAGCTGAGCTGAAGGCTGAGGCTGAAACACTTACCAAGAACTTTATTAACCAGGATATCACAAAAAGCAAATCTAATAATAGTTTTATTATACATTGTATTGATAAATAGGGAGAAACATAGCATGGCATGAAATACAGTTTGACATTACTCTTGGAAATCATGCATTGCCCACGCAACCTACAGATTAGTCAGTTATCTGCTAGCAGATAACTAACTAATCAGTAGGTTGCACTAATTACCAATATTAACTGTAGGTTCTTAGCCAATGAGAAAACAGATAGTGAGTACAATGTATAATAAATCACATTATTTTGCGATAAACAAGTTCAATAACAAATTTTTTTATCATTCGGTCACCGAGATTGTTTCTTGATCAATATCGGCCATTTTGCCATCTTTATGTAAAAGCGATCACAAGAAGGAGAAAAGAGTGGTTTCATTTATGCATGAGCAGAATAATATTTGCAGCCAAACACAGTTGTACAAAATTGAGCATAAGCAGGCCATTATTTGTGGACAGTTATTTAAAGGTCAGGTGGTGGGCTTCTCCACCAATGAAAAGGAAGTAAAATTTTCATTGAATAATAATTAAACTATCTTAAACTAACAATTTTACAACACACCTGCTATAGTTCTCATTGTATTTCCATTTCCAACTCCGTTTTTTAAATCAGAATTAAGATCAACGTCATTGGCGGTACCCATCCAGCAATAATTTCTAGTAGTTTCAACTACCATTCTTCCATCTGGGTTCACAATAGTCAAGAGATACAAATCAAAATTGTTCAGTACGAATCTTGTGAAATTTCCTTCTCGTGTTCCAGGGCGCATATCGTATCCCTGTGTTATATTCCTAAGGAAATAAAACATACTTTCTACAGGGAAAAACTCAGCCGCATGTTCCCCGTAAGACAACAGCACTTTTGATCGTTTGTCTGTTTTTTTGTCTACTGTATCAAGTGTGAAGTTCGTGATATGAAGAACGTATTGAGATAGTCCATAACGAGAACGGTACCGCATTTCCACGTCCACAAATTCCGAATACTGTGTAGAAATATGACGAAGACATTCGTTCATCTTCGAAAGATTGTGATAAAAGTCGTAGTTTGGAGGATAGGACGTGTACAGTGACGATTCGAAAAACATCCCCGTGGAAACGTGCATGACTACGAAAAATGTAGCGGTAACAAAAAAGTTAAAGTGATCAAACACATTCATTTCTTGACGATAAGTCAGCTTTGTGATTTCCCATCTAAGGACGTCTCTTACAAACCACTAGCCTAGTTTCACTCCGTTGGCGGGCACTGACAAACCAGGCGCAAGGCGCCATATTGTGGCAGTCTTCGATGCGTAGGTACCTCATATATGATTCCTATAGTGTACTGATATGTAGATTCTTATAGTGCAGTCTTTTATTGTGGGCGTTTTTTGGTTTTGTGTGTTTGTTTGTTTGTTTTAAACAACAACAATTTTATTACACATTAAACAGTTTACAAGTAATAAATTAAAGTGAACTAAAAAGGGAAAAGGAAACTTTTCAAGCAACCCTCATAACGTTGCGTGACATCTGCTGCGAGGGAGACTTTCAGGAGACGAAAGGAGAGTAGCCTCCCACGCAGGCGTTTTTAGGGGAGCTCGTTTTTCATGCTAAGAGGAGAGCTGCCGGAAGTCTAGTCTGCTACACAGCCGTTTTTAGAATCGTCACGCAACGCTCCTCCCCACAGGAGCATTGCGTGACGACTCTAAAAACGGCTGTGTTGCAGACTACAGGAAGTCGGAAGTTGCCTAAAGGCACTGCCTTACTTCTTAAGAGTTTTACAGATGAGTAAGACCAGAAAGAAGAAAGCAGTGCTTTAGATTTTATAGCTGATTAGATACTCTATAAATATTCTTCTATTTTGTCACCCCAGGGCTCCTGAGTATGATACTTGTCTTTTTAGAATGCAGATGAACTGATTTGCCTTGGGTGTCTCATAGCCATGATAAACGAGTTGAATTTTGCCTGGCGTTGGCCAGATAAAGGGCCCATCCACGGGTTTTCTTTAATAACAGAAAATGTATTCACAAATCGCCCGGACGAAGTGGCTGTTGACGGTATGGCAAGGTCCGCAATAAGAAGACCAAAAAACACTGACAGAAAGAAAATAGAGGAAAGCATTCTTTAACGCAATTGAAATAACTACATGTATAGCTCTTACCTGGCTATCCATTTTTAGTATGTTATCTTCAAGTGACGCAGTTGATAAAGCTTAGGCCAGGCCCTAATTCGTCTCCTCCATTGGGGCCAGAAAAGGGTCACGGACGACTCACTGCCCTCAAAACGGGATGAAGGGAAAAGAAAGTGATGCAGATTTTAGGTGCAATCAACCAAATAGCACTCCTCACGAGTATAGCAGTAGCCTAATCGATTTAGAACAAGTTAGACTAAAATTTGGGGAGTTATCTTAAGCTAGCTTAGTCTAAAATCTTGCGCAGGTCATTATGAAAAAAAAATTCAAAAGATTTAACTTAATCTGGCCATCTCAATGCACAAAAAATGTTAATAACATGAAAAACATATAATGTATCATTTATGTAGGCTTTGCATATAATTTTATAGATCGATTTATCCCTCGCAAAAATACTATTTAAGAACCTAAAGACCCTAGTTACCTAGTTTATTGAAATATTCAGTATATACGAAGTCATCGTTGTTTATTACGAGTCATGTAACCACGACATTTAAGGTAGAAAAAGACAAAGAACAGCCTAAATATCTAAATTAATGGGTATTAGGGTTTTATGTCAATTTATATATAAAACGGCTATTAACAGATCCTTTTTTGAAAGAGATGATCGATGAGGTAGTAAAAATTCGAAAAGGGTAGATAGAGGGAGTAAAGGAGGGATCTGCTCCACTGTTTCTGTCCACATGCGAAAAACAAAACCCACTCCTGCAAAACTAACTTTAATTTGCAGCCAGCCATATCAGTAAGCTCTTGTCATTCAACAAATTTATTATCTAAAGATCAGTACTGGAATAATTCTGTCCAAGACTGCCTTGTTAAAGGATTTTAAAACCTCTCTGCTAGATATAAATAAACCATTGAATCGATTAATAATAAATATGAATATACACGCCAGCATGCATTTTTCAATAAAGGGGCTTACAAATTTCAGCTACATGAATTAACAATGTGGCACAAGGCATTGAAACTTAGAACTATTGCCTAAGCATCATGCCCCCCATTTACAGCTGCTAAAATCAAAATCATATATACCGTAAACACGGATAGATATTTTATCGTCATAAATGAAAAATTGGGGTTATTTAAATTAGATCTCATTTTTCTGGTGTTCAATTTTGTACATCACGGTTCCAAACTTTATTTCCCGTTCTCAAGCATAGCCTTTTGTTACTGCTTTTCTGGAGCACATTCTTCAAATCTGCAACCGAAAAATATGAACATTAGCAAAATTTAGGAAAAGGAGTTGAGTAGGGATAAAGTCCCGCTAATTTAAACTCTGGTATATTTATTTGTATACCTTGCATATTAAAGCTCGTATTAAAATTCTCATCTTCCGAAGAAGACTGCGAGGAACAGCTACAGTAGTCAGAAGTCATCATGGGCGAATCCTCCTCACTTGGAGGGTCGTCACATTTGGAACACTGAAAAGGTGCAGTTCCAGGGCCTCTTGGACTTGTGCATAAGCTGTTTGTGTCTCTCATATAGTCTCTCCATGCTCCACCATGGTGACCCCGTCTTGTACGCTGCCAGACTGGATGGTCTGATACAATAGACATGATCTGAAAAGAAAAAAACCCTTCCTCATTTTATTGTGGAATTAAAATGTGCCAGGTTCTCCATCCAGGATTAGTTATTATTAGTCATTCAAAATATTTCCCCGATTCTGATTGGCTAAAAGCACACGCATAATTCACCAAAACCAGCTACTGATGACCAAATTTGGAAGAATTTTGCGATGAATCAACCGATGACGTCAAAAGTACAGCTTCCTTGCAGGTTAATGCATCGTTAAGTGAGAAGACCTGGGGACGAGTTTGAGTTGTTTTGGTTGCGAAAACAAAAATGGCGGACATTTCACTCGTTTCAAGAGTAAGAACTAGGCGAAATAATGATTACAAAGATGGTAAGAACAGCAAGAAGTACAACTTGAAGGGCGACATCTGCTATTTGGAGAATATTTTTGGAGCTGAACAACCCTAAACGTGCACTATAGAAGATGAACTTAACATCGATAGAGGTAAGTATGTTTTAGCTATGACATAAAACTAGGAATTATTTTGAATGAATAATAAAACAATTATTGAATTCGGCTTTCGACGGATAACACCCTCCTCGATCTCCATAATTCTTCATAAGATACTCAGCCTCATTCATTTATTGCTTATTATGAAAGTTAATTTAAGGTAAGCTTATAGCGTTTTTGTTGAAATAAGTTTGGATGAAGGTCGTGAATGATTTAACCTGGACGAAAAAAGTTAGTGTTAATATAGTATATTACCTCATCACAGGTCAGTTTGCTGACAACAGCACGGTAGCCGATCCGTTTCCAAAACACGTCTCTTTTTCGAAGGAAATTGGGATAGAGTTCACGCCAGTTTTTCCCCAAGGCCCAAGGAAAGATGTCGTATTTTTCTTCTTCGTCGTCCTCTTCCATATCGTTTGCAAGGTACCTGGAAAGTGAAGCAGTTGTTAAGAAAACATTTCTCAATTCCTTGACCTTTGAACACTAAATTTTGAGCTTACAGAGCTATGAAAAAATTCATTCTATTGTATTCACGCCTTCCTAGTTCTGCCCTCCTGAAGTATGCGTAAACCATGGCCAGCAGATACTGCAGGAAAAAAAGAAATATTCAAAGCTTAATAACATCATTATCATTATTGCTCTTCGCGCCAGGAGGCGCATTGAAGCGGTGTTTTAACATTTACCTTGTCTGATATTATTGCACAACTGTCCATCCATAGAAAATCTTGAATGACATCATCATCTGCATTATTGACGAAAAAAAAATTCAGTGCTGACATGGATACTATCCATGGTGCTAACTTTTTAGTTCTCATATACAAAAAAATAGTTTCAATCGGGCTTGTGTCAACTAACAGGACGTTACTAGCATGAGGAAAAAATGACCTTCATCTTGACCTAACTTGACGGGATTTAAACTTACCAAGTAGCCTGAAAAAGGCTGCTATAAAAGAATTTCGCCCGCAGTAGACCGTGTACAGCTGATTAACTTTTAGTTTTTTGCAAGTAATTTGTCTTTCATTTGCTAGATTATCGCATTCACTGTAACTGCGTCTCCTTTTCAATATCATAGTCTCTGGCTTTGTACTTGTTATCTTCTCGGTTCGTGGACACTTGTCTTTCGCCATTTTCGATCTGGCGTCATTTTGCGAGCTACTTCTTGGTCTGCTTTTCAGGGAAACTTGGCTACCCATTCGTGTTTGAACGACCCTTTCGGTCCCTTTGTTGACTTGTTGCGACTCTTTCTCGAAGCAAAAGAGCCGGTTTGTTCGCATATTTAGTATGAGGGAAAAGAAATTAAACTGCGTCCAAACAGCGCAAAACACAAAAAAAATTGCAGCGGATCGCTGAATAATTTCGCGCCCTTTCTTGCATGTGTTCCCGCGCCTTCCCGCGCGCCGTCAATCAAGGGAGGGGAGGGAGAAGCTTTGTCGTGCGCCCGCGATTTCGTTGTATTTCAGCCAAAATGGCGGATGATAGCTTAGATGAGAGTGGTAAAACATTGGAGCCAAAATACTTAACAAAACACACTTTGTTTCCCGTGATTGGAGCTAGTAAGAGTAAGGGGTCTGGTAGCCTTCTTTTCCCATGTTCTTCTTTTAAAGTTGAGGAACGCGCGGCAGGTATTGGTAAAGGTAAGGGGAAATTTTTTCCACTTGATCATGACTGTTTTTTTATTCCCCATATTAGACAAAGAACCTTATTTCAAAGTCCATAAAACCGATTAGTTAGTGAAGTATCGGTTTATCGTTCACTCCTTTACAGGAAGTTAGTCCGGTAAAGGAGTATAAGTGAAGAAATGAGTTACAGTGCTTATTGATCCCTTAAGTGTGTTTATAGTAAGAATATATATTGAAGACTAATTATACACTAGAGGTGTTTTCTTTGTTATAGTCGTTGGGATTTTGTACGTCTCAAGGAATCTTTCCTGAATATTCTTTTTTTACAAGGATTTTTAATGGTGCTTATTTTAATTTGCTATCTCTTTCCAAAGGAGACAATCAACCAAGCTGGCTTAGAAATGAAAGCTATAAGGATGTTTCATTTAATAAAAGTGATCAAGGTGATACTAACGTCAAGGATCAGAGACAGCTCCCATATGAATTTTCAGAAGACACTGATCACCAGTTTCTGGGACCAGGAGAGAAGCGTACTTACTCTGAAATCCCCAGTTCAGAAGATGAAGAAAGAGAACATTATAGGAAAGAAAATGATAGGAAGGAGAGTTCAAGGAGACACCATCGTGATAAAAGGAAACACAAGCATAAAAAGAAACACAAGCAAAAGCACGATAAATCAGGAAAGAAGGCTCGGATCAGTGATGATAGTGATAAGCCTGATACAATTTGGAGAGATGAAGCTCAGCTCAACCCTGAGAAAGCTTACAGACTGAGTAAAAAACCTGATTTAGCAAATCGTATGTATGACTCTTTATACCGACTGGACGTTGCGTTGTATAAGATGAAGTCAAATTTAACTTGTCTTGGCATCAGCAAACATCAAGTTATTGAACTGTCTGAAAAGCGAGGAAAGAAAAGCATAAAGGCCAGAGATATCATTTCCAGATATTGGAACATAAAAGATGATAAGCTAGACGAAGTTGAGGAGGGAATTCCTACTACAATGCCTTGTGTGTTAAAAAGCAAAGAACTGGATGTTTCTTTTAGTGATAGCAGTGGTTATATTTCCCTTGAGTTACCTGGGGAATCTGAGAAAGTTAGAAATGATCACTCTGTAGATGTAGTGAAAGAATCAAAATATACTGATGCTAATTGTCGAGACTTTGAATTGCTCGAAAAAACTGCTGAGCTCAACAAAATTTTACGTGAAAATCCCCATGACATTCAAGCATGGCTTGATCTTGTTAATTTCCAAGAAGAGGTTGTCTGGAAGGAAGATTCTGTTAAATCAAGCTTTACAGCAACCGGGCGAGAAAAGAGAAAAGCTGCTTCAAGAACTATCGTAGAGAAGAAAATTGCAGTCTTTGAAAAAGCACTGCAACAAAATCCATCCTCTGTAGAACTGATAATGGGTCACTTGGATCTCTGCAGTGAGATCATGGAAGGTGAAGAACTGGTGCAGAAATGGAAGAAAGTGAGCTTTGTACATCCAAATAACATTGCATTATGGTATCACTATTTGCGCTTTGTGCAATCAAGATTTTCTGTGTTTTCATTTAGTAACACATCTGCAGTATATGGTAAATGTTTGAGCACTCTATCAGCAATCAAAGAAGGGACTTTTACCTCTCATGAAGCTGATGAGGATATAGAGAGTGGAATACTGGACTTGTTCATTCAGCAGTGTCAGTTTGCGAGGCAGTCAGGTAATGTATGATCATTAAGACTGTTTAAACAGGACTACCAAAAGATACTGTCTGATAGCTTTTTTCCTCATATTGTCTTTCTTTAAAAGACCCATCTAGCTGTAATCCAAAAAAGTAAAGAACATAATATTTCATGAGTGGCAGACCCCTATACAACTTCAATAGAAAAATATGATCATAAATCGTGTAAAATTACTTGGTTGAAGGAGGAAACAAAATTTTTCTTTGAATGTTGAAAAATGGTAAATGTTCTATTTATCATATATCACCAATGAAATAACAAATCATTTCACTTTTGAAAATAGTTTTTTTGTTGCAAAAGGTGCAATTTGTTATGTTACCATAGCATTTGTGATCTTTTCACATGCAAAGTTATGTTATTCTAATGTGTGAAGATATCATGTTGTCATGCAAAAGCTCACCTATTATTTCCTTGGTGTTTATATGAATATTCCTACTATTGTATTGTCCAGTAAGTTGTCAGTCTTTTACAGCACTCACTGGACTGGGTAGCCTTTTAATAGCTGATATATAGGGCATTTCTTTCAGAAGATAAAACTTAATGTAACATGGCTAGGTTGATGACTGTTTTACAACGTCAAATTAACTTGATCGGTGGTATGTGCTGTCCATTCCTAAAATTAATCACTCAGAAAAAGCTGTTGCATTACCACTGCATTTGGTTTGTCAGATTGACACATTGATTTTGTGTCTTGTTTTTAGGTCACACAGAAAAAGCCATTGCACTGCTACAGGCCTTGGTTGAGCTAAACTGTTTTTGCACAGCTGATCTGGAGAAGAACACCCCTGTTGGTGGACAGATAGCTTTTCTGGAGGCATTCTGGCATAGTGGACAACCAAGGTAAAGAAATAAAACAATCCATGAACCTCACAACGTTGTACAGAAATCTTCTCAGCTTAAAAAGATGAAAGTTGAATACTTGTGTTACCAGTATATGCAGCCTTGAAATCTAACATAAGCTTCCTTATGTTAATTAAGGTTTGGTGAGAATGGTGCAGTTGGATTGAAAACATGGATGGCTAAAGAAAGGGAAAGTATATCACGTGAGACCCTCATTGATATCAGAACAATTTTCAAGTCATTATCCTCAAGAAAAACAGGCAATAGTGATTCTCTTGATGAGGTGGAGGAGGAGATGGCCATTGCAAGAGATCAACCTCTTTGGAAGAATTGGTTGCAAGTTGAATCGTCCCGTGACAGAGGACAGCTTTTTCCATGGCAACCAGACAGAGAAATGGCACAAACAGAAGAGGATTGTGATGATCCTGAAAGGCTGGTACTATTCGATGACATCAGTTCAAGTCTGTTCAAATTGGCAGATCCTATGAGCAAGCTCAAGCTGGTCTTGTCATTCTTACAATTTTTTGGAGTTCAAGTACCTTGTCTTAGCTCATCAACAAGCAAAGATGTGCAGCAATTTCTTAATACATCACTAGAGCATGAATTGCAACTTCTCGGACCTAGCATTCCCAGGGGATCTCAGTTTCTTGGTCTGTGGAAGTCATACTATTGGAATGATGATGTCCTCTGTAATGAGGCAAATCAACAGTGGCCCACACCAGAGGCCTTGACATTTGTAAGGAATATCTTTGTGCAGAGCCTGCCTGTGTTTGGTGGCAGAGAAAGAAGCTTTCTGATGGTTATATGGCTGTGGTATGAGTTTCAGCTAACAAAGAATGGACAATCAGCAAAGGAAAGTAAACGGATGTACAAAGATGTGCGGAAACTGGCCAAGAACCTTCTGAAAATGCCAGAAAACAGGTTGGTAAATATAGGCTCTGCCACACAGTGCTACATAGAAAAAAAGCATCTCAGTTGACCTTAACTCACTGGCAAATCTAGACTGTTTCAGAGAATGGAGATAAAGATTTCAGCTCTTTGGGGAGTACAAAATGGCAGTGTGGGCAATCCTGGGGTCTCCTGTGGCAATCCTTCTACAAATCCACAGCTGAACAAAGCCATTTAGCTCTAGGAGTCTATCATAGAGTCTAATACTTTTTTCCACTGATTTTAAGTTGGGACGATATCCTATTGTGTGACCATTCCAATGGAACCTTTTTGAACGGTAGTACTTTAAATTGCAATCATGGTACTCTTTAGTTTTCATGATTAGCTGGAAATATGCTTGTCTTGCTTGTTGCGGGCGACAAGAGGAACCCACAATCATAATCCCCAAGTTGCTATTACACATGCACGGCACCTATGTAAGCAGCCTTAGAATGAATGAAATGCACAGAATGCAAGCTGACCTGATGTGCGTTTGGTCCTCTTATTGGTAGTAATCTGATCACGCTTGTTTCGAACATCTATCATATGAATCTTGCGCAAAGCACAGTGTTGGAGCAAAAGTGATTGATGTGTAACTTTTGGTTATTACTGGGTAATATTATTGGGAGTCAAAAGGTTACAGAAAACCAAATGCAGGTCATTGCAAAAGTATAGATTCCTTACTACTTTACATAAGTTGTCAGAGTATTAAAATAATCATTATTTTTCAGGAATGATCTGAAGCTATGGCAAACCTTTGCAGAGATTGAGTGGATATCTGGTAACAGAGATGAGGCTGTCAGAGTGTTTGACTCAACTCTGATGATGGGTGGAGAGATGTTTCCTAATGAACAAAGTAGAAGAGCTGCCTTAGCCCCTCTTGTCAGGTACCACTTATCCTTTGCAGCCTTAGTATTGCATTGCACATCCTTACTGTGCATAATTTCCTGTGGGATACTCATTACCGTGCACACATTAAAACATGATGGCTTTTTCTTTAAGGCTGGAGCTCCCCGGAGAGCTAAAATATGTTAATGTTCTCTTAAACAAGTATGGTGGCCTACCATTCATTTTGTAAAACCAACACATTGCCCTAATAGTTGGAAAAAATAAAAATTAAGGATTCTCAATTAAGTGGATGCAAATGAGATACTGCTTATCAGCAGTCAAGATCAATGGAATAATTATAATCAACTAAGCACAGCCTATAATTCCCAGAGTACAAGTTGTTCCTGCTCTTAAACGAGTATGGGGATCCCCACCGCCCACTTTTATTTCAAAATTTAAGTTTCTATTACATAAACAACCAATCAGTAAAGTTTGACAAAAATAATCTCACTGCAGGTTCTATTTCAGAGGAATGAGCTTAAAAGGGTAACAGGTTGGACCTTAGGGATGGAGGAGCCTCCCTGTATCTAGAACTATAAAAAGACAGCTTTTGCTGATGGAATCAGCATGCTCCAAAATAAATGTGCCAAGCAATAATCACACATACTGCTCAAAAAAAGAGAGGCTATTTTTGCCTTTTTTTCTCTTAAGTTATTTCTTAATTATTATTATTACTTGTTTCTGTAAACTTGTTTTAATCTATGTAGAAATATATACTACTACTACTGCTACTACACTACCACTGCCACTGCTACTGGTGCTGATAAGCTAAAATTTGATCTTTGGTGTTCCTTACTTTAGGTAACATTATGTTTAAATGCTTAGTTGTGTAGTTTGAATCTTTACTAGAACAGTGAAATTAACAAGTTTACTTAGTTCTTTTCATATAAACTTCCATGTCAGGTTAGACATTCAGCAATGGACTAACCTTTGCAAGGAGTGTTTTGTTAACTTTCGATCCCACAACAGCTAACAATGCTTAATAATAATATTAAAATGATTTTTGATTGATTATTAGGTCTTATGCTGAGCTAGAAGTGGGTATCACTACAGACTTAAAGAAGTCCCAACCTTTGTCAGGTGTAGAGGGTAACAAGAAAGCACTGCAGATCCTGACAACTTTTGCAGAGGGAGCTATGTTCCAACCTGCCTTTTCCAACTCATCAGCATTCACTTCAGCTGTTCAACTGCTTAAAGCATGCAGGGTTTATCAAAAGATCCACCAAGGCATAGTTGAAACAGGTGAATCTCAGACAAAGGAGACACTGATGTCAGACTCTGGTCTTGCCTCTGGAAGTTTGGCAGTCCATCTAGAAGCTTGCTGTGTTCTTTTTGAGTACCTCAACACTGGCATCAACAGTGTGTTGTGCATGTGTAATGACTCTTTTTTAAACCCATCTGGTCTCTGTGAGTTGGACATTGAGCTCATTCTCAGCTCTTATATCAGACTTTTCAAATTTCACTGCAACACTGGCAGAACATTAACTTTGAGGGACACGAGACATATTCTGCACTCTGCACTAGAGAAGTTTCCTAATAATCCAGAATTCATTTCATTTTACATCCAACAAGAGTCAAAGTCTGTTCTGACTGGTGAAATAAGAAGAACGCTTGACAAGGTGACGCAGAAAGCAACCACACCCATCCCTTGGATCTTTGCTCTTCATTACGAGCAGTGTAGGTCACAGTCTGTTGCATCTGTCATGGAGTGTACTGATCCATTGGTAACTGTCTTGGAAGAAAACTCCACACCAGTGGTTACTTCTCTTCCTATTACAGGGGTGGTTAATCGTCAGTACTCACTGTTTGAAAGAGCAATAGCCAGTCCATCAACAAGACATTGCGTGGCATTATGGAGAATGTTTATGAAATTTGAGGTAACTAAAGCATAAAACTGTTAAAGTTCTTGCAATTGCACCTTAGGTTGGTTTTTGCTAGGGACATGGTTACAACTGTAATAATATTGTAAGAGCACTTAAGATTGGCAAAAAAAGGAATGGGATTTATAACAGACAGAATTAGAGTCGCAAGAATCAGAATGTTTCATTTCCTTCCAAAGACATTATAATTTAGGCCCCATTCACATGAATTGGGGTATTTTTGAAATTGCATCTTTTCTTACACAAATTGGCTGTCCATTCACATGAAACCAGTGAATTCGCTCATTCATCTGCAGCCTATTCATGTATAGCCTGCGATGTAATTATTTAACCTCAGTTAGTAATGTCTGCCAAGCATGGCTGATATCTTTGATCTGGGCTCCCAATGGGTTCAACATATTTCCAGAAGTGTGATTTGAATTTTCTTTCATCGTGATTGGCAAATGGACGGTGGCATATTTAACAGCCAATCACGACATGTACTCATATCCCAGTAGGCAAGGGGGCCTGGAACAAGAATTTTGATGCTGTTTCACAGACAGACTTAACCAGAGTTTAATCTCATCTTTGGCACGGGCTAACTGATGTAAAAAATACGCAGTTTGAAAGATATCCAGATTCATCTGGATTGGGCCTTAGATTGTAGAAGCAAAAGCAGAAGTGGATAAATAAATCAATCATGATCACTTCCATGCATTGTGATTGGTTTACACTGTAGTTCTTCCACTTCTGCTAGCAACTCTGTCAGTCTGGTTCTCATTTGATCAAAAGCAACAGTTGTAAGTAGAAGTGGACCTCTGGAATAGATATAGGGCTCACACTCTTGCTCCATCGCTTGTGAAAACCAGCCTCTAATAACAGTACTGCCATTTACTTCCAATGATACTTCCTTGTTACTCGTAATAGCCAAAGGTTATTGAGTGCGGGCAACAATGATCAAAGGTCAAAACGCTTTTGTTCAAATGCTGTGCTTTGCATAAGTTTCACGTGATCGATAGTCAAAATGTGCAATCAGATGACAAGTGATAGAAGGTCTAAACACACGTGATCAAATTGCATTCTGTACATTCCATTCATTCTTAGTGCAAGTTCCAAACGAATGTTGGCTACATACATGCAACGCATGCATAATAACAACCTGGCCCCAGTCGTTCAAAAGTTGGATAACGCTATCCACCAGATAAATCACCATCCACCGGATAAGTGTCAGGGAAACCAATTGCGCTATCCAGTGGATAGTGATGATTTATCCGGTGGATAGCGTTATCCACCTTTAGAACAACTAGGACCTGGAGATTAGGGTTGTGGGCTCCTCTTTTCACCCGCAATAGAATTAAGAGTAAAGTATCAGATACTTTTCTAGAAATTGCATTTTGAAAAAACTTATTTGAAAGAAAAAATGATGGGGATCTTTATGAATTTTCATCACTTAAAATGTGCTCTTTAGACATTCTGTTATTTCAATCCAATTAATGTTAGCTTTTCTATTCTTTCAGTATCTCAACTTATGATTTAATTTACACTGCTGTACTGGTAATCTTGCTTGTAGTCTTTGAATTATATGTGGCATTGTTTTTTTTTTTTTTTTTTTTTTCATTTTAATAAACTAAAGATGGCATAAATAATGCAGATCTCTTAAGTTCTTTTAATTAACTCTTTTTGGTATTTATTTGCACTTGTTTTGGAAATGTTTTCAGTCACAACATGGAAAGGAGAAAGTCAAGTCTGTGTTTTACCAAGCTCTACAAAATTGTCCCTGGGCCAAGGTAAAACCCTATGTTTTTTGGTGACAGTTAAGGAAGTTGGATCATTATTCATATCTAGGTAACCGCCCACCTACCCCTCCCCTAAGCAAACATTTTGCCCTAAAAAAGTGAGGCATAGGAGAGGGGTAGGTGAAAAGTTTCCCAGAAACCTACAATGACCCAGAAAGATAAGCACTGTTTGGACTAACACTAAGAGCACTTTCCATTTAGGGAAGGTACGGTTAAAGGTTAATTGGGGGCTGGGGGAGGGCTTGGGCTTAAGAGGGGAGGGTGATCCAAAAAATTGGGACCCTTAGGGAGGGTCAACCCTTATTTTAAAAGGTATTAATAAGGGAGGGTCACAGGCTTTTGTTTTGTCTGAGATGGGGGGTCACGTGTTTACCAGGTAAGGGAAAGGGGAGGGCCATGAAAGTTTTCAGAAAAAAGGATGAAAAATACCCCAATACCACAGCCCTACCCCCCCCCCCCAATTAAAAACCTACCTTACCTTACCTTACCTTTATCTGAACTGACTGACCAGACCATCCCTATCGTAATGAGAATTTCATTTTTAATCAAAACTATCAAACCCTATTAATAGTATGCACAAAGATGGTTTTTCATCAAATTTCTTGGAAAAAGCCCATTTCCTTGTCAAAATCACTGGTCTGACAATGGTTCGGCCAGCCAGTTTGACCAAAGGAAAGCACCCCAAGTTTCTGTATCAGAGAAGTGTTATTATCTATCTATCTATCTATTTTGGGAACAGCCGCACTGATTTGAGAAGTCTATCCCATTCCTGTCTGTTGGCCATGACAGGTGCGAGATCCTGCCTTGAAAGACTGGTGTCACTCTCTAGTCGGTCAATGAATATTGTTGCTGGGTGCCCCCTTGAGTATCTGCCTTTTTTTGGTTCCCAAAGTTGGGAAACAGTCTCATTCTTGGTTCTCCAACAGTGGCCGCTAAACTGCAGCCGACATGACTGTTATCATAAATCTAAAAACATTTAATGGCTGAAGAACAGCAGGGGCCAACAAAAGGTGTCTGTTTTAGGGAAGTGTCAGAGTCTTACAGATGTTTCACTTGCAGTAAAGTGGACTGTAGATTACTATTATCTTTTTTATTTCTTTAAAAGATGCAAATCAGTGTGAATCAACTGGAATATTTTTAATTGAGTAATAAAATTATTAAGTGCTGCCTATTGTCAAATGTCAGTTAAGCGGTTTAGTTGCAACAAGCTGTTTTCAGACAGTGGAGGTCATTAAAGGATCTTCTTTTTTGAAGGTTTTGTACCTTGATGCTGCACAGAATTTACCGGAGGATGTTCAGGACATAGTTGATTTAATGACAGAGAAAGAAATCAGACTGCGTGCTCCACTTGAAGAAATTGAACTGCTCCTTCATGATTAGTCTTGCTACAAGTATTGCTCAATCAAGGTTTAAACCATTCATCTCGAATCTTTTGAACGCTGGACCCTGTATTTTGTGACATACATTTCTTTATTCAGCATTACTTTGGTTTCTCCTGAAGCATCTGTCAGAATGTTTAGTACCATTCAAAACACTTTGACTAAGACCAAAATACTGTTTTACAATTAATGTCATTATTCTTGTACTCTAAATTGCGAAGACTATAGTTGTTTGTATCTGCGTGTGTTGAAAAGATTCTTCTTTGAAAGAAATCTTTGTACATTTTCACTAGACATAACATTATAAATAGCCATACTTGCATTTCCAAATCTTTTATGCCACTCCCTTTGCAGGAATATCATGATTTTTATTCAAATTCAATTTTGAAAAGCCTAGAGTACATTAGTAAGAAAACCGTATAACAAAATCGATGGATACATGATTCATAGTAATTATATACATTTGTTGGCACCTTTTTGTTACTGTGCAACTAAAAATTAATGTACAAGCTTAAACTAATAATACTGTTGATAAATATTTACAATCAACTGTACTAAATAATACAAGTAGTACATCAAACACTAGAGTATTTTTTAGGGGATCCAGAAAACGAAAAGAAAGCAGATTTTTTACAACCACCTTCTTTGTGTCTGGATACCAAATAAACACTCTTTCACAGGTTTGAGACGGCTATCAAATGATCAGTATTTTTTTAAATAAATTTGAAGTCAAACTTCTCGTCATATTAGGAGTACATTATTATTTTAAACCTCTTGCAGTAATGATTTATTTTATTTTAGCATCCACTCTGAGATCTTAGTTATTATTAACAATCTGTAGTGATTAGTAATAACAGGGCTGTCACTAAGACTTCAAGTAGCCAGGAAGTTCTTTTGGTTATATTTTCCCTTTGTTTCCTATGAAAGTAGTTGAGGGTTATGCTTAAAAATCCCTGAAAATCCCTGACCCTTGGTTCTTAGTGACAGCCCTGAGTGATGACATAGATTTCAGAGTACTTTACTTAAAACTAATAAGCAAAACTATGCAAGTGGTGTAAGTGGACAAAAAAGTTGCAAACCTCCCACTACAATAATTCAAGAACACCCAATATTATTGTTTTCTAGTTAGTTAAGGTTTGTTGGAAAGCAAAATATTACTGTGGCTTATTTGTTCACCATTTTGTGCTTCATGATTGTACAGTACAGCATGGTAATTGTAGCATTACATGTGTGTTTCTTGTGTGTAAATCTGCCATATTGCATGCAAATTCAGGGTTGTCAGAAAGTTTTGAAGTAGATGGCTGAGTTGTCAAAGTTAGCGGCCAGTCCAGGGACATTTTATTTAAAAAACGCCAATACTAACCAAATAGGTGGCGATTTTTGCCAGCAGCCGGCTACTTTAAACAACCTTAAAATTACAAGAGAAATACATGCGCGAAACACAGCGTAAAAAATAATTATACAAGAAAATGCACGCAATTTTTTGTAAATTTAGTGTACAAGTAAGAGAGAAAAATTTCCTACTATAAACTCATCTTGCACGTAGTTGTTTGTGTAGAATTTTACACGTGTGTTTTTTGCACGTGCATCACTTATTACCAGGCTGATTACACGCAATTTACACACATGTAAATGCTGGCTGCAATTCCCGTGGCCTGTACTGTATGTGCAAAATTTAACCAATGATTATGAGAAGGTACCATTACTGCCATTGAGATTACATGTAGTATCTACTTCCAAAATTTTTCTTTAGCAGCATGTATTTGATTACAGTTAAGACTTATCACAGCCTCAAAATTCTTGGTTTTTGCCAGCTTCTTGGAAGCAATTCTATAAATATTAGAAAAATGTATTTTGTAGTAAGTGCAAAGTGCCACTGGCAATTGCTGGGTAAAGGAGTTTCAAACTACACCCCTACCCTTCTCAGGACACGGTTTGTACAGATTTTTGGATCCAAAATTCAAGACTTTTCCCTAAAACAATATTTATTTTTCCAGACTCAAGGTTACCAACAATAGAGACCTTGAAAAACTCACTCCCTAGGAAGAGAGTTCTGAAAATTCTCATTCTGTGATTAAAAGTCGTGGCTACGGGTGAGATTGAAAGGGATTTGACCACAGGAAAAAATTCACTTATAATGCACTTGCTGTAGCTTCACAAAAAATTTCCCAACCTTTTTCCATTTTTCCAGACTTTATCTCTATTCTCCAAACTTTTTCCAGGTCTGAAAAATTGCTTTGCAAATTTCAAGACTTTTTCCAAGAATTCAAGACTCTGTACCAACCCTGTCTGGAGTTTTAAAATGTCAAATTTTGTCCACATATGAAAATGTGAACTCATTCACAAATAATATTGATACTTAAACCTCAGTTTGGCCGACAGACACAGTCAAATCATTTTTGCCAATGCCTGTTTCAGTCTCTAATGAGCCATGATGACTCATATGAATTTCATCAGCGGTCTGGGTGCCGCTGCTCTCTGTGACAACAGCTTGAGTTGTGTATGCCTGCACACCAGAGTTAATGTCCTGATGCACCTGAACAGTGGCAAGGGAGAGAGATCCAGGCAGGCTCTGCTGTCCTATGTCACTTGCTTCTGCTGAGAGATGAGCATGACCAGCAGACTGATCAGAACTGCCATCCGACAAGTGAGACACTGTAACAAGCCCAGATGATGGTGACGCATACACACTATACATCACTGGAATTTGTCCCGCTTGTGAAGTCAACATCATGGAGGATGGGACAACATTTCCCAGGGAGACAACGTTGCCATCTTGGTTGGTGGCTATGGGAACCACTACAGTTCCTACTGATTGTAAGTTGTTTGCCTGAGATCCTGAGGTATTATCACCATTAGGCTCATGAGTCTGGCTGGCATCCTGACCCATCTGCAAGGTGATGGTGTTGGATGTTGTCGTAGGGTTGACAGCATTTACCTGTACAGTCTGTGTTTGTGGCTGTTGAACTCGCTGGATTTGCACTGGCTGAGAAAGAACCTGTGCAGAAAGCAAATTTTGAAATAAAGTTCTGGTTAAGAATTGATATAAAAATGGTGCATATAATAATAATTGTATCCAAAGATTTCACAAAACTAGTGACACTGAACATGTCACTGTTACATACTGGTCTGGGAACAGGGTTCTCATTAAAGGGGCTGTGTCACGGCAGTCCAGTTCATTTTGTTTAATTTTGCCAATAATTATTACTCGCCCTCAATCTCTATGGAACTTGAAGTAAGCAAAAAAATTACATGTAAATGACAAAATCAGAGACCCGAGACAAATAAGTATGTCTCCTGAGCAATATTTTTGAAGTTGCAAGGAGCAGGGATCAACTTTGAAAAACTGTTAGGCTGAACAGTTTTCAAAAATCCTAGTTTCAATACATTTCAGTCCTCTTCAGTTTTGCCCATCCGTGACATCTGTTGTTTCTGTTATGTTATTTTAACCTTCCTTTAAAGTTTTAAGCAGTTATTTTTATGTTCCTCTTAATTTAACAGGCATTTTGTAATTTCCTAATTTGTGACACAACTCCTTTAAGTGCCCGCAACTGGCTAAAAGAATGGATACTTTAAATTTTGAGCTGTTTACTCAGGTGAGCGAGTAAAAGCCTGAAATTGCCTTCAGCACTCAGTTGCAAAGCTGCCTACTTTTACATCCTAGCTGTCTACTCTAAAACTTAATAATGAGAACACTGTTGAATGGTAAGAAGGGAAAAATGTTTCATTAAATTTCAATGTAATCTTCATTATAACAAACTGACAATAGAGCAATTTACTTCCATTTCATAGACATCATTTAAACTTGCTCACATTTTTAACCCACCCAAACAATTTTGAAGCTTATTACTAGTGAACAAACAGTGAAATTTAACATTACTATCAGGAAAAATGAGAGAATTTGTATGGCCTGAGTAAAAAAGTCAATAATACACTTGAATTTAACTACTATTTTGCTGGGGGGAAAAAGTGCTAAATGACAACTAAATTTCATGATGTTCACCTTTTGTAAATCATTTCACAGAAACTGTTTCACCAAACATAATTGTTAAGAAGTTCATAATATTCCACACACACGTAATAATGAGTAAAACAGGATTGTTGAAATTTCTTGCAACAGTTAAATTTTTTGAAGTCTAGTGACTTATATAGTCAACAACTAGTTTTACCACCATCATGACTTTTTGAAATACCCAAAAAGGGCAGAAGTAACAAAGCTCAGTCTACAACCACAGAGTGAAATGAGACAAACAACATTTGAATCCCAAATATTCCCAGCACTTAACTCTCCCACTGTGTAAAATGATGGAGTATTCAAACAAGACTGAAGAGTCATGCGGAGCATATTCTACTCTATTGTGACTAAAGAATTTGTTACAGCTACATATTTTGACTGACCCAGTCACTACCAAATAGCTAAATGACAGCTCTTTTTGTTCAACACAGCTTGAGCATATTTAGAATTTGTCAACTTTGCATTATAATGCATTCTTCAGTTTTTTTTTGAGTTGTGCTTAAAAACAGTACACAAAAAATTAATGGAACTGCATATTTTAACCAAAACTGTTACAACACAATTTCCAGTAGATGATAGCTTTTTGTCCAGCACAACTCAAGCAAATCCAGTATCTGACAGTTTCATATTTCACAAGGTTATTAAATTCAGTTGTCCCAAAAGAATAAAAAACAACATGCATGTACATATTTTGACCAAAACTGTCAAAACAACAGTTGTACATTGATAGCTCTTTGTTAAGCAAAACTCAACCAGGGTCTTTGTAACTAACTATATTCCATTTATTAAGTATGTTTACACCTCAAACTTACACTGGATAGTGAATACTTGACCATCACTGAAGTTTTCATTTGTAACCTACTTAATCTCCTCAGTCCTTTATAATTTATAGTCTCTAGTGTTCTCCATTATTTTTTGTCAAACTAACATTTCTAGATAACCATCAATCAACAGTAAATAATATAACTCATGACCTCTATAATTTATTATTTATTGTAAGTTTTTGCAAGTTTCACTGGATGATCACATATTAAGAATTACTCTCTTCTGTATTTTATTATTTTGTGTTCAGTGGGGGTAAAAACCCCAAAGGAAACGCTTTATAATCAAGTCTTGCTTTCACTCCCACAGCTAATCATGTAGTCCTGTAAGATGGTTCTTACTTTAAGTATGTGGTCGAAATCCTACGATGTGACCATTCAAATGAATCCTCTTCAGCAGTTTTTTAACATGCTACTATTTGTTTTTCAACATCTTGCAAAGTAAAATCTGGCATTTTTGTTCAATTCTGACTTTGGCCACTTTGGGGAGAGCAAGGGTTAAAGTGATACCGTAAAATTGGAGCCTTCTTGTAGGTTAACAGAATAACGGAATGCCGAAAGAGCTCAAGAAAACTTTATCAAAGGACTACATCTCACTAGTCCAATAAAAGATGCCTAAAAACTGGAGAAGAGAAAGTGAGTTAATCTCCTACCTGTACAGTTGATCCCTGTTGCTGTCCCTGAGAGAGGTTCTGCCCCAACTGAACTGATGTCCCTGGTGCAAAGATAGTTGTAAATGCTCCTCCTGGCATGGCTTGCACAGAATATGATGATTGAACAGAGGCATTTTTGTTTCCACCTTGCTGCTGAATATTTGACTGTGGAATATAGGTTGTGATAGGGAAGGAATGACCTGTCGCTGGCAAAGCCGTGATGCCAGTCATGGGTGCATTAGTACCTGATAAGGCACCCACTGTTAAACCTTGAGTGGTGTCTATTTGCTGGGTGGTGAATATTCCACCCCGGTCCTATAAAAGATAACACGTTAAAATTAGTTGGCATGACTGATGTGGTATCAAAATGAAAAGAGATGAGAAATTCTTAATGTAGTCAAACTTTACTGTAGACCTCATAATACCTCTTGACCAAAATAATAATATGGCACTTACAGAGGAAAGTCTGTCATAACTGAATTATAGTTGCTTTTAAAATTTCCTAAAAGGACTCGATAACAAAGCCATCCCTATACACACTATATGACACGATGTTAATATTGTGGACATTGAACGGATCGCAAAGGATGTTTAAGTTAAAAAAATTGAAAGTGATCAATAATACATTTATATACACAGATAAATAATTGATCTGAGCATATTGATTTTATTATGCATTTGTCATAAATCACTTAGATGCTTCTGATGTTGTTGTGGATTCTTCGCTCTGCACTTAAAAACACAAGTTGGGGCTAATCTATTCGTTGACATGCAAAGATAAACTAAAATTATACGTTAATTTAACCTTCGAGCAAAAGATCCGTCTGTCTGTGGAAACATTGATTCAAAACTTTTATTTGGCATTAGCCGCGACTTAAAAAAATAATCTTGTCTTCGATGTGAAGAAAACGTTCTTACAAAGCAAGATGTATTCAATATGATTGTGATATGGCAAACGCGTCGAATATATTTAATGGTAGTTTTTAAGCAGCTTGTATCGAGAAATTGGCAAGCATTAAAACAGAGAAATTTCTTGAACGTCGAGAGAATATCAAGTTTCAGGAATCTTGGTCGAAAGCGAAAGAAATATTTCGCAGGAAAATACCTATGAGTCATTTGAAGAAATAATGCCGTGAAATGCTTTTGCGAGTGCCTCGAACTTCCAAAACAAAGGAGGATTCCCCCAACAAACAAGCACAGGTTTACATTCGTCTCCAAAAATGGGCAAGAAACGTACCAAAGAAGGAAACCGACGCCATATATGGTTGGAATGTTTCAAAGGACACGGAGTTTGAAATTGTACGCGAATATTTGCCGCGAAAGTGGATCGAAACTAAACACGCTGAAAAGACTAATGTGAAAAACTGCAGCACTGTGGAAAAATGCGAAACATAGATATTACCTCCAACAGTGGTCAATTTGATGTTAAAACTGTTGGCGAGGTTCAGACGTTTATAAATTTGTAATTGGATTTACTAAACCTGTTTTCAGTAAAATACGGAAAAGAAAATAAGCATAAGTCCATTTGTTCAAAGATCGAAATTATGGCGAAATTCTAGCGCTTCTTTAACGAAGATGTGTGAATAAATACACGAATAGGTTGAAAAATAAAGGATATAACGTCGATCTAAATTAAATGAGTAAATTTTCGATAAGTGTATTCTTGTTGGCAGTACATGTACCTGCATCTTTTCAGCGTCGTTTTCGTTCACAGTGTAGGTTAAATCTGTTTCCTCGTACCCTGTGGCTGACATTCTCTGGTCTGGGTTAGGAATCTGTGACACTGGAGGATCTGGAGAATTGAGGCAAGTTTGAATAAGAGCTTTGCCGCTCTCTGAGGTGATCATAGGCTGAAGTTTTCTTGTGGCGAACGTATAAACATGGCCAGTTTCCGAAGCGACTAGCAACATCACCTGCGTCCCTGTTAAAGTACTTAGCTCGTACGCCTAAATTGAAATAAAATAAGACAATTTATTCAAAGGAAACTTTAGCAAAAAGTCAGCTGATTTTTTTTTCCGAACTGTGAAAAAAATTTAGGCATGGAACTTATCAAATTACGCAGTACAGGTAACATAAGCTTAAACCAACCTTTTTCATAATTCCAGTTTTCCTTTTACTAAAAGTTGTGTATCTTCTCAACTTGTTGGAAATAAACTTCATTTCAATTTTTACTCTTCCTCGGGTCTTTTTCTTCGGTCTTTCCTCCAACATGCTGGTCTCGGCGTCTGCATCGTCGTCGCTGTCTGCCTGTCGCTTCAAACCATGTCCTCCTTGGTGATCCATAGCTGCTTCGAATGCTCCCTGTTCAATCGTTGATGGGTCAAGAACTCCGGTGCTTTGAGCCTGAGCTGAGTAATGCATGGTCTCGAGTGCCTCTGTTGTTGTTGTGGATTCTTCGCTCTGCATTATACAGTTGTAAGATGGCCTTTTATGGAGACGGAACAAGAAAACCTGTTGCCCTTTTTTGTCGTCCCCTTGCTTCTGAAAAAGGAATGTGGGTGGACCAATATGGCGGACCAATGGGTCCCGTGACCACAACTTGATCACGTGATCAATAATGTTCAACCAACCGGAAGAGCGCCCTACATCGGCAAAATAAAAACTTGCTGCGGTGAGAAGACAAAAACAAACGTTTTGTTGCGTTTGCCAAAGAGGAATAAAGATACATACGGAAAAGCAAAAATTAAAGGACGATCTACATTCGAGGAAAATGTTTAATCCATTCTTCTGACGTAAAATGTCTCCTGTTGATCCTCGGGTTAAACCCTTTCGTCGGGCCTGTTCGGGCAGGGCCCTTCGGTTGACGAAAATAAGGCGGCGTTACAAGAGCCCTTCTTCCTGGTTACCGCAACAACAGTATAGCCTCCAGTCCGTCAAACCCATGCACCATTTTCAAGCTTTATTTTCTTTGTTAATTTTCCAAACTTTATAAACCAATAACGATTTTAACAAATTGGCATTGGTTTTACAGATTCTGTTTGTTACTTCGGTTAAAAGCAAGCCTTTGGCAACTTCATTTTAACTGCTTTGTCAGATTTCACAGATGATGCACAGTTCTCTTGGCAACTAATATTCTTGACCACATATATACCGGAAGTCGCGCCCTAGATAATTTTATTTTTATTTAGTCTTAATTTTTATTTATAGCCTGCCTATAACTAGAGATAGAAGAAGCCAAAAAAGATGAAAAAGGAGAAAGAAAGAAAGTACCAACAGAGGAAGGATATTAAACCGCTACAACTCGGCCCGTAGTCACGGGTCAGTGTAAGACTCTGGGCTGAACTGCCCTCTTGTCACCCCTCTCCTGACCAATGAGCATGTCCCGAAATAGTATGTGTCCCTAAATATACCTCTAAGAGATATTGATAGGTATAGATCTTCTAACTGCTAATTAGTGCAAAATTTTGGGATAATTGTATGAGAATAATAAACGTTTTAAGCCGCTAGGACAATGGTTCTCATATATGATTTATTTCGTAAACATTTAGTGTCAAAGTGGTGTTGATGAAAGATTTGAGGTCAACTGGTAAAGTAATACACATTAGAACTGATGAAATTGACTAGAATTAAAGGAGACCAGATTTGATAGTGGAAACTTAACATGCTTATTATAGCTAAATGGTTCCAGTGGCGTGCCGCCTTTAACAAGATTGGTTCCAACTTCAGGTTCTACCGTGAAAATCGTCTCCAGCCCTCAATCCTCTCCCCTCGCGTGTCTCCCTCTAGCGCTCGTTCTTTCTTGCGTCCACTACTTCCTAGCGCCTGCTACGTAGGCTATTAAACTGTGAATCAACAGAATAATCTTCTTGGATAATATTTAACTATAACGAAATTTCGTTTTGTAGAATATCGGGAATCAGGTACTGAGTCATGATTGTTTTTATTGAACCCACCATTCATTTTGACCGATAGTTTGCCCCTGAAAATGTGATTTACATTATGGAAACTGTTAAACATAAATACCGTAAAAAGCCTTAATCAAATTTCCCTCAGCTGCATAGGGTGAGGTCGTCACATGAACTCCATAATATTACCCATTTTAAAAAATATATATTAGCCTTTTTTTCCTGCTGTTTTTAGTTAGAGTTGATGGAGAAGAGGGCAATATTGGGTGTTTCCTTTCCGTATCATGTCTATTATCATAAATAGCCAGATGTATTTTGTTACAGGTTGTTTGTAGGTCCCAGTGTTTATCCGCCGTTATAAACAAAAGTTCGAAAGTAAATGAAACGCGATTTTCGGGTGCAGTTCAATGGAAAAGTTCCGAAACAAACAGAAAGGTGGTCAAGCCAATCTTTATTGTTAGTTTTATTTAGCCGATTAATTTTTCATAACAGTTATTAAGAAGCAGTGTTAATAATGTATGATTGATAATTAAAATTCAATTATGCCCAAGCAAACAGTTAAATTTGTTGAGGCCTATAAACTACATAAATCTTGAATTTTTACGGGATTTTTAGGGCTACACAGAATTCTTAGAAAACTATAGGATTTTAAGAGGCTTAAAAGGATTTACAAAAAGGCTTGAAACTTGAAAAAGTTTCGTTAAGAAAGAAATCCTGAAAGCACCTGAAAGAAATCCTGAAGCACTCGTTTCCTGTTTTGATGCCCCCTCACAGTTTTTGTCGCTGTTTTTACCAATCCAGCATTTCTTGGCGGGTTCAGATGCAAGAGGTAGAGCGGGGAATTTTTTTTTAGAGAAAAAAAATGAATGTTTTAGGTCTTTTTCGTGATTTTTATAAGCGTATTAAAATACGCTACAAAAATGGAGAGGAGGCACGCCAGGGCGCGAACGGCCAGAATCTGAGCCGCAGTTTTGTTCAGCGGATGCTGTCGAATAATAACAAAGTTCCCGTATGTGCAGACGTGTAGTTCAGTTCCTCTCTAATGTGAAAGCCAGTCATATCCAGCCACGAAAAATCATAATTTTTACACAAGTTGACGAAAATTTCCAAGAAACGGGTACAGCAGTGTTTGTGGATAATGAGCTAATTGTGCAGCCCTTATCAGAGTTGAAAATAATTCGTACATCATGCGCGAGGTGGTGTTAACTGCAGCTAGTTTAGCGCTGACAGGCGCTGTGGTCGCGAATGCTTACTACCAAAAACATCAATTTTACCCTTCTGTTGTTTATTTGACCAAGTCAAGTCCGAGCATGGCGGTAAGTCGCAGATCCTCTATGCTAAAGAGAATGGAAAACCTGCTTTGAGTTGCTGGTTTTTAACTATCATCTATCATTGTTGTCAATGTAGAGTGTTGTTGGAGGTTTGGCATTAATGATCTAATTCCTGTTTTGCTGTAGGTTTTGTACATTCAAGCCTTTGTTCTTGTGATTCTGCTGGGAAAAGTGATGAGAAAAGTTTTCTTTGGACAGCTGCGAGCCGCAGAAATGGAGGTAAATTTGATTCACGGACTATATAAAGTATTTTTATACATCTGAATGTAAAGTCTTGTTAATTAATTCAAGGCCATCAGAAGACTTCTTAATTGATGTTTGATATGCAGGAAATAGATCAGCCCAGTTTATTTTCCACTCATCATCAGAATTCCATGCTTTGGGGATCCCCCACCACGTATATGAATTTAACTCTTGTAACAAAAGTTTGCTCTGGTCACAGTCATTCTAAGTATCTGTACAAGGCTTTACCTTTAAGAAAAATGATAAGGAGCCAAAAACCTCTAAAGATTTCCAAGATGCCACAACAATAAAAACTAATTGCCTAAGGGCATGATAGCAGCTGAGACTGAATGAGTGGGCAGCCAGCATTTAAACTGCTGCCACTGGATTGTTTGCTTCCTACTCAACACTTGGGTTTAATAACTTTATTATATAAGTTAGATGAAACCACCTGCTTTTCTGGTTGTCCTGCTTAACACTGTTAAACATTCTGATTGGTTTGGCTGCAGCCCTGAAGAATAGGAGAATGAAAAAAATGTTATCCGCTGCATAAAATGATGTTAACAAAAGTTATTCACATGCTGTAAATATAGGGTGCATAAATGTATGACTTGAAAAGTAGCGTTAAAAATCGGGTTTCTTCCTATCACCACCACATTGAGCATGAAGGAAGTGGACTGCTTAAACCAGTCACATAGCCAGTGTCAGCCCCCCCATAGTTAACTCAGAAAAAAAATAGGGGAGCAAGGGTGGCGCAGTGGTGAGAGCACTCGCCTCCCACCAATGTGGCCCGGGTTCGAATCCTGGCATCAGCGCCATATGAGGGTTGAGTTTGTTGTTGGTTCTCTCCTTTGCTCTGAGAGGTTTTTCTCCGGGTACTCCGGTTTTCCCCTCTCCAAAAAAAACCAACACTTTCAAATTCCAATTCGATCTGGAACGCACGGACACGTTTCAGCTAGTTCTTATGAACTCCTTAGTGCTCCGTGGGTAAAACAAACAAATTACAAAAAAAAAAAATTTAATGGACGGCAACACCATGTAGAATTTGTGGTTGTTTTAGCACTCAAGAGATACTTTTGGTTACAAATTTCGACTGAAGATGTATTTCTCTATAATTTTAAATTCTTTTTACACTTTTAAATGTGGAAGTTAAACAAGAGACAATGCTGGCCAGCGATATCTGTTGCTTATCGTATGTGAGGTGGGCTTAGGGCTTTTTCAGGGCCCCAGTGTATTAATAGCACTCCTTTAGAGATCAAGTCATATTGCACACGTTGTCTTTGCTTATGCTTGTGTCAAAGCCTTTTGCTCCCAGCCTTTCCCTTCCTCTGGGTGGGTCTTGGTAAGTATCTGAAAACTTTCCACTGAGGTTCTCAGTGTGATGGTGCCTTGTGGTTGCCACTCACAGGGTTGTCATGGTTATCTTCACTCTCACTTGCGGCTCCGTCAGTTTACTCAGGCACCTTCCCTACACCCATTTATTGCAGGGTTTTACTTCTAAATAAATGCAAAACTTGAGGTATGAAACCTTTTGTAATAATAAAATATTATAGCTTGCATTTTGCGGTGATTTCAATATGCCACGCATCATGAAATGCTTCTAAATTCAGCATATTATTAGTGTCAAAGCCCTACATATTTTAGTGAATAATATGTTTATTCATATTTGTGTGTTCAATCTAGGTATTTCGATGAAAACATAAAGAAAAATATTAATTGACCTTTTCTGTACACGTATAAAGAAATCGGTACAAGGTCACGCCAATATATGCAAATTAGGATTTTCCCGTAATTTGCATAACAAAAGTAAGCTCTCAAAAAATTGATTAGTGGTCTGTTTTTCCACTGATTGGTAGTCTGTTTTCCAGTTGAAGGTCCATTGTGTTAACAACCACAATGCTATACATCTTGTAACCACTGACCTCAGAAAAACCTCTCTTTCCTTTCAGCATTTAATTGAAAGATCATGGTATGCAGTCACAGAGACTTGCCTGGCCTTTACTGTTTTTCGTGATGACTTTAGTCCTCGTTTTGTAGCCCAGTTTACTCTTCTGTTGTTCCTGAAATGTTTCCATTGGCTGGCAGAAGACAGAATAGATTATATGGAGAGAAGTCCTGTACTGTCATGGCTCTTTCATGTGCGAGCAGTTTTGCTGCTCATGTTTTTAGGCATGGTGGATGCAGTTCTTGTTCATATTGCTTACAATACAACCATGCAAAGTGGAGCATCTGTCCAACTGGTGTTTGGATTTGAAGTAAGAACAAACTTTATCTTATTAGTGCATGCAATGATGTAGACAGTATACAATGCTTTTCCACATGAAATACTCTTTTGTCTGTTGGCATTATTATTGACTGCATTCCAGTGCTGCAGGAGACTGATTTCAAGTGAGTGGTTGAGGAGGGGTCATGTCACCTTTGCAAGTTTTTGTCAGTATTAAAGACCTTTTGGATCAGGTTTTCTTGAAAACCCACGGCACGAACTGTAGTTTGCAGTTTCGCTTTGTTAGGATGTAGAAGTTTAGCAAAGTGTTCATTTTTTAGTGCCATCATGTTGGTTTTCTTCAAGTCACAGTGTTTCACTTTTATTGCCTGAAGAACATGAAGAATTCATTGATTCAAGCTCAAAAATCCAACTGGCACAACAGAAGTTGGTGTAGGAACCTATCTCTTGCTTTTAAACATGAGCCTGTACATTTTTTCGTGGCAAAAAACCTTGTTATAGATCATTTACTGCTGGAAGCTCTTCCTGCTGTTCAAACTGCAGTGGCAACTGCAAGCCCGTGGTCATTATTTTCTTTTGTTCCCTAAACAGTTAGTCCAGGTCAAGAAGAAAGGTTGCAAAGCTTATCATATGAAACTTGAACAAAATGTTGTTATTTTTCTTTTTTTGCAGTATGCAATTCTTCTAACGATAGTGGTAACTATTCAGATGAAATATGTCCTGCATATCATAGATCTTCGAAGTGAAAATCCATGGGACAACAAAGCTGTTTATCTTCTTTATACTGAGTTAATCACAGGTAACAACAAACTGCATGAAAGTTGTGTTCTTTGAACTTTTAACATTTGTAGGTTTTGTAGCCCAGTCAAACTTTACTTTATGGACACTCATTGTATACAAACACCTCATTATTATGGATAGTTTTCTTTCTCCCTCAGAAAGCCCTTAAATTTTCTCTTAATGTAATTTGCTTAATACTGACACCCATAAGGCCATTAATGCAGACGGAAGATACTCTTTTTTTGTCATGTCAACAGATTTTAATGGGAAGTTAGCCTAGCTGATATGGACACCTCATTGTCAACTGTATATTGTAATAAGTCTACCTGCTCTGCTTAGAATTATGGCAGATTTCGTAGAATTTTTTTTGTTATCTGCCTTGAACCTCTTCAAAAGAGCAAGTTTCAGTTTCAAGGCTTATAAAAGTAGCAAAGACTAACAAATCAGCAAAAGACTTACATTGTATAAAAAAGCTGGACTACAATATACATAGTACTTTACGTGTAAATTTCACTACCTTTTTGAAGCTTAAATGTTTTTAGTCTATTATGATTTTAATGTTAAAAATGTACCTTTTTGTTGACTGAATTGAGACGTCCTTTGTCTCTTTCAGGTTTTATCAAGACTGTTTTATATATTTGTTTTATGGTGATCATGATTAAAGTGCATACATTCCCACTCTTTGCCATTAGACCAATGTACCTGACACTAAGGTGAGGCACTAACACTGATTCTTTCATTGTTTGTGTACTGTTGGACTCCTTTGCATTTTTCACAGGCAGCAGGGTATTTATTTACTTATTTGTTTTACATCTTATTTTTCTACAGAGGATTTAAAAAATGTATAAGTGATGTCATAATGTCTCGGCGAGCTATTAGGAACATGAACACTCTGTAAGTTTGTAGTTATGTTCCACTATTCAATGAGTGTAGTTACTCTCATGACTTGCTTTTACAAACAATCTTTTAAGTTAATGAAGTGATAGACTCAAGGAGCGGAGTTATTTTACATGGTTTGAATGAAATCTTCTTCGTAATCGGTTAAGAAAACCTTAAAAACCTACTTAGACAGAAGAAGTCTATACTCAGCTGCATTTTTACTGCCCAGTTTTCAAATGAACACTAAATGTCATCATCATCATTGTAGTTTTCTCCTTTTGTTTTCCTTTTGTTATTAATAGTTATCCAGATGCCACAGCTGAAGAACTCCAGCAAGGTGACAACGTTTGTATTATCTGTCGGGAAGAAATGACAACAGGCTGCAAAAAACTACCTTGTAATCATATATTCCACACCAGCTGTTTAAGATCTTGGTTTCAACGGCAACAGACATGTCCAACCTGCCGAATGGATGTTCTCCGACCTCAACCTCCACCCACTCCAGCACAGCCTCCTCAGCCAGGTCCACAGCCCCCATTTGGATTCCCTCCCATGGGAGTTCCTCCTGCTATGGGACATCAACCTATCCCAGGGACACTACCCCAAGTTCCCCCAAATGGTAAGGAATATGTTGTTGTTAATGTAGTGGTTGACATTCTGTCATTCCCGGTGGACTATGAATTCAGCATTGTACATCCATTTCTGTAGTATAATAGGTTTTCTAGAGTATTGCTTGTTTGCCGACCTTATCTTCTCTCTCTCCCACTACTGCCACAAACATCTGCTCTTCATTAATGTTCCAAAGGTTATCCTTGAGAATTTGCCACCTTCACCCAGACGATTTCTTAGTACCCACTGAAAAAACTTCTGATAAATATTTTTGGGTGTCCATCTACATTACATTGAATATTGTCTGTCATGCTGACTTGTGTTCACCGTAAGTAGAGTGTAAAAAAGTGTTGGTCTGTTTGCCATAATGCCTTTCTTTTGTTTTTTTTATTATTATTTTCAAAATTATTATTAATCACGTATGTAATGACAACTCTAGCTGCTCCCGTTATGTTCCCTGGTTGGCCACCAATGGCCGGACCCCCAGTGCCTCCTGGACAACCACCTATGGCAGCTGCGACAGCGGTGCCAACACCCACTCCAGGTACACCCCCTACACCTGCAACCACACCCAGCACTAGTGACATACCACAAGATGCTACTACACAACCTCAGGTACTGCAGAACACAAAGACATGTGTGTTTAGTCTATATTATTCCCTAGTAAGTGACCCTTTGATCCCAGGAATTTTTTTCTGAAAAAGTGTGATATGAGGCTACTTGATCCATTTTTGTGATCTCCATTTGGCAAAAACAACCACAACTATATATATATTTGAAAAGTTCAGAAACTTTGCTTACTTAAACTATTTCTGATGGAAAAATACAGCTTCATGGGTTTTGGGGTGCATGTAATGCAAAATTTCAAGAAAGAAAGCTTGACCTTTGTCTTTTGTTTTTTTTCCCTGTTTCTTTTTTCCTACTGATGTATTTTTTTTCTTTTTCAGATGCCGGGCTTTGGTTTCCCTCCTCCATTTATGTTCCCTCCTCCCTTTATGATGCCACCTTTCATGTTAGGTGAGTACTATCATAAACACAAGAATTTTTTTCAGTTATGTGTTACTATGCCACCTTAATGTATCACAGTCTCCTATGCAGATGTTACAGGGTTATCGTGCCACACTAGTGTCATGTGGCAAAGGTGTGTTGGGATACTGGTAACTTTAAATCTGAGCTCGAATCAATAATCCATACTAACTGAAAGTATGGTTATAGATTCATAGTCATTGAGAATCTTTACATACTAGAGAAAATTTGAGCAGGAAATCTGCTTGGGCAGTTACGGTGACAAGCTGAAGTTGAGCCATTGCAAAATCCACACAGACCAGACACAAATATTTTATCATATGTGTGAAATAAAACAGTCAGTAGACGTATACATCATAGTTTAATGAGTACTAATTTAGTTTGTCTTTAAAGTTAATTCTACATTAAAGACAATAATATATCTATATCTCAAGACAGCCTATTCTGCTATTTATAAATTTGATTGATATTTTCCCTGAAAGTATATTACCGGTAGTTTTATAGAGATTGTTACAAAATGAAAATAAATGCCTCAGTCTTATCTATTGAACACCCTTTCTTGGACCCCTTAAATTGAATAAATGCTGCAGGTGTCTCTTAGATCATTTTATGGTAAATAATTCATCAACCCAGTTGATTTGAATTAGGGTTTACAGAAGTGTACATGAAACTCACGTACTACCTCTTTATTGATCATAGCTTTGACAAAGTAATATTTATTATTAAAGAATTTTGCACATATTGTAATTGCTAAAGTATTTTATTTTTGTTCTTTTCAGGTGGTCTGAGTTCTCCTGTCAATATGGATTTCTCGTCACTGAATATAGAGCAACTTGTAGCTGTTGAAGGTCAGGAAAGGCAGAATGTGGAGGCAAGGATTAACATGCTACGTACAATTCATGCTCTTTTGGATGCAGCTATTGTTCAGCTCAATCAATATATGCAGATGATTAATGAACAGAGGTAATTCAATATAGAATGACCTGGCAAAATCTCTCAACCCTTCTCTGGAAATATTTTAAAAACCTACATGATCAATAGAGGGGATCTCACAGGATGCCCATTTGTGTTAAGTATCAACAACATCATACCAGATTTTTTCCTCACAAAGGGAAGGTTATAAATTTGTCGGAATTCACATCACATGTGGATTGCTTAGGGCAGGGGAATCTCCAGTTATATGTTGAGTGGTGTTTACAGTGAGACTAGGGCCACTTAGAGAAAACTGACCAATCAGATTATAGGAAAATATCACTACATTCCGAGAAAGTTGGTTGTGGGCCAATCAGCAGCTCGCAAAAAAACAAGAAGTTACTACAAGCACAAAATTTTAATATTGATAACAAACGTTTTTCAAGGAACCAAAATGTTTCACAGACTATGTTTTTCTATTCAAAATTTTACATGTAACACCCAGGACCGAAGCTGTTATTTTCTCATCTACCAGCATCTTTGCCACTATTGCTGCGCTTTGTAATAACAACACGATCATCTTTATTTAAACACGGAATCCCATTCATGAAAATGCTCTTCCAGAGAGCCCTGCAAACATAACAGTAAAGTTACAGTTGGTGCTTTCCCTACAGTAAGTCTGGCATGGTTAAATGCGTTCCAAGGGCCATTTCATAGGTTCGTTTGACCACATGTTGAATTTCAAAGCATTTAAGAAATGTTTCTTTTTTAAATGGTCAGTCGAGTTGAAGTCAGTTTGCAAAAGCTGGTGCCCCTCATCCTTTGCTCCCGGATTCAAGTCTGAGTTAAGTCTTTTCCCTTTTTTATTTTCTTTGTAATTTCTTTCTGCTGGCGTGGTCTCAGAGACACGTGCTCCAGTTTTAAGAGTTTTTATGAGATCGCTTTAAAGAGTTGCCCATCTTGGACAAGTGTCAACCGTTGAGCGGTGTCCATTTAGAAAGGGGTCTACCTTATAGTGAAGGCAGCCAATTAAAGAAGTCCCCATCCTTAAATGGCGCTTTATGTGGGGAACTGAGACCAATTTCATGGTTTTTAGGCCTTGGGAAAAAAAACAGTCCTTTCAATTTCAAGTTGTTATAAACGAGCGGCCTATCCTTTATGTCTCGGAAACTATGTTTCTGGGTGTTCTTCTAGAATGTCTAAATCTATAGGCATTATTCATAAATCTAGGTTTTTTCTCTCTGCTCACTCTCTTCGAACCTTGTATAATTCAATGATCCTTCCACATATTATATATTGCAACTTAGCTTGGGGATGTTCCTACAAATCTAATCTTAAAAGGATAGTTATTTAACAGAAGCGCGCACTAAGAATAGTAAGCAAATCTAGGTACGTTGCCCATACTGACCCGATCTTCAAGGAGCAAAAGCTCTTGAAATCAAATGTCAAGATATCCACATGTTTCAATTAGGTGTTTTTATGTTTTCATTTAAGAATTCTACACTCCCTTCAAAATTCAATAACTTTTTTTCAACGATCAACCAAATACGCAATTATAATACAAGGTCATACAAGGAGAGCTCAATCTTTTCGTTTACCGCTATGCAGGACCAGTACCATGCGGTTTTCTGTTTACGTTCAAGGTCCAAAGTTGTACAACTCTCTGAATGCTAATATAACTAAATCTTTCTCCTATGCAACTTTAAAAAAAAAGCTTAAAGAATTTCTTCTCAGTAGGGATTGACTTAATAGGGCCATTTATACGAGGAAAAATAAGACGCGTCTTAAATTAGACGCGAACTGTACCATTTATACGAGCATGTCTTATCTAATAAGCCGCGTCTTAGCTAAGCCGCGTCTTATTTTAAACGAAATGTGCCGTTTACACGGAAAGTTCGCGTCTTATTTAAGACGCGTCTTATGTAAGACGCGTCTTATTTTTCCTCGTATAAATGGCCCTAATATTGCCTTCTACTTTAGTTACTTCTTTTCTTGTAACAGCTTGTATTAGACTCGCTTTTTTTTAGTTCTGAGGAAACCTGATTCTTTATAAGCCCCGTGATTTCTTTCAGGTTTCCTCGCCATCTACTTCGTTAACTTTCTTAACTTTATTGTAATGATGTGGGATTATGGCGAATAAATATGAATGAATAAACTGACCATATTAGAGATGTTCACAACTGAAGTTAATAATTTGCAATTCACCCTCTTTCAGGCAACCACCTGTCACTGTATCTAATCCCTCAACAGCAGCAGGACCCTCTGGAGAGACCACAGGAACAGGACCCTCAGGGGCGACAGGAGGAGGGCCCTCTGGACTTAAAACGGCCGGACCCTCGGGATCAGGATCCTCAGAGGCAGGTCCCTCGGGACTCGGGTCTAGTGTGGGAGTAGAGGTTTCTCCTAGCTCGTCGACTGTTGCTGGGCCTGCAGGATCAAAATCCGCGGTTTCTGAAGCTAGAGACAATTCACAAACCAACTCCGCCGAGTTGAATGACGAGAACTCTGAAATAAGGCGAAGACGCCTTGAGCGTTTTTCAAGCACGTTGAGCCAAGAAGGCTCTGAGAAAGACAAAAATGATTGACCCTGGTCATGTTACGGTACTTGTAAGAACAACGAGAAAAAGCGGCGACGACAACTAAAATGATTTCCGAAAGACGCTGTAGTTGTTCAAGATTCGTGGTCAACAAACCGCCGCATACAAGGATTCTACGAAATAATAATTTAAACTTCAACAATTAGAGAACCGACACGCATCCGCCTTTGGCGGTAACATGGAGAAAGAACAAAGTGGAGATATAAAAGCATTGATATGTAGGTATACGGACTATTGAAAATACGGCATAACCCATTCACGGACTCTGACTTATGCCAGCGCTTGAAACTTTATGTTTTTATTATAATATTAGATGAAGGTTCTAAGCGACTGCGTAGGGTAACGTTGAATAAAAATATTTCCAAGAAAGTAAAAGAAAGTCTAATTACTTGCTAGCAGATGTTTATAAATATTCTTAGTTTTATCAAAGCTTTAACCCTCTATTTTCTAATAAATGACCAAACTAGAAGTGAAACTACAAGTCAAAATCGACTGTTCCCACGGTTAGAAGGATAATTGTGCATTTTCATGACAACAGTCAGGCGACAAGGTGGAATTATTCAAACTCATCATGATAAAATTACTCGGCTTACTGAAAACGTTTCGAAGACAAAATATTGCATTAAACATGTGAAAAAATTGTAAAAAAAAGTGCCTAAATGTTGCCCAAAAGGCGAAAAAATGCTCAAATTCTGCTCAAAAGTCAAGAAAGTGCTCAAAAGTGCTGGAAGTGTAAAATAGCCCAATAGGGACATACCTAAATTAGAAAGTTTGTCGTAAAATTAAAATTAAACTCCAAAAGGAGACCAATTTGGGCGTAGCTCATGAGCGCTATTTGAACTTTCCTGTACGTTCAGTCTTTAACACAGTATGACGGTCAGACATTCCCTTTCGCGATCATACCTGTGTGGGTAAAAAATATTACCGAAGTGAGACCAAACTATGCAGTATACACCACTAAGTCCGTCCACTGCCCCCCTCCCCGGGGGGGGGGGGGGAGAACCACTTGAAACGTTTCATCGAATGCAATACGGTGTTTTACTGTTGTGTGGTCTTTTTGGCCATGATGGCTGTTACTTTGGACGTTCAATTGGAAGGTACAAATTTAACGTCACTTTCGGGGAGTCGTTATTTTCGGAATTCTACCATTTGGGGAGTGTCTTCAAGTGATTTCCTTGTATTACTTTAAGGCGATACCGACACGGGGCACAGGGACGATAGTCTTTCTTCCTTCGTGTCGTGGGCGCTTTGCGAATGGTTGAAAAACCCAACAGCGTGGAAGGCGTTAAAAGGGGAAGGGGGAATTTGGGCGCGCGAGGGAGAAAAGAAAGGAACCGCTAACCCTCCCCTCCTCCCTCGCGCAATAATTCCCTTCCCCTTCCCTTTCGAACGCCTGCCACGCAGGCCATACAGCCTCCTTCTCGCAACTTTCAGGTGGACGGTTCGTTTGTATCCGAACTGTCATGTACGTTAATTAGTTTGTGGGTTTTTAATACACGGAAGCATACAACTAACCAAGAGAGAATGATCTAGTTCATTCTCTTTTGAACTAACTCATTCAGGGTTGTACGCTTCAGGTTTTACAGCACTGTATCTTCTGGTTGGAAAGTCGATATAGTTTACTTGCTCGAGTTTCTGATAAAGAAAAGAGTTTCTGATAGATAAAAAGTCGAAATCCGGGCACATGTTCTTTTTCCCTAAATTTGCACATACCTTTGATCAAGTCATTGTGTTTCCAAATTAAAGTTTCAGACTTGTCTAGCTTTGTCTGGAAAAAGGTTATACCCTAGAGCTTAGAAAGCTGACTTGTTAGTTTTTTGGCGCGCCAATGAGGCTAAACCGTTTACACTTCGGATACTGTTTGTTTGTTCTTTTCTAGATCCAGCGGAACACAGATTGATCATTTATCGCGTTGTCACTAGACAGGGCCGTAGCCAGGAAGAAACTACAACCGAGGCGAACACACGGTCCGTTGTACGAAATCAGCCGTATGACATCTTTTAATATTATCAGTCTGATAAAAAAAATAAAAATCGACAGTATTTGGTAAAATTTTACCGAGGCGAGTGCCTCGGTTCGCCTTATACTGGCTACGGCCCTGCTAGACATTTTTCTAGAGAGTACAGTTATGTGCTTTTTAATGGGTATGGCCACGTGCGATCAAAGGACACGCAAATATATTTGCCAATGACACAAGCAGAAACAATCCATGACACAAGCAGAAATTTTTATTTAAAATTGATAGTGAGAAAGCTTTCACATTTTCATGACCTCTTAGCAGTCTATGTCATCTATCTTTCACGCATACAGAACCGGTGAAGTGTCTTAATTCATTCGATCGGCACGTGTTGTTTTGATTTTGACGCACTTTTCTGGCGGCGAGCGCGCGAGCAATGAACGTTTACAATCGTTGCATAGCAACAAGACATCGGTCTTTTTACCTGTGGGCTTCCCGGGTAGAGGTTCATAAAACACAAGGGCATTTTACATTATTTCTTGTCAGACTCATTTCAGCAAACAGTTTGAAAGCCAAGATAAAGCATGACAATCTGAGATTATAAACTGGGAACATAGGCACGAGAGGAATTTACACCGTTCTAAAATTGGGTATTACGCCGGAAGCGAAATTACATTGGAAGTATTTGACCGCGAGCACAACCTTGTACTCCAAGTAACGTTACGTTGATAACACGTTTATGTAACAGCAATGGACTACAAACGAGGAACATAAAAGGCTGCTAGGAGCAGCTTTTTGTCATGGGCTGTGGTGCTTCAAAAGTTACACCACAAAGCGGTGAAGATACCAAGCCTTTGAACACGAGCGCGAAAACGATCGACCACGACGTAAGACCAAATGGTCATGCAAATGGCAACATACCCCACCGTCCGAAATCGAGCAAGGACAAAGAGGGAAAAGTTTCAAAAACAGTGGAAGAAAGTAAGGCTGTACATAACGGAGGAATTCACTTGAATTCGCTGGGAAACAAAGATGTTTTCCATAAACAATCTTTTGATAAACAAGCCGATGATACAGTTACTGCTGAAAATGGTGAGTCATATTTAACTGGATTAAAGTTCAAAAACTTGGAACCTATTTATAAAATGCACTCCTTTGTCATAAAATTATCGCCACTTTTGCATCGGTTTGATTACCACGCTTTCCTTATAACTTTAATAAGTAAGTGTTCAAATAATCGATATATTTCACTCGACCCCTGGCGTGTAATAGTATCTTCGTTGCTTTAAATATATAATGTCAGTACATTTTCTCCAAGCAATTTTGATCATATTACATTTTAAACTTTGTTTACACGGAGATTTGTCTGAATCAACGATTACGCTTTTTGTCATTAGAGTGGGTTGATTTTACAGCTTAGTGCAAACATTTTTATGTGTTTATTTGAAACACATTCCTCACGATGTGGTTATTTGCTTAGAAATGAATACATTATTTGAATAGCAACTAATTGTTTTGTTGATGCGAGACTTAGATGTGCTTCATTTGCATTTTAAAAATCTCCAAAAGTCCTCTAATCTTGGCAGCTTGGACAAATACAATTTTATGCCCAATTGAGTGTTTAAAAAAGAGTTTATGCAGAACTTGGCCGTTACAAAAATTAATATAATTATTTATCACCTCAACATTTAGTTATTGAATAAGACATTTCTTTCTTCAAGAGTTTTGTATAGATATTTATTTCTCCTGTACAGGCAACTCCCTTTATAGCAGATACTGTAAGGGCCTTGAGTTAGTGTCCTCATTAGCGAGAGTCTGTAATAGAGAGGAGAAGTCATTACGTCACGTTGCCATGGTAGCAAAATTTTTGGATGACAATCACTTAAAAGTCTATTGGCACTATTTCAAACTTTACCGATCTTATTCAATTTCATTTAATTTGTCAAATCTTGGCGAAAGTTTCTTTGAGACCTTATCTATTGTTATCTAAGTTTTAGAAAAAGAAAGCGACAATTTTTGTGTTGTGTTCACCTACTCTTTAAAGAGGGCTCGTGAAGTTAGGAAGTTTCATGTCATAGTGGTGTTATGATGGCAAAAAAATGTACAAAAGGGCGTGGGCATGATGCACGTACAAAGTTGTTGTTTGTTAATATAAACTTATTATTTTTGCCGTTCTCCTTGCCATCACTGTCGTCGTTGGTTTTGTTGTTATCCAGAAATAGTGCTACCATGGTAACATGACGTCACACTTCTCCTCTCTATAGCGGGAGTTTATTTCAGTCAAACATCTGTAATTTAATTTGCCTGGGATTTAGCTGCTGTCCATATTATCGGGGTGTCCGTTATAATGGGGTGCCTGCAAGACAAGAGTTGACTGTAGTGGGCGGGAGATTAGACCTATTCTAGCTGTACTTAAGATGGTTCTAAAGTTGCAAGAAAGGGGTGATTGATGGTCCCACATACTTTAAGTGGGTGGGGACAGGGGGATATGTCCCAAAATAACTATGAGTCTGTGCCATCTGGATTTGAGATGTTTCCTGGAATGGGGCCAATCCTTATCATAGTTGATCAGCAATAAAATAAAATATTATTTAAGGGTACTAATAAATGAAGGGTTTCCTTAAAAAGGGGCACTTGTAAGGACGTAGGGACTGGGGACAGTTCATTTTTAATGGGGAAGGGAGGCTGGTGGGACTCGACAGGTAGCTCCTGTAGTACATGATGACCCTCCTCTTCACAGGAATTTTTTGGGGGGCTCCCCCTTGAGTCCCAAATTAATAGAGATGACCCCCGCCCCCCCCCCCCCAAAAAAAAAAGTGGAAAAAAAAGAGAGAGAGAGAGTGAAAGAGGACAAAGAACAAAATGACTGAGTGAATTTGTTGCTTTTTCCTAATGAACCGTTCGATTTCGTATGCTTTTATACTTTTTTCCATTTTAGTGGGGTAGAATTGCCTCAAAGTACTTCCTCCAGAAAATCTGAACTTTCTGAATGTCAGGAATGCTGGTTTTTGGCATTCTGCTAGGCTATTTGCATTATAACAAATGCCATCACTGCAAAATTTGGAGGAATGTTTTGCTGACCTCCCTTTAAACTAGCCTGAGTATCAGGTGTAGCCCCTTAGGAAGGCCTGATACTCAGGCTACTCAGGCTACCTTTAAACCCAATATTTTTTCTTATGACCCCCCTTTAGAGCCATATTTTTACAGTCCCTAGTAAACATTCACAAGCGTCCATTTTCTAGGAAACCCTTTAAATTATGGGCTCTTTCTCAGATGATGGGGTCCTAATTTGGATACCAAGGTGGCACATACCTGGCCTAGAACTCTCTCCCCTCCCCCCCATCCCCCATACCGCTATACCTAAGCACATGCATTGGAAATAATTAGAACAGAATCTACAACGGTTTTTTAATTACTCTCTGGATTGTTCCTTTTCTTTTTGAATTTTGCCTCACATCCACAATGCTATGGTGTAATGCCAAAATTGATTTTTTTTTGTGGTAGGTGGGGCAGGTAAGGGTGGGGGAGGGGGGGTGGAGTGGGAGTGGATGCAATATTTGTTTAGAGGTGGGGGGGAGAAGCATCTCCATTAAATGGAATGGGCATTCCTAAACAAAGAATCCTGTTCCCTTTATATTTTAGATTCCAACAATTCACTAGATGTTCTCCATAAGGGATTGTAATATTTTCTTTTACAGGAGGTGTAAGCCATGTTCCCCCACTGCCGCCAATATCCAAACCTGTAGCATTTGATATTGTACTAGGAAGAAGTGACTCAGATAATAAGCTGGTGCCACTGACTAACAGACCACCCCGCAGACTACAGGTAAATACCTATGTACCATCTGTTACAGTTACACCTAAAAATCTCAAACTGTCATTTCACAATATTATTATTAATCTAGGCTCTAGGTTCTTTTGGCTCCTCTTGCAGTCCTTCCCCATGTCTGCATGGGAGACTCACTTGGATCTTAAGAAAGATCTAGACAGATCTAAAGAAACTCCCTTGAAGCCCATGGCAGGAAGTTTTTGATATCCCAAAGACGGCCCACATATCAAGTGGGCAGATGTTTTTTGTAATTTATGAAATTAATAGAGGTGAGCTCTGTGAAAAATAAGAGGAAACAAAAATAATAAAATTAATATTAGCAGCTTTATGATATTGTTGTATATATATATTTTACATGTAAAAATGAGAGTGTAAATTCTCTTTTTTGTGACAAATTATTTACACTAAGTATAAATTTACATATTCTCTCAGGTATAATAACTATTATTCAATTACTTTTGGCTATATTAATTTTATAGAAAATTGAGAGTACACCAGTATTGACAAGAGAGGCTCTGGAACAGAAACAAGCTGCAGCTGAAAAAAACAGACACAAGGTAAGATTGTTTAATTATTATTCACTGCCCTTTGTTTATTGCACTCTGACCTGAGTCCAGACTAGTCAGAGTGGTCTGCTGGTGTAAGGTAGGGTAAGTGCCCATGTATCTCGGCTGTGTGGTTCTGTGAATAAAGTACAACATAAACTTGTTTTGCAGCAGCTGTTTTAATATTTAATGGTCTGTAATGCATTACATTGTGTCTGTTTCATAAAGCCAGTTAATATACTATTATCAAACAATAGTCTGCAAAGTGTTCCAGGGAGTAGACAGCACTTCAATTTATTTGCATTTAATGCTTTGTGGAAATTTTAAGGCTTGGAAATTCGGCATGGGATTTTTTTGGGGGTTAATTTTCGGTCCAGGATTTTTTTATTTTTTGCTGCCATTCGATCATCCCCATCACTTGAAATACAGAGTACCCGTGGGACAGTGATGCTATTACTGACCTTTTGATGCCGTAATTAGTAACCACAACAATCAGTTACCATGGCAATAGAAAATGTAGAGTCACTGTGACATGTTTCTCTCAAAGGATAATTTCAATTTGATTCTAGGAACTTGAGAAGAAAGTTAAACTGATGTCTAAAAGACGATCAGAACTTCTCATAGCAAGGGAAATGGACAAAGCCCAAAGACAAAAAGCAGAGGTAAGGTGTTTTTAGATTTTTTCTTAACAATTTTTCAATACCTTAAATCATTATTGTTGTTGGTTACACTGCATTAAAAAACCTTCAAAATTTGATTTTGACTAATTTTTTTTTTTTATCTCTAATCAATGCATAGCTGGAGGAAAGGCTTGCTGCATCTGATAAAAAGAGAGAAAAAACCCAGGCTGAAATAATAGCAAAACAAAAGAAAAGGGAAGAGAAAGCCAAGAAAGTGCGCTTAAGAGCCAAACAAATTAACGACGGTGACGATGTTGTTGGCTTGGATGTGGATCATGATGAGACATATAATGCTGATGAGGAAGGTATAATTTACTAATTAGAAGCATTTATGATGGTTATGAATTCTCACCAGGAGCCCCCACTCTTAAATGCCCCAGGTTGAGATAAGTTCTGGGAAGATGCGAGCCCAGAGGCGGAAGAGAGTGGGAGTATACTAACATGAAAGAGTGAGCCATTTCACACTGTGGGGAGGAGCATGTCTGGTAGATGTAACCGTTATAAACTGACAGATCCATTATGTTATGTTTGTTTTGTATTTCAAGGTTCAGTACAGTAGTAATGGTGGTAATAATGATTGACAGAAGTGAAAAAGGCAACTGACTTTAGACGTTATATTGAAAAGCACAGTTAATGTTCTTTCCTCTCATCCACTCAAAAAGAATGACATAAATATTTGAATATGTAAAAGCCTCAATCATGGCTAACAGGAAAATAAATATCACCAATCACAATTTACAGCCACACCAGGTCAAGAGTACCCCCATATATTTCATTGATCAATTGATTATTTGAAAAATGAATTTATTAGTCGTGGCTGCAACTAGTATCAAATTCAAATCTGCACTTCTGCATAGGTAGTGAATTTTTGCAGTGAATTTTGGCTACAACTTCTCAATATTTTGTCAGATTGAAAATTCTTTGAATTAAAATTGCTCATCAAACTTAAGTAACTTGAGTTGGCAGAAATTTCGTGTGAACTCATTGCTCATTACACAAGCAGGAATGCAGAGATGAATCTGAAATTTACAACTACTAATGGAGTCAACTTTCCAATAATAAAATCTTAAAAGGAATCTATGGAGTGATGCTTGTCCTGGCTTGACTATAAGTTTATTAAACCCATAAGTGACTTATTCTTCACAGATGAATCATGGGATATCACCATACCACCGAGCCATGAAAGTGGAAGCGGTGAGCTGGATGATCATAACAATAATCAAACACTTGATGACAGAGAATTTGCTGAGCCTCAGATAAAGAAAAGTGAGCAGAGAACAGACAACCAAGACCAGAACCTTAATGACGTGCATGACTTCTTTGATTCATGACAGTAAATAAAATGTGAAAAAAATTAATATTAGTAGCATTAATTGATTGATAGTAATTGAACTATCAATCTTACTGTAATCTAAGATGTGGAAAGTCTGCTTTTTTGAATGATTAATTTAGCAAACCACTGGACAAGGTATTAACTGGTAGTAATTGACATGTAGTTGTAACTGAGTCATTGAGCATATCATAATGTCCTCAATAATAATTATTACATTAAATGTAATAATTCCCTAACTTGCTTGGTAATAAGCAGACTGACCACATCAATATTTTTTATCAAAATCAATATTTTTATTTATACATTTTAATACAGTTCAAATATTTTAACGAGATAAAAGGGTCAGTTAATATATTCAGTCAATATTCATTCTCACTATACTCGCCAATCTTTGATTTCTGCTTTAAGTCTTGTTTTCTTGCTTTTAATTTACCAGATGTTAAAAAAATGTTAATATTTATTTTTGGTTTCTGTCAGAAAGTAGACTTGTGATATAACATTAATTGATTTGAATCACTATTATGTGTAAATTATTTTCAGTACATAAACACTGTCATCTGTACATTAGTTTGATAAAAAAAAGTTACATTGTACGCAAGTGTGAGAATACCAAACCACTCTGAATACAGTTTTATTCAATACAGTGTGCTTTGTACTTTCTCTACCTCTAATGGTTTTTTTTAGTTTACAGTGTACATGCTGAAATTCCCATCACTTCTTGGGTTTGAAGTGTCAAGTAATGCTTGCCTGGACAAGCAGTAATCAGATTCCATAGAGAATACTACAGTTAGTCAATTCAAGCCCTCTTTCCCTTAAATAAGTATGCTGAAATGTTTATTGTAATACAACATTATTTTTTTTAATGAATGTGAAATTTAAAAAAATAGTATTTTGAGATAATTTTTCCAGTATATCATCCTGTCATTTTCCTGTCACCATTTTCACAGTAATGGGCTGAAATACAAGAAACATTCAAATTAAAAGAATGACTTGAAAATTACAAGTAATAATGAATTTGCAAAAGCAACATTAAATTCATATAAGCCATTGATGGGTTTTAACTTATGCAAATACATGTGACTTGTTGATTTATTGGTAAAGCCCAAACAAGAATGGTAAACCAGGGTTCATACAAAAAATTGCAACCATTTTTTAAGGACTTTTCAAAGACTTTTCAAGGACCACATTTGATTTTCAAGGACAACCTACCAGGAATGTAACATCACAGATTGTACAAAAATGCATATTCCCAGTCCATTCTAATATGACTTTAGAGGCTTGAACTGTTTGCTCCACCAATTTCTCTACACTTTTTAATTTCACTTGTCTTAAATTAATACCTAATTCTTGCATAAAACAAAAAACGCTTTAAGTAAACCACCTTGAACTTCTCTAAGCTATGATTTAGAACTTCTGTCTTGGACAACCGAAAAGCATTGAAAAACACTTTCCGGGCCCGCACATTTAAAGTTTAGGAAAATCCAAGGACTTTTCAAGGACTCCCCCTAAAATCCAAGGACTTTTCAAGGACTCCCCCTAAAATTCAAGGACTTCCCCTAAAATCCAAGGACTTTTCAAGGACTCCCCCTAAAATTCAAGGACTTTTCAAGACTGTGAAAACCCTGTAATCTCAGGTTAAACACAACCAAACTTTATTCTGACCAACAGTTGGCCATGCAACACCATTGACCTACCAACTAATTTGTTAACCTGCAGATTACGTATGTCTTGCTTGCCTTGGGCAACACTGAGCACTGAATATTTCATACAAATATTATTTAAGAGAATCATTATGTCTGACCTTGCTGCAGTATGGACACTCTCCAAACACCATGTTGAAACTCTGCCGACTAGAAGGCAAAGCTCTCAGCCACTGCAAGAAAAAACAATGAACAACAGTGCACAACTTAAATTTCATAAAACACTTAAACAATTTGATTAACATGGGTTTGCATTAATATTGCACATTCTTCATTACACACAAGAAACAGAGGATTTTACATATTTCACTTGTTTGCTACACTCACTCATGAAATTAACATTTTTCAACACTCAAAGAGAAATCTTTTACATACAGTTCCAAGCACCCATGATATGATCTATTTATATAAACACTAAATAAATGAAATACCAAACCATTTCCCTTTAACATTTTTTTCTTCTAAAGGTATGATTTATTGCAACTCTCACTGCAACAGTGATAATTATTTGTTAACATGTTATTTTCACATGTGAAGTTACATCTGACATTAGTTTTCATGTGGCTGGCATGCTCTGGTTAATTGCGTGAAAAACCATCTTCTCACCTCATACAGACACAAACTGTGGAAGGGCTGTCCACATCGTGAATCATCGCAGGCTTTGTCTGGTATCAGATCATTAAGGCGATATGCATAACATATGCCACACTCCATACTGAAATCCTTCAAAAAAAGTGATATGTATTGTTTATAAAATAACATTTTAACTTTTTTTCAACAGTGACTTCAGAAAACATGTCCAACTACCTCCTTCTTTGTTGTTGAGGGGGAGGGAAATTTTTGTCCCAGTAAACTCTCCAGGTTTGCCATAACGGATAGCTGTGGATTCCTAATTTAAAACACATATACATTAAAAATAATTAAAAGATAAGATAGCTACAACTTGTATTTTTCACAGTATAGTAACTTACCAGGACTGAATGTTTGCATTCAGATGTTCTCGCAAAGGTAAAATAACTGCCAAAAAAATTTCATTCACAGTCAGTTTTAACTCAAGCTTTGTTCTGAATAGTAAATGGTACAAACAATATCATTTAGTAATTGAAAACTAATAGTTTATTTCCTTAGAGACTCTGACAAAAAAATTATGCTTTGAGCAGGGTTAAGTCACTAAGATTTCAAGTTGGTGGGTATACCTATGCAATAAAATATAGATGGGTAATTGAACATATTGGACGTTCTTTTAGTTCAACAGGGGCACCCAACAACGGTTTCCTCCTATAAATACATTCATAACACTTAGGCTATACAGAGTACTTTTAGATGTCTAGCAATGCAATCTGAGCAGCGCTATAAAATTTGTACCTTTTAGGTCATCCTAAGGGAACTTGTGTCTTTTCAAAATTATGAGGGCTTCAGTGTTTTTTTTCCGGCCAATTTTAGATGAGATTTGACGTATCAAGAAAGCGAGACATTTTCTGAATTCTCTCTCCATTGCATTTTTGAGTCCAAAAATTTTACTTTATTTTCCTTTTCTCTACGAAAAATAGCCTGACTTGGGAAGAGAAATGTGAAAATTAAACTTCAGGAAAATGGAAGGGATTTTATTAGATAAGCTTCGAAAATTGCACATGAGTGGAACACTCATCTAGAAAGTTTTAGCCATCCTCAGGTAATAGAAAATTCTAGGCAATATTCGCTTCTCCGAACATATATTTCACAAAAAACAGTCATTGGGTGCTCCTGGTTCAATCTATTTTCCCTTTGTTTACTTTGATCATGTTCATAGAATGCTCGATCATAAAAGCGGGGAGAAATCCCCAGCCTTCAGCCCTAAGTGACAGCCCTGGCTCTGAGTTTATAAAAAGAATCTAAAAATTAATGAATCATTCTTCAAATACCATTGTCAGCTCCTAAAAACCTGCACTCTGGTAGAAGTCTGGGGTTTGTAGGATTCAGATCTATTTGAATGGAGGCATTGTTGCCTGAACATGGAAAAAGAAAACTAATAGATTACTTGACTGTGTAGAGTGGCACATGAGCCAGTCCCAAGACCTTTGTGACCAGAATCACTGTAACAAAGTCCATTGCGTCGCTGTCAGTCACCTAAACGAACTAAACTGACAAGCCATGCAAATGACTTTTCCAAATGCTAAAAGCCATGCCAGAAAGAAACCTCTGCATGCAGGGTACTGGCAATGCTGTACCACAACATTATACAGGCCTGCAGCCAGGGCCATAATGTGTTTTCTTGACAGGTTAGCTGATAAGCATGTAATTAAGGTAAAAGACAAAATTAATTTAACAAGACAATGTCTGTCACAATGTAATTTGTTTACCAACAAGGCACTTAATAGGAGCTCTTAGACTTAAGAACTTGTTTTGACATGTCCTTGCATTCCAGATCAAACTGAAAGTAATTGGAAAGGTGAATTTTGGAGGAGAGGGGACAACTGGAGTAGCCAGAGAAAAACATCGCGGAGAAAAGGGAAACAACCAATACTAAGCAAGTGACAACAGGATTTAAACCAGGGTCGCAAAGCCATGGTATATTAATTTTATAACAGCTGTGTATCTCCATACAGGTCTGGAGCAGCAGGTTTAGTTACATGGATTGTACAACACACAGAAGTTGACACATGTATCAAAAAAACTATTATTTTTATTATTGGTGCTTGTTCCTTTCTAGGACTTACCAAGAGCAATTCTTCTATTTGTGCAGGATCGTGATGGGTGATCAGGTTCTAGGATCCATGTGTTACAGTCTATTTCATCTAACATGTCCCAAAAATCCTCAAACTGACAAAGCACCTTTTGATAAAAAATGTAAACTGATGCATTATTATAGCCTGCACACATGAAAAATTAAAGCTACTGTGGCTGTTAAGAAATTCATGGTAGAAAATCACTGACATACACTCTCTTTTTGTATAGCATTTTTTTTTAATTGAGGCTGAAATTTGCAAAATTTTTAAATATATTTAAGTATAAACCCAATGCTGAGATTTTAAAAAATAATATATATTTTGTGAACGGAAATTTGTAATGTACAATAACTGGTATCTAATCTGAGAATATCATTGAGGAATAGCATATTTCTAGCCTAACATCATCAAACAATTTATTAGAATATAATCAGCCTGGGCCAGAGAAACACTATTAATTTTTATATTACAATACAATATAGTCCATATTACCTGTTGGAATTGTTGATATAACTGTTCAAGAGGATGGCTCTAACAAAGGAAAGGAAATAACACAAGACCAAATTGTTTACTTGTCATAATGACTAGAGAGATATATCGCTTAAACTGATTTTGTACTCCGGAAAAAAAGCAGAAAAGTATTATAAATTCGGACTTTTTCTCAGGATTTTGGTGGAATGGAAATGGGAAAATAATGATGATTATCTCCAAAAGAGACCTGAGAATCAGAATCATAATGTTAAAGCAACTGATAAATAAATGGGATTGTAATATTTGAAACTGAGGCCTTGCTACTTTCATAGGAGGAAATGAAAAATAGATGAAATAAACCAAAAAAGATTAAGAACCTCAGCTACCTCAATTTAGGGTAGCAAAGAGAGAAGGGCGGGGGTGGGGGTCATGGTCCCGTGTCACATACAAATTTTGACATATTTCACATACAGGACTGTATCACATGCTTTATAAACCAATTTTCATGAGTTATGAATCTAGTCATCAGCCTCTCCTGCCCATTAATCAAAGAGGCTACAAACAGAAACCACAGTCATCATGGATCAGACTGTGACAATTGTCATATTGAAAGATGTCAAAGAGTACACTGACCACATGTGGTTTTTAGGTTCTAGTTCATTGGTAATTATTAACCAGGACAAAAACATAACGCAAAGAATGCAACCAACGGAGGTGTTCAATCTATTAAAATTATTATCCTATAGATGGTTTTTACTGTGACGTCATCAAATTGTAAAGTAAATATAGTGAGGTTTTACAAATTCTTATTTACACTAGGTTGAAGATAAACAAAAAGTAAATCTTTGTACAAGTTTCCATTTCTGTAGCATCTTTCGTTTCGAAAATACAGCAATTTGAACTTCCAAGTTTTCACAGTGCGTGACACCAAAATAGGAATGCTGTCTCGTTGAAAAAAGGTCTCTCCTCTTGATTTTCAGCAGTATAACCACTTCAAGTATTAGAAGATATGTTTATGCGTACGTATGCTAGTTCCCGAGTGAAAAGAAAGAGCTGTTATAGAAAAAAGTGAACTCCAGATGTTTTTGTTGATTTCCGGCGGCCATATTGGTGCACCAAAACAGTGCACCAATATGGCGTCTCCATACAAAGCTCTGCAAAGGTGCCTGAAACGTTTCAGCAAATAACTCAGAAACTATGGGCCACAAAGACCTGAGACTTGGACAAATTGTTTATATATTAGTTTTTTACAACATTTCATTTGCTTGGCTTCTTCCACTGGACGGTTTCCAATTTAATTTTTTGTTGCGTGACAGTGAGAACGATCTATACTGTGAAACCTGTATTAAGCGGACACCATATTAAATGGACACCCTCTATTAAGCGGACAGTAGCTGAAGTCCCAAAATTTATTTCCCTTATTTACTTTAAATGAAACCTCTATTAAGCGGACACGGACACCTAAAAAGTACCTGAAATGATTGTTACCAACCTGTATTAAATGGACACTTGTAATCAAATTACACCACCCAACATGCCAGACGCTGGAAATGCAAAAGATTGCCTCGAATTGCCACCCACACCTTTTTCAATTTTCACATTAAAAAACATGACTTGACAAACCTATTTGATTAGTTTCACAGTACAATATTGTTCTCTATTTCGGTTTGTTTGTATAGAGCTTGTTTTACTCATCTGATTTCTTCAAATTTGAGTTGCAATCTATGTTTATGGTACTATGATCAATTGGTCCACTTTGATAAAGAAACTAATGCAAACCTATATCGTCAAAGTTTCTTGGAGTATTCTTAACATTTCCACTGTTCATTTGAATGGCATTTGACACCTCATATGATGTTATCTATTGAAACCTGTATTAGGTGGACACCCTGTATTAAGCAGACACTACAGCATTCCCCGAGGGTGTCCGCTTAATACAGGTTTCACTGTACTATTGATTTTCACGAAATGGGACAAATAATTCCTAAGTCCCAGATATCTTACAAGATAAATCACACTTCATATCTATATATGTTTTCATGGATCATGTTTGTATTATAGAAAATTTCATGTGTCACACGCTAAATTTGGGCCTAATCACACATCATGTATAAACCCTCTTATTATTTGTCATTTCCCTTCTACTTTAAATTAAAGTACATGTAAGTGAGAGAACTATAAATAATTATTACTCCTGTAGATTTAATTACCTGTGAATTCCAAGAGAAGTTGAAGTGCTGCCCTGGTAGTTCTGTAGTACAAGTTGGTGCTACTTGAGGATGCTAAAAACAATTCACAACAGCAATATAATAATAATAAATAATATTGGTTTCAAGACTTTGTTTCCTACATGATAATTATCCTGAAGCATGGCCTGTGGTTTAAAACTAATTTTCTTGTTAATTACAGCTATTGAGAAGTTTAGTGTTGGTAAAATGTGATGTTGGAAATCAAGAGCGAACACAGCAGTTACTTGACATTAGAGAAGTTTAATTCAAGCAGAACTAGAAGAATGCATTTTGGAGAAAAAGAGATAATAAAAGTCAGAATAAAATATTATTTCAATGTCTAAATGAGAAAAGAGCCAGCAGAGATTGACAGATTTGTAAACCAGAAATAGGCATAACTTTGTCAGAACACAAGATGATAGACAATGTCATTTCAAATAATGTTACAGATATTGATAGATCAAGAGGTAACAAAAAATTAATGTGAGCCGATATTAGTCACATGCATAACTCTGAATTCTCTGTATTCCAGAATAACATTGTCAGTAACAATATTATGGGTTACAGTGTGGACACTCAAACCGGAACACTTGGAAGAAGATTGGCCAATCACAATCGTTCATGAAAACAAAAGATTCTCAAGTGTTTTTGCAAACTGACCAAAAATATTTATAAATTTGAGGACTGTTTCCCGAGTGGTTACGTAAGTTCAAATGGTTTTAAAGTTTTTAACAGTTGCATAGTTGAACGTTGAATTTTATTGGTCCATTTGCAAAAAAACTCGTGAATCCTTTGTTGTCAGAAAACACTGTGATTGGATAATCTTCTTCCAAGTGTTCCAGTTTGAGTGTCCACACAATAAAGTCTTGTGAAAAATATTATTTTCTTAGTGTACTGGCCCTATAAAGATTATCATATCACCTGAGATGAGAGACGCACAGTGATAAAATGCTCTCTATTTCTGTTATCTCTGTAAGAATAACGAAACATTGCTGGTTACTATCATACAACCAACAGCAAAGACAAACTAAATAAAAGCATGTTTGTTCCAAAGGCTAACATTAACTTACAGCAGACATAGCACTGTAATATATTAGTGAGATGCACTACCAAAATGCTGAGTCCCCTCACAATACAAACTGTTTAGAGCTGGTAGTGATAGAAATCAGCTGCCATTACATATTATAAATAATTGGAATTCAAATAGTTAAACAGGGCCATTGTACCTTGTTTTAGAGCATGACAAAACATAGGGTTATCAATGGATTACAGCTGCTATATAAATATATTATTAAAATACACAAGACAAATTTTAGGAGTCTTGTTTGTCAACAATAATTTGTTTTATTTCTCTGAGGTAATTGATTGAACTCTTTTCAAAATCAATGATTGCATCTCTTTTACTCAAATCAATGATTGGCACACCACTCATTTCTGATATAATTAAATACATTTCAGTTAACAAACACCAACAGCATCTGAATAGACTCAGTCTCAACATCACAACATTACCTACCTGGCAGAAAATTTCAAAACTTCAAAAGATGGATCAACAAAAGCCAATCTAAGTAAAGAAGATAGATTGTGTCTGTTTGTTGAGTTTGATGCTTTTCATTGAGGACTTACTCAAGATAATTATTATCAGACACGTTGTCAGGAATAGTTAACATGCAAGAGAGCCAATAATACGCTGTTGTAACTATGTAGCTCATGTTCACATCGCTATGTCTTCTTTTAGCAAGAACAAAGGTGCTCTGATTAAAGTAATGGCATAAACTTTCTTTTATAAAAACAGTATTCCAGTATAACAAAACTGGGCAAAAAAACATAACTAATTTCAATTTGTACACACTTGTCCCAACCAATGGCTTCTAGCTCTGTCACCAAATGTGTGTAAAACTTCGGTCCAGAGCCAACTTTTTCTGACCTCTGACATTTCAGGAGCTTCTCCTAACGATTGAAATTAGAAAAACGAAAGATGTGTTTGAAAACTGTACCCCCCTCCCCCACCCTAGATGAAATGTTTATCCACCTCAAGGGTACCCTGGTAACCAAGATGACTTATGCTCCCATCAGTGGTGTGGTACTAGAAAATTTGTTACGGCGGAAAACGGGAGGAAAAGATTAACATTAATTTTCATATATTATTAGTATGTCTAACAAATTACAGGGAGCCATGGGAATACCTAAATGCTGGGACTAACTACTAAATTACAATAAAGGTTGTCCTTTTAGTTACCGTAAAATTCCGAAAATAAGCCCTGGGGCGTATATTTTTCAAAGGCTCTTTTTGAGGGGCTTATTTTTTGGAGCGGCTTATCTACGGAGAGGGAAATTTGTGTTTCAAAATCGATTGGGCTAGCCTTATAGTTGGAAGGAAATTTACCGTTTTTGCTTTGTTTTACTTTGTATTTGAGGGCAATTTCCAAGTACAAGCCCCCGGGGGGCTTATATTTGGAGAGGCAATTTAACATAGGGTTTTTTGTGTCATGACTTCGGGGGGTTTATATTTGGAGGGGCTTATTTTCGGAATTTTACGGTATCACTAATGGCAGAGGGACACATAAGTTTCAAAGAACATTGATAATACTTATTAAAATTAACATTCTGGATAACTAGTTAAAAACAAGGGCTGACTTGACTTTCCCATAACTTTTATTATGGAAGAGAATGACATTAGTGGACCACATACCAGAATGCTCTTGAGTTCCACTAAAAATGATGGCAAATCCCTACTTTGTGCTAGCCTCTATAAAGAAAGAATCAAAGAGAAAAACTCATGCAAAGTTCATAAACCTTATCATTTCCACCCGGAGTGAACTAAGGTGGCTCGACTGGATTTTTTTGAGGGGATACCTCCCAAGTTTGAGCATTAACTACATCGTCACGAGTAAAGATAAGGGAAAAAGATTACCACAACTTTATTATATAAAGATGAAAATTTCTTATGATCTGGGTTTTATTGCAATCAGAGTCACCATGGCAACATAACAATGCCATTACGTTTTTTATTTATCTTTGTGTTTCTCTGTATCAAGAGTTTTTTTTAAGAAATCGCTTAAGAGAGTTTGTACCTTCCATAATTGCCTCAATTATGGCAAAGTTTGAACAAATTCCATGACAGTGTTTTCGAGATATTTTGAAACGAAGTTTTAAGCATCATAAAAACAGTGAAATAGCATGCTATCCACACAATTAGCTAAATTTTTAAGAAAATGATACGCTTTGGAAACGCGACTTCATCTCATAGCGGTTTGATTCCATTGAAAACTACGTACAAAAAAAGAGGAGAATTGCTCCGTGCGATCGCGAGTAAGAAGAAATTTTAGTTACTTGTATTCAGCTGCTTTTGTTACAGTTTTTGCACGTAATTTGGTCTACAAATGCCTACAAATTTCGCATTTTTCAAAAAACTGCTTGATAAATTTTTTTATAAATTTTGCAATCCCGAGATCAATCATCTATACATATACCCTGCAAGTTTTAAGAACATTGAAAACAGAAACATTTGCCATATTTTTATTCATGGCGACGTAGTTAATGCTCAAACCTGGGAGGTATCCCCCAAAAAAATCCAGCCGAGCCACTTTAAGTCAAATGTCACGCAAAACCCAAATGTTGTTTTACAGAGTACTATATACTAGACTCATGTGGCATGTGAAGGTGCTGAGAAGGACAAATTAAAAGTAAGTTTATACCAGAATTATTTATCGACACAAATCTAATATTGTAATTCTCCAATTTCTCCTCATTATGATTCTAAATCTCTCTAATAACGTTGTATTTTTCATAAATAAAAGCAACACCACAGAGATGAGAAGTACTAGCTTTTAGTCTTTAATATTATTTTCTTCTAACAAGTTATACCTGTTTTATTACCCCTTCATAGCCCCTTAGCAGGTGCCTCAGTTTCCATCCACACTCAATTCTGAAGAAACAATTTGCAACAAAATTGAATCACAACAGTAAAAAATACCAACCATTATAAACTTTCATTCCTTTAATTTTTTTTCAACTGATTATTCAATTCAGCCCCACTGGCAGCAGACCTGCCCAACCGGGATAGGCACGCATGGGACTCATGTCCCAAGGGAAGCACCCTTCTACCCAGTCCCACTACCTGGGAAAAATAAAGACTAAAGGTAATTGTTACTTTCACAGATTGTTACCTCCCTGGGGGGGAGGGGGGGGGGAGGGGGATACTCTATCCAATCAAAACTCAAACAAAAAGTACAAGAATACTTAAAATCATTATTATCAGACTTAATCATAATAGTAATGGTAATAATAATGACAACAATAGGGACCTTAAGCATCGGCGACGAAATGGGACGACGACGCCGACCGGAAGTGAAATTTTCCCGCGCGAACCTTCTGGGCATGCGTAAGGTTGTCAAAAAGTCGTCCAGCCTTCGTCGACGACGTAATTCAGGAAGGTTTGCTGTCGTCGCTAAAACGTAAGTATAAAACTATACTTTTTGTGTGTAAATCACTCTTTTCCCCCATTGTCATTCAGTACAAGTAGAAATATATTCTTTGTGGATTAGCAGAATCCAAATGTTAAACACTTCGTCGGTTTCTTCACCTGCTAACTTGAATTTATTTTTCAGGTTCGGTTTGTTTGAAAACCTGAGTGATGGCGGAACAACAAGTCGGAGAGACAAGTAAGCTTTCCTCTGCTATCTTCCGAACCTTTATTAAAAAAAAGGTTAGCTGCTGTTCGTTCCCTTACGGTCCTATGTTTACTCGTGCATTCTAGGTTGTACTATAGGATGAATGTTCATTTTTTCGTACTAAGATTTAATAATTTCCCATGTTGTTTTTAGCCACAATTAAAGGCAACTATTTTCCAGAGAACTCAGCTGGAACATGATGTGGTTATGAGGAGCCCTGAGAGGACAAATAAGGGAGAACATTGCAGCAGCAGCAGCAGCACTGAATGCTCTTCAGCAGCCGAAATTTAGCTTAACTGCAAGTCAAGAGCTGTTTGAGATCGGTATACAGGTTTAACTTCATTTCAAAACAAAAACAAAAGCTGCGCGACGAAGAGAAAGCCTCCACAATCAAATAATCCAGGTCGTAAAGAGCAATGAATTCGCCATCGTCGATTTAACCATCTTCATACCTTATAAAATGCAAATTACGGACGTCTTTGAATGCCCTAACAAGACCATAACAAGACAAAGTTCTTCGCAAAGAAAAAGTCGTCGTCCGTCTGGGAAGCTGCACTGCTTAAGCTTCGTTTTCCCCGCCGAAAACGAAACCCTTGGCCCAGTCTGTCTTGGTTGCGAAGCGTCGTCATCGTCCGTTTCGTTGTCGATGCTTAAGGTCCCTATTAATAATGATGATGATGATGATGATGACGATGATACTTATGATAATAATGCTTTCACATAGCTGTCCAATGCATCCACTAGTTTTTTTTATTCAAGGTGTTTCAAAAAATTAAGTCTAATATAAAAAAACTTATATACTTAAGACAGGGTTCATACCCTTTTTTGAACAAAAAATTCAAGGACTTTTCAAAGACTCATTTCCCATTATTCAAGGACTCCATCTAGTGCAAAAAAGAGCCTTAAGTCTATGTCTTTTTAAGTTCTTCCACAACATGGGCAATTTTATCCTGAAGGTCTTTCTGTCTTTGCTGGGTTAGATAAAGTTAGCACCAAAATTCAAGGACTTTCCAGCACCTACTGCAATTTTCAAGGACTTTTCAAGGACTTTCAAGGTGCATGCGAACCCTGTAAAGAATTATAAATTGCTCTAAATAAATTATTTTGTCAAAGAGAAAAGTTTTTAATTTTCGTCTTAAAAAGGAAGTGTGTCCCAAATCCCCCAAAACAGGCTATGCTTAAAACAGGTAACCAATGAATTCCTGGACCCAATAAAGAGCTGTAGTGACCCAGAAAATTATTGCCCAAAATATGTTCTTTCTATCTTAAACACTCTTAGTTAAGACCACAATGTGCAATTTACTCCTCCAAGTAAGATGACGGGCATCCCTGTCTGAGGCTCTGTTATGACCCAATTCTGACAAGGGACTAACCTGCTATAAGGCAATTTTTTTTTAACAAGGGACATGGCCTTGAAATGTTGACAAAAGATAGATTAAAATGGCCACAAATGACACAACATGAGTTGAAACTGACAGCGATGAAGCAAAATATAAAATACCTAGGGATTTTACTTCCTTCTCCAATATGACAGGTTTTGAAATTCAGACCAGGGATATACATTGCCTACCACCCCCAACTAAGTGGGCCCCCTGCCTCTTTCATTTGGGAGTCCCCCCCCCCCACCCCCCAGACAATTTGCCTGATGACATAGAACACTCCACAACACAGTAAAACTGCTTATCAGACATGTTATTTCAGGTAAGCTTGGATTTCACAAGGGCATGGGCTCCTGTCGAGGGATTTTTTTGGGTTTGAAATTTTTGATTCTGGGATTTTTTGGGATAGGGAAATTTGGCTGCAGTTTTTAAGGCTCGGAAATTTAGACCAGGGATTTTGGGCGGGGGGGGGGGGGGGTTAATTTGGCCTAGGGATTTATTTTGGTTTTGATTTTTGTTCCCATTCGATCATCCCCGTCACTTGAAATCTGGAGTACAGCCCCTGGGGCGAAACGACCTAATACCCAGGGGGTCCCTCACGTCCAAGCCATCAGAGTGGAGTTGGACCTATGAAAATACTTTGAGACGGCGCTTACAGTTTCCATCATTTCCGAGAAGACTAGAAACATTTAACATTTATCCTACCTGGCATTTTCCATGGACTTGTGGTCCGGAATTTGGATGCAAATTCGGAAGTTCTTTTTCTGCAAGGATCGTACAAGATTATTTACAAAGACTTCAACACAACCTTGCATTCTTTTTCTCGCAAAACATTCTTTCTTCGCTTATTGACACAATAGTAACTTACACAAACTGTGATATAACCGTCATAGAATCGTTTTGTTCTGTCTTGAGGCACAAGTTGAGGACAGACGTCCAACACATCAAGAACACGACCCGCCATATTTTGTCTCTCACTGAGACACCGCTGACCAGCAAGAAGCCTCTTTCTAGAGGTGAGGGGCGAAGGGGGATGTCGGGGGCGGGGAAGGGTTAGGAGTTTGTTCGTCTCCTTCTTGCCTCCAAATTAAAATTGAGCTATGTTGTTTCTCCCAGTATGCACGACAAAAGTGTATTTTTTTTCATCTTGCCCTAGCTGAGAACATCCATGTTGGCTCTAAAAAAATTATTGTGGCATATGGAACCAACCACAATCCAAATGGGATTAATTTATTCAGCTTTCCTTTATGCATCTGCTGTGCCCATGCCCCTCCCAGACCCCCAGGCGTTGTCTTAGATAGTAAATTTCTGGGCGCCAGGAGCCTTCCATTAATGCTAGGCAGTGGGAAGGAAAGAGGGGCCAAATGCCACGCCCCAGTAACCCTGCAGCATTTTCCATTCATTGCAGAGATAATACACCTACAGAACATACATTTACATTAAAAAAAGGGAAAGAAAAAGACCTGAAAAAAGAAACTACTTACATTAATTACAATATTTACCATCAGACTAACAAAGCAATAAATAACAGGTTATGGGCACAATTAATTGCTCCCAACTAACCCTGCAGAAGTTTCCACTCATTGCTCAGTAGAGTAGTGACAATATGCCAGACTTGTCAAGTCTCATGGCTTTGTCGTGAGTCTCACAATTTCACAACCCATCTCGCGCTCTCACGAGTTGGCAAATGATTTCTCACGCTTTCTTGAAAAGTCAACCTCCAAATCATTTTGGAGTTGCAGGGTTCATTTCCAAGTTAGATATCAATAGATAGCCAGCTCAATCCAAAGAAAACGCTTAGCGGTTGCATTTGATTACATCCTTCCAACCTACACAACTTGCCACTGCCACCAAATGTAAAGCTGTTGCTCTCAAGGTGGCCTCCAACAAAACACAGAAAAATATTACAAAACCTAACTTGTAAAATTGATCATGATTTTTACTGCTACAGCTTTAAAATCAAGACACAGGGGGTATCTAGGGGGATTGTGCAGGAGGTGTGCACCCCTCCCCCCCTCTGAGATGACTTGCAGCTTTCTAATAGAACTGGTATTCAGCAAAAAAAAACAACTTTGTGGTTTATTGTTGTTGAAATAAAACATGAGGTGAGGTTGAAGAATTTATGTTAAACGCCATAAAAATGGTAGTTCCTTTAAGTGGTGCACCCCCTCCTAGGAAAAATCCTGGATCTGCCCCACCTCTGTGATATGTGACTTCCAATAGCCACTGAAAGTCCTTCCAATAGGAAATTTGGGACATGTCAAGACTTTTTACCCATTTCTCAATACTTTTCCCTCCTCCAGGTTCAGAGTATCACATTTTTTGTCTTTGGGGGTTGGCAAGTCTGCTATGCTTCCCTTAATTTTTTTAATTTTTTTAATTTCTGTACATTTACCTCTCTGGCTTTTAGTTGTTTGTAATAGCACCCACTTCACAAATTTAATATGTTAATATAAAGACTTTGCAGACAAGATCACTACATGATCTTTATTTTCTTTATCTTATTTGAAATAGTTCGTTTGTAAAAGTTAATCAACATTTACATAGGTCTGCTGTCTCTAAACCAGAACTACATTGATTCACGTTCTGATTCCTCCCAATCTCACTATACAAGTTCTGGCTTCATAAGCAATGAAGAAACACGTACGTGCAATGGAAAAAAAATTTTCCAATCCTTGAAGGATGAGCCAATCTACCAATCCGTAAGTTTTTAGTAAAATACTTCATCTTTTATTAATAACTATGTTTGAATTTTGAGAGACAAACTATATGTCTGCATGAAAAGCCTGGGGGTAGTACCAGAGTTGGTACCACAACTGGTTTCCCTGTGCAGGGCTGTCACAAGATTCACCCGCAACATCTCACAAAAATTTATAGTGCCGCCTTTAGCTTTTCACTTTTGTCACCCTCAACATCAAGTGAGCTCAGCCATAACAGGTGTTACGGGTTACAGCCCTTATGACAGCTTTACTATGAAATAAGTGACTAAGGCTACTTTTGCTGTCTACTTTTACTGTCTTCTTTTGCCGTTGTTATTTTTATTTCATTTAATAACTAAAGATTAGTGTTAGTTATTATGACTAGTTTTCTTTATACTGTGTTGCAGGATGGCCATCATGGAACACTTCTTCTATGGGTGCCCACCAGTTACCCCCTTGTCCACCCTCACTTGGTGGAGGACCTGTCCATTCTAACGACTCCTGACAAGGTTCGCAAACCTTCCACCACTCCCTGGTCACAGGGTCTTTTCCTATAGCTGCCATATCTTTGTCAAGGTCATCTCCTAAGATAAAAGATCATCACAAATGCATTAACTTTACCAACTATCATAGTTAAAGAGTTTCAGTTTAGAACGTCTGACTATAGCTTAAGAGGTACGAATGTGCTAGTCTTGCCAAAAGTCAAAACAACTACATATGGTCTTAGTTAGATATGCTGCAGCGAGATATTGGAACTAGCTTCCTGATTCTTTTAGGAGAGCCACTAATCTGAAGGATTTTAGATGTTTAATTTTTTCCCATAGTTTCATAAATTAGATGTTTACTATTACCACCAGTTTGTGTTTTTATGTTAATAAGTTTTTTATGCACGATATTGTATGGTGTAATTCATCGGAGGTACTAGCCTTAAGAGACCCCCTGTTTTTCAAGTGTTGCAAGTGACCACCTCCCATATGTCACCAGCTGCAGTATTTTGAGTGGTCACTTACAGGAGGTTTGACTGTATTTTGATTAATAGTTGACTGATTGATTAAAAAATTGGTTGATTGATTGTCTGAATGATTGACCAATAAAATGAAAGTATAATTTTTTTTTTATTGAATATTGTTACTGTCATGCAGAGACAACATTTCCACTATCACACTCACTTACTTAAGTAGAGGGGTGAGTGGTTGAGCAGTTAACACCTCCAACTCCAGATCTGGAGGTCTGGGGTTCAAGCATCGCCCATCACCTTGTTTATCACACTACACCCAGGTGTAAAAATGGATACCGGCGACATACTACTGAGGGGTAACCCTCAATGGACTAGCATCCTGTCCAGGGGGAAGTAGCAATGCTCCTAGGCATGCTTCATGCTAAGGAAACCAGGATAACCACTGGCCATTTGAGCCTTTGGCTTGTGTGCACCATTACCTTACCTTTTAAGGCTCAGTCAATTCCAAGAATGACCATCCACCCCCCGCCCCCCTGCCCTTCCCCATGAGCATTTGTCAGCCATTTGTCATTGTGAAGCACCCTATGCAAATCACTCCAAGCCGCTAGTTATAATTATTGCAAAGAAGATCACATTGAACTGATTAACCTCAATGACAGAACTATAAGTTGGAATTTTAATAACAACTTTCTTATTTTTGAATGATTAACAAACAAAACATTGATTGTTTTTCCTCCATGTACGAGCTGATCACAATGGCAGGAGGCAGTTTCTTAGACAGATGGAAAAAATACTGTTGGGTAGGGAAGCAACAGAGCAAAAACCACATATACCTTTTTAAAACATAGGTATTCAAAATATTCTTTAGAAAGTTATCTAAAATAGGTATATTTTTAGCGAAATATTGAAAAAGGAACAACGTTAATGGCTTCTAGAAGAATTGACAAATACCCCACCCCCAGGTAGGGGAGCCCGAGGGGATGGGCATGCTTGGAATTAACTGAGCCATTACCTTACTTGAGTGTTAAATACACAGAACAGACATCAAGTCATGCGGTCTTTACTTTAAAGACTTAAACCTTGTCTGGACAACAGAGTTTGAGGATGTGGATACAAGTACTGATTGAAAAGTTGGGTGACAGTAATATGAGCTGATTGATTGATTAATTGATTGATTAATTAATCGATTGATTAATTGATTGACTGACTTAAATTATCTATTTATTGATTGGTCGGTTGATTGATTGACTGATAATTTCAAACACTTACCTACGTATTCCATATGAGAAAACAACAAGTGATGGTATTTATCGTAGTAAATTGTATAGTTTCGTATATTGCTGTCATAAATTCTCTTAAGCACCTGAAAAAAGACAAATGGTCACCTTGTTAATTATTAAGACTGGAAATTTTTGTGAACTTACAATTACAAATAGCCAAAGGACGTATTTTCACCTCTGGCCATACAGCGGCATGAAGCTCCTTATATTTTTCATACAATTCTGGCTTCAACTTTATAACGGATCCCAACCTTTTGCCAATTTTAGGGCTAGAACTATCGGCCATTTTCACAACGAGTGGTTACGTTCAGAGTCGACTCTTCGAATGGCTTCGTTTTACACAACGTAATCACCTACCTGGCAATCACCTGTTTTGGTAGGTACTTCATATATGATTCCTATAGTGTACTAGGACTCGGCGCCGGCGATCAAAATGGCGGACTGGTTAAGTTTATTCTCCGCTCTCATTATAGTGGGATGCTTTCTCCTTTTAGCTCGGTTTATTGTTAGTCTTGGCGTCATGGAAGAAGAGGCCATGTTTAATTTGAATCTTCCACGAAGAGAAATTCCCTCAAAGCAAATGATCGAGGTGAAAAATCCCTTTGATTTAAAACTGAAGTCTCTCCATTCGACTTCCACTGCTGATTCAGGTAAAAGGTAATCCTTGACAAGATATTACTATTTAAATTTTCTGTGATGTGCTGTTGAGATAGAGGAAGAGAAATTGAAACAAAGTTAAAATTTTCTTTCTCAAAATAGTAATTATGAAAAACCTATAGAAGAGCTAGAACAAAGAAAGCAAATTAATTAAAACATACAAAATAAACCTCTGAGACTTGAGACCTTATTGAGAAATTTAGACTTAAAAGTTGATTGTTTATGACAATCATTCAAGTATTATTGATTTTCTTCAAAGAGTATATTATTTGAAGAAAGACAGCAGAGATTCATTATGACAGATATTGGTCTGGTATGTGCAGGTGTTATAGAATTTCTTCTGAGTACAACTTCACCATGCTATTTGACTCTGTATTGGGAAGTAAGAAAGGATGCTATAGATTCTGTCTGTAGTTATTCACACCTTGAACAACAAACAAGTGGTTTCGATGATGCTGAGGATAGTGATGACGACTTGGATTTGGATGAGGCACCAATAATGACTGCGCTTCCACTGGAGCACTTCCTTCAGGGCTCATACAAAGAGCGAGGAACATCAGAATTGTATCCTTAAGTTAAACCTCAGCTTGAAATCCAATCCCATTGGTGCAACTATATAAGCAAATGAAACCGCAGAGTAACACAGAAAAACAATTTAGGACTAAGTGAATCTGCAATTCAGCCATTAATTTTAAACAAAAATTAATTTTTTTGATCACAATTATGATTACAGATAAAAGGAAGAGATAACATTCTTGGTTTAACACCAATAATATTATGAAATGTCACTAAAACTAAATTTGCAGAAAACACAACGATGGTTGTTATGTTTTAGATCCAGATCAGATGCTGAAATTTTCATGTCACGAACCTAATGCCTAAATTATTATGTATTTTGCAAACTTTTTAACTGAAATGAGCATTTTTCTCCTTTTCAATTTTGTTGTAGCTGGAATTAAGATCAGCTTCTGAATCAGCTCAGCTAAGGAATTTTATTAATAATTCAAATTAATCTGGCTCATAAAAAGTTTAGCATCTGAACCAGACCTTATTAAAATAACATAATAGAAAGACAGAAAGAAAGCTTATATAGCAGACATAATAGTATTATTGTTAAAGTATTAAGGCACAATCCCTACTGCCCCATTGCACTGTCCCATTTATGATTAAATCTGAGTTGCTACTAACCAATCAGACAGGTTATGTTTTATGACTAGTTTGGTCAAAAGCACAGGATCTCAATGATGGAATTGATTAAATGGTAGAATGCAAGAATCATTATACATTTTGAAATCTTTTCTAGAGAGCCTTCACATTGTAAACTACATGTAACTCAGCTAAAAAATCTTGGCATTTACCACTGAACACTCCAATGCTATACAGGACACCCAAGTACCAACCTACACAGATATCCCAGAATAAACTATGTGTTATTAGGTATCCTCCAACTTTGATGACAAAACCTGAAAATTAATAATTGTTAAAGGAAACCAACACTCAATCATTTCATGGTGTTTGATTTTTCACCCTCTCTTCATAAAAAAAAAAAAACTTCCACTGGGAGGCGTTGGTAGGAGGAGGGATAGTGTAAAGTTGAACGAATGTTTGGCTAGGAACATTTCATCCTTAACTGAATAACTTCAGCTACGACTCAGGTGTAGATCATACAGTAATAGCTGTGCCTCCAACAGATCTAAAAATTGCATCACTATCAAGTCACCCTTCAGAAGGCAGTAACTCAACATATTCGCTTATAGTGACTGTAGAGATGTGTCGGAATGATGAACAGGGACCACAACAACTCGCAGATATTGTAAGTTATTCAGTGTAGAAAGTTACCATAATGTAGCAATAGTGTGGAAATGGGGTAGCCAACCGAAATCACTAAACTGTTAGAACCCCCCCCCCCCCCCCCAAAAAAAAAAGATTGTTGAGATGACTTTTGTTTAGTTCACATGAGCATTGCAATCACCCTGTTTGGTCATGATTGTGTGACATTCCTTTCCTTTTAAAAAGGCAATTACTGGTTTGTGCTTCAAATGCTCTAAAACTACCAGGATAGAACTCTGTTGAAATATCTCTGCCTCTCATAATATCATGAAACATTACTGACTTCATATCTTTTCCAGTTATTGATTTGCATCACTGAAAAGCTCTTGCATAAGTATTCATGACCATTTTAAGCACAAACCATTGTTATTGCCTTACACAAAAGGGAGGAAAATAGTAACTTGAGTGACGCAGAAATTCTAATGTGTATCATAATTTTCTTTGGGTTGCCAACAGTTACCTTATTATTGGAAATTAATTCTCCATGGAATGAGGGTATTGGAAATAAACACAACATAAATTTACACGAATTTAATGGAAAACAACTTTAGAATAACGGAAATTAATGTGAAAGAGAGCATAACATTTCAAAATGAAGGAAAGTTATTAATGCGACATTTACAAAGAAACAAAACAGAAACAACAGACAACAGAAACGAAGTTAAACACATAATCTTAAGAAGAAAATTTGTTTGTGGTACTTCCCCTAAACGTACGAAGGGGTTCAAGCAAAGAAAATGTGGCCACTTCCATGGTTCTTCACAGTTTTACTGATACTGATTTTTCTCAGCTATAGGCCTTATTTTGTTGGAAAAATAATGGCATGGCCAGGCCTCTCTTCCAGATCAATCACCAGGAACTTTAAATAGCAACATAGTCATTCACCTTATTCCAAAATGGTGGCAAACAAAGTTATTCTTTTGTCTTCATGATAACTGGCCCTCAATGCTTCATTTGAAGGTTAAAGTTCTTTAGAATACTCTAGATGCAATCAAGGCAATGAACCAGGGTGAATGAGGGCTAAGTGACATGAATACAAAAGAAACGTTACTTTGTAATAGCCAAGGCCATTTCTGAGCTGCTCCAAGCCACTGGTTTGAAGCGAGGCTAAACGCAAAGCCATTGATTTGAAGATTATGTTTTTTTCTCATGCAAGTGAATCTCATTTTCACAAGAAAGGTTTTGCTTGAGCTCTTGGCCTCATTTCAAAAGTGAGAGTTTTTGGAACTTGGAAATGGCCTTTTAATATAGCCATCATTTTGGCAAATGAGGTGTATAAAATTATATTTTGAAAGACGTTATCAATGTCACTAATATTAATTTGATATTATTGCCAATGTTATCTTTTGATATTATTGCTGATGTTACCTTCTCTGACCAGGGGTCAATTTGATAAAACTTTTACTGGAGTAATTTACAAGTGTAGCTATTGTTTAAGGGTCCAAAAACAATAGCTACATGTCTTGTAAATTACACTTGTCAACATTTTAAATTGACCCCAGTAGAAAGTGCCACAGTATTTCATTTTCCCTTTTTCTCTCAGGTTCTTCCGTCTTCCTTGTATTTCTTGTGATACTGGAGGCATAATTATTATGTATTTTATTATTTCTACATAGGTGGCTCTTATGACAGCAGTTCAATTATCCAATGTTTCAGCTGGTAAACTTACCAGCAACATAGTGATGCAATTTGTTCAGACTGCGGAAGGAAACATATACAGTATGAAGGTATAATCTTTGCTCCAGTACTTAGCTAACTTCCTAGTCATGCCAGTGTCAAACTATTGTAAGTTTATAGTGGTACTTTTTGATGCTGGAAACAAATCGAGCACTGCACATTGATGAATGAAGTACCTGGAGAAATGGATGGTGGCCAAGTGGTAACCACCTTGAACTTCAGATCTGTAGTTCCCAGTCCAGGTCTTGCCATTTTGTTGGCACTTTCCTAAGAAACAAAACTTTCTCCACTTTGTCTCTCTTCATGCTTGTGTATGTATAAATCGTTACCAGCAAGATCATGCGGGGGGAGGGGTAACTCTGTAATGGACTGGCATCCATTCCAAGGGGATTGGCAACATTTCTAGTGCTTTACGCCACAGAAACTGTTTTAACTCTTTAAGTTCCAAGAAAGACAAACTTCAATTATATTTTCTTCTCTTTATAAAGGATGCATTTTACTGGTTACCTAGTAAAATTGATAGCTTAGCTCGCCATGACTGTGATTTAAGCGCACAAACTGGTATTGGGATAGCCTGGAATCAATTTTGGACTTGCTCCAACTCTCTGTCAGTTTCAATGTCCAAGATGGCCTGAGGGCATTAGTCCCAAGAATAGTATCATTGAACTCGCTCTGCTTTGCAGGCTAGCATTTGGAACCACTTATTATTCTTTTCTTTTCTATTATTATGTTATTATTTATTTATTCGTTTATTTTATTTGCTCTTTCTGGTTCATCACCTACTTTTTTTGTAAAGGTAATTATTGGTAATATAGTGGCCAACTAGAAAACCTAATGGTTCACTTGGCCATCATACTCAAACTCTCATATTAATTTTATAGCAACATTTTTCCTGTAAACACCAATCAAAGCCTGTAAACTATTAGTCAAAATATTGAGGGAAGAATAAACTTAACTGAACTGAACTGAACTGATTTTTGCCCATGCTAATTAATATGTTACTTCATTAATTTGAAAGTAACAGGTAACCTTAGTGGTTTGTTCATTTTGTTTCCACAGAAACTGTTCGTTGTAGAGAGTGATGAGCCATTAGAAATGCAGTCATCATCATCAACTCAAAGAACAGCAACTTCATCGGCTGGAGTTGAAAATTCAACTATTTCATCAAATCAGTTGACAAATGCGGTGTGCATCATTTGCCGAACACTTCCAGTCACCCGTGCCTTTCTTCCCTGTAGACATGCATGTGCATGTGGACTGTGTTGTCAGCAGTTAAGCTACTGTCCAATGTGCCGATCACTTATCCAGTCCTACTTCATAGTGCAGAATGAAACATTTATTGACAATACTGAGTCTGGTACTAGCTCTGAACTAAAGGGAATGTCTGTTGGAGAAATATTAAGAGGTGTATTTTCTGCAAGCTAGTCCAGAAATTACTTCAAGTTGGAGTAGAATAATATTGTATCCTCATGTCATACTTACTACTACACTCCACTCTTGACAGATCCTCTATTTTCCTAAACAAATGCTTGTCATGAGAAGTGGGAATGTCAAAAAAAGCAAGCAACCCCCTCACAAGGGAAACTGTCAAAAATCATTATTGACATCAAGTCCCCTAGAGGCCATGTACTTGTGAAAGAAAAGTTTTTGTTAATGACAGTTTCCATAAGTGACCACTCAAGAGTCAGCACTCAAATAAAAGCATTTAAACTTTCTGGTCAAATTTATTTTATTTTATTTTATTAGCTTCGCCAAAAAAAACAAACAAACAAACAAACAAATAGAGAGAACATTGGCAGGGACACTGCAACAGCTGTGGCCAATTACAGCAGGCGGGCCTGGGTAATACATAACTGTTAACAGTCCGTTACTTTAAATTATTATTCATTAAAAAATGTTACTTCATTACTCCAGTTAGTACCGGTTGGCTCAAATTCCCCAGCTAATCATAACTATGACAAAATTCTCAAATCTGATTGGTTATCAACTGCCCTGATTTCAGCCTTAAAAAGTACAGTTTAATAGGACAGTAACACCATCATGCGTGCACTTAAATGTCTTTTTTTTTTCATTGCTAGCAAAAAAAATCTTGGAATTGCTTGTGTTTTGATTTAAAAAGAGACATGTACATCACAAATTTTGTTAAAGTTCTGATTAACTGGTAACAGAACTTTGTGTCGTCCAATTCTGTAATCATACTCAGACTCCTGCTCGGACTCCCATTACGCGGTTGTCTGATTTTGTTGATCACTCTTATGATTACAGACCGAATTGGACGTCACTCATTCCTGTTACCATTACTAATTGTGTCAGTAACAGAATGCTTGAATTTGATTGGTTCTTAACGGCAGATATTTATAGCTTAATTTTGCTGTCGTAACTCCAAAACTGTCTGATTTGACTTGTCTGATAACGAGGAGCTTGTAATCGGACGGTTAAAAAACCAATGAAAATCAAGTGGCAAATACCACTAGCCAATTAAATTTAACTACATAGCTCATGATACCCAATCAAAATCAATGAAAAAATGGTGATCAGGTACTAAGCTGTCCAGCTTCAACTGGAAAAGAAATATGGATGAAACTAACTGGTCCAATGACTTTTATTCAGATGATTTGGAACCTTTCTCTTGCATTGATAAATATTCCAAGACTAAGTGGAAATAGGACTTTGTGTCATAAAATTCATTGGTAATCGGCACACAATTTCAAATCGGCCTTGCACTTTACTTGCCCAATTACTCCCTGAATTGTACTCCACTCAGTCCTATTGCCATTACTAATCCTTCATAACCATCTAGCGTTGACCAAATTTGGTATATGTTTGTGATATCCAGTAACTTATGACATCAATAGTACAGGATTCACAAGGAATAGGGATGGCAGTCAAGAAACCATAGTGACAAGGTTGCTTAAAATGTCACACATTTTGCAAAGAATTAGCCAACTACTGCTGACATAACATAAGAGCAGCACAAGTACAACTTGAGGGATGACAACTGCCATTATTTGAAGAATATCAGCAAGACTAAACATCTCTTTATAATATCCTGAATTTACAGAGGAACAGACAAATGAAAATGGAAACTTAACGTCGATCAAGGTATGCATCTCTTTAAAATATAAACTATTTTGAATCTTAAGATCTGAAGAATTATTCCTCAGATCATATTTAACATGATCTGAAGAATATTAAGGCCACATTAGCCTGAATTTCAGCCATCACCTTGAGTTGTTAAGGAGACCCCTAAAATTCAGGCTATAATTAACAATTTTATTATTCCATGAGTGCGCATTGGATATGAGTTGGCTATAATCATCTATCTCATATCCATCAAGCGCAAGTGGAATAACTCGAGAATTCTTCCCGCCTTTATTAATTTTTGTAAGAACAACCGATTTTTAGCTTGGTTTTAATTTTGAGCAGACGTGTACAGTTACCATAATTGGAGAGCATGGTATAATGGCTCATAAACCATGATGGCTAAGGCAATCAGAGCTCTAGAATTACATTATCCAATCATTCAGTTTTTTTAATAATCTCGTTTAGGAATTATTGGATTCGGTTTTCATAGTGATCTGAAAAATTATACAGATCAAGAAGGATATTATCTGCTGAGGCCTGATAACACACTCCTTGATCAGCCACTGCATGAGAAATGAGCCTGGTGGGATTACCATAATGTAATAGCGATGGGGATGCTTGTCGGAAAATTGAAATTTAACCCCTAAGTGAGACCAATGTGGGTGTGGGTCAAGCTTAAACTGACCCCTAAAGGAAATTTTTTTGTGGTCAGTGTTGTGGCTTTTTTTGTAAATTCTTTTTGAAGAGCCCTAAGCAATACCCGAAAGAGAAAATGTAGTGACTTTCCATCCCGAAAGACTCAAAGTGAGACCAAAATCTGCAATTAACACCCCTAAGGAGATGATGAGCATCCCCCGTCACCCCCCCAGGGAGCAGGTTGGCCTCTTACCTCATACACCCATCCCATTCCCTTTACCCTGCAGCTCTGTTACCTATGCAATAATAACTATTTTGGACCTTCAATCACTGGTGGTTTAATTGAGGGTAGCCACTTAATTGAGGTTCAGTTATAGTTACTTTAATTAGCCCCTCTGATCGCACACAATAACACAACAGGTTTCATTTAACAACAGTTTATTGCAGTTACTGCAAAAAGTTAACAATAATTGTACGTAGTACTATTTTATATAACATTTTCTTTTCCACGGCACTGCATCTTTCAAGTTAACCACAAATTACCAACAAGTCAAACACCAGTCAAAACGCATATTAAAGTGAACGTATTTGTATACAACAGTCACTGGAGATGTCTCCTTTTTAGCAGTTATAACAGAGGTCATAACCAGCATACCTACAGGACACACCTTGTTAACCCTTTAAGCCCTAAGAGTGATCACCATCAAATTTCTCCTTTTAATATCACTTCTTTATAAAACAGTGGTCATGAGAATTGAGGATATGATCACAGAAGATGAATCTAATTGACACTTCAACAAATTCTCCCTACTACTTCTATTGAAAACGTATAGGGATAACAAATGAGAATTTGAGTTTTGATATTAGGGTTTAAAGGGTTAAGACAAATGGGACAGTTACAGCTTATTATCTCAAGGGCCCTATAAAAAGATTCTTGCTGGTTTCAAGGAGTTGCTCTTCTGAATGCACAGGGCAGACTGTTTGATTCTTATGCCTGAAATGGTTTGATAAAACCAAACCATTATTTTTGAATGTGCTCAAAGTGGAAGAGGCATCGGAGAGGGTGGGAAGATTTCTGACGCATGGGAGGCGGCCATAATATTGATTTCTATTGACTGGTGTGCCCTAGTAAGTACAATAGTTTTGACTGTTCACATTGTCATAAAATATGACCCATAGGGTCTCTAAGTTATAAGTAGACCCTTTCCTACCAGGCAATCACAACACAGTCAAACCTTTTTTGTCATCACTTAGTAACAGCAAAAAGCCTTCCGGAAAGTGTTCCTGATAGCTTCAGAGAAAAAATACTTGATTGTTTGGAAGGAACGGGTCTTATCAATCTTATTAACTTTGTAACTTTTATAGAAATCTGAATTCACTTAAACTACTAACTAAATGGAAGTAACGCAAGATTTTTATCATGACTATAGTAGAATTCCACTCCCAACACTCGCACAGCAAGGTTAAGAACATGGAGAACTTAAGTTTCAATCTGTTACTTCCTGAATGATCTTGAAAATTATTAATATAACTAGAAGGCTTAACATTGTTTTAAATAATAAATTACATTGGCATTAGTGCAGTATAGGTGAGTTTGGATGTGCATAAGACAACCATGAACAGATTAAAGAAATAGATTTCGTCTTGGAACTGTTTTTCAATATTTAGACTTATTTTAAGTTAAAAATACATAAAGGTCAAACAACTGACCAAACACTAAGAAAAAGGTTTTGGGACAACTTTGATCTTGTCCATGCACATGGCTTATGCTGGCTTTTTGAGTTCAGGTTGAAATGGCAGACAAAAATGTAAACACAACTCATCTTTCCAATGGAGTTTTCGCATGTTTGCAATGCCTATTTGCAAGGGTGAAATCTAATCAAATTCCACTTTCATAGAAAAAATAAATAGGGTTTAATTAACACAAACAGGAATTTTGACGTTTAGTGAAAATTGCAAAACCTATCTCAGAGTAAGAACTTTCTGGTGACCGATCTCAACACAATTGTCTCCTTAGCTCTTAAAATTAATAAGCAGCAGTCATGAATGTAACAAAAATCCACACTTATGTTGCTGAATTTCTATGAAATATTGAACTGGTAGAAAAGAAAAACGGAGCATGTTCACAAAACTTTACAAAAAATTAATAAATATACTTGCAAACTTGACTGTTGCCATTAACTAAGAAATTACATTACCAAAATATTGTATGTTAGGAAAAGTCAGAGTTTGTTTTACAGGGGCCGGTTGCAAGCATACAATGTAAACTTGGACATAACTGCTGTTGTCTAGAGCGCATATAGCAGTTATTAAATAAAGAGTTTGATTAGTCCAAACAATGCGCATTAGTTCCACCAGCACTAAGTTTAAGCAACTTAACAAGGATTTAGACAGTCTCTGTAAAAATTCTTTGTGAAAGCAGGCTGTTGTGTATACAATCCAAAAAGGGTTGGTTGTGCTTCTGATAATACTTTTTTAAGACAAAAAATTTAGTTCCCCAAAGTGCTTTATGTGTTTCCTAGTAATGTTATTTTCTGCTAAAATCCAATAATTATTATAATGCTCATTCAAAATTTTTTCTCCTTAACATAACAGCTTGGCAGAATTTCAGGCATGCATTTTGACGGTGGGTCAAATCAAATTGCTAAACTGGATACACTTGATTATGCGATTTGTTCTTTCATTACAGTAATTTATGACCAGCATTAGTTTATTTGACTGAAAAATGAAAGGTCTTTTTTAAAATGCCAGCATTTTTGGTCTAGATAACTTCCACCAGTTGTGAGCAAAATCTGCCGTTGTTATTGCGCACCTTAGAAAAGCCTTGTACAGTTTCAAACTTTAAATGCTTTGTATAAAAGCAATAACCCGTATGAAATAATCACTGGCGCATCACACAACGACAATATTGCTATTGGTTTGTACAATCAGGTAAGCATGACATTCAAGTCAACACCTAGATTGCAAAAGGAGTCCAAGAAAAGACGACTAAATGGCCCGCCTTTGATAAAAATCTTAATTCTCAAGATAACATCGCTTTCTGTGTTCATTAATAATATTAATACTGTTATGAATATATACTTCAAAGAATTCAAACTCTTAAATAAATAACAAGTACATTAGAGTTATAAGTAAATGTGTTAATGATTTATAAAATGCCTACAGGGGGAAACAGAAATAATATAATAAAAAGGAAATGAGCCGATTATAAGTCTTTTCAAAAGTTTTCTTATTATTAGAACTACACACTGAAAGCTGAAAGTGGTCTGAAGGTTGTTAGTTCTACATCAACTGCTTAATTCTAGTGAGTGATAAAATTATGACAAAAACTGTTGGAAGACCCAAGTGATTCTTGAATGATTGTGGAAACAAATCCACAGCATGGTTTTTGCTAAGAAGCTTACCAGTTACTGATGACCACTTCGATTGTGTTTTCAAAGTTCTAACTAATTACAACAATGCAGTGCTGCTTGAAAGTTTCAGAAGTAAACAATTACAACTTGTAAGAATAAATAACCACATTGAAGCTTGGACAACACAACATTAGGTTCTATTTTGGCACAAGATCAAGGAAATAGATAAAAGCATAAATAACCTGTTTAATTTATCAAATAGAAAGTTCAATTTCGGCAGTTAACCTGGTACTTGTAACTTTCTTTTCACACAGAAAAGAGACAACAAAAGTTGTTCAAGTTTAAGAGAAAAGTATTGGTAGCTTTTGTGGTGCAAAAATTTATAGCCAGAGATGAAAGTTTATTAAAAAGGAACAAGTCCAGACAATAACAAAGTCTATCTTCTCGGTATCAATTTGTGTCCCAGACTTTTTAAATACTGGATCCCCTCCGTGAAATCTACTTCCATTGCATCACCTTGATATCGGTACCCAACCCAAGTGAAAGCTTTGGTAGTGAAGTTGTGTGTATAATAATAAACTCTTAATGACTGGTCCTTCGGGAAAAAATTAATTTTGTTTCCCGAGTCGGAGCTGTTATATAGCTGGAAATAGTTTCGAAGCTGGAAAGTCATTACATCTCGCTGTAACAGGGGTAGTTGGTCAACATTTGCAGGTAATAGTGCACTGTTACCCTCTGACGTCATAGATTTTGCAATGTTGCCTGTGGGAAACAGTTTTATCATTAGACATCATGTGACCTCGAAGTAACCAATGAGAGCATGTGCGTTGCGAAAAAATTTCCAGCTATAATTATAACATAGCCTGAAAATGAATTCTTTATTTTTTGGGATTTTCAAAACTTGGTGAAAAAGCTATGATGACTGAAAAAAATAATGATTTAAATTAACAACACAAAAATCCTTACAAAAACAGAGGCTTAGTTTATACTGCCCTCCCATCTGGGCTGACAGTCTATTTACACACTAACAAATGAGTTCAGAAACTGTTTAAGACACCAATCACAATCATAATGAAAATAACTATGCAAGCCTTTCTCTTGTCTTAAAATGACAATAACAATTTATTATTAACAATATTCTTTTTTTGACTTTAAACTGCATGGAACAAGGTAATGCAACTGTCAAAATGTGATGAAAAAAGATGCAAAAAAATAAATTTCAGTACCTCCATAGAAAGTCAGAGTACTGAATGAAGAACTTATGTACAAGTTTAACAAACACATTAGAATGTGCTGTTTATGAAATTTTCATAAACAGCGGGAGTGTAACTATCTAACCAACACTGCAAACGTTGTGTGGCACAAAAAATTGCTACTGTGGTCATGTTGGAGATCATGACATTTCAAACTTATCTTAGATGAGTACCGGTAACAAAACAAAACAACCTTATAAACAACAACAAGATAATTCAACCAAGGCAAATCAAGAAAGAATGCAAGTCTTGTAAAAATATTTGACTGCGATGCATGTACAAAACACAAAAAACATTAATTTAAACATAATACTGCCTGCTTAAATAAACTACTCTACACTTCTATCAACTGCAGTAATCTTGCACCAAAACTAAGACTATTATTCACACAATAATTATTATTCATAATTAAACTTGTCCACAAATTTTTTTTGGCTTTTTGCTACCACCATGCGAGCTTTGATGTAACTTTCTATAAAACAATATTTACCCTCTATGAGGTTTGTAAGATGCAATAATTATGGCCCATTTATATAACTTTATTACCCCTTGGCTGCATAATATTTGATGACAATCCTATGGTCGGTTATAACTGATTTCAACAATGGTTACAATATCTTGTTCTTAAAGCAACTTGGTCTTTTATCCCAAGGTTTTGCAGACTATTTGTACTCAAATGAACGGTCCATTGAATCTGCAAAACGATGAATTATCTCTACATTAGAACAATTTTACATGTAAATTAACACCAGCTATAATTGGATGATTTTTAGATAGACAGATAGAAACCTTTATTTCGATGGGGTAGCTCTTTCAGTTTTTGCACAAAGTAAAAACTGCTATCAACAGAGGCCCTAAAGCTACAGTGAAACCTTGATAATATTCAAGGTTCTTCTGTATCACTTTTCCTTTAACAGTTTCAAAATGTTGTCACTTGTGATGAAATGCTTGAAAAATTATAGGTGGCCAGTGTGGCAGGTGGTTTTTGATGTGTTTTCTGTTTCTAGTTCATGAAGAAAGAGAGAAAATGGTGGGGGAGGGGGTGAAAGGGAAAATGCAGAGAGAATAGGGCTGTAGTAAGATGAACATGGAAATGCTGTTTGCTATTACCAGTCATTACATTTACCAAACCACTAACCAGAAAGTGCATGCTCTGTAACACTGAGACAGAGAGACTCCAGGCCATCATCAATGGGCTCTATGTCAGCTGAGACTAAAGAGAAAATAACTAAATTAGTTCAAATAATAATATCATAATTATGACATTAGTGATAGATACTAGTTGCTAAATATCTAGCCTGCATCACCGACAAAACAAAACTCTGGCTGAGTCTGTCTGCCAAACAGTGTCAAAATACTTGTTCTATAGGCCCCCATCTATGTACCAGGATTTGAGTACATGCCATGATTGGCCCATTAAAAAAGTCAATGTCGAATTGGCAATCAAGATGAACAGTAATTTGCGACACACTTCTGGTTATTTGTTAAATTCATTGGGGACCCAAAACAAAGGATCTTGGGTTAAGATATTACGTCTGCGAGGCAGGCTACTAAATACCAAGAACCAAAAACTTGCAGTTAAGTTAGAAGGAGCTTTTTGCTAGACTGATTTGGCTGCAAAATCTTTGCCCGTTGTAAAAACAGTTGCTTTGTCATGACAAAACAATACATCTAGATTAGCAAACCAACATCCTTTGCATAACACTTTTTGGTGTACATTTCTTTGTCACCACTACATTACTATGATGTGAAATTTTCTAATTCACATTTTATAGGGGACTTGACCACAAGATAAAAATTTTTCTCTTTCTTTTTCTGAACCTTGATAGAGTGATTTAGAATACGAGTGACAAAGTTAATTTGAAGCTGTGTAACCTCCCTTTTGAGTTATGTTTTCTCTACCATCTCTGTTACGGGTACTTAAGCTTGCTTATATAAAGAAGATCTACATACGCTGCTGTGGTAAGACAACACTTGTCTGTTGGGTTGGTTTAACAGGAAGTGACTTTGTTCTTCCAACAACAGCATGTGCTCTTACCTAACAGAAAAGCAACATCAATTAGTAACTCAAAATGCACTCTGCCAGCAGAGTCTTTCTTTTGCTCGTTCTATTTTAGCGCACTCAGGAAAGACTCTGCACAAATCAAGTAAGATCTCTGTCGAGCATGAGTGGCTAGCCTGTGAACAGTCACTCTGTTTGGGGAAAGGGTGAAAAAATTGCGAGGAGAGGGAAGGGAGAGGGTGAGAGCCTGGTGACAAACATTTGGACCGCTATTCCACCTTCTTCCCCTTCAAACAGTGAGCCTGTTCACAGGCTAATGCATGGCATATTGGCTCGGGTTATGATCACCAGTTTATTAATAACAGATGCTCGTACTCAATGAGCTCACAATCAACGTCAAGTGCAAGCACTTGGAAGGGGCGAACAAGTTTGACTATTGCAGAAGTTTGGGCTGTGCCGACTTCAAAGGTTTTTCTCTTCCTCACTCAAGGAAAAAATGTCAATTCTAATAAAAATTGACAAAAAAAATTAAAGGTGAACACTGATTCAGCTTACCAGCCGTGGTTTAGAGTGCATTTGTGTCTCAGCACTGTTGCTACTTCGAAGCTGACCAGCAGAATTCTTTGCAGCATTACGAGGTGAGCCTCTATGGCGTTTATTTATGCCCCCTGAACCTGCAGAAGGTCCCATGTTTCCCCCAATGGAGTCCCCTGAATTATGTCCCATGTTGTACCATCTAGACCAAGAATAATAGCAACAATTTAGATACAATGATAAAAATGCCACCGATCCACTTTAAAGCAGTTTAGTGTTTTAAGTGAGCAACTCAACAACACAACACTGGAGGTAGCCTGCGAAAACAGCCATCTCCCCTTTCTCCTCCATGCTAGGGGCATTTCCCCAGGAGGGACGTCTGTGCCTCAGAGACAGAAATTCCATACTGATGACAAAAATAAATGTCTTCATAATTAATCTAGTAGTCCTTTCAGTCCAAATGTGCATTTATCGATTTTATGTTTCTACTGGTCGATTATGGCTCCAGCAAACTCAAATCCTTCTTCTAAAGTGGATGTATTTCACAAATATTGCCTGTTTTGTAGCAAATTCATCGCATTTACATCTGACCTTTGTGACAGTTTGTTATTTGACTGTCGTTTGTAAAGAATAGCTAAAACAATATAACTACTACGTCGACCAATCAGAGCTCCTGACAAGATTGTGGACAGATTTTACGTCATCAGCATGGAATTTCTGTTGGTGAAGGAGCAGACGTCCCTCCTTACTAAACATCCTTAGCGGAAAGAAGAAGGGGGAGATGACTGTTTTTGCAGGCTACACTGGAGGTAACCTAACAACTATACCACAGGTAAGCTTCTCAGTCACACAACAACAAAATAATGCAACTCAATCAACAATACCACACGTGACTGACTCAATAAAACATCTCCAGAGGCAACCTATTTAATTACACAACACCACAAGTTACCCAGATTCAGATTTCAGATTTTCTATTTTTTGCCCTGTCTATTACAAAAGATTACTAAGTAGATTACAATATATCACAAGAGCAGAAAAGAAAAACAAATAACATAAATTATGAAAGGTCAGTGCAAAAAGTAATACTTTTCAGTTGGTATATAATCGCTTTTGATTCTCACTGTGGATTTCAAATTTGAAATGGACATGCAAACCGGCAGGTCACGCCGCCATCATTATGCTAATTCACTCAATAACCAACAATACAATAGGCAACAAATTCAGTAACACATAGCCACTGGATCTTACCCCCTTTGTCGGTTTTCATGCGATGGTCGCCGTTGTCTCACCAGTCTCTGACACTCTTGTTTCCATGACTGAATTCTTCCTTTCTGGGAGGGAGTAAATGCCTGGCAGAGAAACCAGATTTCAAGATTGTTATGTCCACCCATTTCATGCTCTTTGGGCCATGTTTTATTACTGGAAATATTTTAATAGTCAAATAATAGCTTCTTGCATTGACAGAAAACACAAAAAATTAATCCATAAAAGTACCCTCATTCTTCAGTAAAACATTTTTAATGTAACTGTCTTTTGTTCTTTTTTGGTTAGAAGCACCTCCTCAGTACTTGCTGTTAAAAAGTTAAGCTGTATCACAATATCCGAGTCATTACTTTGCAAATTTAAGTACAAAATTACCTTGAAATTCTAAGACCTCAAACTAATAATTTGGTAAAAACAGAAAAACAGCAACAGAGGCAAGAGTAAAAAATAAAATGTATGAAGCATGGTTTAGGATAGAAAAAATTCAAATCCTTGTCAGTAGCATTACCTCTAGCATAAGAACTCTATCAAGAAGCAGAAGGTAAGCATTACAGTGTTCCTCATCTGCTCTTGACACAAGAATCTGGGTGCAAGCTGATCAATGAGATAACAACAAAGAACAAAGCTTTAATGAATAAGTATAAAGTGTGTTCAAATGGTCACAACTGAACTTATTTCTGAATGTCACGAGTAAAACTTAATACCATTTGATTACCTATTAGAATGATGGGGGAAAGATAACTATGCTAGTGATAACGGTTTTTGACATCGTTATTGCATCAACAACTCCATGTGTTAAAAACTGCTTGTCGCTCAACACTCGAAATGGAGAGCTTGCTCGCAGGGCCAGCCTGGATCAACTCTAACATTGCTAGCCCACTCACCTTTACCCAAAACTCTTGTTATTCTAGAAGCTAAATCGTCAGGGTGCGGGGGAACATTTGGAGCTGGTTGATCAGCCGTCAGTGTTGGTGGGTAAGGCACATGGAGTGCTGCCTCCGGAGAAGAAGGGTTAAATGGTTTTATCGGTGTGATTAATATTTCTTTCAGTCCACTCAATACTCCTTGTAGTTTACCAGGTTGAAGTACTTCCTGGAAAAAAAAGTAACAGCAACAAAACAATATTGCACTTGAGCCTTTCCACTTTTCATTGTAGTTCTTTATGGAGACCTGATACCACCATCTTTGCTAAATTGTAAAATACCCCCCCCCCCACCCAATCTCTATTAAGCCCCCCCTCAAAACCCCCTGGCAGTTTAATAGAGGATTTACAGTAATTTGACACTGTGCCAGCTAATATTAATAGTGAATCAAAAATTTGCTATTTACTTAGAGGAGGGAGCTTATTTGGGAGAGGGGGTGTAATTAACAGAGAATTTACCATAACAACATGCTCATTCGAAGATGTACGCACAAAACTTGCTGCTAACACTAAATTTTGAAACTGCCTGTTACCATGGACTTCAATTACTCCTGTGAAAATCCTGTTACCTTTTCCAGACGTGACAATGATTCTCCTCTTTCTGAGAGTTTTTTAATACTCAATAGAATCTTGTTCCTAGCTCCTTTGGTTACGCCCTGTTAAAAAAAATAAAATTCCAGTAAAAAATACTGACAACCTTAAGTAGTTTTTACTACAAACAATACAGCAGAGGCTGCAATTGCTTTTTCCATCATTTTTTCTTTTTTAAGTCCTGCTGTCAATTTAAGTCTTCCTTCCTTTCTCCTTCGTTTTGAGTTTGCTGGACTATTACCCAAATTCATTTGTATTCAAAAGCTCCTTAACGTTTCCAGACAAAAATATGAAACATAATTAAATTTTGAGGGCAGTTTTAAAGGTTAGTGTTAATCTCCAATTTTCTGGACCAAAATGATCCAAGCACCATTTTACATGTAGAGAGAAATGGTTCTAATATTTTTTAGCTATGCCACTCCACTGCTTTTTAAAACTGCTTGTTTATTTAGGGGCTGTTTATATTAAGGAAGAAAGAACCTGGAAGGTGAATCATCCTAGCACCATGTTTTCTGTAGTCAGTTTACAGTCAACTCCCTTTAGAGCGGACACTGTAGGGACCTTGAGTCAGTGTCCTCATTAGCCAGAGCCCATAGTAGTGGGAGTTGTTTTTCAGTCAAACATCTATAATTTATTTCTGCCTGGGATGTAGCTGCTGTCCATATTATCAGGGTACTCGTTATAACAGGGTGTCCGCAACCCGAGAGTTAACTGTACATGCAAAGGGTTGTTCATGTCCCTAGTGGCAAGATCTTCCTGGCTGAGTGAGAGGTAGGAAGATTCTAAAAAGGGAAAGGTCCTATCCCCATGTAGAAAGCTTTTGCTAGGACAATCCTAGAACTAGGGACAAACCAGACAAAAATGGCACTGGGTCGTTCAGTGGGTAATCACAGTAATAAAGGCTGACAATTTCGTTTAGCGTTCCCAAGAGCTGATGAACTGCCAGTTGCTGCTGAAAGGTAGTTACTATCGCAAGTAAAGAAAGCAGAAGGGCCCCAAATTCCATGTTTGTTTTTGTCACCCGCCATATTTTATTCCTTCTCTACTTGATAACCACACTGACCGACTGAAATTTCTGCATGTAAACCCATGATGAACTGCCAGTTGCTGCTGAAAGGTAGTTACTATCGCAAGTAAAGAAAGCAGAAGGGCCCCAAATTCCATGTTTGTTTTTGTCACCCGCCATATTTTATTCCTTCTCTACTTGATAACCACACTGACCGACTGAAATTTCTGCATGTAAACCCAACAAAAAGTTGTTCCACTTTCTAAGATCTTTCTGGTGCAAGGATCCTCCTCGTGCCACGTAAACAGCCCCTCAAGGTGATATCAGAACAAAACCTGAAAATGACAAATTACCTTGCTTTCTAAGTATTCCTCTTTGAGTCCAAGCATTTCTTCATAAGAGAGCTGAGAAAACAGACTACCATACTTGTGCAATCTTAGATTCTTCAACCATGATCCAACATCTGCAATTCAGAAGAAAAAGTTTTAATTCTTTCAAGCACTTACAAATGAAGACATAAATTACCAAGGAGTACCTAGCAGTGACTGCAGCCACAGAGTCATTTTGTTTGAGGTGGTCTGTAGATGAGATCAACAAAGAACCAGTGCAATAAGCAAGTAGTTCATAAAAGAGTCAAGATACTACCAAACTCATTCACACTGGTGCATTTGGGAAGGGTAGAGTTGCAAGAAATCAAAGCTTGGTATCAACCAAGTCTATCTAACCTTTCATGCCAGGACGTGCATCTTCATTAAAACTGCCTCCTCTCTGCCGACATCCATTTTCATCAAATTCACTTTCAAGCGATGACTGAGGTGACAGTGAGTGATTTAATCTATGAGGATCCACCGGAAAAGACTGGGACCTGCCCGGACGTATTTCAATATTATTGGTTTCCACATAATCTTCTATAATGGAGTCTTGAACATCAACAGGGGGTGGAGGGGTGAGTGAATTTGACCTGCTTTTCCTCATAGAGGATGAAACTGAAAGATGAGGTGATGGAACTGGAGGTGATTCAAATGAACCACCAAGTCCAGAGTCCACATGAACAAGTTGCTGATTTCGCCAGCCATTCATCCTGTTACGCATGTAGTTCTGCCTCACAAGATTCTCACAGCCAGTGTTGGGTAACACATCAGAGTTTTCTGATATACAAGAATTGGTAACATGAAGTCTCTCTTGAACACCAAGACTCTTGTCAAGTTGGCTCAGCCAGCTGTGAAGTGTTGTCCTTTCCTCGGGAGGGAAAGCAGGATGAACTACTGAGAGTGACAAGAGCTGTCGACATTCTTCTTGGTGAATGGAGTGTTCTACTGTATGGTGAAGAATCTTTGAGAGTAACTGAAGATATTGGTATCTTGCCTCATCATTCCGTGGGTTGAGTAATGGCAGATGCATCAAAAGCTGTTTAACAGCAAAATCTTTGCTTTCACGTAACAGACTGCTTAAGAACTCTGCAAAGAGATGTAATAACATTGGTCAACTTAAAAAATTATCAATTTAAGTACTAAGTAACTATAGATGTGATATAGTGTCATTGTTATCTTAGTGACCTTAGTGATTAGTAGGAATCGTTGTAAGAACTATAGTTATTTATTTATTTTGTATTGTTAGGGTTTTGTTGTTAGTGTTAGCTATTGGAGCTGTAAATTAGTTATTTTATTTTATTTTATTTTATCATCTCATGTATCTTTGTGTGGTTAATAAATCATTAAAAAAAATTATTAATTTACTCAATAATCAGATGTCCCTTACGCTTTACTACCAACAACAATTTGATATAACGGCCAACTCTCACACATTATATGCACAAGTCTCACATCTGTGAACTTAAGACATTGATCTCATGCATCAAAGACAATAATTTCTCACGCCTTAATCACAAATCCAGACAAATTTTTCTTTAGCACATGATTAATAATGAAAATTCCAATCAACTTCCCCAACAATATCCCAAAAAGGCACTTCATGATGACTTTCTGTCCTAACTGTATCACATGCTAACCTTCTTGCCTTTTACTAGTAAATAGCTGCGGAAGTGCTCAAAGGTTGTCAGAATATCTTTAATCATTTTTGGCAATATATTGAAGTCTTCCCAAATCTTCAGACGCTGTTGGGAGGTATTTGAAAATCCCAGTCATGACAAGACAAAAATCTCATGAAGGCACTTAACTCATAAAAGGTAAGTATTTAATTAATCCTTCAATGTGGAAGAATAATTACCAAATCATGAACAAAAGATCACGTCATAATGCGTTTCAACCCAGTATATAAATATATATATATATATTTTTAATTTTCAGTTTCCTTTGTCTGCTGGTCCTAATTATTTGTCAAAACGAATCTTATCAATTCTTGTTGTCTCCTCACCAAAATTATTCATAGTCATGAATAGTAATGATTAGGGCTAAGCTTACTTTTCACTGGTCTTCGGAGTGGGACAGTGTTCACTAAACTACCAGTACTTAGAGAATTAAAAGGTTTCTTAATTCAGCAATTTGTACCCTCTGAAAGGAAAACATTTGTCTTGACGGATGCAAATGTACAAAACAAAAACCAAGAGATAGGTGCAGTGACAATATTTCTGGTAAAAAGTCATCTATCTGTTGTATAAATACCCAAACATAAACCTATTCTAGGATCATAAAAAATTATTTTTTAATAAATCTTTAATTAAATGGTGTGCAATTTGCAACAGCAGCTTTGTTTTCTTTGCTCAGCTTTCACTTTGGCTTTTAATAGAGTTTATTTAGGGCACCTGCCATCTTTGCCTGTGCTTAAGGACCAATAGGATAAAAGCAATGTCATGTGGTATTTCAGGGGGCAAACAGGTGAAAAAAATTTGTAAATCATAGTTGAGTTTGTTTATTCCAGACAACAGAAAATGAAGAATATTTAACCTAAACATTTACATCTAATGGCAAATTACGGATGGAAGTGATCACTGTTACATTTTGGATGAAGTAGCAACCGTAGATGTCCTCACAGCAAACAATGGTGTCGTAAATCTTATCAAATCTTAACCTTAACATTTTGCATGACTATTTAATCATGGTCTCATTTTTAACTTGACCACGATTACTCATATTGGCAAATTTTATTACTTGCTTACCCCCTGAAATACAATGTGACATTATTTTCATCCCATTGAGCCTAAAACCATTAATTTCTTTAGCAGTACTTAAATTATTAGTGAGGAAAATGTTAGTAAAAAAGTGCTTGTAGTACTGTACCATGTTTAGGTACCCTAAAGAGGTTTCATCCACAGACTTGAAACTTCAAATAAATTACAAATACCTACTTACTACTTACTGTAACTGCAATTTTAACTTGAACACATTTCTAAACAAAATGTTACAAAACTTTGATATTGTTGAAAATCAAATGAATGAAAACATGACATCTATTAAAGAAATAACTTCGAGTACTTTTACCACGTGGTCAGAATAAATATTTACACTTTTTTCATTAAACCCTTCACAGAAGAATTCAGCCATGTGCACATGGTCTTGGCCAAAATAACAAGACAAAATTAAACAATGAAATGGAGAGATTGAATGCACATGATCCATTACTCAAAAATGGACAAAAAAAAACCAGACTAGCAGGTATGACTAACAACTAACTGCGCATAAATTAGTCTATTAACTTGTGTTATATTCAACTAAGCTCCATTGTTATGTTATTGTCTGATGTTTAGGCAGATTAACAATTACCAAGTTCACTGAAGGAGAAATTAAAGTTACCACACTACTATGGAATATTCCGGAAGGCTATACCTGGTGCACAATATTGATTTCAAACTTTCAAAGGTGTTTATACTTAAATCCAGGTTCACAAAGAATATATAATATTCAAAGTTTCTGACACACTGTAAATTTCAGGTATTTATGACAAATCCCTAACCAGAACCTGTTTTAATACCAGACAACAAAGAGCACTGTTTAAATTATTAAATCAAACTTATCTTTTTGAAACAAAAGCACTATTCAAGATCTTTTTTCAGCAGACACTATGGCAATGTAACTTAATATCATTTGTTCACTGAATGAAAATAATTTGCACTCAATATAAGCTATAGATCTTGCAGTTTGGTTCTGTGGATAAATTCCACAACCAGCGTTTTTTCCCCTTTTTTCCAACTCATTTTAACAATAGCATCACTCTGAATGCCAAGACAAGAAACAGTAAAAATTTATAACTACAAATGGTATACACTATGCACTATTCAAATCCAATCCCTCAATTCAATTAACTTATTTAAGAACAATATCATTCCAGATAATTCTGTTTAGATGGCTTTTTAGGTCAGTAGCAATACTACTCCTTAAAATAGGAAACAGGGTTCAAGCAATATACAGCAACTTAATCTTCTGACTCTCTGTATAAAGACTCATTAATGTACCCCCATCCCTGCTTCAAATTTGAAACATTGGAAAAAAAAACAAAGAAACCTTTCGTTTTCTTGAACAAATTATTGTACTCCACCCTCCACCCCTGTAACTAAAACACATCATATCCCCTCCAAATTGAATGAACAAAGCCCTTCACCTACATGAAGCCCTGATATTGTTAAAACCACAATTTTTGACAAGTGACATGGTGGAGGGGGCACTCAACAAATTTTTATAAGGCGAGGCTCCATTACATAAGATTTTAGACAGGTAAAAGCAAGTTACCCCTTCTGCAAATTTAGAATGCTACATCCCTTTTAACTGCTGTAAATGCACTGTCTTAAATCATCAAACCAGCAAGTTTTCTTCGCTTTTAGGTACTTCAACAGACTGAAATGACATTACCCAACCCATTTTATATACTTCAACCAGTGAATTCCCTACCCTTTTATGTATCTGATGCCTGACAAAGGTACCTCTTTTAGGTGAAGACTCTCTGTGTAGGCATTATAGGGAGGACCCCGCCAACTTCAAAACAGAGACACAGTGCAAGTGAAATGATAATAAAATGTCACGAAGATGGATTTAATTTGTGACAAAGAACATAACCACCAGCAGAAATGTAGAATGCTGACAGAGACATGGCTTTCTTTAGAATACATGTAAATGAAAGGCATTTAGACTTGAGACATAAGATTAAAATTACAGTTGGTCATCAGACAAAGTCCTACCTCCAGTCGGACATGATGTCAGACCAGACAAATCAAATGTTAATAAACATCATTGTGAAACTAAACGCTGGTTTTCACTAGCCACGGAGTCGGAGTAGTAATCAGAGGCGTAGAGCTTATGATCTCGTGAAAACAGCATTCTGACTCCACTTATGACTCCGTCGCTCACGTTCCACTTATGATCTAGTGAAAAACAGATTGTTAGAGTCAGAAGCAGAAGGGGAAGACTAAACCAATGACAAAGCATGGGAACCGGAATTGTGACTGGTTTATCCTTTCGTTTGTGCTTCTGACTCCGACAATCTGGTGTTCACTAGATCATAACTGGAATTTAACGACAGAGTCTTAAGCGGGAGTCTGAAGAAACAGAAACATTCTGATTCTTCTGACTCTCACTCTGTCACACTTATGACTTCACTTACAACTCCGATATTTTATTTTCACTAGGTCATAATCGCTCTTATAACTCTGCTTACAACTCAGACTCAGACTTCCACTCTGAACAGAAATTAAAAATCAATGAAATGAATGCTCAACAGCTATTTTGGTTTGTTGGAAAATAATTACAAGTTTGTCAGACTTATGTCCTTCCTGAGAAGGCAATATTATTTTTTTTGCAATCCTGCTATAGGGACTTAAAACTGTATTTTACACAGATATTCATTTTTATATCAATACATTAGTAAATTCCAGCTGCACCTTTAGCCCAGGGTGACCCACAGGCATTTCTAATATTTTTTTGATGGATGTCAAATTCCCAGGGGTGAGGCCACTTCTTTTTTTTTTTTAATAGTCAACGGGAGCCACTTGAGCTGCCAAAGCCCTGTGGTGTAGAAGAAGGAATACCACAAAGGCTCCTTCCCCAGGCTTGCCTCCAATCACACTTAGCCAGTTTTTGCTATACACAGTGATTGCTTAAAGTTGTGGCTCGATAAGAAACAAGGAAATGCATAAAATCGAGAAATCATAACTTTAAAGAATCCAAAAAAGTTTATCCAGGTCCTTGACAGACAAGTCAATATTCAGTGGTCCTATCCAATAAAATACCATAAAATTCTGAAAATAAACCCCGGGGCTTATATTTTTCAAAGGCCCTTTTTGAGGGGCTTATTTTTGGAGGGGCTTGTATTTGGAGGGGCTTATCTACGGAGGGAAATTTGCGTTTCAAAATCAATTGGACTAGCCTTATAGTTGCAAGTAAATTTACCGGGTTTTTTTTGTTGTACTTTCTGTTTGAGGGAAATTTTCAAAGTACAAGCCCCCCCCCCCCCCCCGGGGGGCGGGGCTTATATATGGAGGGGAGATTTAACGGAGGGTTTTTTCGCATTACTGGTTTGGGGGGCTTATATTTGGAGCAGCTTATTTTCAGAATTTTACGGTATTCCATGTTTGGTTTTTTGAGTCAGAAACCATGGGTGTGTGAAAAGACCCAGGGTCTAGGCAAAGCAAATCCCTGAACCCTGGACTGTTCTAAATTTGCTTTTCCACCCCCACCCCCCTTCCCTCCCGAGACTAAAAAGGCATGCAAATGTTCTGCAGGTGCCTTGAGGGGTGGGGGATGGTCACAACTGGAGTTGACTGATGCCTTAATTTAATCCGTTCTAGTATCTTAGAAAATTATCACATTCTCAGGTAATTTTGTGAATACATGGTGACAAATATGCCGTACTTTTTGTTATTGTTTTGAGCTCTGTTGATTTGACTTTTTCATTATTATTTCGTCTAACCTTTTTTGTGTTTTTTTCTTCTTTTCAGTTTTATTATTTTGAAAGTGGAATAATTCTTACCTTATGTTGTAAAAGTTATATTTAGCAGCAGTCCATCAAAAGCCTAACAAAAAATTATTGCGTTTACTTTTTTAGGATGAATAAGGAAAGAAAACAACTTGATGAGTTATTGTTTAGAGTCGACCGCGGAAAAGAAAACTGCCCTTTTTCTTTCCAAACTGAACCGGAAATTTTGAAAATAACCACTGTCGTATAAAATGAAATACGTGTGAAATACATGCAAAAAGTGTTTGCGTATTTAACTTAGCTGCATTCAAGAGGCGATCGAAAAGAAAGACATTGAATTTCACGATAGCCTGTTAATGGTAAAGGGTGATTTCTTTCGCGCCTTTAACAGACTTTTCGTCATCGAGTAAATTATCCCAGGAATATTACGCTACAATTGTACAAACTTAGTCGTAGTAAACAAAACAAAAAACGCCCCCACGTGAGCCATACAGTTTACCTTTGTCGTTTGCGCGCCATTGCATCATTTGAACTTCACGGGAATCGTCGCGAAACGTGTGCTCCAATATCAAAGACAGAAATCGTGCCTGAATGGTGGAAATTCGTTTGAGCAGAGTGTATAACGCAATTGTCTGTTCACATTCATTCCAGTTTGCAAACCACTCCACAAGGGTGCTCACTTGATCTCGAAAAAGCGTGTGCTGGGCTGGTTTCATATCGCTTGCTAAGGATAAAACCTGAAATCGACCAAAGATTTGATTAGTTTTCAGGACAACGATGCTCGCACACGTGCAAATAATTCAGCAGTGCCTTTGTACACTTACATGAAAGCAAATTGGGGAAAATAATTCCACCAAGATATCTTTCAGTACACAAACTGGACAAAGCACGTGCTTTGATGTTTTGTAGACGAGCTTATATTCATCAATTATAAATGAGCCCTGTATCGCCGCTGCTGAATACTGTTCGAAAGGTACAATTCTAGGCGAATTTGCATATGTCCCTCAAGCAAAAGAACTTTTCAAGACAATCCGACACCAGTCGGCAGAATGATAAACAATTCTTCGCTGTTTTTCTTCATATGCTACGAAGAGGAAAATATTTTTTTTTAGCATAAGAAAGCTAGCGCGAAAAAAAAAACAGAGGAAGGAAATTGAATCTCCTGCAGCAAAGTGTAGTCCCGTTGCTTCGAGCAGGAAGTCGGGTTATTTGACGTAAAACTTTTCCTCAAATTTTCTTTTATCGCTTCGTTCTGCCGAGACTGCTATAAAACCATTTTCACACTTACAGGCTCGAAGAAACACAACAAATGTTTTGCAGAACCCCCCAAGCCTTCGAAAGTCGCCTTCGAAAGTCTTCCTTTCGAATAAGAAGTTATAAACAAAGCCCAAACATCAACAACACCATTGCACTTAACAGTAAAAAGCCAACACTCACTTTCGCCGTTAAAACCAGCTGTTGAACTGCGAAAATTCTGCACAAGTTAAAGCAGGCTGCCTTTGTTGTGCACACAGCGAAAAAAATTAAACTTTTTGTCTGCACAAATCCCAAAGAGCTTACAACTGTGAAAGGTCATTCAATTCCTCACCTACGTACGACTCAACTTCCTTCGAACGTGTCCGTATATTTATGCCAATTCGTCGCCATAAACGAGCTCAGCACTTGCCTGCAGAACACTGAATTCTTCTTTGGAACATGTAACACCTTCTCATTACATCTTTAGCCAAGTCAAGAGCGGCAAATTAGCGTAAACCTCCGCAACTCTTACGTTAGTAGACATGCTACTTGTTTCGACAATGCTCGAAGCTATCTTTGGCTTTTTCATATAGCGCTGGAGCCGACTGAACCAATCACAATAAAAACGATGATGTCATCGCGGAGGCAATATAGTCACGTGACACAAAACGCACGACCCACGAGGCCTTTGATTGCCTTTCATGTTAATGTGTGTAGGAGACAAGTACGTTACAGAAAATGATCAATTTTGCCCTCTACAGCGAAAGCTTATCTTGAATTCTTCTTTATACACTTTTCGAAGACAGACATAATTTTCAAGTTTAAAGAAATAACAAATATTTGAATGAGAAGAAGAAAAGAAGAAATCAAAAACGTTATTTTAGTGTAAAACCTGAATAATCAAGCAATCAATGGTCTATTTCACAAAAACAATAATTTTGTGGACGGAGAGGAAACGCTTTGTTTATTACTCAGTTATATACTTCTATAACTAATTATATTTTCAGCGTTACCCGGCCGGCCACAAAAACGATCAAGTTATTTTTACCAGACTACATATACAAAATGACAAAAACGAAGTTCACTTTCAGTTTTCAGTAGCCGGCTTTAAGTGTGGGAGGATCAAATCACTAGACGAGTGGGCGACTGATTGGAAAAATGTGGCCTAGAACACTTCCTTTTCCTTTAAAAAAAAAAATTATTCAAATCTGCGTTTATTTATATTTGAAAAAAATAAGCGTCCGTGTTTATAGCCAACTACTGTTAAATTGGTGTTAACCTGTTTATAAATCATTTGTGGATGATAAAATTTAACTGCTCTTGTTTCTCCCACCTGTTAACAGTTTTTATTGTGTACTTGCAGCGTTTAAGTTCTCGACCATAATATATTTACATTCTCATGATACGTCACCAGCCAGGAAACCAAAAACTGAAACTGAAAACTGGGAACATTTCGTTGGATTTTCCGCTTCATCTGAGCTCTGACTTAGCGGGGGTAGGGGGGGGGGGCACTTTGTTCTTTGTTTTGAGGGAAATGATGTTGATTTGGGAAGGAAATAAATTAGGGTAAAAAAGTTTTACTCATAAAACTGGTTAGTTCGCTAATGGGCTCAGAGGCACCTGTACCATGTTGTGTGGTGGACTATCTAGTATTTGTCTACTAATTATTCACTTCATATTTTAATTTTTAAAACTCCAAATTCAATATTTTCTAATTTTCCAAAATTTTAAACGATAACCCCACCTAATTTTTATACATTAACAACAATCGAAAAATCATCCAAAAATTCTAAAAAAAACTACTGAATTAACGACTCCAACTAATGGCGTCAATTTTTGATTGAATGAAGATCAACGATATCTTGGCTGGGTGTGGAAATAAACGAAAAACAATGCTTTTAGCCAGAATGCGCAATGCCCCCTAACGCTGCGTGGTGTTGGATTTCTCGACGTACCAAGATCGCGAGGATTAATTAAATTGCCGTGACACAAGATAGTAGCTAATCCGAGCTTCAGTGGTAAATCCGTTTAATCAGTTTACCATAACTTTAGGAAACACGCAATCAAAAACTATTTCAAGGTTTCAGATAGCTTACGACGTAAAGACACTCTCTCGCCTGTGTTCTTTACATTCACCGCCTTGTCTGATTATTATTAAGATTCTCTATATTTACTGGGAGAGGCTAAAACAGGTGATCGTTTCCAGTACAAATGTATATTTTTTTGTTTCAGTTTTTTAAAGGGAAGTTTTCTATTTTTTACAGACAAACAGCATTTTGAGACTCATTAAATGAACAAGCCCCTGTTCTCTTGTATACGATATGTAGGAGCGGCCGTTAGAAGTGTAAAGAGCTGTCACATTTCAGATAATTAACGCCCTTGGCTGGCAAGCAACCAAATGCTTAATTCTAAAATGCCAACGTTTAACAGAGCGGGGAGAAGGGGGCGGGGGGGGGAGGGTACTCATAAAAGTTTTATACATGGAGTTTCCGCCCGAAGGTCAAACCCCTTACCCTTTTATATAGAGTGTTTTCACTCACATGGCCAGCATCTATGCAAATCTCTTGGAACAAAAGAAAGTGTTTGCATAAGAAAAGAGTTCAACTCCTAGAGGACTGGTTTGGGACATCAACATGGCCGCCATTTCATTGTTTTGGGACACCAATATGGCCGCCGTGACGTCATGTGAAAACACTCTATATTAATATTGACAGAGAAGGTACTACTTTCGTATACTTTCTACTGAGTATTGACAAATGATGCCGCTTTTACATACCAGGAGGCGATAGTAATCGGCTCCTGCACATACCTAGTGTAGAACTTTGTATCCCTTTTCACTGCTGTAAATGCACTAAAATCACAAAAGCAGTCTCTTTCAAAGCCATAAAACGCATCTGCAAGCCCTTTTGGGCCTTTTTTACAGACCGAAATGACAGATTTCCATACCGTTTCATATACGTCAGCTATAGTGAAATCTCTACCCTTTCATATACCTGAAGAGTTTCTGGCGGAGCCTCCCCGCATAGGCCCGAGTAACCCCCGGGCTCTCAAATCATGGCATTGCACTGCCATGCCAAGTAAAATTGACAACCCCCTGCACAGAATCTTCCGATCTTTGATCTTCTTTTTGATTATCTTTTAGTGGAAGCGATTTTGCTGTTGGCTGTGGTAATCCAACTACGAGAGAAAGCGAAAAGTTTGCCTGAAATAATTTCAGTTTTTAAAGCAAAGTATTCCGTAACAAAAATCCGGCTTCGAATAAGAATGAAAAGGAGACAATTAAGTGAAGATCCACTCTCAACTTAATTCAAACAGAGTACTTTTTTCCTTGTCGGTTCTTGGCTCTCTCTCCCCCTTTATCCTCCTGATTGAATTGCTTTCACATGATGAGATAGAAGTGTTTTTTTTTACCATATCTGTAACATGTATAGTGAACAAAAGCTAAACCCTTGACACGGAAAAAACACTCCAAAACGCCAATCAGAATCAGTGGAACGTGTTTTTCGGTAGCTGAGCCACGAAGTGCCGAGAGAACCTCCGCGAAGCAGTCACTCGCGTCACGTTAAATATCCCCAGCTATGCAGGCAAGTTTCATACACGAAATCGAAAAGATGTCTTAAAAGCATTCATTCATATATATGGAGCACAGAATGTGTTTGTTTAGACGCGGGTGGCGGGGGGGGGGGGGACTCCCCAACATTGCCTGTACGGGGAGACTCCGCCCGAAAGGGGTACCTAAATTTGTCAGGCTTCCTTTATATGAAAAGGAAGGGATTTCACTAGTTGAAGTACAGTAGAACCTCGATAACTCAAACTCAGGTAACTCGAGTTCCCCGCTAACTCGAACTAAATTTCCTTACCCTTGATCAAAATTTAACTGAAATTTACCCCGATAACTTGAATTCCCCGCTAAATCGAACTATTTTTCGTTCCCTTTAGAGTTCGAGTTATCGCGGTTCTACAGTATATGAAAGGGTAGCAAATCATTACGTTCTGAAAGATGCATTTTGTGGCTATGAAAAAGTCGACAAAACGTTCTGGTTTTGTGATTTATTCATATTTTAAAGACAGTGCAGTTTCAGCAGTCAAAAAGACTGAAAAGTTCTAAGCTAGGTATGTGAAAGGGGAACCTCGTGCCCCCAGAAGGTATATTCAAAGGGGTGGCTTTTCTCTCAAAAACGGTATCAAAAAAACGGTAGGGGGTTAGACCTTAGGGTAGAGCCTCCCCGAAGAAAAATTTCTTGATCATGTACCCCCGGGATTTAAGCGCCATGAGAGGAACTGGATCAGTTCCACATGGTTTCAAAGCTGCCGGATGCCTACATAATACACTGATATTACACCCCTTTCAGCTGCATATTTGGCAGAAGAGCGTAGGTGTTTTGTGGTGCTTATCGCAAGTCCCAGCGTAAAATGCGTGGCATGGCCAGACTCAAAAAGTTCCTGTTTCACATGCACATCCGTGAAACTATGTTAACCGATATAATTAGCCTTTTCCTGTAGAGTTATGAAAAGGATACAAAAGAAATTTTATCACGGAGCACTATAAACCGTAATAACTTTTGGTGATTTTTCACAAGCAATCTTTCTTTTTCCTCAGATCAGTAAAAGCGGGCGAAATGAGTTGTGGGAAAAGGAACTCCTAACAGTCTATCCAAACATCCAAGACGAAACAAAAACCACTAGATTCCGGGGTAGTTATGACGCAAAGCATTACTGTCAGTCAAGAGACCTGTGTCAGCCTTACGGGCATAGGTAGGGCGTGGTCATGGATCTTCGTGGGAGTTAGCTTTGCCAACGAAGGAGCTCTTTTTAAAGACAGAAGGCTGAATCTATAGCAAATTTTTGAGTCGATTCACGTAAATTTGCCTCTAACAAATCGCTACATCACCCGCTCAGAATTTGAATGAGTGAAGTAGCCAAGTTCCCCGTAGGCAATTCGCCTTGATCCTGAAATATACTGCATGCAAAAAATCGTGGACGAATATCATGCCTGTCTACAACGGCCTTATTCAGCTATACTTTCTTGAAATAAACAACTTAAAGTTCATGGTATACTTTAAACCTGAAATAACGGGTGATGTATTTCCAAGCAATATTTCAGCAGGCTAGACCAGCCTTGTACTTATTTGATCTTGAAACCTGAGGAAGAATGGTCTGGCAATACGAAATATAGTTATTACCACTCGGCTCCAGAGTTTGAAATTACTTAGCCAATCACAAAACAGATCGAGGTGTGATGTCACCAACACGTCAGATGTCTAACAAAAATAAATATTCCTTTTAGAACTTTACAAGCTTACCTCGTTGGCATTTTAGCACCAGAGTTTTTTTTGGCTGACCTGTTAGGCAATTTTTTTTTTCATAAAACTGCCCCAGTTTTATAGGTTATTTACATTTTGCAAGGCCATCTAGTCAGAGACCAGTCGTACACCAAGGAAAACGAAATAACAAGTGAAAGACCGACCTATTTGACAAACCGTTCATATCTTTCCCATTCATTGTCATTCAGTCTTTTTTTCGCTTATTCAATATACATTCTCCGGATTTACTTTATCAAAAGAACTGACCCAGAAATATCCTGAATGAAAAATTCAATTAAAGCTGCCCTTAAAATAAATAAGAAGACAGAAGTCGCAATATTTCACGATTCACTTTGTAGAATAAGTTGTACGTAAATCTACAGCACCACTAGGTCTTAAAAAACCTCATGGGAGTGCCCGTCAGTTTGGTTACTTCCCGCCAGTAAAGCGGGCCTCACAGCAAACAAGAATATTTGATTTCGGTTTGACAGGTCAAAATATGTCTAGTTCCAGCGGTTGATCAACCCCTTTTTTCCCAAAATTTCTACCTGAACCGAGCGTTCTATTTGTATTTCGACCAAAAGTTCTGGAAAATTTGGGATATATACTGGAAAGTTCAACTATTTACTTTTTGCAGGGTTGTAAAATAGAGCTTGGCGATTTTTCTTATATTTCTACGTCTGAATCTTAAGTGTAATAATTTAAGTTAAAGAAAAGCCTTAACGAAAACGAAAGAAGGTTTGATATAACAAAAGATTAACTGTAACCGGTTTTGAAAGGGTGGATATAGGTCAGAAAGGTAATTGGCCTATTAAACCGAGCGTCAAAACTCAACTTAAAAACCCATTACGCTTAACAAACGAGGACGACGACGGTGAACGACAACGTCAAAAAACAGATGACTGATTTTTGTAAGCAAAAGAACGGCTCTACACGTGCATCACGCTTTTTGATACATTTCTTAGTCGTCGCTGCACAACCGATGACTTGATGCCTAATTTCACGTTTTGATGAGGACACGGTGAACACAAGACAACGACTTTCTGTTTCTTTTTTTTCCTGAAGTTTGATACAGTCCTTTAGAATTCAACCCCCGACTGAAGAATTCGTCAACAATGCTGAATTGACGAAATGAATTCGAACAAGATGGAATAAGCGCGATAAAGTGTGATTGAAGCAGCGAGGAGAAACACACTTTTCAAGTGATGTTTTCGCAGCCGTCGCTGTCGTTGCTGCATAAGCTCCCCATTTTGGCCTGAAGAAGAAGTACAACTTAGTGGACATATTAATCTACAAGTAAAAATGTTATTCACTAATTGGGCCATATGACATACGCCACTGATACGCCACGTGCACAAGGCCAAACAAAACCAGTCGAGAGATTACAACCATTCCTGGTTGGGAAACATATCCTTGACAGAACTGTCAGTTTCTGGCTTAAGTTAAATATTGCTTTTTGTACACTCGACAATTCTGTCATCTTAACGTCAATAACTGGTCAGACATGTTTTCAGACAGACAGATGAGTAAAACCATTGTCTTGACAACAAGATAAGTACTTGCCAATCGCTAATGTTTTCCTTTTTTTTACTATTTCTTTTTTGTCACAAACGCACGTGGTCGGTGAAGAAGCGTTGTGAATTCTTAACGTAATTTGTGAGACAATATCTGTGTACAGTCAAGAGTGTGTGTTAAAATCTATACATTTCCTTTGAACTTTTAAAGTTAGTTGCTTATCCTTACATATGTGTAATTACGAGCACCAAAATTACAAAACGGATACTCGGCTCTGTAAAATTCGAAAGAGTTGTTTAAAGTATAAATCTAGGGGCAGGACGATTCTTTCAGAAGCTCCCCAGACTAACTTTGTATACGACCAACAATTTCACTGAACCCGTCAAAAATATCTCTTATCTTATCTTCATGTTAATTGTAAGATATGTCTAAATGTTATCGTATCATCGTAGTATGTTTGTTTCGCCATATCTCTTGCCACTTATTTAAGACTGGATCATACTAGTTGCTGTACGTCTTTGCCCCTGTTATGAAACTTTCAGAAAACTTTTCTTCTTTAGGCAAAGGTACTCTTCATATGGGATTGGCTTCGACTGAGTTCACAAAACAATGAAATGCAATTTGAATTCGTGCACTAAAAAATTAAACTTGCAACTTGTTCAATACTGGGCTTGGTGGAGGGAAATCATGATTTCCCGCCAAAAGAATAAAGAACACGACTTACGTTTGGGTCTCCTTCATCTACGAAGAAACATCTCGGGTCCATTGTCATTCTATTTGGTCTTCATTTACAACAAATGAATTGCTCTCATTTGTTGGTGCATTTTCTCTGTACATTCTATGGCCATGGTGTTTTATTAAGCAGGCAGTCTTGGAATCTGGGCGTTTGTACTTCAGTAAATCTTACTGGTTATCGGAAGTTCACAAAGAAGCGCCGTCTAAGCCAGAATATTCCTTGGAATATCAACGCAAAACTTCGCGTGCCCAGCAAGACATGAAAGTGACACAAATAACACTGATCAATATCGCATGCGCCAAATTTATGTGTCGAGCTTGTCACGATTCATAGAATAAGTAGCATGTACTGACACTTAACAAGAGATGTTTGTCTGTGAATTCGATATCATAAATGAAATAGTACGGTAGTCTTATTTGGATTCTAAGTTGTAGATTTCAACATTGACGTTCCAAGACATAAATGCGAGGAAAATGTAAACAAACTATCCCCGCTTATGGTGGGGTAAATTCTAGAGTAGAGCATTGTTTGGCACAGTGCGTGCCTTTCCTTCATATTTGGCCTTTTCCAAATTATGCAGCCGAAATGGAAAATTCTAAACCACGTTTTGAAAATGAAAATTTATATTTAAGAGAAGACTTAGAAGACGACGCATCAGTGTCCACCCTTATGGGTTTTTTTTTTTGAAAACGCATACATTTCGATGCCTTTAGGCCTTGCGTGTTTGAAGCATGCGCATAGAGTTCAGCTTAAGTCACAACGTGCCTATTGACTGGTTACCTTACAAGAGGGTTACCCTGGCACTCGCATATTTCTTCTTTTTTAACCCGACGTGTTTACAAGGCAGGTAGGGTTACGCTGGCGCTGGGGTAACCCTACCTGAGTGCTAGGGTTACCGTAACAAGAGGGTTACCCTACCTGCCTTGTAAACGTCAACTTTCTGACGTCATGGGTGACCAGCAATCGTGCCAATTTGAACGGTATTATCCAATTTCTGAGCTTCATTATAAACATCTGAAAAATAAAAAGTTATTTTCTGTCTACGATGATAATATTTTCCCTTTCTTTCGTGAATTTAACGTGTTTTCCATAGAGAACTTCAGGATTAATATTTCAAATCTTCGACCATTGCAAAGAATGTCACGCATGACGAAACACGTCAGCAAAGCTGGTAAAGTTGACCCGGGTGATAGGTTAACCCTACCTGTAAAATTTGCTTGTAAACCAGAGCTAACTTTAACCCGCTTGCTAGGGTAACCCTTCCACAAGGGTAACCCTGTCTAGCTCTCCTTGTAAACAGGCCCTTAGTGTGGAAAGTCTTAAACTCATCAAAACGGTAATGTGGACGCGAATCGAATGATGCGCACACTTTTGAAAACGCATTGGTGTGGACAGGCCCTAATGCGAGTGACAATTTTGCTTTCCATTAATTACTATCCGATTACTAATTTTAAGAGGGGCTACATCAAGAGAGGATATTGCTCTTTTAGGTCAAGCTTAATACACAAAATGCTCCTGAGAGGAAAGAACCCTTTTTCAAAGAAGACGCAAAGGCAGGAACTGGCAAAGGGTTGATGGAGAAGACAAACCATCCCGAGGAGGGGGGGGGGGAGTACTTCCTTATAAGAGGCTAATGAGGATGTGCCGATGGATGGGGTCTCATTTTCAATAGAGTTATACTAGAATGGGGTCCGGTGCACATTTTCTGATTTTTGGGGTAAGACAGTTCTTCATACTTACGGTTAGCAAACGTTCCAGAATGTTTCTACTTTAGGTTTGGGTGAAAAGTGAAGTGTTCTTCATTCAGTTTAAGGTAGATACGTAAATAGAAAGTGACTATGTTGGGATCGCGAAATTTACATATAATTACATATAAAATTACATATAATTGGCCACAGAATAGACTATAATGGGGTAAGGTGCTCTGAGAGGCCAGCCGCACGTACCCAGCAAAAATTAACCTAAGTACCCCCCGGGCAAAAACCTCACGTTCATTGTTCTCGTACCTGTTGACTATTCACAGTCCGTCGCATCCTTGGAGACCCAGGGGCAGATAGTGGGGGTGAGGGAAAGTCTAAACGGGCGGAAAAATATAGCACGAAGAAAAGTAAAGAACGGCGAGAAGAGCCCCGGGGGACAATGTCTTACCAGACCAGTTCCAAACGGTCGCCGCCGTTCTGCCTTCTGATTGGGCAGAAAAACACAAAAGTTTTCTGTCATCAATCAGAAGTCAGAACGGCGGCGACCGTTTGCAACTGGTCTGGTAAGACATTGTCCCCAGGGGCTCTTCTCTCTGTCGCCCCCACTATCTGCCCCTGGGTCTCTGAGGATGAGTCCGTCGAGAACAAGAGCAAAGATCGTCGAGAAAGAGCGCAACAGGCGGCCACCTTGACCGCGTCTAGCTTGAAGATGACTGTCTATAAAATGGCTTCCAGAAACTGTAAGCGCATGTTCTCGACGATCTTACGGAACAATAGGGGACTGTGAACAACAAAGGTTTATACGGAGAGGCTCAGACCCCTTTCCCCTTTATTTACCATTTTTGAGAAAAAAGGTACAGCTGTACCCCTTTTACCAATACCTAGATTAGAGCTTTGCGTCCCTTTTAATTGTCGTAAATGCGCTGTCTTTCAAATAATGAATAAATCACAAAAACGGAGCGTTTTCTCGACTTTTTCACTGCCGTAAAATGCATCTGTTAGCCCTTACGGGTCATTTCACCGACCGAACTGACAGATTTCCCTACCCTTTCATACACTTCAACAATAGAAATCCCTACCCTTTCATACACCCCGAAGCCTGAAAAAGGTACCCCTTTCGGGCGGAGCCTCCTCGTATTAACCGTTATAGGAAGTACCCCTCGGGCTGTGAACAGTTACCTCGCCTCCTTCCACCTTTTTCTTTTACCCAACACAAACCGTAACCTGGTTGGAACCAGTCTGCACTGCAGATAACGAACTTTGTATCTGAAAGGTCATAAACATTCGAGGGAAAAGACGCTTGGAAAAGCCGAAAAATTTTGGAAAGGACCCTTCGTCGACAAAATGCCAAAATGTAAAAAGCTCTTTAAAAATCTTAGTCTTGGATTTTACACAGACACTATTCCTATTGAGAATGATGTTTTTACCAGCCGCTGTTAGGGAAATGAGCCTCCTCCCCCGAAAAGAGTCTTCTCGGAGACTACGGAGAGAAAGGCGGGAATGGAGCCTAAAGAGACAGGGGACTGGGAAAAACTCCTGGCCCCGGGTTGTCTAAAAGATGGATAGCGCTATCCACCGGGTGTCCGGGTAAATCACTATCCAATGGATAAGTCGTAGAGAAACTAATTAAGCTATCCAGTTGGTAGTGATTTATCCAGTGAATAGCGCTATCCGTCTTTTGGACAACAGTCGTCTATAAGGAGTCGAACCTTTGACCTTCTTTTTACTTACAGTGGAAACTCGAACCTCTTTATACAGGGTGGCATAGGGGTTTCCGTGATGCGTGATGGGACCCAAATAATCAGCGTGATGCGTGATCGGGCATGGCAGCTTGATGCGTGATTTACTATTTTCACAATGCGTGACGCGTGATTTTCCTTTGAAATTTCCGTGATGGTTACTATCATTTGAAACTAAAAGCAGAGACATTAAAAACAGATATATAGTTATGACACCAACTTCTTGTCCTTTTTTATAGTTCCTTGACCTCTGATGTCCTCAGATCAAATGATAATATATAGGATACTTGTTAAGTAGTTGATATTTTATATAATTTTTCCGTGATGCGTGATAGTTTAAAAAATAATCGCCGTGATGCGTGATAGGTTACCCCCTTTTGCCACCCTGTTTATAACGAAGTCCTAGCCTATGACGAACGATTTTCTTCTCTCAGCAACAGTAAAATAATGTTATGAAATGCGAACCTCGTTAATAGCGAACAAATTTTGCCAGTCTCCTGGTCCTTCTTTATATCGAGGATGCACGATGCGCGTCAGTTGTGATGGCCTACGAAAACATGTTTTCGCAAGCTACAGTTGACACAATTGTGATGGCCGGTGATTAATTTTGATTGGTCGAGTAGAGGGAGATTAATAAAGTACGTCTCTCATACCTAAAACGTACATATCGGCTTCTGTAAATGTAAAGTAGCGTGATTTCAGAGTGTTTACTTGGCGAAAAGCCATTATATTCTTCACCCATTAACGGATAATCTTAATATTAGCCCGCAGGAATAAGCAGGCGCCATCAAGTCGCTAGTTAAAACCAGCTGCTTTTGTCTGTTGTAGATTGTTTTATTCCATATCACTCTTTTATGTATAGAAAAATGACAATAAACGTGCCGTGTTTATATTAACCTCTTCCGTACCTCAGAAGTCAACGCTCAAGTAGTTCACGTGTCACAGAAGATGTGCCACGGAGGAGGGTTGAGGGGTGTGGGGGGGGGGGGGCGGTGTACGCCAGATAAAGGACTTTACGGAGATACTCCACCCAAAAGGGGTACCTTTTTCAGGGTTCAGGTATATTAAAGGGTGGTGGTTTCACTAGTTAACGTATAAGAAAGGGTGGGGAAATCTGTCATTTTGATCTCGCCTGTGAAAAAGACAAGGAAACTTTCTTTTTAGTAGTAATTTATTCATGTGCATTTACAGTTTGTGACAGGGGTACCATTCTGTTAAAATGGTATATAAAAGGGTATGTAAGGAGTTGGACCTAGGGGCGGAGCATTCACGTATATCATTTTGATGAGCACCCCCAGGTTGTACTAGAAGTTCGTACGAGGTTCAAGTTACCCTGGGTCTAGAGGTCGGTTCTCAAAATACCTAATATGAAATAAACCGTGCTTACGCTTTTACGCGAACTATCAGCATTGAAAAGACAAAAATATCCTCTAGAACCCAGGGTAGGTTCAAGTCTGGTTGTGATAAAAATTTTGAGCAGGTTTTCCCTTCTTGTATTGTTTATTATAATTTTGAATTGGATGCAAAGATGTAGGTTCCTTAATTGAAGGGTGGTAACAGGAAAATTCAGATACAACAAAGTTAAATGAAAATCAGTGAACTCTGCCGGGGGCAAGCGTAATATGTCACGTATATATAGAGAGGGGCAACCCTCTTTTGACGAAACGTGATTAATTTATAATCGTGTTAAAAACAGGTTGAAAACAATCCGCTGTTTAGAGGAGCGGTGTTTGTACTTCGTCCACGATCGACAGTATTTTCAAAATAGCTTTTTTTTCCCGCAGCTATGAGGTCTTTCGATCGCAACTAGTAATTTTAACCGAAATGCCGGGATTACTCAACTCGTCTGTTCTTTAAGATTAGCAAGTGAATGATCAAGCCGTCAATCATGTGCATGCCCCTTCCAGCTACTCAACTTAAGTCTAAATGTTTTGGAATTTTACCTTTTAACTAACAATTCGCAAAAAGTTTGGAAAGGAAATTACAGACTTCTAGGCGCCATATGTGTCAAAACAACTTGTAGTTGGCGCGCGAAACGTAGTAGCTCGCTATTTTGAGAAAAAAGATGAAAATATATTTACATAAACTAAATGCTCTCAAGATTATCGCTGTTTTTTTTTTAACGGTAATTGAAATGCAAGGAAATGTTTTAATGAAAGAGCCTGGGACCTTTTACTACAGCAGAGGTTGCAAAAAAGGTCTTTCCAGACACCTCAATTTCAGAAAACGAAACGTCGAGTTCACCCAAGACTCTTGCACAAAGAGGCAGACTGAAAACTCGGCCTTTTCTTCGCTTCGTGCACGGTTTTCGCAGATCGCCTTGTGGGCAAATACAGGACATTGGTAGCTTACAACGTGTTCTCGCGACTCGAGGTACTTAAATACTGAAGGAAAAAAATATTTAATTGCGCGAATTAAATTCTTTCCGCATTGATTTGCATTACCTGCTTGAGGGAAAGCTTCCGAAGTTACTCGAATATGCATATTGTTTGAATGTTGCTAATTCGGCGTTTTGGCAAGTTTTGCTTTTCAGTAACGACGATTTCCTTGTTTCTAAAATGGGATCGATGACAATACACAGTTTTAATAAATATTCAAATCTGAAAGAAAATGCTATAACTCCGAAAGCTCTGAAACATGGTGTCATAAGGCCGTTTCAGTTTCAAGTCACAGTTCATCAATGTGTATCCATGGCTCTAAAAGTGTATGAACTGATGAAATTTTGTTAACTGTTACATTTTAATGTAAAGTGATGATATTTGTTTCATACATTAGGCATTACAGTTATATTTTCACTAACCTTCGGCGAAGCCGGCCGCCTTCCTGGGTAAATATATGAAGCCTTTCTAGCATCATCGCCTCTGTTGCCATACAAAGATGGAGAAGCTTCAAAGTAAGCAACGCCAAGAGACGACATTCGAAGACTCAGTTGAATTCAGGGGAAAACTAATCGTGAAATTTGAAGCTTTCGCGATGTCGTTTTAAAAAACTCGTCCTTAAATCCCATAGGAGAGCTTGAATCTCTTCTTGATAGTTCTCGAGAGCTTGAGCAGTCGAGCAGAACTGTTACAAATAGTCTAAGCAAAGCCAGTCTTTTTCAATGTGCTCCCGGCCTGCGAAGGAAACAAAATGTAATATATCTATTTCACGGAGCTGACAGTTAAGTTCTTTCCTCAACACATCAGGGCGAACCTGATCCTCTACCTGAGATCTTATAAGTTGTGTACACATTTGAGTTCGGGTTGAATTACGCTGGAATATTGAGGACCCTTGAATATATCTATATTGACCTCTCTCATTTTGCTTATAAGAGTTATTTTTGTTTCGCACGTAGTAACCATCTAAAATAGGCTCAAAATTAATACAAACATAAATTTCAAACTTTCTCTGAAAGTTAAACAACTTTCCGAGCACAACCAGATTTGGTAGAAAAGTATTGTGAGGGAAAATTTCTCAGTTTTTCTAGAATATTAGATGATCTTGAATTCCCTGACCATGGTTAAAAGTGAAAAATTAAAACACAAAAGGAAACAACCTTTTGAACTTTGTAACAACTGAAAGAACAGTCCGTCACAACAGTTAAGTAAACCAACTGATGGCAAAACTTCGTTTTAAAACACTTTCCACGTTTTAGTGGGGGTGTTAATTGTCCGGTTTACCGTGATGTGATACGATATTGAATTTTTCCTTTCGGCTACTCGAGGGCAATCTGTTATTGAACTTGAATGAAAAGCATTTAACCTAAGATATTTTCGCTTTTAGTTGTTTATGATATTAAATGTGAACATAAATCTTTTCAGTTTAAAACCACCTGCCAGCTGCCCACAGCCATCTTCAAATGCCGACGTGAACTCGGCTAAACTATCTAAATATTCTCGAATTCTCTAAAACTGAGGAACAGTTGAATTAAACTAATGTCGTCACGGGAAAGTTTTCTTTTAATTTTTTAGGTATAATTAAAAAAGTATTGCCCACAATTTCGTGCCTCGAATTTGTCAAGAACGAGCAGATGCAGAACTAAATCAGTCAAACTTTGGCGGAAAACTCCGCAAAATAGGCTATTTTATTATTATTTTAAAAAATTCAATTTTTGGTCTTTGCTGTTTTTTGAAGTATCTAAAGTACTATGATAATTAAGAAAAATTATTTTAAAACATTGCAAATATCACTGTAGATTTATCGAGTATGCTTATGTCAGTAATTATCGTAAATATAGGCTTGTGATCTATGTTTAAAATATCTGTTATTACAATAAGAATGATAACTTTCAAGTCACAATGATACCTTCAATTCACGGAGTTAAATCCTCGATAGAAATCACTGGATTTTTTTTTTCTTGTAAATAGAATACATTTACCGCTCATTTGGCAGAATTTTCATCTCTTGGTGCATTCGTCCAAGTGGATGTCAATGCGGGAAATACTGACATCAAATGTCCCCTCATAAGTTCCGTGTCATTTTTTCGCCATTTCTCAAAAGAAGTGCCAAGTTATTGTGTCCAGAAGAGCAATGACGTCACATTGACGTATGATTGACGTCATGCTTGCATATTATCAAGTGCTTCCTTTTGTGATAAAAAGAAGATGTAGCCCGAATACAGCAACTCATTGTAGGTCTTAATGTTGATCAAGCAAACAGAACACGCTTGATCGTTTTAATAAATGCAGGGTGAACCATTCTTGGCAAGAACCCTTGTTTCCGCGTGAACTCTTTTCCTCACGTAGTTTGTAAGGATTTTTCCCTTTATTTGTGGGAGTCAGAAGCACATAATCACTCGCCCACACGATTCCCTACCGATTTTCTCTATTTTTTCTATTTTAGGCGCTTAATCATCAGATTTGCAATCAACGGCTTTTTCTGTTCACAAAATATCCATCATAACAAAAATTTACAACCATTTATCTTTGAGGGATACCGGGAAGACAATCATATAACACCCAAAAAAACGCAAGGCCTGTGACGCCGGCCTTGAATTTTCACTTACTATAGTCTGAACAGTTTGATACCAGGCCAGAATTTAGGCAAACCACGAATAATTTAAGAAATAACATTATGTAAAAACCCAACAGATAATCTTGAAAGTCTTTCCCCACATTTTAAACTGTAGATTGGATAGTACTTGGTACACTTATACTTTTAGCATTACCCACAAGAAGGAATGAAAATATTTTCTGACTGTATAAAAAAGAAAAGAAATACTACCTTACCTTAGACGTCTTTTCCAGATTACCACTGACAATAAATCCGGTTTTAGTTTATAAAAATTAGGACAAAATATTTTTTTTAGCTTTTTTCAGTATGATGGAGCAGTACGTTCCTCAGGAAAATTAGCAACTTTCGCTCTTAATTTTACGGAAAAAACGCGACTTTGAAGCTATAACCCGAGAGTAGCCCAAATTGTAGCAGCTCTCATAGAACTTAAACACTTTTTTGTTATTCGTTGTACCTTGATAAAGCTGTCAGAAAAAAAAAAACATGTTTTTTTCTTTACAGGTTTATTTTCAATTTGAATTCAATATTTTAAATATTAGGTGCCTAAAATTAAACATGGTCTATTTATGAGCACATAAAAAGGACAAAGCGTAAACTGATTAAAGTTAAGTGCTCCGACGCATCTGGCGAGATTTCAGTTTCATAATTTCTCCTCAACCTTTAGTGATTTTATTCCTGACCAATCTTGTTACGTATACAGCTGTAATAACAAAATTTCCAAGATAGGAGTCTAAACTTTTTTTCCTTTTTTACTCTATTGCAGAGAGAGAAGCGCCAGAGACTAACGTGGGAAAACCTCTGATATCAGGCCCAATTTTCGCAGCTCTCAAACGTTGTCTTCATATACGTGGTCGAACTGCCTTGGAGGCAGAAATTTTAACGCGAAACGGAAATAGTGCCCGATCTAAGGTTAAACGTGGGTACGCTAAATATCCCTCGAGGCGAACCGAATTCAAATAGTCGCAAAAGAACCTCTCACTAAAAGCATAGATCAGTAGACGTAAGTCTAACATTGTTTTAGAAACGCGTTACACATTTTGCAGTAGTTGCAAGCTATGGACTTGCTGGCTTTAATGTTTAGTTTTTGTTAAAGGGGTCAAACCTTCGATGGATTGTACAATGATATTCATTTCCTTTGCTTCGTAATATTTTTGTAAACTACGCTTCTTCCAAATCTTGCAAAACAGCTTCTACTTATTTTGTACTTTAACCCATTTACACAAGAACTTCGCCGATAGCCAACAACTGAAAGAACAGTTTTTGTTCCTTTTACCTAAAAATTGCGAAATTAAATAGTGACAGCGAAATGCGGTATTTTCGCAACCTAAGCGGAAACATAGGAAGAACAACAAGAAATAAAGAGAAAAAAAGAGAAGAACAAACGTACTTCTCGGATCATTCGCCCAAGAAACACCTTGCGAGTGGAATTTTTACCTCAACTAAAATGTTTGCTGTCCCTCAGTCTTTACATACCACAACACAACACCATAAAAAAATAAAGCTAAACAGCCTTTATTTGAAATAGCACACAAAAGAGGAAATTGGTCACAGGTTCAAAAAATACTCTTATACTCTCGGAGCGTTTCACGTAGCAATGAAGCCAAAAAATAGGGTAACATTATTCCAGCTAACTGAACGACAAGACTAATTTTCAGACGTTTAACTAAGCTGTTTTTTAATCCTAGTGGGATGTTGCTTTTGAAGGTGAATTAATATTATTTTTGTTTGGCGGGAGAGTTTTGTTCCATGGAAGTTTGACTGGTTACTACATGCACGTTTAGCTAAGCTACGAGTTACATGAAAACTGTCGTCTTTAATCCCCGAAAAAAAAAATTATCCATAAGAGATGAAATGATAAACATCATAAAAGTAAGAAGAGATTCAAATTAATTCTGTGCTCATGACATACATATTATATTAAACACATTTTTTAATAAGTTTTAAAAACTAATTGCTGATCAGTAATTCTACAGGGGCACCCAACGATGGTTTCCTCCTAAATGCATTGAAAACACTTTTTATGCTATCCAGAGCACTTTTCAGACTCTAGATCTCTAGAGATGCATTCTAAGTGGCGCTAGGAAATTTGTATCTGTTCGGTCTTCCTATGGTAACTTGAGTCTTTTTGATACTACAAGGGCTTCAGTACTATTTTCCCGAAAATTCTAGATGCAATTTAAAGCTTTACGAAAGTGAGGATTTTCCCGATTCCTCTTTTCGTTGCATTTCCGAATCCGAAAATGTTAGGTTTCCTTTTTCTAAGAAAAACAGTTTAACCTGGGGAGTGAAATGAGAAAAAGTTAAACCGGCTTTCGAAAATCGTAGGGAATTTATCAGAGAAGCTTCGATAATTTTACATAAATGGAACGGCCATCTAGAAATTTTTAGCCTTCCTCAAGCTATAGAAAATTCCAGGCAATTTTTCTTCTCCGAACAGATATTTAACAGAAAACAGTGGTTGGGTGCCCCTGACTCTAATGAGCTTTTCTCACGCAAATGATTGTATTAATTATAACAAATTAATTTCATAGCCTATCTATGGAATTTCATTCGTAAATATTGGAGTGCAAAAAGCAAAATACATCATTTTTAAAGAAAACAGAAAAAGTTGCTCAGATAACATATATCTCTCCAATAAATATGTTCCAATTTTGCTCAAAATACTTTAACTGGTTTCAAGAAGTTTCAAATGAGCGCTGTTGCATTAAGAAAAAATATTTTAAAATATCTTAATCTGTATACTGCAGTATGAATGATTTGTAAAATATTCAGTCTTATTATAGCTACTGTTTTTGTTGCTGATAAATAGCAAACAGCTATTAATAATATCATTTAATATACCATGTGAATTCCCCAATTCTTATTTTTCCTTGAAAATAAATAAATAAATAGGATTACAATATTGCCTGAAGAACTCAATGGTCCATTTTCACGATGACGACATTTGACTACAACTAACAATTCATTTCATGCGTGCTTTCCTATTCAAAATTGTCAATCTCACTGAGGTCTAAAAACAACAGCCTTATTAATTTGCACAAGAAAACAACAAACAAAAGAATCTGGTAGTTGTAGTAAAATGATGTCATCATGATATAATATTATTGTCCTCTAGCCCATTTACATGATGGTGTCCTTTAGTAATACTACCAGAATCCTTCAGGGTTTTTCTTTCTTGTGCAAATTAGGGCTTTTGTTTTCTAAACCTTACTGGGATTACCAAATTCAAATATGAAAGAAAAAACAAAATGGATTCTGGTCTTAGTAAGAAAAAGACGTCACCATGCAAATGGGCTATTCACCATTTTCACATATACCATAATACACTTGTTCAAACAACAAAATTTTGCATAATCATTGTCTTTGATTTCTCTTCGGATGACTGCAATTCCCAGGAGAAATTGGAAAATGATGGTTATGCAAAATTTGGGGAAGTAAACAAAGTGCATTATGGTCTATGTAAAAATGGAGAATATTCCTAGTTTCCCAACTGTCTGTCTACTAAATTATCTGCCACAATCTCTGATCAGAGTGAGAAACTCATCACGTGATCTAGGATCTTCTCTCAGAGCTCCCAGCATACAACTGGTGACAGTCTTACTGCTAGGCTTTTGTACTCCACGCATCACCATACACATGTGCCTAACAATCAATAGAAACAGCTTTATTAATCAGAAATATTGCAATACCATGTTTAACAAAGTTTTTTTTAAAAAAAATTTTTTAGTAACATCTATTAGTTCCTGAAGTTAAAATAAAATTTTACTAGTTAGTATTCTATAACAAATTCGATCTCACTGGCATGTTTGCTGTCTATTCACTCATAAAGAGAATAGGAAAAAAACAGGCTTATTGCCCATAAATTATTTTTGAAATTATTAAATTGCAATACAATGTACTAGTATAATTAATAAAAGACTAGTTCTAAAGTAAAGCTCATTCGTGATTTCTACCATGCAGGTCTATTAGCTTTGAAAAAAGTCACCTTGGACAAAACTATCATTTGATAGAAATCTTGAAACAAGCATTGCCTCTGTTCCACTGAGGGGTGAAAGAGCAGAGCCTATTTTTCCCCTTGTTATTCAATCTGTTCTTTATGTAGCAGTAGTTAATGGAGAATTGGTGTGTGGCATGAGGGGAGCCGCACACATCCCCTTTTCAGACATTCTTCTATCTTTATCTTTGTTATGCCCAGGGTGTGAAACAATTTGGCAATTATTCAAAAACCAAAGGCTTGAATGGGCTCAAAGGAGACTTCTGACCATTGCTGCTTATTTCCTGTCTCACTAAAGTCTTTGAAGACTTGGATGGTGCTTTGTTGGATTATTGTTCATGTTGGTAACAAGTTTAATCCTCAGCAGTTGGTCTGTCTGAAAAGGAAGTTGACCTCCTTTTGTTCACTTGACATGGTGCACAACTGGCTCCGGTCCATCAAGTGGAATTACACATTGTCAGCTTGCTTGGCTTCAGCAAAGTTTTTGATCATAATGATCATCCCCCACGTTTCTCAATCTGGTGTCCTTCCCTGCTATCTGATCGTCATCTATAATATTTTCCTTATCTGCTCAATTCTTGAGTACTCTAATCCTGTTCGGAGTACGGTATTTCTGGCTACCATCCAACAAGATCAAGAAAATTCAATGGTCTGCACTAGAATCTTGTATCCTGAACTTTCTTATTGTCAGTGCAATGGAACTCTTGCTGTTACAGCTCTCTGGTGCCTCAATACCAGGTGAGATTGCATTATGTGCTTGAAGACATTAACCACAATTTCTGACGATCTTCCTGTTTGTATTGTACCCTCCCCTAACCAGGGGCAAGGTACACGATCATTTTATAATACATTGTACAATAGCAAAAACTTCTGATGTAAATGAAGAACTGTGACAGACTGAAGAGGAGCTTTTTTCCAACTATGTCCACCAATGCAAAGTAGTGGGACAGTGAACTTCTTATTAACTTTTGTAATTTTATCATTATATCATACTCAATCCTTTGCCTGTCACCAGTAGGTTGTTTGGATGTTTTACTTATGTATAAATTATCTAGGATTGTCACTTAGCAAGTAAGATGTCAAAGTGAAGATTCAGTAATACCTCTTGCATGGTGACATTTTATTTTTTCAAAAAAACCATCGTTGTCATCATCATCATCATTATCATTATTATTACTCCAGATTTCAAACTGGCTGCAAAGTGTATGCTAATACGTTAGCATAATAATTTTTTAGTATATACACACTCAGTGATCTTGGTGATTTAAGCAATCTGATTGGTTCGCTATCTCGGACTATTCAACAATATTCACCTCCTAGCGAGTGGATAATGTGTGAGCTCAGTGTTTTTCCCATTTTTTAGAGAACGATCTTTTAAAAGTCGACAAAATCCTAGGGCTGACTTTTTTTAAGGCAAGAAAAGACTTGGAAGGATTCAATACGGCGTTTTTCAATTTACTGTAGCAGGAGTTTTGTGCTCGATGGATTGTTTACAACTCCCGTGTATTCGCGTAGAAGAAGCCGTTGCGTGAACTCAGCGTTTTCTAAGAAGAAAATTTTGGCTCAAAAATCGAAGTTTATTTATGACAAACAAATTTAAAAGGAAATGTTTGCCGAAATTCTGCGTTTCAAGTAAACAGGAAAAAGAATGATACAGAAAGACGACGTCTTACCTCGAGCAACTGAGCCGCCATTTTTGTCAGCACTTCATGCGAAGAACGACACAACAAACCCTTTTGGCTATAAACTTGGCGAGTCAACAGAAAACAACACAGCTCTACTTTTCTTCTCAGGTAAGGAAACAGTTCAAACTTTTAGCGGTTCCATTTAAGCCATTACGCTGTTGTTTGCGAAATGATAAACTTGTGAATTGCCATGTTTGAAATTTCTGCAAAGATCTATTTTTAAACTTACGCGTGATTTGATCTGTCAATCAAATCGTACTTTTGAATGGTTTCCTCTCTGATTTTGTTGAGATCACTTTGTGTGTATATACTAAAACAATTATTCTTTTCAATCTCGGTGAATAGTGGCTTTGGGAATATTTACCTCGCCGCTTTCGCGGCTCGGTAAATATTTTGCCACTATTCACCTCGATTTCAAAGAATAATTGTTAAATAACCGATAATATTATTGACGACTTTTGGGCAATTAATTGTGGGTAAAAATAACCAAGAGTAACTTTATTTTACTTGAGTATTAAACAATCTCACTTCAAAAACTTACGTTGCCTCAATCACCACGCCTACTCCAGCTGGGCTCACAGCTTCACATAAAGCCATGGCAATTTGCTTTGTTAGACGCTCTTGCACTAAAATAAATTCAAACTAACTGTTAATACAAACTAACATGTGATCACAGGTTTCTGCATGTGAGGAGGATGAGGGGGGGAGGGGGAGGGGTTGATCCCTGTACGAAAGCAATCGGGGACTCAGGCTTAATTTGACCCTAAAAGAGATCTTACCAAAACAGGCATTACCCTCTCTTGAAGCATCCAATTACCAGAAACAGCTTAGAGCTGCAGTTGTTTGAACTGAAAGATGTTGAAATTGAATTCTGTCTTCAGACTAGAAGGATCGCACTTAATTTTCTTTCCACATATCTCTTTAAAAATGACCTGAAGCAATCATCATCCAAGCATCTATCTCTGTCAAATGGGACTCAAGGTCTATCCCCATCATCGCTCCCCCCCCCCCCCCCCTCTGGACAAGAGTTGTGAACAAACTTACTGAAGCTAATTTTGATGTTACCATGTAGTGATGTAAATATAAAAGTCCTAAATTTGACACTTGATGGTTTAAAAATACAATGTAGGATGGGCTCCATGCAAAATGTCTTATCCAAAAAGGAAACAAGGTGGCCATGGGACATTTTGGCAGCTACATGTAGAGCCCTCTACTATTATCGATCATTACTGTAGTTTAACATTGTGGGAAAATTAACCACTTCTTATTTTGGTCAATTCTGCCAACTTACCTTGCAAGCGACGGCTAAACATTTCTACAATCCTGCAACAAAACAAACAAAGTAGAAATACAAAAATTGTATTTTCATAATTTTATTGCCAGCCTGACAAAATTGTATTTGTCTTGTTCCTACCAAGAAGCTTATCAAAAGACCTTTCAGTGTCACTAACAAACGGCACATCATGTTTCAAGTTCTGGTATACTAGCTTCTTATTGGCAGTGGCAGTTTAGCCTTACAACTCATAATAGCAGTGTCATAAAGATTTCATTTTGCAAATCATGCTGGTAGCTACTAAAAATTTTACACGATACGCAGCGTGCAAAGAAAGTTGTGTCCGACAGCCAAGAGCTAGTGGATTTTCTATCGGGCTAATGGTTTTTGTTGTTAACTTGCCTGACAGGCAGGTGCTGTTTTTTTGGGAAATTCAAATTACAGAAGAATTGTAATCAATCCTGCTAACCAAAAAGATTTTTGGGGCTAGTTGAAATGACTTGTGGGCTAGTACATGCTAGCTATAGCTTGCTCGAATGACAGGCTGTAAAACTGACTTTCTTTGCACCCTGATACCAAAAAGCAAATTTCTTGGCTAGTCCAATATACCATAAATGATTGAATGAGCATCTGGGGCAACTGCTTGATTAAAAAACTGTAAAAGATCTACTGCTGAGCTAATGAGGGGCCAAGGGAGCCTGCATGGACCCTATACCCAATTTTAGGCTAAACTGAAGCTTGCAAGCCAAGAAAAATCATTCTATAGGCCAGGCCCCCCTTAATCTTAGGGTCTGGATGAATGAAAAGAATAATACAGTTGAATCCCAGTAACTCAAATCCTATATAACTCGAACCTCCTGCTAACTTGAAGTAATTTACATTTCCCTTCAGATCATTTTCTACATAATTGTACCCTCAATAACTTGAACTCCTGATAACCGGAACTTTTTTCTATTTCCCTTGAAGGTTCGAATTATCGGGAGTCGACTGTATATAAAAAATATTGTTAAAATAATTATATGGTATACATTACATTGTGATCTTCATTGGAAAATGGCTTACCTAGCAAGTTTACTTAATCCAACTACTCTTTTGTTTGGCAAATAACCAATATGAACCTGTAATATAAGACGAAAGTACAGATTAGAACGATAAGCATCATTTTGAATATTATTTATCTGTATAATTTACAAAAAGTATTTGAATTATCACAAGATAAGTACTTTAACAGAATTTTCTGCCAATTTGCAAACTGAGAATTTTCACATCACAGATGAAGCCCTTGGAAGAGGCAACCCCCGGCCCACCCTTCCTTAAAGCCACGGGGGACACACTGGGCTAAAATTTTACAGCGTATGCAGGAAGTACAATGACTGACATCAACAAATTTACGAGATATTCATGTGTGGATAAAAATGGACGCATAACTTAAAAGTGTTCATGTGCACGTGTGGCACAGCGACAGCAAACAAAATATTTATTCAAACGTTAAAAACAGGCTATGAAAGGTGGTAAACCTTGTTTCAGTGATTTTAAAATCAATGTTATTTAAAGGAACTCTGTAGAAATTTCAACCAAACTACCAAAACTCTTTTTATTTTCTGCATCAAAAATCTGAGCTTGAAAACCTTGCAGCTTACAAACAAAACTAAAACGTAGAAGGCGATAATGTACTTGTATATACTGGTATTACAGATTTTAAAGTAAGAAGAAAATAGGGACAAAAGACTGCACATTTTACTCACCTTTCCCATAAATGGAACCAGGTGATGCTCACATAGGGAGAACATGTCAATGTCTTTCACTATAACTAGTTCATCATGATTTTCATCAAAAACAGCATCATTTAAAATATCTAAATATAACACAGGAAATGAATACTATTAGTTTATTTGCGATTCAAACAGCTCAAAATGGCCGGACATTGACCAAGTTCTTTTGTTTAAGTTTTTATGGAATGAGATGAATTTGAGGTCAATGAGAATGCAAAAACCAAAGAGAAAGTGGCCAATATCCAGCCACCTTGATTGTGCAAGCTTGGGCAATAAAGAATTAGAACAGTGAAACCCTGGAACTAAGAACCTGGATTTGAAGAACCTGTTAGGCTAAAATTTGCTAGTTAAGCCCCCCTCTATATAAGAACCTGTTTAGAATACGCTCTTCTCACGTATGGTAATATGCCCGTCTAACCTCGTTTTTGAGTAAAAAGTCCTTTGAAATGCTAATCAGACGACGTTTTCGTATTTGAATTTCAAAAGAATTTTTACCCGTAAACGAGGTTAGACGGGCATATTACCACATGTGAGAAGAGCGTATTAAATTTGAAACAGGTTCTTATTTTCTAAAATCTATTCAGTACACTTGAGCAAATAAGAAAAGTCAACATTCAGAATCCGCTTTGGAGGCATAGGTGCCTTAAAATAATTATCACTCCAACTGCAATGTAATGGTATGCAGGTTTTATATGAGGAATATAAGCTGAACAACTATAAATACTCTTAGTTACACTGTATTTTTTTTCTTTGGAAAAAAAGGACCTATTTAAGAACCTAAATAGGCTAAATTTATGCTATCTAGCCTTTATATTCTTAGTTGTGGGGTCTTACTATATGTGACCAACAGGGCTTGAAAAAAGTCTTGTCTGGTAGTCCTGGACAAGTAGATATTCTTGCTGGGCAAGTAACTTTTGAAGCACACTTGACCAATGCACAAGGGTCCAAGCAAGTCATCTTCTAACAAAATTATTAACTAAGATGAGGAAGAAGTGTCCTTAGGCAAGGAAAATGTGAGAGCTGCTTGCCCAAAGGACAAGATGGAATTCGTTTTTTTGAGACCTGAAAAAATAATTTTTTTCTCACAGAACGAAAGCAGGAAGTCCCAAGCGGCAAGACAGACCCATCTTATAGTGTAGCTAACCAATCTAGAACACAGGATCCCATTCAACTTGCCCACTGATGAAGCAGTCATATAATAAAAAATAATTGTAAGTGTTCAGATAGATCTGGCCCATATTAGGTTATCATGTAAAGAACCTTCATCCAAACAGCTGCCACTTTCTTTGTTTGCTAAACACATTCAAGAAAACTCAGTGTAGAAAACTCAACAAGTCTTTTTAATCAACAAGCAAGTCACATGAAGCATGCTAGTATGCATGCGCACATGTAAGAAACCACGTACAAGCTATGACACTGTGCAAAGTCAAGCATAATTTATATTTCAGTTTAAATTTGCAACAAAGAAAATGAAAAAAATGCTCACTGTTAAAATTAATGCCTTATTAGTTTGAAACAAAGAGAAACTAAATACTAATATCCTCTTTGCTTTTTTTTCCCACTAAGCACTTCAGTGAAAATATTTGTCATTACAACTATGACAACCAAGTGTCTTTTTAATGTTCATTGTTTCAACTATGGAAATGCAAGAATATGTTAACAATCATACAATGTACAGAACAGTGGTGTTTCTGATGTGATATTGTGTTTGATTCACTTCACTGCACAACTATCTAGCATCAGCTTGAGTTAACAACGTAAGAGATTACAATGAACAGAAGACAAAAGAAGAAAATAAGATTATTATGGATACAGGCAATTAACACCTTTGACCTGGCAGATCAAAACAAAAGATATGGAAAGAGAAGGGCATAAAAATACAATGCCACAACTAAAAAATGTGGGCTTTTTAACTTTCTCTGACAAATGACAAAAGTAAAGACATCTTGAATAATTTTAATTGATGATTAACATTCATGTAATTTACATAATAATAGTATGCCATAAGTAAATAAATATTGAGAATTTTGGCCTGTCAGCTAGACATGATGAATAGATTCAAATTACCGGTGTGTTGTTTACTTGTATTATTACTACACCCTTGTTCAGAGCTAAATGCAACTCACGAAATCAAAGAAAACTTAAAATATCCATGGCCAAGTCCTATGAATAAGCTGCTGGTGATTTATGCTGACAGCTTGACATCTGGGCTGCTAAGTTGTCATGGATTTGTTTTTACTATTTTCTGGAGTATCTGCCTGGACTAAGCTTTAATTCATCATTTATCTTAAAAACCGATGCAGATCATAGGGTTTCTTTGTGATTTTACACTGAGCAGTTCAACTCCTTGTGAGCACACTTACTCATGACTTTGGCTGCATTCACAAAGTTCCAGATGAATTTCTGACCAGCAGAAAAATTTTAACAGACACTCCATTCACATGGGACCGTTCAACATCTTCATTCTATACACAAGAAACTTTGAGCGGCTACATGTAGGCGTCCAAATTTTCTTACAGTTAAGGTGGTTAGGTATGAACGAAACACCTTAATGCACGAATTTTCAACAAGTCAAAAATTTGTCTGGTGCCGTGTAAAAATAGCCTTAGGTTGAAATATGTGTGCATTGAAACATCTAATTTGACCAGGAAATTCTTTAGAATGTATAAAAACTACATGAACAGTGAACTATATGTCTATCTACTGGAATATCATATTGTTTTGACAAAACTGTAATACGTTGACATTCAAGATCTAACAACAGCACACTAAAAGTTTGACTCTGTCTTTCATACTCTATAGGCAACTATGTTTATGATAGCTAAATTAAAGATCAAAATATTACACGTACCTCCGATCGTCTCTTCGTACCCTTTGGTAAAAAACAACATGGCTTTGGCGGCTCGAGCGGGAGTTTTTAAAAGGCCTTGGCGAGTCTTGTCTTCTCCAATATTGTCTAGTACCGTTGCAAAGGCCGCTTCTAGTTGTTTTTGCTGATCTTGAACAGAATCCACATCGATCGGTCTTGGTTCGAGTTCTGGAACGTCATCCATACTCAAAGTCGTTCTCTGATATTTTATGGGGTTATTTGCTCCACTGCCTTGGATAAATGAACATTCCGGTTCACTCATTGTGAAGATAATTATGAAATGTTAATTAGTCCCACCACAAGAATTACGAAATCTACGCATAAGCTTATATTATGGAGAGCGTAAATGAGCTGTAAAACACATGTGAAATGCGTAAAACGAGCAGGCATCGTCATTCCACTATATCATCGTTCCCAGTCTCCTTTGAATTGGCGGAACACACGGGAAATAAACGCCTGTCAAATTTTAGTTAATAACTTGGAAGTTTCATCAAAGATGTCGAATTTGAATTACCGTTACTATGGACGCTAAAGAACAAGTCATTTCTCTTCCTCCTGTTCGATTCTGGGGCCTAGATCCTTTGTTTTGGACGCACATTAAAATGTTTGTTAAAGACATTTACGAATTACACGAATGTGCTGATTATCGAGGTGAGGAAATTTTATCCTAGATCCTGCATTGTCTCCCTGAGTGATTTGATGCCCCCCCAAAACACTATACCTTAGAAAGAAACAAACAGTGTTCTACGTTTGTTTCCATTGTTTTTTATTTGTTTTCTTTTTATTACAAAGTGCAGTGTTGCCAGGCCAGTGGTCAGGCATCATCTTTTGTTTTAGATTTCAGATTCTGTATGACAAATTCAGCTGTCAACGCCGCCTCATGTACGACCTACGTATAACTAACTATACACCCCGTGGTCAGATACCCCTCTGCGGTACAAGTCTTTAAAATTTGTATATTGCCTATGTTATTAGAAAAGGGAACCTGGTAATCAAAAAAAACTCGTCTCATGAACAGTCAGAGAGGGTGGATGAACGCTGGTTTCAAAATTTCATTAGCATTTTTTCTCCATTTTTAACCTAAAAACAAAAAAATTTCAAGAAATGATTATTGCAAACTACCTTTTTTTTAAACCCTATTCATATTTTGTTCATTTATTCACCTTATTCATTCATTCATATTATTTTTGATTGAAATGTGCTTTGGGGGAAATCTTTTTGTTCAAGGCTCAAGAAAGACACTGTTGGAGACAAGTGACAGATTTCATTCTCAGTACCCGTACGAATGTACAGCGCCACAAAATCGCTGCAAAATAGCTGTACAGCTAAATTACAGCTGTTCAGCAGCCTTTTAGAAGCCAAACAGCAGCTTCATTCAAGTTGCAGTGGGATGCAAAAGCGCTGTGCAGCCTTTGAAGGCTCTTTGAAGCTCTCGGCAGCGGTGTGTGAAACTGAAAATCAATTTAAATTTGTTACAACAACATAAGAAGATAACTGTGAATAGCCAAAATGTTTTCAGATTTTCCTTGTTACCCAGCAGCATTCTGGCTCTTGATTTTGGTGCTAAACTCCATACGATTCTTGTTATTAATGTGAGTTTTAGGGTTTTGAAATTTTTATACCTATTTAAATTTTATATCTGGATTCATTCTTCCTTTGCAAAGCTCACCTAATAAAGATTATTATATCATAAAGATTTACAAGAGTTTGTGGGTGAAATATACTAGAATATAACCTTCATGTACAAGTACTCATGGGTACACTCAAGTAGTTTCCAGTGGACTCTGGTGTTTCACTTTACCCTTGAACAACAAGTAAAACTTACATGTAGTTTTGCACTAAATGGATATACTCTAGCCACCCTGGCCCCAGGTATTCAAAAGGTGGATAAAATAATTACTGTCTAGTGGATTATAACGCAGTATTATTAGCTTCCCTAATACATATCCACTGGACAGTGATTTATCCAAAGTTTGAACAGTCAGGCTCTGGATGTTATGGGTTGGAACATTGGGCATCCTACAATATTTTTCTTGGAGAACAACCTTGTGTGCTGTACTTCTAACTCATATGCCTTTTTATGAAGAGGTGATAAATGTTACTAAAACTAACATTTTTAAATTTAAAAAATATTTCTTAAATTATCAGGAAAATAACAGGAAGTAGAATTGAAGTAAATAGACTAGTTTTTACTCACCTAAAGTGTCTAGCTGTAAAATCTGTTCTCACCTTAAAACTCGTATTCAGCCTAGTTTAATTCAGAATTTTAATTTCTTTGTTTGTAGGAAAACAAAGGAATAATTTAATTCTACGTAGCTCTTTATTATTCATAATGGATGAAGGAAATTCTTGTTTGACCTGAGAGCGTTACTAGAAATAAATGTGATTAGAATTTTAATATACATATTTAAATATTTTGATAATATTATTGAAACTGTTACCTTTCTGTTTAGGAGTCTTTTGTTATGCTAATAACCATCCAGTCATAAGGGCGGAAGTTCTTGGACATATTGTTAGCATAGATGAAAAGGAGAAACTAACAAGTTATGGAGGTACATTTATTTATGACTTACTATAATTTTAGCATGTGCATTCTCAATATATTCTTCACATATTTTCTGTCATTCAATCTGAAGAAAATCTGTTGACAGTCAATACCTATAAAATATCTTTGATTATCATGACCTTTATGTTGGCTTACAGTAATTTGTTATTGGCGAGATGAAACAAAATGAAGCAAAAGTGTGAATTTAATCCTTCATGTAATCTTTCCATAATATTTTAGAATAGAATGAGGTCAAGGTTGTTGCTCTCCAGTATATGAAGAAGCCCTACCCTGTCCAATAATCCATATCCCTCAAAAATAGCTGCAAAAAATAACCCACTACAGGGCTTACTACAAAGATAACCATATTTCCTCAAACAAGTGCCTGAGCACTTATTTAAAATTTTCGCTAAAATTATGGAGGGGCATTTTGGAAGAGGCCAGGTGGTTTTTAAGTTTTCCTTTCAGCGAACAGTAATTTTATTTTGGCTAAATTCTTAATGCAAAAAAACAAAGTACATCATCCACATAAACTTTAAGTCAATATTTAGTAGTAGTAAACCTTTATTTAACTTGTGTAATCCCTTCAGAATACTTAAAAGTATATCTGTTATCGATAGGAGCCCTAAATTAAGACTAATAAAAAAGTTCAAAATAAATAATATAAGAAACTAAGTAACTATAATTTAATAATAGTACAGTATAACAATTAAAACTAATTCTTATTTACTAAATAATTATTATACACAACTGAGCCATTATAATAAAAACTTTTCTTGGCGGTCTCAGTTCTTACTGCAGGTAAGTATATAAAATTGCTTCTTCTTGTTTCTCTTGAAATAACTTCCTTATTCAACTTAAAATAATTCTTTAAAAACTGTGGTACATTATTATTTAAACACCTCTTCACTAAACCTTAAATATGAGCGTTATGGTGATCTTCTAAACTCTGATAGTCAGTGGATGTTGTACCACATTTAGATTTAACTATAATTTTTGAGGCCCGCCTTTACAAAGATTCAAGACTTTCCATATCTGCTTTATTCCAGCTGGACCAAACAACATCGCAATAATCAAAAATGGGCAAAATTAATGAATTATACATCTCGAAAGCTGCATGAATAGTGATATTCCTTCTAAGGTGCCCTAAGACACCAACTCTTTTACCAACCTTAGAAATAACATAACGAACATGGTCACGTAAGACTATCATCAAGAACGATGCCTAAATACTTAAAATCATAAACCCTATTAATTTCATAATCACCTATTTTGATAACTGCTGTGTCAGCAGCTTCAGAAAGCCTAGCATCAGTTCCAAAAACTACAAATTCTGTTTTTCTTTTGTTGATAAAAAGAAAATTACTGAGAGTCCATTTATTCACTTCATCTTTAAATGTTTCTCTTTTTTTAAAACAGTCACGTGGCTGGTAGTCAAGCATACCATACTTATTTTGATTATCTCATCATCCTCAAGGCTGATATGCAGATCTTTACGTCCCTTTAACTTGTATCCCTATTATTTTAGGAAAGAGATGGAGAGGTGACTGGGGGGGCTTATTTGAGAAGGGTGCTTAATATTTGATATTATCATGGCCTAGGGCATGGGTGCTTATTTGAGGGAGGGCGCTTATTCAAGGAAATATCACTACAAATCATGCTATTATTTGTTTATACTACTACCCGCATTTAAGGTTTTTTAATTTTGACATGTAAGTATTTCAAATTAAGCTGAAATACCACTGCTCAAAGCCAATCAAATTGCAGAAATTTCTCATGTAGTAGTATAATGTTACTAATTTATAGTTGATGATGGCAGTGGAACAATTTTGTGCTGTAAGTGGCACCCAGCTGCATCAGATGTGAAGAGCACCTGCTGTGGTAACAGGGAATTGTACAATCTAGGGCAACTGGTGACTGTACAAGGAAAGATTTCTACATTCAGAGAGCAAAGGCAACTTACCGTTGATTTTATCTGTATCCATTTCCTTATTGTAAAGATTAGTTTGTTTGTAATCAAACAATACCATAAATCCTCTATTAAGCCCCCCTCTCAAATAAGCCCCTAGCTAGCTAGCTCCCTCTAGTAAGCCACCCCCTCCCCCTTTTCAGGGGTAGAAAGTTAAGAAGCTCCCCTCCCCTCTGCTAAATATTCTTCACTAAAATACTGATAGACTGTGTAAATCAATCGCGGCTGTAAAACTTTGTGTGGACTGATCCAGGATGGTTTATTTACCAACTGGAAGTTCAGATTTGTTTCTGATTTTAGCCTGCATGACCTCCAACCTTCTTTTACTTGTCATGAGCTTTTCTACTTTGTATTCTAGTTCTTCATGGAGAATTGATACCAGTGTCTTTTCCAAATTAAATGAGCCCCCGGTCTCTATTAACCCCTCCCTCCTCAAATGGGCTTTAAATAGATAAGCCCCCGAGGGATTAATAGAGGATCCCTTGACGCTTTTTTTAAATAATCCCAGCAAAGGTGTGGTCTGGGAGATACACTTAGTTAAAACCAGGGTAGAACATTAAAATGGATTTCACAGCGGTGAGAGGGCTCACCTCCTATCACTGTGGCCCGAGCTCAAATGCTGGTGTCAACGCCATGTGTGGGTTTGTCATTGGTTCTTGTGCTACTTGCTCCCAACTGAGAGTTTTCTGTGGGTACTCTTTGGACAAAGTCCTACCCAATCTGGAACACACCAACACATTTCAGCAAGTTCTTAAAAACTCCTTAGTGCTTCGTGGGTAAACAACAAGTTACAAACTACAATATTTATCATCTGGGAAGAAAGGGGGAAAAGTCACGTTGTAAGAGTCCTTTTTTGAGATTTTGGAGGAGCCCTGAACCCTTTTAACCCTACAATCAAAATGTAAATTCTCATTTGTTGCCCCTATTCATTTCCTAGAGAAGTAGTGGAGAGAAGTTGATCTCGCATGATCATGTCCATAATTCTCATGACCACTTTGTTTACAAAGCATTGATATTACAAAGAGAAATTTGATGCTGATCACTCTTAGGGCTTAAAGAGTTAAAGTGAATGAGTTCACTGTGTGGTTGTAATTGTTAAGGTTCAGTTTAAGGTTCTAACCATGAGTTTGAGACTGGCATTAAAACATTGCAGTTTAATTTAAGAGTTAAAACTCTTTCACTTGCTATAGACATGAGAAAAAGAAAAAATGTACATTGACATTTTTCTCTTGCGATTTTTACATGTTAAAATGTTTAATTTATTTTTCTTTTTAAAAATGTTTAGCCTTAACAATATTCAGATGCAGAATCAGACCCTAATGTTGAAGTTTTGTTTTGGTTAGAAGCCATCAATCTTGGCAACAATGTTTACAGTCAAAAATCCTTCACAAATTCCCTCAAGAATCCTCCTGCAGGAATTGATGAGTTGACAAAGGAAGAGGAACTGAAGAGGGCCATTTTACAACAGATTAAAGAGAATAAAATAGTGGCATTCCAGTTTAGAACCTTGTGTCTAGACCCAGATATACAACAGATAGCTTCTGAGGCTGTCAGCCAGAAATCTACAGACCAGGTATTCATATCCTCAAACTTATCAATAAGCCAATAAGAGAAAAGAAAATGAAATCACTACTGCTGTAAGGAGGACCTATGAACATTGGGTGATTTGCCTTAGATGTTGTGACCAGGGAACATAAATGTCCCCTGATTGTGACGTTTTGCTTTCAATTTCTTCCAAGATCATTATTTTGATTTACAAAATTGTTTGACAAGGTGTTACAATTATTGTCGACACACCTCTAGCTAATGAAGATATGATCATCGCAGTGGTAATTGCAATTTAAGCAATTGCAAATTAAATTTTTAAAAAATTAAATCAATTCTTAATTTGCATTAGTTAAAATTGCAATTACCACTGTAATGATCAACTGTAATGGATCTTTTTCCACAGTTCACATTATCTTCATTCTACGTCTAACTTAGTTGTCTGGTTTGTTTAACCCACTTGTTCTGTCCAAAATACCTTTCTACATTCCACTGAAATAAGTATTTTTATCCCATTTTTATTCCTTTCAAAGCCCCAGGGTAAAAAGCTGGATCGATCGTATGAGATGAAGAAAGTTGTCCGGCAAGTGATTAAAGATCTTGAGAGAGCTGGATTGGTGTATTTTAAAGACTCACGAACAGATCTCTACGAGGTAAAATACCAGTCTTACCGTAAATAAACCAGTTTCCCCTACTGTCCACAGTGATTTCTCCAAAAAGAGAATTTTTCGTTTTTTTATTTTTTCTGTCAGTGAGCTCATGTATAAGTTATCTCTGGTTTTGTCCTTACTTCTTTTCTTCACCTCACAAAACCAGCATTATTCATATGAATTCTTACTTATGTTAAATCTGTTTCCTGTTGATTTCTTTGGATTGGTGGCTGGGCTTTCAGTTTAAAGGTTGATTTTGTTGATACCATTTAAGAACATTTCAGTTATATCCACTTGCCGCTCTGTGTCAGTATTTGCAAATCTCGATCAGCAGCTACTTTTTAAAACACATTTGAAGACTTATCTTTTAAAGAAACTTATGACTTTTAACTTTTGTTTCTAGTACACGTATTTACATTAATTTTTATGATGTAAAAATGTATCTTCAGGTATTTTTAGATTTTAAACTTTTATTTCTTGTATATGTATTTTAAGATATTTTTACGCTTTGTAATTGATTGATCTCGCAATTTTTAGCTTTTAGTATTTAGGTTAGCATAATCATTGTAAACCGCTATGAAAGAGTAGCTCAATAGTGCTATATAGATAATATTATTAATTGTTATTATTATTATTTACAGTTTCAGATCAAACATTTAACATTCCTATGCTGTCTGTTAAATTTTTTTTCTCATCTATTTAATCGATTAAGGAATCCATCTTTGGACTTTTCTCTACCATTTAACCCGTTTAAACACTCTTATTGCTAACAACAACAGTTACTGACAATTTTACTTTGCTAGGTCATTAGTCATGAACATAACCTGGGACCAGCCATCATAAAAGCCATGAGGAAAGTTGCAGGTGATTGAAAATTCCAAAAAAAAATAATTTGATGGTCATACACTCAGGCAACCAAACTCTCCCTAAGACAGCAACCATTGGGACCAGCGCTGATGTGTCTGTCTTAGGGAGAAGTCCATCTTATAGAGAGTCGACTAAAAAGAATAAAGAAAGGCAGGGACAACTCTAGGCATCCATTTTACTGAGATGTCCCACTTAAAGAGGTGTCCGTGAAAAAAGAGTTGACCGTACTTTAACAGTAACAGCGTGCAAAGAAAGTCATGTCCCATAGCCCAGGGCTAGTGGATTTTACTATCGGGCTAATGATTTTTGTTCTTAACTTGCCCGCCTGGCAAGTGAAACTTTTTAAGGAATTCAAATCATAAAGGAACTGTTATCAACCCTGCTCATCATCAGGCTAGTTAAAATGACTTTTGGGCTAGTACATGCTAACTACAGCTTGCCCGAATTGCAAGCTGTAAAACTGACTTTCTTTGCACCCTGAGTAACAAATCGATCAATCTATCAGTTTACTTCCTTATTTAGCATTTGTCAGTCAGTCAGTCATCAATGAAATCAATATAATATTGAAGTCAGCCAATTGGTTATCAGTGTAATATTATTAGAAAAATTTATTTTTCAGGTTCATCTATCTTTAAAATGAAATACAAGGAGCGTCACTCCTTTCCGATTTTTTTGAGGGGAGGGGCGGCTGTACACAGGCTATTGCCCGCAAAATAGCCTAGCTAATCGAGGCCGGAAGGAAAAGTGAAAAAAAAAAACAATTAGGATTGAAACAGTCGTGGCAATAACGAAAAACAGATACACGAATATCAACTTTTGAGTTGTTTGCTTTTCCAGACTTAATTATAAGATTATTTCAACCCAACGTTCACTCGCTCAGAACGCACATCCACTCGCTTAGAGCACACTTAATTTATTGGCACCCTGGATTTCCCAGATGCATCCAACCCTACAGTTACCATAAATTCTCTATTAAATCCCCTCTTTCAAATAAGCGCCCACATTGTTTTTAGAGAAGAGTGTTGCCAGAATAATTATCAGTCAGTTTTTCGGATAATCAGTGAGTCAGCCCAACAGAAATCAATGGTAAGTCCACTAATGTCTTCTAACTTGCTTTTTGTTCTGTTTAGCCCCATCAGGTTCACCAGTGTCCAAATGGGCCATCATGGATGTTCTTCATTCTTCTCACAAGTTTCATCATGTGACATTGCATCAAATAGAAGACTCGCTTGATAAACTCTTACAGAGCAGTGATATTTACAGACACAGTGAACATCAATACTGTTTAGTATGAGGCTGTAACGGAGTGGCTGTACTGGAAAGGAATGATATTTAGAACAAAGTAAAATTTCCTGTTTATTTCTGTTCCTTTGCACCACTAGGGAACAGATTCATTGATGTCACGGGCATCACAGCTGGGCTCTACCAAGGAAATTTAACATGACGCCAACATGTCTATGGTACTAAACACAGCTTTTGAAGGAAACATCTGTGAAGTTTAAGCATCACCTTGGCTATCAATGGCTATGAGACCATAATGTTCATTCCTTTGAGCTTGCTATTTTGAACACTTTTTTCATATGTGAACATAATTATTATACAAGTTTGAAAGAAATACATAGTAAGGGCTATTACGATTTACAAACTCAAATGTACTCTGATCTTGGAAGGTTTTGGAGAGAACATCGCCCAGTTACCTTCATGTGTACAAAAGTATGTGCAGATGAGCTCTAGGAGCCACCACAGTGTTACCTCAGTTCTGATCAAGAAGCAAACTGAAAACAATAGAATGAAAATCTACCTATATAATAAATAAAATAATGACCAAAAAGTCTTTTTGTACTGTATGTACATGCATGAGTACCATACATCTTGGGTGTAAAAGATTTCAATTATTGATCATGACTTCATGTGTCTCTAGTGTAACGTCCATCTCTAAAAACTTAGAGAACTTTCCATTTCTCTGCTTGGCAGCAATTCTTCAGCCATCATCTTCGTCCTCATCACTAGCTGACTCTTCACCACTTGACCCTTCCTCTTCACTGCTTTCCTTTTCATCTTTCTCATCGTTACTCTCTTTCTCAGCTTCGTCGTCATCATCATCATCATCTTTCACGTCTTCATCCTCACTATCATTCCCTTGTTTTTCTTCCTCCTCCTGCCCATCCTCAGCAGGATTTTCTTCCTCATTTTCTGCTTCATCAGCACCTTCTTCATCTTCATCACCCTCTTCTTCTTCAAATTCCTCTTCTTCCTCCTCAGCCGCAGCAGTATCTAGTTGAGTCATGCGCATTTGCTGAAGACCAAAAAAAAAACACAACTTGAGTTCAGCTCTTGAACATGCCATTAAATCATGATTAAACAATGTTTATAAGAAACACACAAACAAGGAAACCAAGTTGACCAAATTCCAGAGGCAATAACTTTTCTAAGCAGTTTTACAGTCTTAAGTTTCAAAGGTCAATCAAAACTGTTGATAACTGAATTAAAGCCTTGGGGAAAATCAAGAAGGATGGAAATTTCCTTGCCCTACATACATGTGTGTGTGTGTGTATACAATGATGTATCTGTACATGTTTCAATTGAGTATTGAGGAAATATGAAAGGAGTTTTTATTGCACAAATAAAAATGTTAAAATGTGAGTTATTACTGTTATTATTATTATTACTTTGATAAAAAAAAGATAGATTGGTTGGATCAGTCTAATAGACCCATGTTCTTTTTCAACTATTCACTGGAAACAGTTAGCTACAGTTAATTTCACAACTTTCTGGACTCAGCAATATTCCGTATTTTAAGGCCCTCTATCCAGCAGTGTTGATGGATATTCGCTTACTGCCCTTTATTAAAATTAACAAAAAAAACCGTAGAAGGGTCTATTATCTCTGATTGATTATGAAATCTCAGCTGATTCCCAACACTAGTTACCATTTCATAAGTAGGTTGAATTTGATCGTCCGGGTGAACGTAGTCCTGAATACGACTGTTGCTGTTCACAGTGACTGATGTCTCGACAACCTTTGCAGTAGTCATCTTCAGAGTCACAGCGAGTTGTATCACGTCAGTTGATGGTATACTCTGGTTATTGACTTGATTAGTCAATTAAGTTGCAACACCATTTTTGACACCATCATTGCCAGACTTGTAAAACTTCCATCTACTAGCTGGGCTACTAGCCACTACAGCTGTTACAAACAAGGAAATTCAAATCTCCATACATAATATGTTATTCTAACCTGTGCTTTTCTTTCATTGTCATCCAACTCTCTGTGTTTAACAACTAACTGAGAAACAGCTGATTGCACACCACCAGCTCCACCACGAACTCGTCGCTTGCTCAGATGAACCCTAAAATAAGATAATAAATTATACAAATGAATGTAATTATACATTGTACAGTAATACTATAGAGTTAGACTAACTCAAACCCTACATGAACATTTTTACTTATGAAGGAGGTCGGGGTGTGTGGGTTGTTGCAACATAATTGACTAATCAGGTCAATATACTGAAAGTCTTCCACCTTTACAGTTGAGTTAGGTCAAGCATACCTCTCTATATCACATTTATGAATAAATTATGTAAAAAATGTATGTGTCCGTTGCTACACAACCAGTATCAAATTCAAGTCTGCATTCCTGCATGTGTAATGAGCAGTGAATTTTTTACACTAACTTCTCTGTATTTGGTCAGATTAGAAAATCTTTGAATGGACAAAATTTCTTTGAAGATATTGCCATCAAATACAGGAAAATTCACTGCAATTATGCATGCAAGAATGCAGAGATGAATCCGAAATCTACAACTTAACTACCAATGCATTCAACTTTTGAAAAATAAATTCATTAATCGAATCTAGGGGGGTATGCTTGACCTGCCTTGACAGTAATTTTTAGCTACAATCCTGGACAAAACTGCTTGAGAAAATGTTTTCATTAATGCGTACTACCTAACGAAACAAAACTATTTCCAAATCAACGACTTTGCATGAAGAAAACCCCCTCCCCCAGTTCAAAGTTGCTTCCTACAAATTAATGCTTAGGGATCCGGCTTTCTTTTGAAGACCCAACAACACTGCTTCCAGGGGGAGTGGGGGAGGGAAGAATCAGTCGGCTACGAAGTTTAGAAAAATGCCCCCAAGCATAAAATTTTCTCAACAGTTTTGTCCAAGATTGAAGCTAGTCTATGGACAGAGTAACATGTTCATACAAAGTGCCAGTAAAATTGAACAGTGGGGAGACATAAATATAGCTGAACTCTGATGACAAACCATTTTCATATACATGTGCAAAGACAGCTGCCAAAGTAGGAGCTAATTGTGCCAAGAATTCAACCACCGCTTCACAGTATCACTGACAATAATATTATACAACCTAATTTGAGGACACATTAAGATCGTTTGAAATGTCTTAGACTTCTTTACCTTGTTACCAGCTCATCATAGAAAACTCCCTCTCCTTCTCGGAAAACAAAGAAATAGTTTTCCTATTACAAAGAGAATAGATAGTCAGGTAAATGAGAGAAGAGAACCACATTAGCTACATGCATTAAGGCAAGACAATTCACTACTTTTGACTGCTAGTGCAGGCATTTCTTTTAGGAGAGCATTGTATATTATTCCAAAAATTAATAATAAAACGTTCTACAAAAACACATTTTAATAATCTCACTTGCTTTGAAATAAGGCGACTGAGGGCTTTGATCATACCTCATATCCTTTGGTTGCTTTATTCTTTACATTCCAGTTGTATTCTCGTGCCATTTTGTATTCATATCTGAAAGAAGAAAAAAGTTACCTCTAATTTGAATAATTGCAAACAAAAGGATGTCAAATATACCATTTTATCTTATGTAAGACAGTGAAATCATGATTTCTATCAGCAGATAGTTGACGTGGGGCAAATAACATCTGACATCTGAGAAATGACTGCAGAAATTCAATACTGGACATTCTGTTACCCAGATCTAGGTAATGCTTCTGATTGGATGCGTAGCACAACTGATAGTGAAACTGGGTAGTGAAACTTTATCAGTATGAAATTTCTGTGCTGGTTTCTCAGACTTCATTTTCCGAGGAAAGCTTTGGTGGCATCGCGAAATGTCAGCTCTATGTCACTGTAATTGAATGCACGCTCAGCTGCACTTGAAAGAGTTCACTTCTACTCACTCCTCATCCTCAGTATAGTCCATTTCAGTTTCAAGGTCTCTTTTTCTCTTTCCAATTGTCTCTTTGGTTGGAAGAAAGTAAGCAACAAACTGGTCTCCACTTGCATCCACCATACCTCTAAAAAGAAGAAAAAACAATGCTTCATATAAACTTTCCACTCTAGAAAATCAACCTACGCGGAGGTACATGTACACATGTAGCATATGGTCAAACCATACTTGAATAAACCAATTCAGTCAACCAAAGTAGGGAAAAATGCAAAGAACCATAAAATTATATAACGTTGGCCTGAAAAATCCAATGAAAATCTTGCACTACCCACCTTCCATCTAATCCAGGTGGGGTAAGAAAATTGAAAGAAGTGGGCAGAAGAGAAAGTAGAGGGGTAGTGCCAGTTTTAGGTCTATTAAATAATTATCTTAAAATTTTGCCTTTTGTGCATGCCAAAACTTTAGAAGTTGACATGTAGCACTGGAAACAGAAGGGAGTATAGTGCTTGATATAAATATCATAATGTTTTTGGAAGGTTTGATTCTTTTAAGCCAAGCAGTACTGTGGCATACTTGTCCAATACTCTGACAAATTTACAGTTTTGTATGCATGACTTTGTTAAATTTCTCATTATTTTGCTTTCGTTCTTCATTGTTACGTTTTTGTACAGTGTCGTAATTCAAAGACAATACAATACAATGCCATGCAGAAATTTGTCGGAGTAATGGATAACCCTCTATTGCAGCAACCAGAAAACAGCTTAACTAGCTTCAAAAGGCATTTTTCCAAGAGCCAATGGGTTAACGTTTCTGTTACTGACCTGATCATCGCTTGAGACATTTCTTCCTCCTCTGCAGGCCCATTTCTCCCTCTCGGGGTGGGGTCAGTATCAAATATAACATGAGCACAGGGCTGGGCCCACATCTGGATATAGGTAACAATGAACAGGAGAAAAAAGACTTTGTTCAATCTCAAACATCAATTGGAAAAAATTGTAGGGTATCTTACTTGCTACACTATGAGAGTTAAGGGCAGCAGTCAAGGGCAGAAAACACTGTAGCACCCTTTTGTTCATTTGTTTATTTGTATTGCTTTATGTACTGGACCTTGTAGTGGAGCTTGCTCTGTGAGTGTACTAGGCTTTTTGGTGAAGCTTGTGAATAAATAAGTGAATAAGGAATTTTGTTGGCCCTTCCACTGGCCCTTTGTGTGCTGATATATGTTTGGAAAGTTCAAATTTTGTTTCATCATAAAAGTAAGCAAGGCAATTGCAGAAGATGTTTCAACTTCATGATCCTTTGAAACAGAGTGAAGTCTGTTTGATTTAATTATTACTCAAGAGATCAGTCAAGAGTAAGAGTTTATTATACACTTTGTATTTCTCAACTCGAAAGTTTGGTCTAAAAATTCAAAAGAATCGAGTCTAAAGCCTCAAGGATCGTGATCCAAGTGACTTGGGTGGTACTGTACGTTGTGTATACATGTTCTGTTTCCTTTCAACTAGATGCAGTTGTGTGTGGGCTAATTTGCTCAATAATTTATGTACCGTTGTAATGGTGTGTGTTTTATTGATGCTGAGCTCAGACACTTGTACTTTGCTTGTGTTACTAACTGATGTGTAACATAATGGGTTACTTTTTTTCAAACACTCTACAAAGTGTTCATCTTGACAATATCAAACAAAACGAAGACAGCCCACCACAAGTACTCCCCTACCCATCACATTTTCAACTTTCTTGTTAAAAATGTGATGAAACAATGTGTCCTATGTTTGATAGATTACTTCATGTAAATGTATGAATACTACCTGAAAATCTGGGAAGACCGGTAAGACTTCCACAGGTGTGACATTGGGCTTGGTTGGATGGCGAAGAATCTGAAACAGACAAGAGAAATTAATAGTCAGGCTGCATGCATTCATAAACTACTGGACAAATTCTTGACCGGTTGAATATTCATGTGATCAGGTGTTTTGTTCACATGGAACAACTACAAATTTAAATGCCAAAATAGTGGTCAAAGTTTTAGCTGGTACAATAAAAGAATTTGACCAGTGTGGTGTGAACAAAATGACCATCTTTTTGAACAACAAAGTCGTTGTCCCATGTGAACAGAGCGAAAAGATTGAGCAGTTTCATGTAAACAAAGTGTTAAGTCAAATTTTTAAGCTGGTCGAGGATTTGTCTGGTTCTCTGTGAAGAAAGCCTCAGTGACACAATAAAAATTACCAGGATTGAAAGGTTTGTGTGTCACTATCTCCAAAGCCACTGTTATAGGGAAGAAGTTATAGTTTACTAGCTACATTTGTGAATGGAATTTCTTTCTTTACCAGCCGTACATTTGGACAGGGTATGTAGGAACGTTTATACCCACACAGTGATTTGCCTTTAAAACAATTTAAAATTACTCTTCAGGCCCATGAACATGTGTAGTCTGACCCCAATACTTACAGGCCTCTGTGCTGCATCAAAGGTACTTTCAATTGCGGCTATCTGACTTTCACGATCCTGCAATGAAACCAATAATACACTTATGCTCTATCGGCTTCAGTTCCTCTAACAGTTCTAATATAAACTATGAACAAAATTATAAAATTAATAAACCACAGTAACAGAGACAGAGACAAGTTACCTTGTAAATATCTGTTCCCTGGAATTTCTTTTTTACATTGAAGCCAACCCTGTGAGTCAGAGAACAATAAACAAGGTCAAAACACATCGTAAAAATGGTTACCACTGTCAATTTGCATCAATATCTATTTTTTCAAATAAAAAATTGCTTTGTATAATAATAATAATAATAATAATAATAATAATAATAATAATAATAATAATAATAGTAATAATAATAATAATAATAATAATAATAATAACATTTTCTATAATAGCTTTTTAATTGGATTCAAGAGTTTTACATACTTTGTTTCCACCATTTCATTACTTGTGCGACTTCTGTTATATTCAGTTGAAATATACTCGGTTCTTCTGAGCCATGATACATTTCTGTTGTGATGTGCAGTCCTGTACATCAGGGAAAGGAGAAAAAAACATTAAAGTCATTCTCTCAAATGTACGAAATTTAACAATCAAATGAATGAATAACAAGGGTACATTCCATTGGCCTTATTCAGGAATGCCGGTTAATGGTACAGTTTTGTAACAATACATGTATTCCTGACACATTGCCGTTCACATTAAACAAAACGATTTGGGGCCATAACTGTAATTCTGGCAAACAGTCACTGTCACTATGTTCAAAGAAATAGAAACAAAATGAAGGCAACATTTTTAACTAGCAAACGCTCAAGTAACATTATCCAAACTTGCACTGTTTTTAATAGTAAAAGTCAAGGCTGGTAAACACTGTAATTTATAGTTAACTGTACTAAATTAAGGTTCAAGATAAAAAAGAAAGAGACATGAGATGCCAGGGTAGACTGTAGATGTCATCATACCGTTTCTTATCTGGTAAGTTTATTGGTTCTTCTTCCAGTAACTTTTCGTCATCAGGGTCAAGGGAAACTGTAATAAGACAACAAGAAATTAAGCAAACTTCAAAAGGAAAAAGTCAGACCAAATCACTGTCTGGCTGAAAATATGATTGAGCACTCTAATTTGACTTGAACCAGCTTACAGTGACATTGGATCTGTATCTAAACACCTTGATGTAATTCATCAGTGTAATTGCTTCCAAACACTGTTTCTAATATTATGCTAGGTTCAGAGGAATATTGGTATCCTTTTCTGGTTGTCTTGTTTCTTATGCACATTTTGTGCACAACACATCATGCACTGGTAAAATTAACTTGTATTTTTGTACCTCCTTGAGTGTTGTAAAAAAAAAGTTTACACTGTAAACCCACAAAAGAGCCAGTTTAAATACAGTTGAACCTCCATGTGTGACCACCTGCCGAAACTAACCATCTCCCATGAGAGACTACCTCTTCAAAATACAAAAACGTTCCCAGTTAAGCCCTGTACAAACAGAGACCACATTGTTGGATGTTACATGTTGCGTCCACTTGCACACTCTGTCACATGTTGTTGGGAGTTCTCGTGCAAAGTTTGAAACCCGTCAAACTTTTAGCTACGTGCAAACGAACACAGCAACTCCCAACATTGTTGTGAGTTCTTGCATCCTTTTGCATGTGGCTTTAAAGCTCCAAAGCACTTGTATATTAAAAACCTTTTTTAAATGATCATCTCTCATAACTTTTTGCCCTTATGGTTTTTAATGGTTTTTCATTGTTTTAAATCTCATGTAAGTGACCACTTGCTTTGGCATGGCGTGGTTTCTTTGTTTGCTGTATTTACATGTACTACACCAATCAGAGTATATGGAAAGGTTTCAGAGACAACATACATGTAGAACTACACATATCATAACTTAGATATTGCATGCAACAAATTCTCTGCCAAACTTTGATGTATTATAACCATTACCATCAACATCAACATCATCATCATCATCAACATCATCACCACTATCAGCATTAACATCATCATCATTATCACTATCATCATTATTATCTCCTTACCATTAGGATCTAGGGCATATGTATCAGGGTCAATAAGATCAATATTGACCCCAAGATCAACCTCTGTCAACATCTCATGTTTGTAGTTTTTCTCAAGTGAGGTTGGCTTGTATTCCACAAATCTGTTATTCAAAAGAGAGTCTGAATTTTATCATCATCGTCTCTACAAGAAAAACAACAGACTTAAAACACACAATTTAAGCCTTCTAATAAAATATTTTACTCACCGGTTTGACTCAAAGGGATAGGCAATAAACTTGGCATCAAAAGGAATGTCTGGTAGATTGTTGTTGTACTTTACCCTGGAGACAAAGTCTGCTTTGCTGAAACAATAGAAACAAAAGAAAAACAAAACATTAATGTTTCATTTGGTAATATAATTAATCTTTTATTCAGCATGTGAAAGATTTCAGTTCTATTAAATCTTATTATTTAATTATATTTTTACACACACATGTACACAGAAAAAACCTGAGAGAACCCAGTTCAAATCAAATCAAATATTTATTATGTAAGGATACATGAAAGGAAACATCAGAGGTTATCCCTATCACTCCCTACAGTTGAACCCCACTTCCTGCTTGATATGGACACCTTAACATTACAGACAGTTTTCGTTATCCCTGGGTCAAAGCAAGCTCGTCAGTTAACCTGGACACCCATTAATGCAGACAGACACATTGGGTCAACTACCGGTATTTAAATGAAGTCTAACTTAAGCTGTGGTTTAAGAAATCACTGGACTTCCAGATCTCTTTCTTAGTGGGTTGATTTAAGAAAATAGAGAGCTTGAGATTTGAGGACAAGAATGAATACGAGTACGAGATTTAACTTTTTTGCGCGTGTTCTCGAAAAAACAAAGACACCCTGGAAAGCTTCATTTTACTTTTTTTCACCACAAAAGTTTGCATGGTTATTCATACTGAAGGAGGCTAGGCCCTCCTCCGGTAGAAGAATGATAAAACTTCTTACGTTTATACTTGTTCCTGTCACAACAACATTCTCACTAAACTCGTAGTAGCATGACAATGGCTATTATGTTTTCCCGCCAAAATGACACTGGTTCACAGGTGAGCAATACTCAGTATTGAGAAAATCTTGTACTTGTAGTCTTTCTCATCTCAGAATCTAAAGGTCCCTAATGAGTGCTTTTCCAGTCTAAGCAATATGCTTTATTGAGATTGTTAACTATAAATGGTGTTAAGATGAAAAAGTTGGGCAAACTGAAAATGACTTAGAACAAGGTTTTGTTAAACACGGGCTAAACTCCATTTAAATAACTGGCCCATTGTTTTCCTAGTCTGATCCACAGATTCTTATAGATAGTTAGCCTCATTAATACAAACACATGTACAATGTACAATGTACAGATACCACATTATCCAGTGCGTGCTGCAATAGGCTTTACTATGGTGCTATAATACGCTATAATATGGGAAAAGAGGGTTATGCAGTGGTGAGAGCACTCGCATCCCACCAATGTAGCCCAGGTTGAAAACCCAGTCTTGATGCCACAAGCAGGTTAAATTTGTTGTTGGTTCTCTCCCTCACTCGGACAGGTTTATTTCTTGGTACTCCCATTTCCCCCTCTTCTCAAAAACCAACACTTCCACATTCTATTTCAGTTTGGAATGCATGGACTCATTTAAACACATTCTTAACTTTACAGTAAATGCCAATGTTACATCTAACTCCACAAAGAGTGTTTTTATACTCCTTAAAAATGTTCATATAAAGTATATTGCCAAGGAGTGCAGATTTTATTCTGTCTTGGATGTGAGTACACCACCAACATTAACAATATTCTTACCTAACTGTTGAACGCAATGAGCTTTGCCTGAAAAAGACAAATATGGGTAAATTTCACATTCATAACCTGCTGAGTGCAATGACTGGCAGTCAAACTTGTTGGCCTAACATTTAAGTAACTTTTAGGTACATCAAACATATTATTCTGGCTCCAGTTGTTGAAAAGTTGGATAATAAAATTTTTTACTCACTGGATAACTCACAATCAGTGGAGAAAGCAATTATCACATGTTACTAGTTCTCCTAATACTTTTCAGTGGATAATGATGCATCTGATGTATTGTGTTATCCACCTTTTCAACAACTGGGGCCCACTGGTTTCATTAAAATAATAATAATAATAATAAAGCCCCATGTACAAACACTCATTCAAGCTGGAATAAATTCATAAAGCCATGATTACATAGTCTCTCCTCTTAATTTATGGAAGGTAAATTTTGTGTATAAGTTCTCTTTGATGTTGCTGAATCCGTTGATAAGGTCGGGGAGGGATACAAAATGTCAACCAATCAAAAGTCTGTTCCCTTTGGGCATGAAATTAGGCACTGAGCTTACTGAAGTGAAGTTCTTAATGCACATCATAAGCTTACATCATGTACGTTGTTTGGTTGGGTTAACCACCACTTTTTCTGATCAACTTCGCCAAGATACTCTTAGCTGAGCGGACAATGCACAAAACTTATGAAGAGCCATGTTATACCAACTTAAATGGTAAGTCTCTGCAGTCAGATTGACAGGTTCGACGGCAACGTGAATACTGCCGATTGTTTACACTGATTTACGACACGAAGATTACAACGCTAAGGAAATCAAAGCTCACCTCCGCTCTTGATCTCTGCTCTTTTGCCCATCCTGAACGGTTGGCGCCATTTTAAATCATGTAAAAGTTAAAATGTACTTAGTGCTCGTGGTATTTTCTGCAGTTACATGCTGTTTCCCCCATTTTTCCGAATGCTGGAAATGCAAGATGGCTGCCAGAATACAGACGAGAAAGACTGGTAGTGACGCTAGTTCCAGGATCTGCGATTCTGGCCGAGGTTAGTCCACAGGACAACCACTGTTCATGTGACCGTCGATTTTTTTCTTCTTCTTTTAATATTGAAGAAATACAAATGAACATTACAACGGTTAAATTGTTAACTAGTAAGCAGAACCTTTGAAATAGACGAAAAATGGTATATTTGAAGAAACTCGAAATCTTTATTTGAACTGAGACTAAACAAAAACAGCTCTCATTTTAAAAAACAAACAAAAAAAATCAAAGAGAATAAAAAATCAGTAAAGTATATAAAAGGTGTTGATCGGCGAATGCTTAGTTAAATAAATTCTTGTAACAGATTCGCATTATTGAAATTTTCTTCTCTTTACTGGAACTTCTTCCTAAATGTTCCCTTTTTTTCTATCCAAGTCGACGTTTCGTCCGCTTATTGAATTGGACGAAGGTCAAAACCGTGCGGGACTCCACAAAGATCATTTTTTCTCAAACGAAAAGCGACTGCAAGTAAAGTTGCATTCAGATGCGCAAAATATATAACTAATCTTATTTTTATTCATATTCTGGACAGTTTTATAAATGGCCTCTACTTTATGTTGGATATTAAAAAAAGATGAAAGCAAACATTGTTGATCAACATTTAGATTCAAGTAACTAAAATCGATCGTTGTGGTTTTATTCTTGCTCGTGCAATTTTAAATTTGATCAGATTAAAGTGGTAAAATCAAGGACAATTTTTCAGTTACTTTTTTGTGTTCATGTTGAAGTTAATTTTTTTCTTTTAATTTAATTTCTTGAAGCTCATTAGTCGAAATTCAGACTCTGTTTGCGGGAGAAAATTGTCTTTAAATGACTGTTTAAATAATCATTTGCATTGTTATTTAAATTTGTTCTTTGGACTTAAACTAAAAAAAAATTCTAAAAACTCTTCATTCAAGGCAATCTCTAAACCCCAGGCGGACGATTTTTCTCACTGTTTCTCTTAAGCTGAGAAAAAAACTGGGTTAATGTTGTCATAATTTTAGTAACCCTCGATTATTAATCGACCCGATTTCTATCAACTATAGTTTACATTTAATACATCGTACAGAAATAGATTCATATGCATAGATCTTAGAGACAACAAAGGTGAAATATCTGCAATATTAAAAAGATGCCTCCCACTTTAAACAATACGTGTATTTGAACTACCCGTTTTGTGTATTTTCGTTTCGTCGGTAGACACTTTTCCTAACTTTTCGTCGCTTAAACTCATTCACAAACCGGACAGAACTTCTTTAAACGTTGTTAAAGGGTGTATATTGTTGGTTTCCACTGAGCTTCAGCGACGTATAAAATTGGCTTTGTTCCGCCCAACATGGCAAAAGCTATGAAGACTTTATTCCTGGTTTTAGGTTTTCATATAATCGTTCAATATGCTGAAGGTAAAGGTATGTATGTGCTACCACTTTCCAAAAAAAATAGATATATTTTAATTTTAAATATGTTTTGATAACAAACGTAGCAACTCTGATTCGTCGGGAGGGAACTAGCTATAGATCACTGATACTATGCAAGCTTTGCTTTTTTATTAGCCGCTGGTTTATCTTTACAAGACTAGATTATACATGGCGGATTTTCGTGGGTTAAATTGCGTTCAGGACGCAAAAATTTGTTACAAACTTCGCAGTAAAAGGGTTTCTGTCTATCCAACCCTCTAAAAGAGAATCAGGGACCTGTGAGGTCCCGAGGATGAACGACTGATCCCTTAAAAGAATTGAAGAGGATTAAAGTAAAGAAACTACAAATTTAAAAAAAGGCTTGAATAAAACTCCATCGCCGCGTTTATTCTTTTTTATATTTCAATTCATAGTTAAATTCAAGCGAAAAAAAAAAAAACTATTTTTACGCACAATTTACCCATCGTAAGGCTTGTATTGTAGTCGTTTGAAATTAACACCATGGATTCAATAACATGGCCTAGCTAGCTAGCTAGTTATTTTCTGGGCTAGCTTAAAAACATTACGCTAAAGAGGTGCAATTTTTTATTCGCTTAGGTTTAAAATGGGACCAGCTAAGAGGTAAGTGGGGTTTATTTTTCAGCTAAACCGCGCATTTGTCAAATAACTCTAAAGCAGTAGCTGTTGATAACCAACCAACGCCAGTTTCAGGTCCATATCTCCATAGCTGCAGTTGCACTAATATCTGTTTCTGTAAAGCACTCACATCATGAGTGTTCATTAGACTATATTAATGCGCCTGGCAACGAATTGTGCTTTTGTGGTCCTTGCTGTCAAATGAGAAAATTTTGCAAAAGCTAAGAAAAACTCTTTAAAGCTAAGGTTGTTACTTTCACCGTTCAAAGATAAATGTATTATCAACCCCCTGTTAATTACTAAACTAAAGAGTATTGAGTGTTTGAAAATTGAAAGTTGATCAGCACCATTTGTCAACATATCTGTACTCGGGAGCAAAGCATTTTCGATTTTCAACGAAAAGAAGCTCGTCTTTGAGAAAATGCCACGACATTTAGGTAACTAATTATTTTGTACATCAATTCCCACGTTTCTAGCTACTTAGTTGTAATTTGAATTCTCACTGAATGAAACCAAAAACGCTTTTATTAGAAGTTTGACGACGGTGGACAGGCTTTTGTGCGACCTAATAAAAACCAATCTACTTTCAAAAGCGTTTCATTCGGAGAAAGTAATATTGTGGAACTGTTTTTAAAAGTCGGCTCCTCCTGAGGATCTATTTTATCTCAGTCTCGAATAAAAGGTAGAACGCATTTATATTTTCTTTTCAGTGACTTTTGGCAAATTTTCCAATTATCCACTTACCAGTGAAGAAGCTACTCAAAATGGTTGGAAATGGGATGGCCATTGTTCAGGTATATGTATAAACTAGTCTTATTCTAAAAAGATCGAACTTTCATCATATACTATTATTCAGGGCAATCGTTTATATAAAAATATCATTAAGTGTAATCGTTCAGAAAACTGCTACAGTGGATGACAGGAAAGAAAATGCTTGATCACTCAAATGAGCAATAACTATCTATCTATCCATCCATAGACGACATACACCTATATCTATCTACTATTTAATTGGCCTCTTTCAAAATGATCTTCCTTGAGAATTTTGCAAAGTGGTAGCAAGTAGATAAAATAAATAAACACTAGTGTTAGTTCTTTGCTGTCACCTGGTTGACTTATAAAGTGCGAGTTAAAGGCGCTTATTGCTGCATTCATTAACAATGACGCCTTCTTTTTCTTATCCAGATCGGGGCTCTAACTTCTTTTACGGGAAGCGTTTTGTAAGAGGCAACGACAGTGCTACAGGTCTGATTTTTGACTGTGCTGGCCGCTTGGCAGGGATGCAAGCTACCGTATGTGTCATCTGAATTCGAAAGAGAAGCCAAAAATAATGCTTAGTATATCAAAGTTCGCACTTAAAGCAAGGGGTGAACCTAAAATAAGAAGCTAAAGCAAAGACGTTTTTGAGAAAAACCGTAAGTCAAGGCCTTTTCCTTTTAATATGGCTTGACGCTACCAAATTCCAATTCGATCTGGAACGCCCGGGCAACGCGGTTTCAACGAGTTCTTAAGAACTCCTAAGTGCTCCGTGGGTAAACAAATTACAATCACAATTTGTATTAGTTGCTAAGTGTATTTACTCTTACAGAGACGATTTCCCAAAAATTTGAGCAAAAACCACTGCCCAATAACGCCAAAAGACCACTTCTGGTAGACGTGCGTTGTTCAACTGAAACGTCTTTCAAGCTCCCTACTGTCCTAATAGCGGCAACTCAATAATGGAGGAGGCGCGTGGCAAAGGGCGCTTCCTCTATATCTACTGAAAGCCAATGAACATATTTAACAATTATTCCTCTCGCCCTCATGGCCTCTGAGTCAATAGCCCATGAGGCCGAAGGCCGAATGCGCTATTGACTCAGAGGCCATGAGGGCGAGAGGAATAATTGTTTTAGTATAAATCCAACTAGTTGGTCAAAAATATCGAGAATGAAAAAATTTAAGCTAGTTAAAGCTAGACTTTAATCCGTTTTTGCCGCCAAAAAGCCGGCGCTTTTCGCTACTAGTGGGCTATAACATATAGCCTAGTGGTAGCTCAACCAATCAGAACGCAGCATTGATAATAGACCACTAGTTGGATTTTACTAATTTCATATAGTCCCGGGTGTATTTTTAATATGGATGGAGATATATAACTCACTCTACATGAGTCGTCCTTGTACACATAAAATTTATACATCCTTATCCATGTTTGCACTTAAAGGTGTTGTGTAAAAGATTAAAAATACAAATCGCGCGTCCTTATTTGCTATGGAACTCAGTTGAAAAATCACTTGCAAATTGCAAAACCACAGCTTCGTGTCAAACAAATCAATTCTCCCAAGCAGTATATCAGACGTTGCAAACACTAAAAATGAACGTTGAAAACTGTTTATAGCCTAACTGCCAGGTTTCAAAAGGCACAATTGCAATCTTCAATGTTCTTCAAGTTTGTCCATCCGTGCCTCCTTTTGTATTTGATATGTTATTTATAGAGCGGTTTTCATTTGAGTGTCGAAAAGTAATTGGTTTTGCACTTTCTACACGATGCGATTGGCTTAAAAGATTCGCGCCACCTTTTTATCCAATCAGAAGTAAAACCAAAGCCAATTGTGACGCGCTCGCATGCATTTTCCCGCGCTTTGCGTCAGCCACATGTTTTGATTGGTTCAATGTATTGTCTGTGTCCTATGTGATTGGCCAGAGTAATTACTTTGGTTTTGGTTTTACGACACTCAAACGAAAACCACTCTACCTTCTTTTCATGTCCTGAGTTGTTATTTTTATGTTTCACTCAGTTTGGTCGCAGTTTTCGCTCTTTTAAGTTTTGATAAATTTCGTGACACAGCTTCTTTAACCAGTGGCGGATTCAGGGAAGGGGCCCACCCCCGTTATTTTTAGACCAAACTGAGGCGCGAAGGGTCGAAAAACTTTGGATTTTGGAGACCGGGAACCTCTCCTTATCTCAGAGTCTGGATGACCACCCCCCACCCCCCTCCCTTATCTCAGGGTCTGGATGACCACCCCCCACCCCCCTCCCTTATCTCAGGGTCTGGATGACCACCCCCCACCCCCCTCCCTTATCTCAGGGTCTGGATGACCGGGCCCCCCCTTATCTAAAGGTCTGGATCCGTCACTGTTAACAGTAGATGAAATCGCACTAAATAAAACGAAAACTGAACGCCTCAGACACTTGACCGGTGTAGAATACAACAGTAGCTGTCCTTATGTGTCGTTCAACAGATCAGCAAACCACCTGAGAATGCGGATATCTACAACGAACCACCGTGGATCACAACAGATGATGGGCACGTGGCACTCACTGCCTACTTCCGGAACCCGAGGAAAATTTGCGCTTGTAAAGGAAAGAAGTGTAACAAGCCGGTCCACAATAAGCGACCAATAGGAAACCTTCTGTGGATACAGATGTCTGACTTCCGGTTGAATAAAAAAGTTATGAAACTACCGCTGAAGGAGAAAAAGATCGTGGACACACCTTGGGTCAAGGGAACCTGTGTTCCCGCTATGGGTAACTCTTTTGGTGATAATGAACTTATGCCTGAAGCTTACAGTTTTAATAGAGGGTTTTTAACTTAGCGCATTTGGCCAATTATATATTGAGAGATAGTCAGTCGAATAAAACTCCAGGCCAGGTGTGCAATGCCCAATGCGCAAGAAAACCGGTGCCAGGAAGTCGCTGAATGTCGGTCCATTTTGACTCTCTGACCTCAGTATAGGAGATTCCCAATATTAGGATAGATTTAGCCAAGGCCAAAAGCGAAGCTTCCGTAGATTTTTTAAAGACTGCAAACAAAAAAAAACTGAATTCCTCCTGAAAAAAATGGACTTGAGCCTGCTATCAACTGAAAACTAATAACTAGCTGGGGGAAATCTTTAAAAGTTCACGTTACCTTGATAAGTTGAGCCCAGAATCCGGTCACATGACACAGGTCCGCGTTAACTTTAACATTTCTCATCGCTTCCATGAAGGGGGCGGACGTACGATGGAATGAACGGACGGACGGACGGACGGTTTTTTACAACCAAAATTTCTTAGATGCAGGGGATGCATAGATGGTGGTGTTTCGCTGCGTGCGCTTCGCTAGCGGGAGCTCCGCTATGGCTGGTTTTCACTGTCACGCCATCAAAAATAAAAATCAAAACCGTTCAATACTAATAAAGTTCAGAATGAAAGCACGTATATAACGACCTCTGCCAAGATTCAGGTCACTGTAATTTTCTCGTATGCGAGATATTCGGAGAAACGATATGATTTACCCAAATTCTTAGAGCTTTGTATGGAGAAGCCATGTTGGTGCCCACCCGGGGGGCCCCAACATGGCGGTGGGAAACTAGCCGAAACATCTGTCACTGAGTTTTGAGAGTGGTGACAGAGAAGACGAAACGTGGAAGGATTTTGGCAATAACGAGGACAACGAGATTGGTGGCAACCAAAGACGAATCAAACTCGGAAATACTTTGGACAACTTTACAACAACTTTAAAAATAACGTAACCGCTTAAAATTATTCTATATTTCACAGGACTCCACTACCACTTCAATATCTCGAAAGATTGTGACTGTAACAAGGCCTTGCCAGTTTTCCTCCTGTTCAGTGAACAAAGCAAAACCCTGATTGGATTTGGCTGGGGGGGACCATTTGATGTTCCAAGTACTGAATGGGAAAAGCCACCTCCTTCTCTCTTTGCAGTGAGTATTGAATATACCGTATTTTATCGGCTATAAGCCGAGCGATTTTTACACATGTTTAGCCTAACTTGAATTAAAATCTGACTTGTAGAGGGGGTTTCGGCTTATAGGCGAGAGTTTAACCTGAACAAAAATTATGGACTTACTAAAACTAAGATAAATACGCATATATTCGCATACAAGCCGAGCAATACACATGGACAAAAAAGCAAGAGTTATTGGTCATTAACTTTTAATATGTGGTGGCTCCTAAGCCTACAGATGCTTTGAATGCGGGATCATCGCAGAATTCTTTCGCCTTCAAACGCAACATCAGTCCACCGACAGCAATTCCTAAAACGAAGGAAAGATAGAACAGATAAGCAATGATACTAATGTTTTGACAACTATCAAAAACTGACCAATGAGAATGTTCTGTTCCCACGGTTGTGTAAACAAACTTGTCACATGATTCTCACCTTGACTTCTCTGCTCGGAAAACCATTCCAGCAGTCTTTGATCCATCTCGGGATACTTTGGTGTAAAACAGCCCATCGTTTTACGTTTTGCGGACAGTTTTATTTCGCCGTTGAAGAGGTTTTCTTGGTCTCTTCTCCAGCGACGAACCATTGACTCACTGATGCCGTATTCCCTCGCGATCTCAGAGTTGTTCTCGACGGCTTCTGCTTCGGCGACTATTTTAAGTTTGAACGCTAGATTATATGATGTACGACGGGCTTTTGGCATGATAACGGATTGACAATGAACGACTATCGACACAGGATTGTTAAAGACAGGTCTCTGAACTTGGAATGTTCATATGATCAAGCCGTGAATTCAATTTTATTCATTTGATCGGATCACATTAAATTCAGCTTAACTGTGATTTGTTGTTATTCTTAGCCATTGTATTGAGTAGGTAACAATATTGATACAGTAGTTTCCCGAGAGGTAAGCCTAGCTTTCGTTAAATATTCATGACACCTTGCTTTTCAAGCGAATTGCCCGTGCCGTTGGATAATTAACCAGTTCTTTCATTTCATTTTAACAGATTTTAAAAGCTAAATGTGATTAAAATTTTTCATGAGCTCTTATACGTTTTAAGAACTGGGTCTCGGCTTATAGCTGAATGTTTTGTGTTTATGTTTGAAGACGATCGCATTAAGTTTAAGAGTTAAAAGTTTAGGGTCTCGGCTTATAGCCGGGCTCGGCTTATAGCCGATAAAATACGGTATATATTTTTACAACAAACCCGGTAATGAAATAAACTGCGGGATAAAGAATTTTAATGCCCATCTGTCAGTTGGCTGATTAGAACGCTGCACCGGTATCGTAGAGCTCAGGGCTCGAACTCGAATCCAGGCGAGCCTGAATTTTTCCAGGCTTTTTTTTCACAACTGCATAATTTGCGACTTCAGCTGCGATGATCTTCACGTTTAAACCCGGTAATATTATAAAAATTGAACTTATAGCCACTTGTTGATTATTTGATTTTAGGACGAGTGTAGTATACATTCAACTTTTGCCGTCTAGACAGACCCTGTTTAGACCGGCTCCAAGTCTGACGTCTCTGTGAGCTGTGCACAATATAGAGAGTTAACGAAACTGACTGGAGAATGTCAGTGATTAGCCCTTTAGCAAAGACAATGGCTAAAAAGAGATTTGCAATTTTTTCTCCTAACTGGATATAATTAAACAACTTTTTTTGTGCATGCGCATAAGCAAAATTTGAACCTATTTATTGTTATTCATTATTTTTTTTTTCTTTTGGAGTGGGGGGGGGGGGGGGGATTTTTTATCGATCTTTTTTTTTCTCAGTCTCTTAATTTTTTTTCCGTTGCCTTTCGTTTTATAGCCATTTTTGTTGCCCACTTTATCGTCTTTAATTTCTTTCGCGTGAAATTTTGGCTGGCCAAATTTCTAGGAAAGGGACAAACGTAATCTGCAAACAGTACTGAGTTGATAAATTAAAAAATTGACAGTGTTGGTCCCAAATGTTGCTTGCTTTTTATGTGTAACTGTGTCAAAATTTGGTAAACGAATTACTTGTGGCAAGATCTATCCTCGCTGATTTTGCTGCTTACCATCTAAACAGCTTAAATGGAAAGATAAATGGGTCCAAGAGGGAAAATATGCACAGGTCCGCCGTAAGGGCCCAAAACGATCAAGGCGGTCGTCAAAGGGCTACCTCTAGCTGTCCCCTTTTGGATGGTGTCCCGACTAAGGTACCTGTCACTTTCCAGGCTTGATTTTGTTTCCTTGAATATATTCTCCATAGCAGTCATGTACTCTCATTTGTACGTTGGCCCTTACTATCTTACGACAAGGTATTCCTTAAAAAGACACTGACCTTAAAGTTTATTTACATTTTTGTTTACAGAGATCGATGAAGCCTGAAACAACTCCTGAATGTTTAAAGAATTATACGACAGTATCAGTACAACATGTTTACTTTGTGGACCCACTGAAAATTGCGTGTTCTTAAAAAAAGGAAGTCCTTTCGCTCGGGTTTATCATATTATAAGTCATATCTAGCCATTTAATAATAATATATCCTCTACATATCATATTTATCATAAATTGGTCAAGCCTTGTAAAGCCTACAAAGTCCATAATACGCACTCAACAAACCATCTAAACTGCTATCATTATGATTAAAGTTTATCTCTTAACAAAGTATGGTTTAGTCGACGCTTTTATATAGACCAAGAGAGAGATTCAATACCCTCTTTAGATACCGGTTTTCTCCTTCTTTTAAAGCTAAATCAAGCTTATATTGAGCAAAACTTCTGAAGATGGAAAACGGTTTCGGTGCTTGAGACGAAGTGTTTCTTTGCCGCAAAACTCACTTTGCACCAAACACTCAGTTAGTGAAGGCAAATGACAGTCAATATGGCGACGGGAGGCACTGGGAACGAGACTACAGACTGAGGGAGGGGGCGAGGCTACTCGAAATTATGATAGCTTATGATGTTTTAAGAGTGTTCCTGGCTGGGCAGAGGAAAGCGAAGTAATGCGCCCGTTCGACCAGATTCGGACGTTGTTTTTGTTTGCTACCCGCCTCGATTAGCTCGCTAGCCATTTCCAGCAGTAACATTTAAACAGTTAATCTATAAATGGAGATCATGAAAAAGTTGAGTTTGACGTCTAAGAAACGCGGTGAAGACTTAGTTCGAAAAACAAACCCTTTACCTTGAAATGGGGGTTCATTTTGCACAGGAATTGTTGTTTCTTTGGCACCATTTTGGAAGAATATAAAGTCAAATTGGGCTTAAAGGACACCCAACTAATACGGATATCTAGATATTATGGAAAAGTTTTCTTTGTCCCTGGGGAAAGATCGGCCCTTACATGACCAAAAAGAGAACTTTTTCTTGCGGAACAAACGCTGGAAATCCAGAGCGGGCACTCAGATAAGTAGCCTATCAGAATGCAGGATTCGCCTAATCTTGCTCCCTCACGGATTCAACCATATGATAATCGCGTCTTTTTTTGACACCCCGTTAATACGGACACCTTCTATGGTCCTCTCCGTGTTCGTGCTAACGTTGTTCCAACTAGTCTGGGTGTGGTCAGTTGGTGCTGTTAGTGAGTGAAGTCAGTTCAGATCCATTCAGACCAATGATCAATGTTTGAAAAACGGCTCGATTTTCAAACAATGTGACTCTTTCTTGACCAATCAGAGGTTAAAAAGACCATTCCGTCATCAATAGTTTACTTTTTATAGGTAATTATACAGAGATGTCGCCTTTAATTGTTCTTTCATCTGAGTTACGTGTCGCCGGCTTGAGACATCGTACCCAGCAACTGTTCCCAAGAAATTCAACGGAAGAACAGAAAATACCGGCAATGTTCAAAGAGACAAAGATGTTTCTTTTTGTTGGGGCCTTGATATTGTACATCGAAACTGTGACAAGCTGCGGAGAAAGTGGTAGGCTAATAATCTGTAAATATTTGGGAAAAGTTTCAAAAATGCAGTAATATTTCCACTTTTAAACAGATATTATATTTCATTTTTATGGTATTCCTTGAAAAGTTATTTTTTCAAGCGAAAAAATCGCTTGAAAAGCCCAAAACAAGTTCTTTTATTCATTATCTAATATTTGATTTTTATAGGACAGTTTTTGTTAGCTGGAGCGCGGGGCTTTGTAACTGTCACATAGATTTGACAACTGACAAAAATAAAGCTTTCTGAAGCCATTTTAAGCATTTCGAGAGATTCCTGGGAAAAATGTATCTGGTCCCCACACCCGGCAAGACTGTTGGAAGAGTTCCCAGCCAGCAAGGTGCACCTACAACCTGCAACCTTACTTACTGGGAAGTTTCCAAGCAGACAGACAGACAGTCTTTATTTTAGCACGATGATATTAAAGGCTATGCAGCTTATGGGGTCGTATGTCCACTCATTACTGGTCAGTTGGGATGTGGCTATAGGGCAAAATTCAGCCCTTCACTGGGAGGGGGGGAAGTGGGGGGGGGCAACGAGTTTTCTGACAAATAGCACATAGCAGCTATTCTACACATCAAATCCCCTCGAACACCTTGAATTGTCTATTTCCCGGCAACACTCTCTTTCCAAGGACATATTACTTGTTCAAAATCTCTCAGCCAGCAAAAAATCGCTCGAAGAACCGAAGAACAGATATTTTCAGGGACAGATCCATTGGATGCCCTTGTAACTTACACTCCGCTATTTCCTTTTGTTTTTCTCGTTTTTATTACAATAAAGTCAACTGAAGTTTAATACTACAATGCTCTTTTTGCAAAATAGCAAGTGGTTGCATCATAAAAAAACCAAAACTGAATACCAAGTAGTTGCATCATTTTATAAAACGATTAATACGTTCTGCATATGCATTATGCTTATTATCATGAGTTTTCTTTCAAAGTGTTAATTATTTCATTTTTTCCTCCAATTTTACGTAAAATTTTGCAATTCTTCATGCACAAGAACAGAGAGGAAAGCAGTACAGATTTTATTCAGGGTATCGCCAATAGGACAAATCCCACTGGTCTTGAAACTTGTTTCTGTTTATAATTGACACATCTATAAACTCATTTGTATCGAAACAGGTTTCCTTGTTTACTTTTAAAAACTAATCTTTGCGCTTGCAAAGCTTGTAATTGAGTGAAAATAGAAAATACTCTGTAAATAACACAAATAACCAAATAAAAAATGGTAATTAAACTTACAAATTTTAAAAGGAATTATTTGTTTCCGGAGTCGCACTAAAAATGAATCTTTGTTTTTCCCAAGAGAAAAAGTACTTGAAAACAGCGAAATAGACTTGCTTAGCTTAGCGTATTTGTTTTCCGTCTTCAGTCATTTAAATTAATTAACCAAGAGTCAGTTCTTTTTCATTTTTATCAGTTGACTGGTATACAAAAGAACGAAATGACATGCCAGTACTTTTTATTGAAATGTCTTATAAGCAGTCTGTTTGACTTGAAATTTATGGTTTTGCTTTGTAGGAAAACAATGGGACCGTTTAGTTGGTAAGTAACAGACTCCAAATTAAACTGTAACGAGGGTAGCTTTAACTCAGTGTTCCAACACAAACAGGTGCCGCTGCATAGAACTTTCTTTGCCGCATAAGGCATTTCACACCGGGAAGAATATAGCTCCTTTCTCCTGAGATAACTTTAACGAGGGACTTAGCAACCATCGTTACGTAAAAAAGTTCAAAAGAAGCGACCTTGAAAGCTGCCGAGAGGTAGCATATGAGGTTTTCTCGAATCCTACTCCAAAACAAACAATGGCTTTGAACTTTCCAGCGCAAAAAAACGCTAACGCACTGCAGGGGAAACAAACTTGAGTGTCAATGCTCTTACCTCGGTTATACGCTACTTCTGCATTTCCCATAATACACCTTGTTTTCCCCAACACCCCCTCCCCCCTTATCCGCTCCCTCCTTTCTCCTTCGCAGAGGCCTCTTAGCGTCGTAGGAAGGCTGGGGAGAGGGAAGACTGCCAGCAGTCTCTCTATTGCTTGAAAATCTGTGAGCGAGTGCGATAATTACGCTCGTGCTTGCGCCTGCACAACTCGCTGCTCGCGGCTTTGCCGTCCTCGTCTAAGTGAACTTACGCAACAGGACGGGAGAGGGAAGAAGACGGCTAACCTTGGGTGACAAGCGTGACAGTAATCTTGTTTGAAATAACTTTTGCCCAAACTTCACTTTCCTTTAAACAGATCTTTTTGTAAAAGACTCGAAAACATAAATGTTAAGTGAAGATTACGTCCAAACACGTAAGTAATAGCCCTGTCACGTTTGTCACACGTGAGCGTTTTGCCGTCCTTGTCTTCCCGCTCTCCTGTTGCGTAAACTTACAATTACTCGCTCACAGATTTTCGAGCAAAAGAGAAACTGCTCGCAGTGTAGGGAGATGGGAAAAGACGCTATATTTATCAGTTGGGATACCCAGCGGGAACCATTGCAGAGGAGAGAGCCACTCCCCCGGCCAGATTTTGTATGACTGAATGCCCTTGATTTGTCTTTGGACGACCTGTTATACCCAGTGGGAATTATTGCCAAAAATGCTGGAGTGGAGGAATAAACAAGGTATATTATGGTGAATGCGCAAATGGCAAATGTAAAAAAAAATCATATGAACGTACCATGAGAGAAATATCGTGCGGAGAGCAGTGTAAACTTGATTAATAATCCTTTTGTTTTCTTTTTCAGTAAATTTCTTGAATCCTACACCTCTTCCACGAACAGAAGACCAAGCTCTAGCTGAAGGGTGGAGAAACGACGCTTCATGTGGTATTACACGACACTGTATCCCTTCCCGATTTTACAAAAATTGTCTTGCATCAATCTTGCATCCAGATATTTTATTTGAAGCGGATCTTAAGAAAAAAATTCCACCGCCATTTTGCCAGATGATCGGCCGTTTATAACTAAAGCAGTCATATGCGCGCTACTTTCAAAGTCGAGCGACCCGTATATACATTTTCCCTTCCCTCCACTAAAAACCCTGGTGAAAAATTGTATGAACGATGGCTATCATAGGAATTTTTGGAGGCCCCGTTAAGGTAAAATTTTAAAAAGCGACATGGCCTTGAAACAGCCACATAAAGCTAAGTTGGTTGAAATACTCACAGGGACATGGCCTACTCTCCTTAAAACGCAACACGTCTGTATTTGAAATTCAGACTAGGGACATACTTACCCTCCTCCCGCAAAGTGGCTTAGGCTTACTATTTTTCCGCACACACCTGTTTCAATTTCCGTCTCAACGACCATCACGTACCACCCCACCCACCCCACAAGATAGCTTCTCTTCGTTAAACCTTTTAAACATAATTGCCATTTCTTTGTTGTAGATGAAAAAAATCCATTTTATGGCAACCGATACGCGCTGGGAACCGACATATCAACGAGGCTGATATTTGATAACGATGGAGAACTGGCCGGAATACAAGCAACAGTAAGGCACTTTATGATCAGTGGCGTGTGGGGGTTATTACTTGACCGTTAGCCATCCTACCTTTCCGGAATAAAAAAGCATGTCCGACAATTACGTGGGTCTTGATTAAGGTTCAATTTAAGTTACGCAGATTATGTCGTCCTCAAAACCCCACATTACTGAGTCATAGGAAGGTATATGTGAGAATATGGTGCGTGAATAAAAAAGTTAAAGTTTTAAAATTAAGAATTGTATGCCTCTTTGCAATTGACAATTATCTCCAAAGCATTCTAGGTTACTTAATCAAATCGAGGCAAGGGCTTTATGCTCCCCTTTATCCCAGATCACTGAACGTTATGCGATAAACGAGCCTCTCGTCTTGAGGAGAATGTGACATGCTTACAAGGTTAAAACATTTAATCAAGTTAAAACAAACTATATTTTCTCTAACACAGATCACTGAGTCAGACGAGCTAATACTTTCAACCACCCGACCCCGGCCGGGAGCGTTCGTAAAGGACGACCATGGCCACTATCTTGTAACAGCTTACTTCACCGACAAACCAAGTGATATCTGCAAGAAAAGGCCGGGCAAGCACTTGGCGAATGGACGACACAAAAAGAAAGATGCCCTGGTTATTCAAATGAGTGACGTCAGACTGTGCAAGCCTGAGTTCATGGAAATACCGCTGGACGAACGAAAACTAGCAAACACCAGATGGGTGAAAGGGAAGTGCTTTCGTGGAATGGGTAAGATAATTTGAAAAAATGAGGGAGGGGCATTGCAGGCGAACAATAAGGAGAAGTCTCATACTATCATTCACTTACTTTCTTTGTTACTCAGATAAAAAAAAGGGTCTTATAGTTATTTTAAGTGAAAATATGGTTGAATCCCTTACTATGAATATTACTTTCTGCCTTCTGAATTCATACGGAGAGAATGGAGTAGCGAGAGCTGTGTGGGCTGTTCAATGACCCTCCATTTTATTCTTAAGAGTTCAAGGGTGCATATGAAATATTTATTGACTGTTGAAAGCTAGCGCAAGAGGGTGGGGTAGATCTGGCGCTTCGAGCGCGCTTGCAAGATAAAGAAAAACGTCTGTCGATCGAGCTAAGAGCTGATAGCCAGGAAAAAAAAGGAAATAGGATCTGTAATAAGCATGAGGTCCCTCATCTTTCGTTTAAGCCAGATGCTTTTCCACTGATAACCGTTTTTTTTCTGTCATAGGAGTGCACTACTGGTATGATATTTCCCCAGACATGCACTGTGATCAAGTATTTCCAGTGTATCTCATGTATGGTCAGTCGTCAGGCCGATTGGTGGCTTGTGGATGGTCTGTCCTTGCTAATATCCAAAGTTATTTATGGGAACATCCTCCAATGAAGTACTTTAAGGTAATGCTTAATCTCAAACAGAGTGTTAGGATTTCTCAGTTAACAATTTGGTGCTGATATGAGAGAGGGGTTGGGGTGTTTAGACAGCATTTAAGTCAACCTCGTCCCCAGGGCGCTCTTCCCTAGTTCCGCCCCACCTCCAAAGCCAGGGGAAAGCGCCCTGGGGACGAGGTTGCATTTAGGTTCGTCAAAAGAAGCGGTGGCTAACTTTGTTTTAAGGAAAAAAAACGAGGGGAGAGCAAGAAATTGAAAATAATTAAATTATCATTAACCCTATAAAAATTGGATTGGCTCTTTGGTGAAAAACAACGTTAATTTTCAAGGTAGGAGGCACTGCAAGCACTATTGTAGTTTAACAATCTCCTAAAGAAATCCCTGGAAAAGATCATCAACTAATCTCTTTATCCTCTCAGCTTTTCTTCAAGGAAGTCCCTAAATGTGTGATACGTCGGAAGGTGATCTCTGGTCAGCATATCTACCTCACTGATCCAAAGAAACTTACCTGCAGCACGCCATAGTCATGTGATGACCACGTGATTCTTAAGACGGCGCAAAACTGTTTTAGCAAAATAAAGGAAAAGAAACCTGAAAATGTTGGTATTTTTCTTCTTTCTTCGTGTCGAAACTACCGCCCACAAACCCGAACTTAAAAAGTTATTTCTTAGCTGATATAGCCTGCAGAACAGGCATTATTTTTCGGCGTTTTTCAGGTGAGCGAAGGCAAGCGCGGAGAGAGCGAGGAGCGCCAGACACTTTCGATAGGAGACGTCCCGCATGTCTTGTGTCTGTGTGTCTGGAGCTCCTCGTTCGCTTTGCGTTTGCTTTCGCGCTTGCCTATTCTGACTACCTTAATTATTATAGGAAATTAACGACGCACGTTGACAACACAAAGAAAATCTATGTTACACAAAATTAACGCGAATTTTCCATAAGTTAGGTTTACATACATCAAATTAACGCAAAATTTTCGAAAACAATGTGCGCCTAACTTTGTTTTACACGAGTTTGCTGCAATTCAAACTTCTCAGCATACATATCTATCCCCTCGGGGAAACGGATGAATACGAAGACCAGGCGAAAGACATTTTGAACTCAATTCAGTAAAGAAGAACTGTTAGATAGTGACCTCGAAGCGTTGATAGAGGAACCATGAGCCGACGAGGTTTTGTTAGACGTCTTGTTATTGAAATAAAGGTGCTGTGAAACAACAATGATGTAAATATTGTGATTTACATCGACGTAGATTAAGGGCCTGTTTACATGGAGTGGGGGACCCCGGTCTAGTGGGGTTGGTTTCTTTTGTTTTCACCCTCTAGGGGACACAAAACAAAAGAAACCTACCCCACCAGACCGGGGTCCCCCACTCCATGTAAACAAGGTCTAAGATGCATTGAACTAACGCGATTTTTTAAATTGCTTTAATAAACTGCATCGTTAATTTTCTATAACAAGGCACTCTGCGTGCCAAGCCGATAACTGTGGAGGAGGGGGAGGGGGGAAGGGCTTAAATAAAAGCTACGCAGGCTATAATTGAGAGTGGCTTTTGACAGACCTCTGAAAGAGAACGAATAGTTGAATACAGCTACCAGAATCCTTCAGTTTGCTGTTTTCTTGTGCAAATTAAGGCTATTGCTCTTTAAACCTCAGTGGAGTTGACAAATTTAAATAAGAAAGCACAGACGAAATGAATTCTGGTTGTTGTAGTCAAACATCGTCATCGTGAAAATGGCCTATAGCGATGAAGACTTGGGCAGAAGACAGCTAAAAGGTCGATTTATGATAATTTATGACTTTTCGTGACATGCGCAATTTTAGTTGAACGGGTCAAAATAATATTAGGAGAAATCAAGTCATGACAAAACAACTTGTACGACGCTTTCTGAAGTGGGAGACGCTTGCGGTGGTTGTAAATGACATCGTGCTCTGAGACGGTAAGAGTCATAAGAGTTGTTTTCAATAATCCGTGCGAGTTTATGTTTTCTATCGATATACCTTTGGTGTAAGTACAAAGATATTTAGACAAATTAACTGGATCATGGCGAATTTCTGCCTTGTATGTTTTCGAATGGAAATTAATTTGGTACAAGAAAACTAATCCTTAATCTCACCCTGGTATTTTGATTTAGCCATTGGGTTATTCTAAAACTTATTCACGACTCTTCAATTTCTTAAATATTTTCTGGTGCACCGAGAAAGCACTTGTCCACTAACCAGAAATGACCTGTCTAACAAGCTAGCGATGTTAAAAACGTGTTTTACATTTTTAATGTACCTGTACCTGTTTTTCTCCGAAAACACATTTGTTTGTTTGCTTCTCCGTTAAGCTTTAGGCCGCGAGGGACACCTATTCCTGAATTAATTCATAAGCCAATTTTTTGCTTGCGCTACTAAAAATCTTTTTATCTAGGCTGTTTTGAAGGTGATTTAGATTATATAGTTTTACAGAGAAATTAAGGAATGGTTGAATTTTGGGAGGGTTGTTTTTTTATTTGATAGATCGCGCTTAAGCCACATTGATCCCATATTGGGAAAACGTGATTTTGTGTCCAGAAGTTTGCATGTCGAATAGAGGACAGCACTATGTCGCTTCATCACCAGGAAGATATAATCGTTACACATTGATAATAATAATAATTAATAATAATAATACATTGCCAGGAAGATATAATCGTTTAAATGAGCAAAATTAATGCCTTATTTCTTTTTCTAAAAGTGCTCTTTTAGAGAATTGCGCTTTATACATGACACACTACAGTCTACCAAGTTTACCCTTTGTAGTCCCAACTCGTGAAGTTCTGTATCTGTGCTGAATTCTTGGACTCAAAATTGTCGGAAAAGAAACTTTTGGTGCAAGGGAAGATATGATTATGTTAATAAAATTCCACGCTTATGTAATCTTGAGACCAGAAAGAACAATGCGTTGGAAGGAACAAGTTTGTTCACAAGCTACAATGTTTCCAAGGATTTTTGAGGCGGAAAATAAACGTACACTGAGTTGCAGTAATTTGGTTGAAATTTCTAAAGAGAAACAAGGATTACTACCTTTCAGAGCCCGTTTTAAATAAAAATTTGCTGTGCAGTCTCCGTGCCATACATGCACGTGAGCACTTTAAATTATGCACCCATATTTTATCCGGTCGATGTCAGTCGTTGCAGTTCTTGTTCTCGCTTTGAATAAATGCATAACAATGAGCCCGATTTGTCGAAAAGCCGTCCATGCATATTAGTTGGCACAACAAGGGCATTCCCCGAGAATGTGGACAGAATTTTCAAAAACCTCGCTATACAGTTTATAAAGTGACGCTGACCACTGTTTCAGGACACCCTATGCGTTTTTGTCGGAAGGTTTATATTCCCGGAGTTCCTCGTGAAACTTTCGGATTTAAGCTGGTGGGGATTAAGTGTGATGTCACGCGTTTTCGGCGATGTTAAAAGAAATCCTTTCTTAACAGTTGTTGGTTACATCAGTGACATCAGAGGCGCAATAAATTTGTATACAAAAAATATTGTTCGATTTATCAATGGTTTCTTTAAATATTAAGTAACTATTTTTCTCTTTCATTCTTACTTTTCATCCTCGTCAGGACGATGTAGTTCACTAAAACACTGCAATATGGCCCGCTCGGAGCTGACCAAAATCACAAGAAAGAGAAAGCCATGGGTAATTCTTACAATAACATTAGCGGTCATGGTATTAGTACGTATTATGCAAACGCCTTCCCCGGATGAAACCAAAATAGCTGACTTCATGAAACAGTGGTGTCGAATAAGGCAAGCACGTGTAGACTGGGAACAAATGCTGAGACCATGTAAAGGAAATCTTGCGTGGGGAACCAAACTTCCTGGATGGGAATTCGAGTTCCGAACAGATCCGGATGAAAGCTATATTTCTTTATGGGATATTCGTCCGTGTGGAGAATTCAGCAGACTTAGTATTAGAACAGTAACAAGCAAAGGATTGGAGAAGAAAATCGGTGGGGACTCGTGGAGAGTTCATCTTAAGGGTCCGGCCTCTGTTGCTGGGACTGTTATTGATCATATGAATGGGACCTATGAAGTCTTGTTCCTGATTATTGAGCCTGGGAACTACCAAGTAGAAGCTATACTGGATCATTCACTTTGTGATGGGTTCGCTGATCCACCGCCAGAATGGTTTATTGTTGGTATGTTATATATCTATTAATGGTGGCTCACATAAATTATATTCAAATCAAAGGTCGATTATCAATGAAAACACTGTTCTCGAATTTGTTTTTTGCTGGCTTTCTCATCATGTTATTATGAGTTTTGAATTAACTTTGTTCTACAATAATCAATTCATTATAATCAGAAGTAGGCTAAGTTTACTACTTTGTTTTGTCATTTGTTTTCTATGCTTTAATTTGGTTTGTGCCTTCGGTTCAACAAAATAAGATGACACAAATAATCGGTAACTATAAGGACCTTTACTTTTCATATTTCTGTTGCTTTTGTGGAGCCACTCAAAAAGCAATTTGGTTAGTTCTTTCTTTTAGCCACAAATTTTATCATCAGGTGCTTCAACAGAGGATATTCTCTATTTGGTGTTTTCGAATATGACCTCCGAATGTCTTTCAAGTACTTCACTTACACTTGTTCTTGAGAATCATTACCAATGAACACTAATGACTGGTCTCGAGGGAAGCAGTTAATTTTGTTTCCCGAGAATCTCAATGTTTCCCGAGGCAAAACCTGTAACGGCGGTCGCCGGTCAACATTCGCGGGATAACAGTACACTGTTACCCTCTGATGCCATAGACTTTGCAATGCTGCCCTCTCAGAGATTTTGGTAGGAAACAGTTTCATTGTTAGGTGTCATGTGACCTCAAAGCAACCAATGAGAGCGAGCTGTTTGGAAGAAATTTCTATCTATATAACAATCTGTAATATACATATAAAACGCAAGATACTACCTTTCAGGCAATGCACAAGGCAAATTTCAACAAGAGGGAGTCCTGGGTCCAACTAAGAGGCCAGCTGAGCGACCATATATATTGAAACCTCTGAGGTTTGGAAATCCAGTATGGATTACCATTCGTCCCATACCTCCCGGAGAACAGCCTTTATATCAAGGTAAAGTTTATATCCAGTCTTAAGAATATAAATTAAACTAAAATGCAAATAAAAGGTAGGGAAAGCTCTTCGTTAGCAATTGTTCTAGGGAAAGTTGATATGACAAGTCTTTTTGGTCCTTTGAACATTATGCCGAAAGCTATTTCGCTGTGCTTGTTCCCTATCGCCCAAACTTATTCTGGCAAATAACGTCCCTATATATAACATCTGTTAACTGAAAAACTCAATTAGTTGAAGTAAATATGTTCACCATAGTTGAGTAAAAATTTTACTCGGTTGAAAAATGACCTTTGAAAAAACAAAATCGAACCCTGACTTTTGTGACTTATCAAGCCAACTGGAGAGCAGGGTAATTGTGAGTTCGTGAATATACCAGATGTTGGAAATAGAATAAACGTCAAAAAAGGGAAAGGCGCACATGCGCCAAACGTCCAAACGGCCGGAGCTTATTCCGGTTTTCTTAGCATGAAAAATGGCTAGGAGTATTGCTACTTCCCCTGAACGGGATGCTAGTCTATCGCAGGGTTACTCCCCCACCCCCAGTAGTGTGTCGCCGGTACCCAATTGTATCGCTGGGTAAAGAGAGACAACGTGGAGCAGAGTTCCTTGTCTAAGGAAACAACGCTTGAACCCCAGACCTCCAGATCCAAAATTCCAGGTGTTAACCGCTCAGCCACACACGCCTCTACAAAAAGGCATCGGTATATATAGCTACAAAGCCGGTGAAAAAAGAGCTCGCGCTGCAATATCCACCATCAATGTTAGATAACATTTTCAGGGGAATGTTAGCCAGAGTAATGTTAGCGAATGATAGGGGAATATACATTGTACCTTTTATGTATCTTCATCATATGCCTGACATTGCTAACCCTCTGGTTTCAGTGGTACAGTCCGCAGACGCAGGGTTAGACCTTTCTTGTGGAATCCGCTGCAATTTTCTTTGGGATGGATTTGGTAACTGGATCAGCAGTCATCAAGGAACGCCAAGATGGAAGCCTTTCATTGCAACAGATGGTAAGCTGGTTAAGGGAGATCACTCAACGATGATGAGCACAAGATGGATGATCTTCTGTGTGTTATAACAATGCAGTGAGGGAGGATGTTTCTAAAACGGGAAGCGGGGAACTGCACGGGGAGCAGGACAATGGAAAATGGGAACAAAACCTAACTTGAAGCCTAGACCCAGTAGTAACTTCATTTCCAATTGTCTGCATTGTTCCCATTTTTTTAAATTTCCCGTTCTCTATGCTCATTCCCTGCTCCCAACCTCGTTCCCAGGGTTCTCTCCCACCCTTCCCCACGGAAACGAGGTTGCCCTGCTCCCCGTTCCTCATTTTAGTAACATCCTGTAAGAGGGGATTCCTTCCCAATGTGTTTTTCTAACTGTTGTCACGTGGTCGGTATCTACTGGTATGTTTTATTGCCATGATTTACTCCAGTCATTGGGACTAAAGAAAGAATGTGTCAATCCTACAGGGTTTGTCTAACTTTTTAGATAATACGTACTAATACTAACACAAAAACCAGTCAGGATTCAAAAAACATTGTTCATCTCCGTTTCTAACAATATTGCAGGTGAAGCATAGAAAATTAAATGAGTTACTTCAGCTTTTAATGATAAAAACTAAACATGTTAGTCTATACTAAATACTGCCTTTTCTTTTCAAAGAAAGTGTTCTCCTCCCAGCAAAATTGTTTACCCACACTTCGTCTCCTTTCCCCTTTGTTTTCTTTCTTTTATTTTATTGTGTCCTATTTTTAGTTCAAACATCATTTTGTTTTGAATTTAATTAAATAATTCATTGATCAACAACTGACCCTTTTCAATTAGCCTTTGAAATCTGCTGGTGAAATTATTTTCTGTATTATTGTTTTATAAATTCGAAATAAAGTTGTCACTTGTTGCTGTTAACGGTATTTAGCCTAGCTAGATTACGGTTTTGAAACAAAACGACCATAATTCGGATAAATAATATTTCGGTCTTTTCACGACACGTTCTCTTGCCATTGCAGATAGAGACAGACACAGTTCACTGAATCCCAGTCCTCTCCGGCCCGATAGTGTGCTGTGGATATACGGGGACTCCGTCAGCGAACAGTTTTTCTGGGGAGTCAGACCACGCCCGCTATGCACTTCTGTTTTCAAATGGTGTGGACATACATACAACTGGATATATCAGTTAAAGGGTAATGACAAAATTTACAAATACTGGGTAACCTGCGTGGGGAGGGGGGTGGGGGGGGGGGGAGCAAAACACCTGCTACGCATGCTAAATGCTGAGAAATACAAAGTGGGAAATACAGATGTTGGTTATGAAAGACTAAACTAGACACAATAAACAGTACCAAAAGAAAATACTGATCAGTAGCTTTTAAGTGAGAGGCCGGCCTACTGTCTCATAGGTTAGAAATTGTGGAATTATAAACAGGTTGGTTAAGTTGACTTAGGATGCAAGTTATTAGGAAGCTTTAGCATAGACGACGTCGACTGCAGCGAAAACGCCACTTTTAAAATGAATTTGCTTTTTTCAAACTTTGCCGCGTGTATTCCAATGCGCAGAAGTCAAATGCAGGCGAATTTGCCTAGAGCTGATTTCTTGGGGACCGCACTGACTTAGTTTAGAAAGTGAAAGGAAAATTCGTCGTCGCTTATTTATTAGGGATCTTGAGCAAAGGCGTTTTTGAGCGACGCGCGTCAACCGGAATCTAGGCGTTTTCCATTTTAAACGTTATCAAATTTGAACTGTTCAGTGTCTTAACTCTCATAGAGACAATTTGCCCAAAATTTGGGACAAAACCTCCTGAACCACAACCCAAGAATGCAAAAAGTCTACTTCCGGTTGACGTGCGTCAAACGAAAACAGCTGTGCTTAAGCTCCCTATATTTCCTCAATAAGTGGCGCAGTGACGGCACAGGGCGAAGAGGAGTTATTTTTGACCTTGATTGTTGATTGTAGTTAAACTTTACAGTCGATATCGCTTATCGCCTTTGTTTTTTATACTGTTGAATCGAGCAAACCATCATTCGATCGTCTTATAAACCTGGTAAAGTATTATCCAATGCTCCGGTAAAAACCCCTGATTTCGTGCCTCGCTCGGAAAGCTTCGCTTTCCATGTAAGTCGCCCTTCGTTCCCACTGAGCATTGGATAATATTTTACCAGGTTTGTGAAATTTAACTGCAATCAATTAAGGTCACAAATAACTCCTCTGCGCCCTGTGGTGACGGCAACGAAATGTAGGAAAAAGAGTGATGCACGTGCAAAGTTGTTGTTTTGCTTAACAAACCTATTGCTTTTTTGACGTTCTCGTTGCCGTCGCCGTCGCCGTTCCTAATGCTCCCTACTAGTATCTCCAAGAAACAGACAATAACGTCCACTTTTTTCACTTTCAGGAAATCTTACAGCTGCGAAAATCGCAGATGACAACCTTGACTTCAGTTATTTGAGAGTAGCGAGTGAAGTGCTTGACATTATAACAAAACCGTTTTTCGATAAAAACAGCGCGATCCTTCTGAATGCAGGGTTACATTACTTGGAAAGCACAAACTTTTCTAATTATCAAAAGACTATTTCCTCGTTGATACGGCTCTTCGACGAAACAAAAGTGGTTAGGAGAGCGAATGGAGACGGCCTTTTTCCCGGAGAAATGATCTGGAGAACAACGACAGCCTTAAATAAACATAAGCTTGACGGAAAACACATACAAGGGAGGAGATTTTTAACGTATCAGGTACCAAATGTTCCTACTTTGCCTTGTTTTGTTTGCAAACTATGATTTATTGTCATTTTTTGGCGCAGGTTATGTTGTGTGATTTTGCACTGATTTAGTGCTGACTATTCTATTCGTCTTTTGGAACTTAATGGTGACTAACTATCGTGAATTTTGTCTTAAGATAAAATCACCCACCCCTCAAGGAACTGATCTATTTATAAAATTTTCTCATAGACTAATAAGATTCCAGGTCCTTTTAGGTTCAAGACCTTTTTGAGACATGGATAATCTCAATGTACAGTCCCTGAGATGAAGGTTTAAGACAGTAAAGGGTAATGGCTAGCGCTCTGTTCTTCCACATCCGCAACCCTGAACCTTGCAACGGATAAGCATTGATTGAAAATGTCTAAAAAGCTTGAGACGAAAGTCCCTTCCTTCTCCATTCATAAATATGAAGAAAAAGGAGAAAAAAACCAGCAACCTCGTTCCCAGGGCCCTCTCGTACTCGTCCCCTCTACGAGATACCTGGCAACGAGGTTGAAACAACAGCGGTATCTATGCATATAAAAACTAAACTAAACGGAACAATCATCAATTATTTTTTTCTCTCCTAGCAGAGGGTTCTTCTCTTCAATGCTTTCGCTACCTCAGCCATGTGTGAAGCCAATGTTCCGGTGCTTGACGTTCATCCACTAACGGATTCTTATCCATACGGCACAGGTAACCCATCCCGGCCCAAAGATGCAGTACATTATGAACACTTTGTCTTTGAGTCAGCGGAAAGAATACTTGAAGATCATTTTTTTAGAACATATAAAAACGATTAAAGATGTTTTTTTTGTGATATGTTTTGTCAGTGTTTGCTATTTATATGGCCGGCGGTATTGTGTGCCCTTTCCTTTTAATCCAAAACCCTCGTTTGAAATCCGGGGTTACTCCTTTATACAGCTGATTCAATTAAGGTTGCTTTAGGAAATGGTAATTGCGCACTGTGAATCTATTGTTTGGTGGTCACTCAAGCAAATTATAGCATTGCTGTGTATGCTCAAATGTCCAATGCGCAATCGCCAATGACCAATCAGGCCAAAGCATCCTTTATTGAATTGCGTTTATAAGCCACCCCAGAGGGTATGGTTTTGCTTCGTTTCAGTCTGAAATCGGGTATCAACTTTGCCCCATTTTAGTCTGGAATCGGGAATGGTTTTAGAGGGAGCAACGGGAGTGTATGAACGTATTTTTCGTTTCAATTCAAAATAAACATAGAAAGAAAGAGGTCAAAGAGTAATATACGAATTCAAAGTGCATTTTAAGAAACGTTTTTGTTGGCGGTCTAATCTAAGCAATGATGTCACAAGAAGGTCTGAAAATGGGTTTGGATGTTAGAGGCTTGGTTAGCTAGGTGTGAAAACGGGTGTGGAAAATAACATTTTGTGGTCTGAAACAGGATAACGATTACGAGAACCGAGTCGCACACCCCACCAGGAATTCTCAGGAGTACGTCCCTCCGGCGTTTGAAAACTGATTGTACTAAAATCTCAGCTCTAGAAGGCGAAACTACGAGCTCAAATGATAACTTTAACTTTAACTGCAATCAGTTTTCAAACGCCGGAGGAAATATTTGGTTACAATCAGCGATTACTTGCTCTCTCTTACTAGTTTACGAACATATGTAGCTCTTTGGCATTGTGACTCGTCGTATGCCATTCACCTTTGGTGGGTGATTTATACCAAGAGCCAAAAATGATTGTGGTACATGTTACAAGTTTCAGTTTTCTAGAAAGACCTGTCCAAGTATGAAACACGAGGAAGTGGCATGGTATTTTAATGGTACCATACCGTGATTTGAAATTATCAAACCCACTATGCCACCGATTAAAACCGTACCGCTTTGGGGTTTGTGCTGATATCGCGGAGGAAACGAATTCATAGCTAACAGAAACTGGGATGAACTCGTTCCAGTTTGAAAGTCCGACCTTGTTTCCAGGCGTCTCCTCAACCTTCAAAATTGCATCTCACCATTTTCACAAAGACCATAATGCACCTTTTTTCGCGCCCAAAAGTTTCCAAAACTATTGTTCCCAATTTCTCCTTGGTATTACCGTCGTCCCATTTAAAATGTTGGAGGGTAAACAAGGTGCATTGTGGTCTATGCGAAAATGGTGAATGACAGAGGAAAGTTCTCTCAGCTCTCATTGCAAACGTTACCATGGAAGCAAAATTTCTGGATGACAACAAACCGAAAACGCCACTGTTTGAAACTTCTGTCTATTATGCCTCGTGTTAAACCGTCCAGTTACAATCTTAGGAGAGAAACTTGTTTTAAACCTAAGATTAACACTACGCGTTTTAAAAACTATTTTAATTTATTGATCGTTTAGTTTTTAAATATGAATCAGCTATGTAATATACTAGATTTTTTAAATTCTTACTTTTTACGTTTTTAAAATTTCTTACACTTACTTGTAACAAAAGATATGTATTTTTATCTTTTGATGACTAGACTTTATTATTATTATTATTATTATTATTATTATTGTTATTGTTATTCTATTTCAGTCATTTTTAATATGTTAAATGTTGGCGAAATCTTCTGAGGTTGAATCTGAAAGGACCGTATCTAAGTTCCAGAAAAGGAAAAGAAAATTTTTGTGTATTGTTCACCTACTCCATAAAGTAGACGCGTGAAATAAAGAAGTTTCATTTTTCAGTCGTGCAAAGACGGCTAAGAAATGCACAAAAAAGCGTAATGCACGTGCAAAGTTGTTGTTTTCCTAATCTCAACTAATTGCGTTTTTGCCGTTCTCGTTGCCATCGCCGTCGTCGTTGCTAAACTCTTTATTGTTGTAATCCGGAAATTTTGTTATCATGGTAACTTGACGTCATGCCGTTATTCTCCCTGGCATGGTGCTTTTGGGTCGTGTTTTCTTGACTTTTTTTGTGTTTTTCTTTCCTCACCCGGGCTATAGACTGTGCACTAACAGCCCTACAACAGTCACATGTTATGACCAATGACGATGTTATGACACCACAACAGGACTCAAACATACTCCGGTATCGCTCAAAACCTGATGTTTAAGAAATATTCAGTAGAATTTATTCAAAGTATATCTTAACGTTAAAATGTATTTGTTCTCACTGATTCTTGCCAGTGAATAGAGCACCATATACATGACAGGTGATACGATGTCAGAAATCACATGGTCTGTGCGCTTCATTAAACAACGTGGACTGTGCGCCGATTAGCAAAACAATAGCAAGAAAATATATTTTCATCAAAAGTTTGCCGGATAAACACGTAATGTTCCGCAACTATTAAGCCATGTCTGCAGGCAATTATACTCTAAAAAGGAATAATGGTAAGAAATGTAAATCTAAAAAATATTCCTTTAGATTCAAATTCCTTTATGTTACATACTTTTTAAATTGTGATACCTGTATTAGACCTTGACTAAACGTCCCGTTTTAACGTCCAAAGCTAACTTGCTTTTGCTCTAATTTTGTACTATCGTTAGCAGAAAAGGTTATGAACTGATAAGGGGAACTATAAGGGGACAACAGAAGAATTTCGAAAAGTGCATGATCCGGAAAACTACCTTAATGGTGTTTATCCGCTTGAATGCAAACAGTTTCTGTCATTCCAAATACAAAGCATCAAGCTTACCCAGACCCAGATCCTTAAAGAGGTTTTCACAGCTGGGAAGTCGTTTATACGTTTCTTAACTTACAAGTAAGTCTGCCTAACCCCTTCGCTGCTGGTTTCTTTAAATATTGTCTTTTCTGTGATACAGTTCTTATACTGCATTGTCTTTTAATATGATTTTTGAGATTATAATGTGGATCTGTTGCTTTGACTCGGGGTAGAAGAAAACGTGCGAGATATACCTTTTAGGGGGCCTTTTTTTGCCGCAAAGGATGGCCCCTTGTTTTACCACTAAAGGTTATAGAGGGTTACGTTTCTGTGAAACTGAGTTTCAAGGCAGTGTTCCCTTTTTATCTCTTTGCAATTGGCCAAAAAAATGTCGCGCCACATGTTTAACCAATCAAAAGCAGAGAAAAAACCATCGGTGCCCGTTGCTCGTACATAATTTCCCGCGCTCACCATCGCTCACCTGTATTTACTTTTAGTCGAGTGCTGATTGACTATTTTGATTTTCTGCCGCCGATCTGATTGGCTAAGCAACTACTTCCGTTTTAGTGTTATAGACTTTAAGGATTTTAAACTTCCATGTAATTCTGCAGACTTCTACACGCAGATTCTGGGGGCATGCTTATAAATTGTACTGATAATATATTTGAAGTGTTACATAATGAGCATTCGAGGTTTAAGCTAATCCTTTCTTTTATTTTCACGGTTAGATTGATTGCTAGCGAGTACTGACAAATCTAGACTTACTCCAAACAAACAACATCTTGGCACCTCTGTATTTGGTCAAATGATATTTGTTAATGTACGAGCATCTGGTAGGAGGATTTATCTATGACAGAATCTCACAGACATGACGTGCATTCAGAATACACAAGCAGCGTGTACGACGTCGACAACAACTTATATAGAGCATTTCACAGCGTTCTCCGCTGTCCACCAGAACTTTGGCGAAACATCCTGCAATTCTGCGCTTCTCTTCCACTACAGGCGTTTCGAGTCAGGACTCTGCGAGGAATACCCCGCATGTTTGTCTTGCGAAGAGCATTTTTCCTCTTCTGGACATTAACTGTGATATTGTTTGTGTACCTTAAGTGGTATTTCCCTTTATATTTAGAAAGCACCGTTAGTCGTGACAGTTTAGAGGAATTTGGCAGAGACTGGTGTCGAGTGCGGAGGGTCGCAACGGATTGGGAACTAGTCAGTAGCCCTTGCAGAGGAATGACAAAGTTTAGCGTCAGTCTTCCAGGATGGGGACTGGAAAATAGGACGGACCCTGCTCAGAGTTATATTCCTATTATGGACATTAAACCCGCAGGTGACTTTAGCAGGTTTAGTATTCAGTCCCAGACATCTAACGGCCAACCAAAGACAGTGGGAGGTGATGACTGGCGAGTCTTTATTTGGGGACCAACTGCGCTTGCTCCGACTGTGATTGATCACGAGAATGGAACGTATGAGGTGCTTTTCCTTATCTTGGAGCCTGGGACCTACTATGTTTCAGTTGTTCTGGATTACTCCTTATGTGACGGGATGAAGAATCCGCCAGATTACTGGTTTATGCTAGGTATATTGCCATGGTGACCAATCCAGGTTGACAGGTGTGAGTTGGAGGTCGTAGGAAAGGGTAGAATTAGAGGATGAGAATAGGACTCTTGAAAACTGTCCACCTACCCCTCCCCCGACCCAAAATTTTGCCCTAAGCAAGAAGTTACTGTTGTTGTTAGCTTAGGAGAGGGGTGAGTGGGGAGTTTCCAAGAATTTCATACTAATCCGAATTAAAAATAAAAGAAAGACGTGTGACCATGCATGGAATCCAAATTCCTGAGGGGAGTTGAAATCATGGTATGGGCAAGGTTTCTAAGTACTTAAAACAACAGAAAGATGAAAACTGTACTAATTCAACTAAGTATAATTCCTTACTCCCCATACCCATTCTTTTATGTCTATTCTGTGCCCACACACACCATCCACGCTTTACTATATCTGAGCCACTGTCCTCATGAAGCCCAGATATTTACTCATGTTACCAAAAAAAAAATGGGTTGAAGAAATCCAGCAGAAAGATTGCCACAACTGTTATAGGCATTGAACTCCCCCTTTTTAATTTCTTAGGAAATATCCATGGCAACGGGCAGCCGCATGGAATTCTATGGGAACCTTATGTGTACTTGCAAACACCTCTGTGGGAAGGGATACCGCTGACCATAACGGTACCACCACCGTCAGGACCCACTAGATACGAAGGTGAGATTTGATACTAGGGTAGTCACAATATGGGTTAAGTTATTGGGACTACTTGGTGGAATTTTGGCAAACACTCGTCTCATAAATTGCTCAATACGTAGTGTAAACCTCTTAACACATTCTTTAGTGGAACATGCCTCTTGCATGCGCTTTAAACACTGAAATATATTGACATTTTCCTGACAAAATTTCTCTTCAGAATTTCTGAGTTACGGGCTTGGAATTCCTTCGGCATGTAACCGAAACTGTAAACTATTATGGGATGGCTTTGGGCGCTGGATCAATGGGACCTGGAGACCACAGGTGGCAGGTGATAAACTCAATACTCATCACATCAAGCTCTGTTATGGTGTTCAAAAGCCTTAGTTGAAATACAGTGCAAACCGGTTAATACGGTCACCAACTGGTAAAAAAATTGGCCGTATTAAAGGGGTGGCCGTATTATCGGGGCAGGCTCAAATTCCATGACTTGAGAACCGTAGCCTGCGTAGCAAGCGTTTCCAGTCGAGTTATAGCGCGGAAGTTGGAGCGGGAGCAAAAAATATGGAAGGGGGAGGGGGAAGGGAGGAGAGGAAACGCTTGCCCGCAAACCCCACGATTCTGGAAAAAGCCCCTTGATATTTCCCGGTTCGGTTCATTTGTAAGTTGACAGCTCGTCAAGATAGATAACAAATAGATTACAAGATCTGAAAAATTTACTTTGTTCCCTAAAACACGCTCCACGCGTTTGCAAAACTGTAATAAAAGAAGCTTTACGATAAAAGAAGGTTGAAACTCTAAGCGATTGCTGCGGAATTTCTTGTTCTTTACAGTTAAGTGAAATTTATATCATCTGTTCTTTACAGTTAAGTGAAATTTATATCATCTGAAACCTTGTCAAAATGTCGCAAAGATTGATTTGTCCAGAACAATTCAGTCCGCCGACTATAAGTTTTCCAGAGCGGCTCCTTTCTATAGGCTAGCCAGTGTCGAAAAGTTCTCTTCAATACATGCATGCCTCTCAATTTCCAATCACTTGTCCATGGCGGCTCTAGCTGGTGTCTAGTACTGATGGTCTGATTTATTTGATGTTATCTCCAACAAACAGTCCATTTTTTCCAGTCAGATACGCACGCCGTCATTTCCATTAAATTGGCCTTCACTGGTCTCCACTGCTCGATCTCCAATTATACTTTTTATCGAAGGGACTCAGATCTGATAAACCTTCGCACAAACATGAATCAAATAAATATCAGACCAAAGCATTTGTAATCTGCGACCACAAATAAGATCAGACCAGATCTGCGACGCACGTAAACAAAACATACCTGGTTTGATTGATGTTTCGAGTGCTAAGTAATCAACACTACCAGCACCGCACCAATCAAAAGCTGCGTTCGTGGGCGAACGCAGTTTTTCAAAATCGTGGGGTTTGCGGGCAAGCGTTTCCTTCTCTACCCCTGCCCCTCCCCCGTCATTCCTTTTTTTTGCTCTCGTCCCAACGATCTCGACGAACTCGCGCGGAAACGCTTGCTACGCAGGCTATGAGAACCGTAATCGCAAAGTACACCGTACATCGCATTTGCATTTATTGAACAACTGTTCGCATTAGTAAACAACCGGAGTGAAGATATCTCGTACAGTAATTGAAAAAACTACTTAAAATTTTCCTTTACTAAATAAAACACTTTCAAAACTTAGCTATAAAATCGCAACCAGTGCACTTTATCTGTACTGTATTCTAAAAACAGTACAAAAATAGGCTCAGAGTACTAGGTCAATAAAATTGACATGTCACAGGCACAAGTGGCCGTATTAACGGGGTCAAATTGTAAGAGATTCTACTGTTTGGGATTTTGAAATGTGGCCGTTGGCCGTATTAACGGTTTTTTTATACGGAAATATATGACCTTTTTGCCTGGTCGAAAAGGAGTGGCCGTAATAACGGAATGACCGTATTACTGAGGTGGCCGTAAGGCGGGGTTCAACTGTATGCTGAGGTAAACAATTTCAAACCTTCCTTTTCTTTGGATAGAAGACGTGCCTACAAGCCTGAAGTTCCTAGTTAGGTTGATTCTTAAGTTGGAAGAAGCTGTGTCCACTACTGTAATAGCCTTACATTTCTACAATTTTTTTAGACAAGAGTAAGAACGGAGCTCTCGCTTAAGACTAACCGTTTACTAATTCCAACAATGAACTGTTAACTAATTCCAAAAAAGTTACATACCTACTTAACCTTAAACTTACTTTCTACATTACGCTTATGTGCATAACTTAAATTATAAGGCCATAGCCGCCAGGAGTAATTAGTTTTAAGGTGTGGTGGATTTTTCTTCTATCCATTCGTTTGACTACATGGTAATACAAAACTATATCATTATAGGCTCGTACAGTTTTCATTGCATGCGTCTTTTCTCTCTCTCAATGTACAAAGAAATGCTTAAAATGCATTCACATTTATACCCTTAAATCCTTGTTCTTTTTTTCGCAGGCTTATGGCGGGATACTTCGCCGAGGCATCGAAAGGGAATTCTGTGGATTTATGGGGATTCAAACGCAGGAAGATTTTATCGCTCTATCCGCAAGACGCCTCTTTGCAAAATAGTTTTTAGAGGCTGTACCTTTTCTTACAACTGGATTTATCCAATCAAAAACGCTACCGTAGAAATGAACCAAAGAAACTTTCTTCCTATCAATATAACCCGAGTCTTAGAAGCTATCGCAAATGTCATTCGCTCGCCTCACATGAACGACAAAAACAGCGTTATTCTTCTCAATCATGGCCTACATTTTATAACTTCGACAAACTTTTCAACCTATCGTGTAGTAATCGATAGGATCGTAGATTTGTTTAAAGAGACAAAGAAAAGTGATCAAGGTGAAGAAGAACTAAAATTCAAGGGGAAAATGATCTGGAAGACAAACGCGGCCATACACCGAGAAAGACTGAGACTCCCGCATCACCACAAAAGGAGGTTTTTAACGCGACAGGTATTGCTCATCACTTTTTGTGACCAGCATCAAATTTCTCCCTGTAATATCAATGCTTTGTAAACAGAGTGGTCATGAGAATTACCGAAATGATCACACCAGATGAATTTTCTTGATATTTATCAACTTCTCCGCAATACTTTTGTAGGAAATGAATAGGGGCAACAAATGAGAATTCAAATTTTGATCTTAAGGTTTAAAGGGCTAACATAGGAACAGTACGGGCTTTTCACTGACTCAACCAAAAAAAAAGTACGCAAATGAGAAAAGCAAAACTAATTATCACCGGTGAAATTATGATTGAATATATACCTCTGAGGATGCGAATCGTTCGGGGTGGGATACCTTTTTTGACGGCTTTAGCTGTTTTTTTTTTTTAAAGTCGTTTATTAGAAGATAAAAGCCGCAGTTATATATTTTATCAACTAATTGTTTTTCAGTCTTGTCAGTCTTGAAGCTGATTTTGAGAAAAAAACAAACAAACAAACAAAAACTGACACAAAAACAAAACAAAACAAAACAATAAAATTACTTAAGCTTCTTAGACCACTAAAATTGTATGAAAAATCAGTAAGATATTATTCAATACTTTTTGTCAAACATTGAGGTTGCACTGAATAATTCTGTGTCGACTGTTTTTTTGCAGCGAGTGCAGCTATACAATGCGTACACAGCTTGGGCCATGTGTAGAGCAGGTTTTGAGGTGTTAGATGTTTATCCACTTAGTGCGTCCTTTCCGAATGGTACAGACCGCAGTTACGATCCGTACGACAGTGTGCATTACAAAGACAGCGTGTTTAAGCCAGCGGAGGAAATTCTTCTGGAGTATTTTAAGCCTTGGATTGACGAACACAATGACGAAAGAAAACATCCTAGTCACTAGGGCACCTCATGCGCAAGCGCTTACTGCGAGCGCAAATTATACGTAGCGGAACCCGGAAATCAACGGTTTGAGTAAAAAGAAAGAGATTACTTTTGTGACATTTGGGGTCGTATATACCAGTCGAAAGGATATTCATTTCGCAATAAAAGTTTAAAATGGATCGCTAAGGATGCTAGGGAAGAATTATCTTCTGACCAAATCAGTCGGTTTTCGTCATCTAACCAGAGGGCTGGGTCGTATGGGGATAGACAAGAGTTTGGAGTCGAGAATGAAACCGGTCAAGTCACTTGCAATGAAATTGAACTCAAACATGCGCAGAATAAAAGGTACCAAAAGCATCGTGTTAGAGTATCAAGACCAACCAGGTTACTATTGAGATTGGTATTAAAGATACTGGGTCTGTTTTATTATTGATCGTACCCTCTCTAACGCGTCCTGTTATAAGAAGTCGGGTTAGGTTGCCTAGAATCATAAATTGATGAAGGGGTAGGTTAGGGGTAGGTTAGTGTGATCTTTTTACCGGGTACGGTTTGTTGACCGGTTAACGGGCTCGTTGGACACTAAATTCGGGGGGTATTAAAAATGCAAAAAGACTTTTTTGGCGGGGACTAGCCGTAGCCTTTTCACAAAGACAACTTCTTCTAGACCGACTGGTTATTTATTGCTCAGCAGTGTAATATCCTTTTAGCTTCTTGTTCTTACAATTCTCTCCGGTAAATTAATGCTACACCCATCTTTGTATCAGCCAGATTAGTTCAAACTAATGCTGACGCAAGTCTTCTCTGATTGGTTTAATCAGGCTCATTAGCATGAAACCTTCAAGATAATTACTTTGTCAAAATGGTTTTTCTACCTAAGTTTTCACTATTAAGCCTAAGTCAACTGGCTAATACAAGACAAGGGAAGCAATATAAGAAGTACAAGGTATGTAGTCGTATACAGACTTTTAATGTAAACAGATAGGAAAGTACTAAGATAACAGTTTGAAAATCCTGGCTTGTTGTCGACTTCGGAGAGCTGTAGAGCCTTGTCACGTGGTTGCAAACCAAGAATTCTAAACAAATGATAAGTGAATATTCGTGATACATCCCGTTGAAATATCCCTTAGTTAACTTATCGTACTGTAACCACTTAAGAACATCCTCTTAATTTCAAGCATAAATCAAACTGCGTAAGAGTAAACTAGATCAAAAAAGCTAAAAATTTCCATTGCTTGCATTGTTCTTGTTTCACAAAGATACTGGGTCCATTTTACCCTTCCTACTAACCGGGTCCTGTTATAACAGTCCGGCTCGGTTGCCCAGCAACATAAATAGCGTAGCGCGCGAATAACGTCAAACTCACTAATATGCAATTTTTGTCTGAGTTTTGTCATTTTTCTCATTTTAATGAAAAAAGACAGACAGATATGACATTCCAAAGAAAAAATGTCAGAAAAAAGTGAGGAATTCGCCAATGTTAATTTCAGTTTGTCTGTCTGAGTTTCGGGTCTATAAATAGTAACTGCGCGCAGCGCTATTGATCCCCGTAACGCGACACCGACTCTCATTTGCTTTCCTCACTCGTTTGACCGTTTAAAAGTTCTACGCTTCAGATTTACAGTGTGATTAGGACTTCGACTCCGTCCCTGGTGAAAACGCTCTTTAGAGGAAGAATTGATTTACTCTAAAAGCTTCATCAAGAATACAGACTCGGAAGGTATTGTCCTGTTCCCTGCTTTTGCCACTCACATTTATAGTGTTCGTTCATATTCAAAATACGGGTTGTGTAAGTCATGTGTATTATGTTTCGAGACAAATGGATTATAGGCTTTTTTAAGTTCACAATTCGCGATAGCATTAGATTACATCTTCATGAAAAGTCATGTATAGCACGAAACCGGCCTCCCATATGAACCTCCAAACGGGGAAGGACAAAATATAGGGCAGGTTATGGTGTAGGTCATGGTGTAGGGGTGGTCAATTTTTCGAAATAAAAATCAAGAATTTAATAACTTTTTAGTAATATTTATGCTACCATTTTAGCTTTATGCTATCGTCGGCATAAGAATGAATGATGGTAAGATTGTTCTCGGTCTGATTGTTCTTAGGGCTTTTTAAAAAGGTGAAATAGGATATTATGCTCTGTTATTTTAACGGTGTAAGATATTTGCATTCGTGAGGCCCGAGTGGCCTTTCAAAAATCATATTACCGGAAAAATGCTCTGTTTCACTTTTACTTTGAAAACATTCAATTAAAATGTCACAAATTTCCATATATTCAAACACTGGTATTTTTAAAACTTTAACTTTAATATGGTAATTTCGTTACGACTTTTTTGTGTTTAATCTTTGCCAGAAACCGTATCTGAAGACACGTTAACTTTGCCTATGCCTTACGTGATATAGTGCACTTGCAATTTACCCGGGGGTGGGGGGGGGGGGGTCGGAGGGGGGGGGTCGGGGGTACTTGGGTGAATTTTTGCTCGGTATGTGCCGCTGGCCTCTCAGAGCCTCTACCCCATTATAGTCTATTCTGTGGCTAATTATAGACCCCATCTTAGTCACTTTTGGGTAAATATGTAATTTTCGCGATCCCAGCTTAGTCACTTTCTACTTTTATGAACTGACTCATTTTTTTAAAGTGAATGAAGGACACTTTACTCCTACACTTTTTCTCCTACAGTACAAACATTCTGGTACGTTTGAAGAACAGTCTTACCTCAAAGGAATAGAATCTAATCATGGGATAATTGTTTTTCCGCGATTAGTGATATTTAATCCTGGATTAGCGATAATCGGCTTTCCAGGAACCAGGACCTGGTTACTAGAAGCGACAGGGTACCCATTTGTTACTGAGTTTAACTTGCTTTCAAATCTTTAGGTACCATGATAGTTTATGCAGTAGCAGGTGTTATTGCATTTGTGGCCATATTATGCATCATATTGCCTGAGAAGAAAAAGAGGTTTCCAAAGGAGTATCTCCATGATAATGGACGCCCCTTAGGTTTTTTGGAAGACACTTTGCGACGCTTTCATGATGAGAATAGTTTTCTGATTCTTGCTAATGCTCTGGTTTTGTGAACCAAGAAACCACTGCAAGAATCTGTAGTGAAGAAAGCCTTGGAGCTTCTGGCAGAGAGACATCCTATGCTGCGGATGTGCATTAGAAAGAACAAAGATGGTGATTATTGTTTTCAGAAAAGACACAATGTTCTCGTGGATTTGCGTCAACTTGACACCTTAAACTGGCGCAACGTTATGGAGGAGAATTTGTTGGAGAAATTTGATGTGGAAAATGGTCCTCTTTGGAGGTTAACATTCCTTCCCAATGCAAGATATGAGACAGAAACAGGAAGTGACGTTAATGATACATCTTTTCCTCAGGAGTGCATTTGCATTTTTTGCTTTCACCACAGCATAATAGATGGCACATCTTATTCAAGACTTTTTGCGGAATTTGTTCTCCATCTGAATAAACTGAACAAGAACGAGGAGCCTAAAGTAACAACAATGCCCATGTTGCCACCTTGTGATGTATATGTGGATGAAGTAATTCAGACAAAATGGTACCATATCGCAATGAAATTAGCTGTGAAACTATTGTGCTTCATACCGGGCCTCGCCAAATTTATTAAAATTGCAATGGGTGAAAAAGAAAATGCTTTTAGTAGAAAATATGACATGGAGATCCAAAGAAATCCTCAGATTCAACCAAGAACCAAGATTATTCCCATCGAGTTTACAAAGGAAGAAACGACAACTTTTCTGAAGCGTTGCAAAGAGTGGCAGACCACGGTGCAGGGAGCCGTTCAAACGGCAGCAAGTGTAGCAATGGTAGATATGATGGAGGAAGGCGAGTTTGAAGTGGAGGCCACAGTTACAGTTAACAGTAGACCATTCTTCAAAACGAAAGCCCCGAATGAGTACATTGGACCATACTTTTGTCGTCTTTCTTGTAGAAACAAAATTCTTTCTTCCCCAAATCCTGAACAGTTCTGGAAAAAAGCTAAGGTCACTTCCGAAGATATCCATGCTAGGCTCAAGTTAAACAAACACCTGGAAGGTATGAAAATGTCTTTTATCATGCGACCAGTATTTGCTCAGATGTCAAGAGAGGGCGAAAGTGATCGAGGTGGTCGGGATCGCACATCTCTGTTGGTCTTCTCAAACCTTGGCTACTGCAAATTTCTTGATGGAACTCCAGATGATGACGTCATCCTTAGAGCAATGTACGGCTGCTCTGCAGAACACCAACAAGGACCCGCCATCTTTGGCAACAACCTGGCCACATTCAACGGAAAACTTTTTTGGACGGTTGTGTATTATAGCAACCTTGTAAGTGATGCCACCGCCCAGAAATGTGCTGATTTAGTCAAAGAAACTATCCTTAATGCAATCAAGAATCGCTAAATGTGGCCCAAGGCTCGGCGACTTAGCTAAAAAAGGTCCAAAAATACTTGAGACACCTTACCTTGCTCGGCTTATGTGGTCTTTCTATGATCTTGTCTTTGTGACCCTCCTTCTTCCCTTGTGAAAATTGCTTGCAAATACAAGAGCGAACTGCAGTGTTTTCGTGTTTCATTAACAAAAACTTGATCACGTGACTAACCATTGAAAAAGGCGTGTTAAGAATGAACATGACGAGCTTTGAGCCGCTCAAAACCTGTTATTATGCAAATTAGCTGAGGGTACATTAATGCACTCTTAGCTAATTTGCATGAAGACCCATTTAATACGATAACAAGTTTTTTGGGTTGAATGATATTTGAATTCGATTGAAATCGTGGTCTTTTCGTCGCCCGGTCTAGAGGCCCGAAAAAGGGGTATGGCGGAGGCCGTCAATCGCCCGAACGTGATTTTCGTCGTATAGCCAAAATATTTATTTAATGAAACTAAAGTTTATATTTTCATTACTAGAATACCTAGGGTAGTCTACAGAATTTTGGGAGGATGTTCCAAAAATATTATATTTTCCACCTCTGGTCGATATTTACGGATATCGGCTCAGTACCTCAATTTGGAAAATTTCACCTCTTGCAAGTTCAGCGGTTAACGGTGTCATAAGTCATAGGGGTAAATGTTAAATGTAGCACGAAGTTAACTGTAGTTTTCAGGTATCCACTACTCAGGATACTACAGCATTCAGGGCCGTAGCTAGGTTTTTTTGTAACGGGGGGCGGGGGCATTATCGCGAGCGCCCAAGGCTCGTGAAAGCCTTGCACGGGGGACTGGTGGTATCCCCCCCCCGCCAGTAAATTTTCAAATTTGGAGGCGCTGCAACGCTATTTTAAGCACTTTTCACAAGACATGTCTCCGAAAAATCAACCTCGAATAAGTGAGAAAAGGCAGGTGTTTTCAGTGCTTACAAGTGATTGTATCCGAGGTCCTGTTAATTAATTTGAAACACACTGTACATCCAAGCACTTGTACACTAAACATTTCAAAATACTGCATGATGTTTGGCTAACTAACCTATAAAAGATGTGTCAAGTTTGATTTTCTTTCATAAATATCGTTTGGCTTTGGCATGAAGTTGGTTCCTCGATGAAATGCGACGCCGCTAAGACCTTCTTTTGTCATTGAAGAACGTGTCCATAGCTTCAGACGACGGAGAGTAGAGAAGGATCTTTCACAAGAAACACTACCAACTAGTGTGGTGAGGAAAATCGTAATTGTTGGTTTTGCTTCCGTTTGCTTGCTACTTGCACACATCGTGGACCAACCAATTTTGCCATGAAAATGCCAAACAATTGCAGGTCACTACGATTAAAAGAAAACAAATCCATCCACAAACTTGATTTGTCTGGTTCAACAGGTCCAGTGGGGACAGCTGCCCTCCCTACACCCTCCCCCCCGCTAGCTACGGCTCTGGCTTTGATTAGAACATTTTTGCATTTCAACTGTAGATTTCAGGTATCCACTACCCATGATACTACAGGATTGATTTGAGGAATATTTGTAAATTACCTGTAGATTGCAGGTATCCACTACCCATGATATACTACAGCATTGATTACAGCATTTTTGCAAGTTAAGTGAAGCTTTCAGGTATCCACTACCCATGATACTACAGGATTGATTACAGCATTTTTGCAAGTTTACTGTAGCTTTCAGATATCCACTACCTATGATACTATAACATTGATTACAGCATTTTTGCATGTTAACTGTAGACTGCAGGTATACACTACCCAGGATACTACAGCATTAGAGCATTTTTGCAAATTAACTGTAGACTTCAGGTATATACTACCAATGATAGTACGAGATTGGTTAGAGTATAAATCAGGATGCGACTACTGATTGTAATATTATGCAACGGGTCTTTGCAAATTTTTGGGGGGGAAAAGGTATTAAATGCACAAATACTAAACGAACGGTGAGGTAGAATATATTCACAATGCATTAAGAACCAGAATGATACTTTTTAACCACAAATGCCACTTAAAAGTTTTCTAACCTGTCTGATGTTTTCCATTGTTCTTGATCACTGATATGTCACTGATCAGGGCGCCAATTGAGCCAAACAAACACGCGCGGTACGTATTCCCGCCATAAATAAAGCGCTTTCATGAGTCTGTGTGTTCAAAATGCGAAGACGAAGTTGGAAAGCGCCGCATACTCGAGGCCAGTATTCGTTGGTGGCATGTGTTACGGTAAAATAAATGAAATATCGAGTAATTTGGACAGAATCGAAAGTAATACTTGTGAAAAGTACATGTTATACATGATGGAACACGTGCGAAAAAACTCATTTCCGCTCGATATATTTCGAGCGGCTGTTTCGTGGTATTTTCAACCAACAAAAAAGCTGGTTTAAATCACGACTTACCAGCAAAAGCACGGTTTGACAATGCTGACCGTAATGATTCGATTTAGCGCCCGGGGCGCTTATTTACTTTTTGTACCTCAAGGGAGGGCGCTTATTCGAGACAGAGCCCTTATTCGGGACAGGGCGCTTATTTCGTTTTTGAGAAAAATGGCTCGTTTTGACCATCCCTTGATTTGGAATTCGATGTTTGTTTATGAAGTGGAATTTTCGTCTTTTATACGAGGTCATCATGTTTACGAAGCGTTATGGTCCCCAGAGAGTCTCTGGCATGTAGGAAAGATGACCTTGAAGAATAAGATAAAGAACACAATGAATACGCAATTGGGACTTACCTTGAAGCCCGGCCTTAAAGCTGATAACAAATATGTTGCGCATGTGCCGATGGGACTTTCCTTCCTTATACTTCCTATATTCATCTTATTCTTACAGCTCGCCAAAGTGCCAGTCAAGGTGACTGGATCAAGGAGACTGGAAAACGGACTTGTTGCCTCTGGATCCTTCCTCACCAGAGCGACCAGTCGAGTCATGATCCGCGCCACAAAACTTGAAGAAGAGATCATTCGTTTGAAGAGTTTATGCACTCACATGGACAAAAAAAAAGCGCGAAAGGGAACAGGGAGAGGAAGTCCTTTCCTTCTCTTCACAATCTCCCCTCCCTCCCCCCCCTCTCCCTTTCTACGCCTTCCACGGAGGTTGGAAGAGGTTTGTATGAATGAGAGCAACAACTGTTAACGCCTTGTCAATTTCTAAAAGTCTTCTTTTCATCAAAACAAAAAAAGTTGTTGATATTAAAGGGACAGGATCACGGTTAAGCGCATGCTCATTAATCAAATTACTTCTTTCCAATTTATTATATATTCTATCGGTTAATTATCCCACTCACATGTATCTCAGCGAAATCAGAGTGTATTTCAAAGTAGAATTGTACTTCAGAGTAACCTGAAGTAGGATGGAGGAGTACTAAAATCGCAGAAAAAATTAGTGGATTATGCCAACGTTGACTACCAACGTTGAATTTATTGTTGACCCGAAATTTTTATTCCATGGTTGATTAATTTACAGCTATTTGCGAATATTTAAGTTGATCAAGCGCAAGTAACGGCCAGGGGAGTGTGCAGATTGGTTCTTTGACAACATTATGACATGATCATATCGTTTGCATAGACGATGCAGCATGTCCTGGCAGTAAAACAGCATTTCGATAAATGACCATGCGCTGAACCGTGAACCTGTCCCTTTAAAATGGTTCGGACGACGGTACACAGTTAAGGTAATAGATAAGGGAAGCCGTCAATGAAAACCAACAGGGATATATATATAGACAGATCCTAGAATGAATCATGTACACTGCGGTTCTCGAAGACGGTCGAATTAATTATAATAAACCTTGCATAAACAACCGCGCTGTCACAAGAAACCAACTAAATGTACATAAATTGCTGGTAAATGTTGACAGTAATGCAAAAAGGGTAAAGGTTTCGGTAAAGCAACCATATTTTACGTCGATAACTCTTGACACTCATTCGTGATCAACTGATTGATTTGAGGTGGACCTTGCACTCCTTTTAACCCCCCCCCCCTCTTAGCTCTCCATCTGTGCTCCGTTTTAAGGGTGTATTAAGGTTAGTTAAAGCTACCACAACAGTTATAACAAAAACCATTGGCAAGTAAAAATTACGGAACGGAACCAAGACATTTTTTGAATTTCAGTGATGAAAACCCTTTGATTTGCCACTCCTGATGCTGGAAACTGTGTCATCATCGCTACATTAGGCAAATTATGATTCCTGAGCTGTGGGATAGAATACGTGCATTTTCGGATATTTTGGACGTAATTACTGGAAAGGGAAACTGAAAGCTATCTAACAACCAGTTGATGCTTTGGTCAGTTTTACTGCTGTACTATTAGATAAATGTACGTATCTTTTTCTAGATATCCTTTCGAAGGCTAACGTTACCTTTGAGCTTTTCACAATTCGCAGTTTATCGGAGGATAAGCAAATATTGTATCGAAATGATAAAACGTATTAAAAGTCTTTTATGATAAGATAAAAAGGGTTTATAATATATATTGAGAAGGAAATCTACTCAAAGAGCGTTTACACATGACGTCACGGCGGCCATATTACACCCATTCATAAGGATGGTGATCGAGAGCCAGTAGAAAATTATAGAGGCATTTCACTCTTAACTATCTCTGGGAAATGCCAGGAGAAAATTGTGTACAATGCTATTTATGATCAAGTTATTGGATTCATACATGATTCTCATCACGGGTTCCTCACTGGTCGTTCCTGCACTACTCAACTACTCTTAGTACATCATGATTGGTTCAAAGTTTTGGACAAGAGAGGTCAAGTTGATGTAGTATTTATAGACTTTTCAAAGCCTTTTGACCTTGTCTGTCATAATATTCTATTAACCAAACTTTACAAATATGGTGTCCATGGAGACTTGCTAAATTGGTGTAGAGATTATTTAACAGAACGTCAACAGCGTGTTGTAGTGAAAGGAGAGGCTTCCGACTGGTTAACCGTAACCTCTGGTGTCCCACAAGGTTCTTTGTTGGGACCATTATTCTTCATAGTCTACATCAACGATTTACCGGGGGTAATTAGTAACGACAGTTCAATTGCTCTGTATGCTGATGACAGTAAAATGTATAGGGTTATTAGTACTCAAGAAGATCTGTCTACTTTTCAAAGTGGCATAGACAAAATTTCAGATTGGTGTAAGATGAATAAGATGAGAATTAATACCAAGAAATGTAAGATCATGCGTATAACAAGGAAAAAGTCACCATTAGTTGGGGAGTATAATATTGAAGGTCAACCTTTGGAAAGTGTTGATGTGTATAAAGATTTAGGATTATTTACTACTAGTAATCTTTCATGGAACCAACACGTAGATAAAATAACTGCTAAGGCTAATAGGGTTTTAGGGTTGGTTAAGAGGACTTGTAGGGACTTAAAGGATATTGATACCATGAACACACTTTATTGTAGTCTTGTGAGACCTTTATTAGAATATTCATGCGAAACTTGGAACCCTCATACTAAACGTAACATTGATAAACTGGAGGCTGTTCAGCGAAGAGCTACCAGATGGATCACTAGGTCAGATGATGATTATAATACTAGACTATCTAAGCTAAAATTGTTGTCATTATCTAATAGGAGGTTCACTAGAGATGTTACATTTTTTTTTAATGTAATTAATGGACATTATGATATTGACATTTCAAATAAGCTCATATTTTGTAAGGACAGAAATACAGGTTATAACTTGAGGAAAAATGACACACAGGACCTTGTTCCAAAGTTTAGTAGAACTGATGGTTTTAAATATAGTTTTTTTAACCGTGTTGTAGATGAATGGAATGGTTTACCCAATCATATTAGAGAATCAAACAGTACTGCAACTTTTAAAAGAAATGTGTTAAGGTTTATTAAGGATAACTAGAACATTTATATTTCTATTTGTATATATTTTTCTTGTATGTTAATTAGTGGGGACATCCCTAGTATGGCGCATTGGTGCTTTTGGTTGTCTCCTTCTCCACAACTTTTTTTTTGTTTTTTTTTTGTTCGTTTGTTTGTAAGTTAAAGTAGTGTTATGCAGTGGAGTGAATCTGTAATAAATAAATATTGGTGTTCCAAAACAAAAAAACGGCGGCCATGTTGGTGTCCCAAACTAGTCCTGTGGGGGTTGAACTCTTTTCTTATGCAAACACTTTCTTTTGTTCCCATAAATCTGCATAGATGCTAGTCACGTGAGTGAAAACGCTCTCTACAGCGAAAAAATAGATATTTTTAAGCAAAACCGAAGCCTTTGCAAAGAATGAATTGCACACGCGAAGATGACAATACTCATACCAATGTAAAAGGTTTGAACCCAGGAGTCATTTTAAAAGTAGGTTAAGTTTGATCGTCCGGTTGAACGTAGTCCTGAACAGGACTGTTGTTGTTGACAGTGGCTGACATTTCGACAACCTGTGCGTTAGGGCCTGTTTACATCGAGGTGGGGTACCCCAGAAAGGTGAGGTAACCCGCTTAGGTGGGGTAACCCGCCTGTCCATATAATCTCTCATTTTAATGTGATCACGTTTACATGTTAGATGGGGTAATCCGCCCCATGTCACCTCACCTACCTAAGGTCCCCCATCTTCATGTAAACAGGCTTTTAGTCTTCTTTAGAGTCAAAGTGAGTTTATGGTATCACGTCAGTTGATCGTATTATACTCTGGTTATTGGCTATGAAGACTTGTAATGTAATTGGTGCGTTTCCTTCTTTTTCCTTTCCCTCCACATATAACAACCAGTTTTTTTCCACCTTACAAAATGGTTAAGCGCCCAAGACCTTTGTAAAGAATTTATTTGAAATGTTAATTAACCTTACAAGTCCCAAATGGCTTGCTCAGAAGTGCATGTCGTAAACGACCTTTGTTCTTGCTACATAAGCACGTGAAGTAAGAAATTTCCATCAGAAATTATTATTCAAATCAAAACGTTGCTACGCGCCACATTTAAAAATGGGTAACTTCGGTTTCGCAAACTGAGGAAGGTTGCTCACGTAGGAGAAAGAAAAGGCTCCCACATAAACTGACTATCTGTCTTTCTCAGCTTCACTACAAGAAAACTAACTATGGAAGCAGTCTGGGATGTTGAAACCAGCGCCTGAGGTAAATTTATATTGAAATTATTTGTTAAAGTTTACGGCAGTTCCCTTCAATTTGTTGATTGTATTCTGACCAGTCCAACTTAACCTTCAATTGGATTACTTTGTTGTCGAATGCTCTTGCTTAAAAATGATTTGTTATCGGAGGAGAAATGCTAAGTAGAAGCGAAGCCAAATGCTCAAGCAAAATTTTATAGTTTGTTAGTAGTTTTAGCTCCTACATGGTCATGCACGTGGCGGTCCTAAAATAAAGGCAAAGCTCGGTGAAAGCTGCAGTGGAGACATCAATGTTCAGATCAACTCTACACAGCAAATCATATCTTGCTCTTCATTCCAAATTCATTTTGATGACACTGCGAGGAATTAACAAAAACGACAAATTTGATTCATTTTCTTTCCCCGCTATACAACATGACAGCGAGATTTAGACAAATTTAACCTCGACGGCAAACCTAGGCCGCCGTACCTTGAACAAGATAGACCAAAGCTATGACGGAAAGTCTCAAAGTTTGTGGAAGATTTTTTCTTGATTTTCCATTAATTTAAACAAAAACTGTATCCTCAAAGGCGAGTAAAGAAAAGTACCAAGAACGTAAAATTTATCAAGTGAATACTTTTGTTACCAAAGTTTTTTATAACACCTCTTTGGAAACTGGCCAGTGCTCGGTTTTCACTTCCACTGGTGCAAATTCTGAAGAAATAACACACGTGCAACCCTGCGTTCAAAAGGATTATATTAAACAGTTCGGATTGATAATTAGACTATCTACGATTTGACTTTTAGAGTGCTGTTAAATCCAGAAATAATATAATTGCGACATATAGTTGTAAAATAGTAATCAGTTTTCGCATTTTTCAAATAGTTTTTGTTGTATTTGGCCAGACTTCGGCTAAATTACCCTGATTGATAAATACCAACCGACCATTTGCAATCAAATCTTGACTTACGATCGAACCTCTCATATGATCTAAATTTATCACGTGCGAACTCGCGCGAATTGATTGCGGCCGAGCCTGGATTGTTACCATGGTGATGGACCTTGCAATTTGTTAAAGACCACAAGTGGAATAATTAAAAAATATCGTCAACACAGCGCTGTATCAGTTTAGTTAGCTCTTTGCAAACCTTTTAGTTCAAGAAAGATTCGCAAACTTTTACAGCTGAATTTGAAACATATACATTTCCGATTTTTTTTCTCCATTTCTCTTAACGTAGCTCTCTGACGCGTTAATAGAGCCTTTTCAGTACTATTTCCTCAGCTTCTCATCTTTTTAATTTTCAGCTGTTCGACCAGACCATCTGCCCCAGAAAGACATCAAGATTAGACCATTAAATCAGACCACCACAGCAGTCCTCAGGACCGACCCCAGACCAAATCCACCGAACTCCCAAACCAGAGCATCGTGTGACCAGACCACCAAAATCAGATCTGACTGCCACCGTCCCACAAGACCACTAGAGCAGATCAGCCCAACAGGCAACCATCCTGGACTACTCATCTTCAAATCAGCACAGTACACCCAACCTCGTGAAATGGTACAGGTTAGGCACATTCCTTATGGATTGGGTCAAGGGGTGTATACAGAGCTCTGGATGAACCTTGCAAAGCATACTTTCCACACACTTTCGGCCTGATTTTTCCGGACTTTTTCTTCGGCTTAACTTAACTATAGTTAGATTAGTTAGCGGGGTTCCCCGGACTGGTAAGGGCCTCCCCTGCCCTTTTTTCTTATTAGTTGGGTTCCTTTGCAGGTGTTCAGTCAGCGTCAAGAGTTCGGCTTCTCGGATTCGGCTTGGCTTCTAGGAAACGGTTCGACTGCGTTTTTTGCGCCTTTTTCGGATGGACTTCACCGCCAGCTTTCGTCATCATCGTCGTCGTCATCGTCGTTGTTGCAGTCTCCCGCTTAGTTGCGCCAAATTCAATTCATTACACTTCACTTGATAGTCTCTGCGCTGGGCAAGTGAAGCTTCCACTCGCAAGGTTCAACCAGACATGCCCATTGATTATCTTAAGATGTAACTTAGTAAACCGGACACTTAAGATCATTCAGCTACAGTGAGAGGACCTCATTTGGCCTCCGTTTACAAGCTCAATGGTCTCTCTGGTTTCAGGTAGATAGTTAGTTTAGTCTTGCAAATTCGAGTCTGCTCTTACCCATGCCAATTTGACTTATAATGTTAATCAGTACGAATAAGCAGAGAATATTTTAGAAGCGCGTTATTTTCAGACTTCGAATTTGTGAGGGTAGATCAATCGACAGGTTTAGTCTTACAAACAAAGTTATCTGCGACCAGGTGCTTCTTCCCGCGAAGATTTAACACCTTGTTGTAGGTTACCAGGGAAACAAGGGGACAATCCTCACACCATAGGCTAGATCGTTTACAAATCGTAAGCGTAGGAAGTCTTCGAGTCCAATCTACGACGCAGTTTCATCAATGAAGGAGCACGAACAAGCCAATAGGCTCTTAGCAACGTTAGTAGCCTGCGAAGTAATTTCGAGAATGCTACTAGGCTGAATATTTCGGGGACACACATGTGGAGGCCCACCATACCTTGATATGCGTGCCCCTGAATGGCATTCAGGTGAAAACCTCGCAGGTTATAGATAGTTTTTGATAGAAACACGGGAGAAGCAGGAGAGGATACTCTGGCGTGGCATCGTTGACAAGAAGACAGTCTAGTTTGTCTTTCTGTTAATTTTGCCTCGCTGGAGGGTTTTCTTCTTAGGAAGTCCTGCATTGCACTACGCAGGCACAGATTGTCTACAAATGGTCGGCGTAGGTAGTCTTCACGTCGGCCGTTCGTGGCTATTGGTCTCTTAGTCCTCGTCCGAGATTGGCCTGCAGTGTTCTACCCCCGACAGCTTTTGAAGTACTTCGTGACTGGGATTGAATCCTAAAGCAGCGCGTTGCCCATTTACTTTTTTCCCTGAATCTGGTAACAAGAAATGTTTGCTTTTGAAAATGTGAATAAAATGCTTTTGATGGTATTGTGTGTGATTGAATTGTGGTCCATTGCTACATCAAGGGAAGAGGGCGGCCGAAGAAAGAAGAACAAAGAACCTCAAGATGTACAGAAAGATAGTCCAGTTGATTAAGTAGCTAGGCGAGGTAACTGCCTTTGAGTCGATGAATTTAGAAGAAAACATATAGGACCGAACCAGACAATAATGATAATGATGATGATGATGATGATGATGATGACGACGATTATGATGACGATGATCGTTTGCACTAAGACTTCATTCTGCTTCTACTAAAGTTATTTCATTTGCCGTTGGTTTAGGGTAATAATTGAAACGCAAAAAAACTCGCTAAAATGTAAATCATAGCCATTTTGCGAACAGAAGCCGATGGTATCATAGTGAAAACGACTTTATCATTAGAAAGGCAAGTTAAAGACAGAGGAGACAGCATATAGCAATAACGATAATGAGCTGTCTTAACTAACGCTGATACCCGTAAGGGCCTATATCCCCCCCCAGCCCCCCCCCCGCCGCTCCGCGCCCAAAAAAAGGTTTTAGTTCAATTTTGTCTTGTCTGATCTCTTGTTCCCCTTTTGTTAATGTTGCATAGTCCAATGTTAGTTGAGGCAGCTACCAGTATGTTATAATTAAAATTTAATTGGCCAGCCGAACTTCACCTTTGGACAACTTAACGTCGTCATGGACTTCTACGACTTCTTTTTTTTCCCGCTATCAACGCCTTTTTTTGGATTGTGGATCCCAGTCTCCCTGGTCTTTTGGTGGAGGAACATGACAGTGTACAGCAGCCCATATAAGGTAGGGCTGATTTATGCTGGTACAATTTTTACGCAAAGCTGACTCGTTCGGTCTGAAATAGCAAAATCGGCTCATTGAATTTCCGCGAGAGGGTTTGTTTGTAACCCAGCTAAGGTTCGTAGCTTATGTAAACATTGCACCACATCAATCAGCCCAAGTAATAATCCAATGTGGCACAAGGTATGTAGGTTTTTCTATTTTTAAGGCGTTTAGATCGGTTCGGTCCGTTTCTCTTTTTCCGATTTTCGATTCGACTTTTGATCTGATTCCGGATTCGGCTTCACAAAATGCGAAGGCTTGGTATAGACAAAGTTTCCATAGCAAGCCGCCAATTATCCCTGCATACCGTCCAGGGGACACTGGTGTGTTTCATTCGAGGTGTCAAGGTTTTATGGACGTATGTCACACTCCTCGGTCTTGCTCGGACGCCAAATTCTTAGACGCGCACCCCTTCTATATGGACTACTTCATTTCTGTAACCAGCAAACTCAATTTAATAAAAATACTTACTCTAATGCGTTGTCTGTGTGGTTTTTTCTTTTACTTTAAAGCTAGATTTTTAGAGTAATTAAATATAAGTACTAATGATGATTTGATTTGCAGGGATATTACAAAATACTTGTCGTAAAACCGGTAAAAAAATAAAACAAATAAATCACAGAGTTGTGAGTGTGATGTCTTTTAACTACGCACATATTGAGTAACATTGAGTGTCGCATCAGTGTGTTCGCTATGAAAACATAAATAACTGACTCGTTTAATTTCAGGTGCATCGGAAATCAATAAGTTTATCTTTTTTGGACTCCTCCGCCACTTTCTTCAGTTTCTTCGCACATTTTTTGGGCGCGCCCTCTCAAGATCGCGCATGGCTTTTTTCTTCAACCTTTTTACTGTGTTTTGGATGCGTTCTTGAAGAAACGCATGGCACTGCCTATTTGGAAGTCGTAGGAATGCTGCCGAAGGAATTGCAGGAACTTTGATATCAAGCCGAGTTAATGTGATTGAATTGTACGTAATTAATATTTGACGAAAAATAAAGTTTAACAAAAGAAAGGTCTATCATCAGTTTGTTTTTTTTTTTCGTTAATTAAACCAGCACTAAAAAATTTAGATAAGTTAAATAATGTTGTAACGGAGTATCTTGTCGGGAAAAAAATAAAGTCTGACCAACACAATGCCGCTTCACCATTGTATTTTTTCTTTAAACCAATAATAAATAATTTGAAAAGCTTCATTCCAGGAACATCCAACGTCGTCTCTTAAATCGTGTTTTGCTCGAATATCGCCGCCTCGAAGACGTCTTTTTGGGCGCGCCCTCTGAAGACCGACCTCAGGAAACTGAATGCATGTGACGTATGCTCTCCAGAAGCCCATTTGAAAGTTTTTTTTTCTGGCTGCGTTCCTGAAGAAACGCATATACATCGACGCTGATTACACCTGGAAACCAACTGGTCTAAAGGTAAGACAGATATGTTTATGCTCTAACTGTTAGATTGGGTTTCAGATTTAGTGCATGAACTTCGCGTTGGATAACCGCTTCTAAGAGGCAAAGGAAGAATGAAGCCGGGAAAGGTGAGTACGATACATCTGATTGTGCTGATACGTGCACTTATCCTCGGATGATACCAAAAGATATCCGTTCACGCCCTAGTGGGATTCAAACCTAAGACATTTGTTTATTTACTGGTGCTCCTAGTGTACCAAAGAATGCAATTTTCAAGACTTGGGATCCGAAACGATGCTGATTGAATTCGAATCTGTGATAAATTCGGACAGTAGTAGCCGACATTGCAAGGCTTTGTATAGGAAATCGATTTTGAGACTAGTTTCCAAGTGCGCAACAAAGCCAGTGTTTTGATGTTATTTATTTTGTTTTTAAGAAATATTTTATTTAGGTCGAAGACGTCCATCCCTTGATATGGCCCATCAGCAGTGATGTGCAAACTGTAAGTACCAGAATATAGCTTCAAGAGGATAAACAAGCTAACCCAGAAAGGGTCGTTAACTGAAAAGAATTTTGAAGTCAATTGTGCTCCTACTACACTAAATATTGTAACTTCATGGGTAAATACTATTTTGTTCCAGTGGGATTCCAACCCATGACACGAGGAGCCGCATGCAGTAAAATTTCTGTCCCGTAATTTAATCAGTTAAATCATCAAAGTTGACAGGTCTTTCTGATGATCAAAGCGACCGTTCGGTTTACCATTTACACCTTCAGTGCGAAGACTGTCACGGGAACATTAACACCTTCAGGATAATTGCTTACCATAACAGTGGTAGGTCGCGCGCGTCTGGTCGGTTTCGAAGAACGTGATCGTGACTGTTGTTTTCATTCAGTGACTGTGCGCGTTGATATGCCAACGTTTAAAACAGACTGCAACATTAAATTTTTGTTATAGAAGCAAAGAAGCTGCTGAGTAGAAACTAAACCGTCCCAGACTTATTCCGTTTCATTCGTGTACTTTCATTTTGTTTGGGTCTGTATGATGAATTTACTTCTGCGTTCTAATCAGGCTCGTAAACAACTTAGAGATAAAACATTTTATTTTGCTTTTGTGGAGTAAATTCATCTTAAAAAAGTTGAACTTGTGGACCACTTTCTCCGCGTACTTGTAAAAATAGGCATTTAATATGTCGCGCTACAGTGGGAAAATCTTCTTGTCGTGGATTAGATTTCAGTATACGTATTGTTAATCTTCATTTCGCGCCAGAATAAATTAGTTTGCGCGCAAAGGGCTTCTAAAAAAAATCGCAAGGTTTGTCCCACTTCGATTCCACCTTCTGGAGATACGCCGGCATGGTAGCTGAAATACATTGCCGTGGCGAAGATCTGGCATTTTTTCCTCCTCGTCTTTTTTTCCCCGCGACGTTTGTTTATATTTGTAGTGAGAATGCCGTGCATATCGGCGGATTTTACTTCAGTCAAGCGGCTTCAGTTCGTGCGGCTTGCTACTCATCATAAAGAAGAGTGCCGGAATCGCGCTTTGTTCGCCTTTAACAGATTTGTTGTCGAATGCAAGGTAAAAGAACGGACTACTGTAAGGTAAGAATTGAGGTTTAAATTTGTTTCTCGGCGAAAAATAGTGCATACAACTCGTGAAACCCGTGAGTATTACCTCTGTTTAATATACCGGATGTCATGCGATGACCCCTCGCTTTTACGTTGGATAAGACGGATACAAACAATAATTTCTTTCGCAACGTTTAGTATAATTTACTTAATATGGAGATCATCTGAGGACGATTTTTCGTTATATATGCTTCATTTCTTGACTTATTCCGGCTGCGTGCGAAAAATTAGATGACAATGTTTGTGTGCTATAATTATACTGAAAATTTCTTGCACCTTGAAACTCACGAAAGCCAAACTTGTTTAACCCTAGCAAAAACCTATTTTAATGGAGGAACTCAACCTGATAGTTGCACTAAAATCTAATAATTGTTACTGCATTTGCATGCTCTCTGTAACCTCGTGGGTAGAACATATCTGATGGTTACATTAATAATAATCATTGCACTTGCTCTTTGTAACCTCGTGGGTAGAACATACCTGAAGGTTACGTTAATAATAATCATTGCGTTTTCTCTTTGTAACCTCGTGGGTAGAACATACCTGATGGTTACATTAATAATAATCACTGTATTTGCTCTCTGTAACCTCGTGGGTAGAACATACCTGAAGGTTATGTTAATAATAATCATTGCACTTTCTCTTTGTAACCTCGTGGGTAGAACATACCTGAAGGTTACGTTAATAATAATCATTGCATTTTCTCTTTGTAACCTCGTGGGTAGAACATACCTGGTGGTTATATTGATAATAATCACTGCATTTGCTGTCCGTAAACTCGCGGGTAGAGTATACCTGATGGTTACATTAATAATCATCATTGCATTTTCTCTTTGTAACCTCGTGGAAAAAAAAATTAATGCCTCTCTCCTGGAAATTTTGCCCTGTCCTTTGAGCATAGTGATCTTTGGGTAGCGAATTCACGAAAACAGGTAAAACGCTTTTTTTAACAACAGCATTTATATTATTTGGCTTTTTGAGGGAGGTTAAACATTAATGGAATCGAATATGAAAAAAGCTGATAAAGCGGAAAAAGTTATCTTTACAAAATGCGCTTTGACAATCTCAAGAGTGAAATAAGCTGAAGTTTTGTAAATAGCCCGAAGAAAACCTGTTGCTGCATGAAAAGCAGTTCTGATTCCCTTCTCTTAACTAGAAGAGATGCATATCCCTGTGAACCAGTTTTTTAACCAGGAGCGATTCCCACTCACTTCTGATACTTTATTGTCACGAGTTCCTATTTCAATATATGTCTAATTCAAGCTTAGCCACGTGATAGCTCTTCATTAGCGAAAAGGTCCAAGTGATATTTTGATTGACGTGTTGTTTTGGATCCTGAGGTTTTTTAACACCTTTTCTCTAGCTTAACTGGCGAAGATATTCTAGGAATTTACCCTTCAATTCCAAATTCTTTGATGTGCCGCCAGATGCCGTGCAAAAATATCACCGCCTGATTGCATCCGTCGGTAAGCAAATCGATATGAACTGTCTGAGAGAAGCCGCATACTTTTAAGTTCATATTCAACTGCCATGTTAAAACTGTTGCTTTGATCTGATCTGTTTTAAGAAGCTTTTTGTTCAGGTCTGTGCAATTCCAGTAGCTGTTTCCAACCCGCAGTCGTAGCCAGCCCCTTGACATTTGGATCTGAACACGTGACCCTGGCTATCAGATCCGAGGTAAGAACGGAAATGAAATAAAGCCTTTGATTACTATTTCAAGCCAGGACTTTTACTGCTAATAATAATCGTATTCGAAGCTCTACAAAGATAATTAAATGTTACGTTTAGATGGAATACAAATCCAAGAGTTCATATCCCAAACAGCGGTTTGGCTACCCCGAAGATAGGCCAAAACTCAAAGGAGGAACATGATCCAAGGATTTTTAGGTGAGAAAATTCCTGATAGAAGTCAGCGAGCAGAAAAGTAACCCGGAAGTCTCTCTTTAACTATGGCATAGAAAGTGATTTGAATGAACCAACTGGCAGATCATAGGTAAGTATAGAAGAACCTTGCCAAACAAAAAATACTAGGAAAGAAAACTGATGAAATAAGAACTCACTATGCGCATTTGCTCAAGTTGTGAACTTGCAGGGCGCTACTAAAACAGTAAATATTGCAAAATAAACAACAGGAGGGGGCTATGCTGGCTACATGAAGTTGGATCAGTTGCCTAACTTTCACTTGAAGGTCCCTAGCTATATAAAAACACTTTCCCTCCTTCAATGAACTTTGCTTAACCGTGACGTTACTTCAAGCAAATACAGGTCATTAGTGGGATTGAAACCGAGGCCATCTTAACTAACAAGAGGGAAATATGTAATAGGTTCTTAGGGATGGACCAAGAAAAGTGATGGGCTGGTGGGGATTTTAAGAGGTGCAAGATTTTCTTTTTGTACATCTTTTTTTTTTTCTCTTTGGCTTATTTTTTTTTGGCCAGAATCCGTAGGAATATATTTGTTCATTAACAATTTCCTGGGAATTTTTTCTTTCTTTTGCTTTTGCTCCCCATCCCCTCCATCACTTTTCTAATGGTCCATCCCTTAATTGCTGAGGAAAACATCCCTTTGAGAAGCTAATTATCTTGTTCTTGAGATCTACTTAACAGCCAGAAGATTTCAGATGTCGCGCCTCGTCAGGCCTGCAGTCAGTGTCTCGAAAATTATGTGAAGGAGCTTAACTCGACAGAGGCAAGTACAATCTTTCTCCGGTTTACTCATGACTGACAACTCATTACTGTGCGTCTGACGAGGCACAGTCATAAGTAGATCGCAACATAAATGACTGACACCTATTGCATTGATTATGATAATTATCTTGCTGATGACAATGACGATAATGAGAACAACGACGAGTGGTTATGATGATGTCAAACAACGACGATAATGGTGATGCCATGTTTTCTTCCAATAGGTGAAAACGTCCATTGAAACTTTAGTAATTTAGACGACATCCAAATCCAGCTGCTGTTTCAACTAAATCCATAGAACTGTCATTGACACAACAGCAAAGAGAAAAGCGACTTGAGTTCTCCCAATACTTCAGATGGTTTAGGTCTTCTTCTCGGAGGTTTTGAAGGCCAGTAGGGATAAGATTTGAAATAGTAAAATGCAGCTGGACTAATTGGAATCAGAAAGTGAAAGAAAAGAAAAAGGTCAAAAGATGAAATAAATGTAGGAAAATGGAGCAAAAATGAAGTTAAAATGAGAAATGAATAAAAGAAAGGGAAAATAAATAGATAAATAGCGATAAAATCATAAATAATAAGATAACCTATAATAATGAAACTAAACATGAATTCAAATAAATACCAACAGGGACATTAATAATGATCGCTATAATGATAATAATAATAGAAAAGGATGTAACAAGCAGCTGCAACAAAAAAACTGGACTGATTTTTGAAAACATAACTAAGTAGTCACGTTTCAAAAATCCAGCTAGAAGTATTAACACTTTCCCTTTCCTATTACAATCATTATGTACGATCATCATTATTATTATTTGAAATTTGTTTCATTAACTCTGTTAATTAACTATTATTTTAAAGTAAGTTCATTTTTGTTACATTCTTTAAATTTATTTAGTACTTTTTTGACCTTTTTTTCTTTTTATTCTTTTGCTCGCAAGTCATTATTTTTAAGATTATCCCTATTCAGTGACCTGTATTATTTTCAACTTTTAAACGATTGCATCAAATTTCCAACTGTGCCTATTAAGAACGGCCTGACTATCGAAAATATCTAGAAACACGATGTAGCTGTTGTCTTTGCAGTTTTGTTATTGTAGCTGACTAAACGTAAGGACCCAATGAAGGAGTGGGGGACTGGGGTGCTATTTGCTTTGATAATAATTAAGTTCAGTTAAACTTGTGGTCTTGACTTGGTCTTGAGAGATTTACGAGCAGTGATCGTCGACAAGCTAAGCAGCCTGATGTGGCATCGTGATGTGAAAAGGGCTTGACGACTGATGCTTTTTACATTGATGATGATGATGATGATAATGATGATGCTGACTTGTGCTGGCAATGATGACGTTGTGATGATGATGATGATGCTGATGCGCTGAGAAAGATTGATGCACACGGTGATGAAGATGATGACAAAGACTGCTAAGGATACTAACGATGATGTCGATGAAGCTATCACGATGATGATGACGATGCTGGTGATGATAGTGATGCTGACAATGACGGATGCTGACGATTATGTTTAGGACGCTAACGATGACGATGATGCTGACGATGATGATGATGATGCTTATGTTCTTATACTCAGATGAAGAAACCACAGCTTAGTAAATGGCCATGGCGTCTTCACCTGGTGGGCACCAAACACTTACCTTTTTCCTTCCTCAATAGCTGACTCGTTCTCTAGTCGCCTCTCTTCTGCTTTCTTAAGGGAGGGGAGTAGAAAATGTCCCTCGCTCAGATGCTATAATAGTCTCACCTGACCGTTCCCTGACCAAAAGAGTCAAAAGAGAAGGCTGAGAACGAGTCAGCTTCATAAGCAGCCCGGGCCACAACCAGATCTGGATATATGATGACGTCACCCACATTTGCAAAATGGCGCCTACGCCGAGAAACACGAGGGAAGGGCTCTTTGCTTTGTCTTTGCTGCGCTTAGAAGTGTCTTTTCCCGATACTACTTTGAGAGCTGTGACTTTAGACAATGAGAAATCAGGGGTGTAAAGAAAAAATGCCGTCCGATGAACGTTTGTGCGTTCTTGGGAGGTAAAACGACCGAACACGAGAGTTTTTCAGCTCAAAGAAATGTCGGACAAGGCGCAAAACATCTAAAAAAAAAAGGTGAGTTTCAATTTTCTGATCCTTGAAAAAAATTGTTTTGAAATCTACATAAAATTTGCTTCTTGATGGTGGTCGTTTTGGTGAAGTGCATAGCGAATTCAAATAGTGCTGTGCTTTGGAAGATGCAACAGTCAGCTGCGCCGTTCACGTGCTCAGTGGGTTTTCATTGTAACGCCATGTTTATTTTATATTATCTTGTAGTCGGATGGAAAAGCAAAAGCACCTTGTTTTTTGTGGCAAAAAGATGCCGCCTGTTTGTTCACAATCACAAAGTGGCAATAACAAAACAGTTCAAACACTGTTAAGCTTATTCTAGCCTGTGGAGCAAGCGTTTCCTGGCGAGGTTCGTCTAGAAAGCTGGGACAAGAGCAAAAAAAAAAAAAAATGAATGACGGGGGAGGGGGAGGGGAAAGAAGGAACCTAAGCTTATTCAAAAGCTATTATCAAGGAAGGGAATACGCAGAATACGCGCTCAGTCAGAAGACTTGCATTTATAGAAGAACACCAAGCTGGAGTCTCCTGAGCCACAATGCATTTCTCCATAGTTAATGCAGCTTCAGTTGAAGCTGCACTTAATTCTTATAACTTTGCATCTGTAAATCACAATCCGTGATAATTTAACATCCTGCAAAGAAAACTCATGAGCTGGGCCAAGCGTGATACAACATTGCAAAAAAAAAAACAACATTTATATTTACATTCACGGACTAACAAAAATCGCTTAGTTATTCAGATCCAGAAGGCACTTTGGAGAAAATTAGAACCCTTATTCAACCGTAATCAAATGCTTTTCGCTTCAAAAACTGAGGTCACAGAAAATGCTCTTGAATTAGAGGGAAAATCCCTCAGACCAGATAGAAAAACTACAGTAAATCGATATTTGTGCCATGACCTCTCCGTGTGAAACAAGGGGCTAAAATCGGGCGTCGATAAAATCCGGAACATGGAACATTCCGGAACATTAAAAAATGAAAATAATTTTAATGAAAGTAAATAAATAAAATAATAATAATAATAATAATAATAATAATTTTCATACAAATTAATAATAACGTAAAACAACAAAAAAACCGAAAGAGAAAGAAATAAAGAAAAAAAAACTCGTATCATCTCCGGGTATGAGAAAACAATATTTTGTCGCAAATAATTTGTGGGGCGAGGGTCCATGGAAATGACAGTAATGAGTGAGGGTTTGCTTCTAAATTCAAATATATTCAAATGAGTAGCGAGGAGGGGGGTTTTCAAGCTTTACTCACACAGCTACCTCTTGTAAATGTTTGCCATGCGGTTTAACGGTTATTCATTTACGGCTTTGCTACCGTAAGAAGAGCTTAGGGGCTCGTCGCTTTGGACTTAAGTAAATTAATTACCGACTCGGCTTGACATGACATACTGCACCGACATTTCAGACCATCGCAGAACCGTAAATGGTTAACCGCCAAATGATTAACTCATGGCAAACAATTACAAGAGGTAGCTATGTGAGTAAAGCTTGAAAACCCCCCTCCTCGCGACCCATTTTAATATATTTTGAATTTAGAAGCAAGCCTTCACTCATTACTGTCATTTGCATGGACTCTCACTCGCCCATCAAATTATTTGCGACAAAATATTGTTTTCTCATACTCGGAGATGAGTTTCTTTTTCTTAATCATTTCTTTATTTTTCGTTTCTTTTTTATTTTATTTTATGTTATTTTGTTATTATTAATTTTTACAAAAACTATGTTATTATTATCATTTTGATTTAATTAATTTTTTTTTCATGAAAATTACTTTTATTTTTTCATGTTCCAGGATGTTCCGGGATGTTCAGGCATGTTCCGGAATGTTCCATGTTCCGGATTTTATCGACGCCGGCTAAAATCACAAGTGCTCAGTGCAAATGTGCAACCTTCCAGATCATAATCTACCCAACAAGGGAAAAAAACTTAATTGGAACGAGCAGCATTTTGGCATGAGGTAAAAGTCGTGTAGGCCTACCACCCCACTTTATTGCTATTAGAACACGATAAAGTCCACCTCTGAACTGGTGAATGGTATTTTGATATTTTCATCCGCAATGGGGTTTTGCAACACGAAAAGACAGACAATGATTAATGACTGTTTACGACCCTTCGTGAGTACAATTTACATAAATTTTATTTATTTTTTTAACGTTTGCATATTAATCCAAGATGTTTGACGACTGAAATATTGAAAATTAATATCCAGCACTCCTTCGATCGCAATTAGATCTCAGCGAGTATGGTATTGCTCCCGAAGAAGCATAGAACACACTACTCTAGGCCGAAGCGGTGCTCTCAAAAAGTACTCCAAACACGACTTCTTTATACCTTTCCACTTAAAATGCATCAGTATTTCAAGTATTCAAATTCCCTGCATTTCCCTTTCGATCGGTGTTGTCGAGTTGCTTCGGGTCTCTTGATATCAGAAGTCCAGGCGTTTTTACAGAAACCTTCCTCGGTCATTATCATCTTGATATTTGTAAATCGAACGCTAAGACGCATAAAATCATCTCGATTAATCGGTTTGGTATTACATGCGGTTACTTTTCTTCAAGGAACATCCCAGCCATAGTGCTCTTTGCTTCGAAATTTCTGTCGAACTTAGTCCTTTCGCGGTCAATTCAATGTTTTGGTTGCGGTCTGGACCAATCACATTGCAGGAAATTACATGTGGCTCGGACTGACAAGAGTAAAGGTAAAGATCTAAAACTGAAATTAGAAGTGCCGAGATGTGTCAGGAAAAACAAACCTTAAAAACGAGAAGATTTGACTTTCCTCAGTCGTAACCTTCCCGTGCTTTACTTTTTAAGCTATAAACTGCAAAGGAAGAACAGAAAACGCATTCTGGAGTAAGATATCATGGGTTTCAAACTCGGAGTCCATAAAATGGATCAGTTTTGTTTCATTCAATTGAATACAAAACAAAATAGAAGTGGGAATAGGCATATAAGGCCCCTGCCCCTATGATGAAATACACCGCGATAATACTCTGCAGCTATAGAAAAATATTAAACCTGGAAGATTCTTATTTAAATATTTAACAAAGGTGATTCCAAACCCCTGTTTCTTACCAACAGCAGCCAGGATCAAAAAGAGTGCAATTTAAGAGTCCATATATTATATTGGAGAAAGATTGTGCATGTACATGCACTACTCTTTAGCACCATATGCGGAGGAGAAACCAATTAAAGATAAACTTTAAACTATGGTAAACTTTGATATTTAAGTAAGGTCCATGATATGTTTAAACAGATTGCTTTCCGTACCGCTCTCGCTTGCTTTCGCCAGCAAGCACTGATCTTTGAAGAAAGATGATTCAGCAAATTCTGTAAGGTTTTAATTCGACAATTTGTTTTTCTACTGAGCTCTTATCCCATATTTCACTTTGTAAACTGCGGCCAGTTCTAAACAACAGCGAGTTTAAATTTGGGTCTATGTACTGAAGAAGTACTAGCAATATTCCCAGCCAATGAATCGTAACGGTTAAACGCGGTCTGTACTAAATGAACCCCCTTTCAAAGAATTTATGAAAATAAAAAAGTTGTACTGTTGTTATCACAGAGGTTTTTTTGAGCAAACCCTGTGGTGTCACTATTGCATTGAAATAAGACTTTTTCAGCTATACTTTCTCGTAGTAACAATCATTGTCCAGGATTTTACGAAATAGAGAGCGAGATAGATAAGGTTTCATATTTCGGATTTTCCGTAGTTTATTTGTTCTAATCAGTATTAGTTCGTGCTATAGATCAACATGGAATAAAGTCAATAATTATGTAACAGTGAGAACTATGATGTAAAGTGAGGAAGCTATTTCACAAATGACAAGACTTAGAGAGACAAAGAATATATCAATTTGGCTACGAACTTAAGCGCGTAACTTGGAACTTCTGAATTCTTCTTAACTAATGCCACTGACCGCGCTGATTGCGCGGCGTTAACATTTTAAAACTTAAACCAGCAATAACCCTAAAGCATGAAGATTTTTAGAAGTTCCAAGGAAATTGTCTGATCTGAATTTGTTTGAAAAGAAAAACTGAAGGAATTTTAAAAAGTGATAGCGACTATCTGCTGAGTGATGGTACGCAATCATTGCTTTCAAACGTTTACATTCCGTCAGTAAACATAATTTAACATTTTGCAGGCTTGTGCGCTTTAAAGCGCTTCGATATTATTGCTCTCACTCTAAAACGACTACAGTTGTCAGCCTAGCGGGCAAGAAGGTTTTTCTTCTTAGTCTAGCTAAGGGATGTACTATTAGTTGCCATAAGTTTAATTTTTTTTCATATACGCTTAAGCAGGCCCCAGCACCGTAGCACTGCATGGTTCGGGGTGCACGCTGTTCCCGTTTTTCCACAAATGATTTTTCGGAGTTTACGTGGTGTCCGTGATGTTCTCGTATTTTAATTTTATTTATGATACATGCATTCTTAATGTACTTCTCACCAATAAAGTATAGTGTCTAGCCGATCGATCTTGGGCTTGATAAATCGCATGTTTACTGAATAATATATTAAACCCATATTCCTTTTTGTGTTACGATGACGTCAACTGCGGACACTCAAGAGATCTATATAGAAATATTCGCATGTCAGTTTTTGTTTTGATTTTTATTTAAACGTTACATTGCGCGTGCTTTTTTAAGTTGCTTTAAACCACTGTGGAAGAGGGCGCACCCTCGAAACGTCTGGTTTTTTCGTGCCTTTTCAACGCTCATTTTGATAGACTTTACAAACACCCTCGCTCCTCAATTCCATGCATGGAAGACGAACAATATGGTAGCACGGTAATTTCAGTGCGTGGAAAACTCTTATAAAATGATCCCTGACGCGAAGTTCAATTCCGAACGAGCCCGACGACTCGCCGAAGACGTTTTGCAACGTAAGTTCCATGGCGTGAAATACAAGGCGGAAAAATGCAACGAGCTTACGGTACAAGCCTCGGAGGACTTACAAAACTGCATTAAGGGCCTGTTAACAAGGAGATGGGGGACCCCAGGGAAGTGAGGTAACCCGCTTCAATGGGTTAAGCCGCCTGTCCGTACCAGCTCTCATTTTAATTTGTCACGTTTACATGATAGGTGGGTTGATCCGGCACATGTTACCTCACCTATCTGGGGTCCCCCACCTCCACGTTAACAGGCCCTTAGGGTTTGGGATGTAACAGATACAAGCTCGTGTGCGCGGTATATTTAGGTTCGCTGCAGAGTCAGGGAATCGCGGTTACAAGCCGCGGTTTGTTGGATGAACTCGGATTCGACAGTTGTGATACAGCTTGTTATCTGAGCCCGTCATTGTATGTTGTGACCTCCATATATGGCGTTTTTTCTGAGTAGCTTTAGGTTGTTGCTTTACTTGATAATTACACCATGTTTGCTTTTTTGTCAGTTCCGTCTCCACAGTGCCACAACGGCCACCTTGGGGACAATGCATTTTTTCTAACAAATCCTATGGACAGTTTTTTAGTTATTATAAAAAGAGACAAAATTCCACATTTTTGGCTTTTGTAACAATTCTGTCAATAGGATTAATTCTCTCTCTCTCTAAAACCAATTATTTTTACGTTCTAAATAAATCCTAAAATTATCATATGGGGTCGTACGGGTACCTTTAAAGAAAAAGGCCCTTAAAAGACTAGTTTCCAGGCCCACTATATTTCGCGTTATACTACACAATAAAATGTGTTTAGAAAGTAAAATAATAATTTACATCAATTCCAGTGATTATCAGTTCAGTAGAAACCTTCAGTTGCTGAAAATGTTCCAGTTTGAAAAAGTCGATTGTGTTCATCCGAAAACTGTAGTAAGCTATCATAATCTTAAGTTAAATTGGCTAACATGGCTCGCAATAGCCCACGTTCGATATATTAAAATTCTAACATGATTCCGAGGCTTTCTGGTCATTTTTCTATATTTTGTTTGGTTTTCTTTGTGCTCAAGTCTCTTCTGCGAATTGTGAGACAATGGAGTCTTGAAAACTTTCCAATTTTGACCCTAAAGCCTCAGAGCGTTATGATGTTAATAGAGAGGAGAAGTGTGACGTCACATTACTATGGTAGCAAATTTTCTCGATCACAACAACAACTGAACAATATACGACGGCGACCGCAACGAGAACGGCAAAAAAGCAGTATTTTTATGTTAGCATGTTAACAAAACAACAACTTTGCACGTGTATCATGCTTTTTTCAGACTTCTTCCCTATCAATATAACCCGAGTCTTGGATACTTTCGCAAGTGTCATTCACTCGCCCCACATGAACGACAAACTAACAGCGTTATTCTACTCAATAATGGCCTACATTTTATAACTTCGACAAAATTTTCAATTTACCGAAAAGTGATCGATGGGATCGTAGATTTGTTCAAAGAGACAAAGAAAAATGAACAATGTGAAGTGGAACTAAAATTCAAGGGGAAAATAATCCGGACGACAAACAGGGGCTCCCAACGAGAAATTTTGAGAAAAACACCTATAAAAAAATAACAACAAAAACACGAATAAAGCTTTCTGAAGCCATTTTAAGCATGTTGGGACATTTCTGGGAAAAATTTATCTGTTCCTCACTCCCAGCAAGACTGATGGAAGAGTTCCCAAAAGGAGGTTTTTTTACACCACGGGTATTGTTAACATTTGTTTTAGTTAACACTTTCATTTAATAAAGGAACGATATTGGCCTTAACTTACCCAGTCAGAAAGAGAGTATGCAAATGAGAAAAGCAGACGGAACTTCCATATTTTAATGGATGAGAATAATGAACCTCTAGCGAATTGTTCGGCTAAGATATCTTTGCCTTTAAATCGTTTATTGGAGGACACAAACCGCATAAAAATATTTTACCGAAATGTTACACACTCAGTTTTCAAAGGAAAGAAAGTATGTAATTTTGGACATAAGCTCAGTTAAGGAAATCGGAAAAAAGAGAAGCAAGTGCTCTCTTTCTGCTGATTTTGTGAAAAAAAAAACAACAATGAAATTACTTAAGCTTTTTAGGTAACTGAAATTATATGGAAAACCAACGAAACATAAATCCAAACGTTAACTCACTTTGAACATTCAGGTTGCACTGAATAATTCAGTGCCAATTTTTTTTTCAGCGAGTCCAGCATACAATGCGTGCGCAGCTTGGGCCATGTGTAGAGCAGGTTTCGAGATGCTAGTTGTTTATCCACTTAGTGCGTCTTTTCCTAACGGTACAGATAAAAGTTATGATCCGTACGACAGCGTGCATTACAAGGGCAGCGTGTTTAAACCAGCAGAAGAAATCCTTATGGAGTACTTTTGGCCTTGGAATGACGGAAACAATATATGAAGACAGAAAACAGCCTCATTAGGCTACCAAATGAACTTAATGCACGCGGACATTATGCGTAGCGGGATCCGGAAACATAAGTTTGAGTGAAAAGGAAGAGATTGTCTTTGCAATATTTGTTGTCGTATATATCAGTCCAAAGGATACTGATCTGGAGTATAAAACTGGAACATATAAAAAAACAAATGTCATCAACATACAATACGAGGGCAAATCTGAACAGGTTAACGAAGATGCAAAGAAGTTTGGGATAAAAATTAAACTGAAATGGATCACCAAAATATGCTAACGAAGAGAAATAGTTGGCAAGATCAGTCGATATTCGTTAGATCCCCGGCAGAGAGGGCTGGGTCGTATGGGGACGCGTATAATCATGCGCAATAGACAAAAGCTTTATAGTTGATACTAACTTGCTATGAAAATAACTTCAACTTGTGCAGAATAAAAGGTACCAAAAACGAGTTAGAATAACAGGACTATTAGATTACTATTGAGATCGAAATGTTCACCTATCAGGGACAATGCTGTATGTACCTGGAGTTGCAAATCCGATCTTATAACCTATATTTTAACTACCCATGTTGATAAAAGTACATTCGAAATGCAATATATCAGTCTCCTATTTCTTTAAAACCCTTGAACGGTTGATTTTTTTGACATATTTTTTACCGAAAGTATTTAATCTGTTATCATAAGCTATACCTGACATCCAGCCATTGTTGTAACGAAAAAATATATCATGCCTGTCCATAGCATTTGAGTTTTCCTAATGTGTGATAACCTTCCTCTTGTGGATCACCTATGTCTCCCAGTCTGATCTGAGTCACAGGAAGAGTAGATTTATCTGTCAGTAGACCGCTGTCCTCTCTCCATCCCCGGCCATTATTATTGTGGTGACAATTACACTGTTTACTATTTGAGCAGGAGTTTGTCACTCCGCATGCGCACATTTTGTTTTGACCAGTAGCTCCACCCCAGTAGTTCATACGTGATCCGTCACGTGACACCCACCAGGCATAACCCAACTCAATGAAAGCTACGTCATTATTACATTCAAACTTGATAAACTGTTCACAGTTTTGTGAGACTCGAGTAAGTGCTGCCAACTGAGCTGTGCCAACTCCAGTGTAGGTCACATCTTTACTGTAACAACCTCGATTTTCACATCCCTTTACATGTGTTCTACTCTCACTGTCGTGACTGATGACTGTCACGCCAACTCCTCCCTTGTCACTCATATCACAATACACACTGAAAGGAGCCACACCTCCTTTGCCATCAGGGTCAATGACATATTTACCTGATGAACTTCCACTGCGGCCTGACTTAATACTGCTACAGGACTTCAATATTACTTCAATAATAGAAGTTGCCTCAACAGAACGAAGTGCGTTCTTTGCCACGCAAGTATATGTTCCGGCATCGTTTATAACCACGTTCCTGAGGAGCAAAGTTCCATTTGAATATATCGCGTGACTGTGAGGTAAGACTTTTCCAGTTCTCTTCCACGTGATCTCAGTGTTACCTTGAGCTGCAC